>CM059434.1:114179132-114779132 GCA_030390025.1 Squalus acanthias
TAGTATAATACAATCTTCTCCAAATAATGAGTGATATTTTTCATAACATTGTGACACTCAATCTCAGTTTTGATAACACAAATCTCAATTGAAATCATCTTTTATATTATCAAGTTTACATTAATAACATATTGACATTCTTTCACAAAAATTGAATTAATTTTTTATCAGAGACTGTTCATTACCCCAAACCAGGAGGACACTCCTTCTTCACTTTGGAATAAGTTACATGTTTATAATATATATAGACAGATACTATATCTAAGGAATACATTACATGGTTAGTAAGGCAGATACTATTTATAGTGGTAAGCATTAGCCTGAGCACCAGCTATTTCTGACGAGGGAAATGCGGTTAGAGAAATTCTTACATTGTGGATTATATGGGAGCACAATCTTTCCCATTAGTGAACTCCTAAAATTGCTCTTCTTTCTTTCAAAGTAGTCTATTTAATTTTTATTTTTAAACAATTTTAATTTCTTTTTTCATAATTGAACATCTCAGTAAAAATAAAAGCTGCTTTCTGCAATGTAGTCCATGACCGTGCGGTCACCTGATCATAAGTCTGGCAGTTTTCTGCTGTCAATGGAATAGGGTTAAAATACAAAAGCTTCTGTAATCAGGGTTCCAGATATCACGGTAAAGGTGACATTCAAATTGATGTTTTATATTAGAAGTGCGCTTGCTGTAAAAGTAGATTATTGGCAGCAGTACATAAGCAGCTTCTATGGAGCCTCCTAATATAATTCAAAACAGTTTGAGTTACCTTTTACAATAATTGGAGATAGAAATACTGTACCTTCAAATAGTTTCCTGTAAGGTTCTTAGAAAGGTGAAGAACACATCATAACAAAGCTATCTGCAAAGTCTTTTCAAATGTCAGTTTAAAACTTTTATAAGAAATTAAACGTGAAGTCAATTTGATGGCTTGACTGGCATTGAAGGGAAAAAAGGAGAAAAACGAAATCACAAATGAAAGAAAGGATGTCAAAAATAAAAATGGTGTTGATATGATCAACAATTAGTAATTAATTTAGAATAAAAGAGAAAGTAATTTGCACCTCTCCCAAACCTCAGGATATCACTGCTCTGTCGATGGTGCAATCTGCATAACTCACTCTCTTTTATTCCTCAGATATATCAGAACACAGTGTTGGGTCTTTCGGTACATTATATATAGTGCAGTAATAATGGCAGCTTGGAACTGACCGTAGGGCCTCATTGTACCAAATGAGGGAACAGAGCTGGGAATCAACCTGCCAGGTTTGTGAAATTCAGACAGTTGAATCCAGCAGCATTACCAGCATAACATCGACACCACGACAAATACCAACAGAGCATTGCCAAGGCTGGGAGTGTTTTGGTAAATCTAGAGTTTTGGTAGGTTAGATTGTTGTACAGTGAGACACACCTTGGAATGTCAGAGCTATTGAATTACGAGTATTATGCCTCTGTCAAAAACTATCCTAGCCCTGGTTATTCACCCTCCTTCAGGCAATGCTCTGCTTGTATGTACTGTAATGTCCGTTACACTGGGAATACTGCTTTGTTAACTGATTTCATGTTGAAGGCCCATGTGTCACTTCTCAGCGCTGTTCCCTCATTAGTGGATAAATCTTACCTTGCAATTCCAGAGATCTTGGATTTCAACGGGGGAGTGGGACTAGCTGAAGTGCTCTTGCAGAGAGCTGGCACGGGCTCGACGGGCTGAATGGCCTCCTTCTGTGCTGTAACCATTCTATGATTCTATGATTCTAACCCTACCAAATGAGTCCTGGTATCAATCACTTCAATAGAATGAGGTTCTACTGAGTTTAAATTACACAAATATGTTCACTTATTATCAACTTATTAATTTTTAGCATTTTATATATAGTCCATTCACTATCAAATTGTCCTTCCCAAGGAAGGGCTACATGGAAACTGGACATTGAGTGGGAACAAAGTAAATAAAACCCAAAAAATAACAATGGCATGAAGTTTACCAGCAGGCAAATCAGAAAGCATGATCATAATGGATATGGAAACACAATAGAAAATAGAAACATAGAAAAATAGGAGCAGGAGTAGGCCATTCAGCCCTTCGAGCCTGCTCCACCATTCAATATGATCATGGCTGATCCTCCATCTCAATACCATATTCCCGCTTTCTCTCCATACCCCTTGATGCCTTTTGTGTCTAGAAATCTACCTATCTCCTTCTTAAATATATTCAGTGACTTGGCCTCCACAGCCTTCTGTGGTAGAGAATTCCACAGGTTCACCACCCTCTGAGTGAAGAAATTTCTCCTCATCTCAGTCCTAAATGTCCCACCCCGTATCCTGAGACTGTGAGCCCCTCGTTCTAGACCCCCCAGCCAGGGGAAACATCCTCCCTGCATCCAGTCTGTCTAGCCCTGTCAGAATTTTAGACGTTTCAATGAGGTCCCCTCTCATTCTTCTAAACTCTAGTGAATACAGGCCTAGTCGACCCAATCTCTCCTCATACGACAGTCCTGCCATCCCAGGAATCAGTCTGGTGATCCTTCGCTGCACTCCCTCTATGGCAAGTATATCCTTTCTTAGGTAAGGAGACCAAAACTGCACACAGTACTCCAGGTGTGGTCTCACCAAGGCCCTGTACAACTGTAGTAAGACATCCTTGCTCCTGTACTCAAACACTTTTGCAATGAAGGCCAACATACCATTTGCCTTCCTAACTGCTTTCAGTGACTGGTGTACAAGGACACCTAGGTTCCTTTGTACATCAACATTTCCCAATCTATAACCATTTAAATAGTACTCTGCCTTTCTGTTTTTCCTACCGAAGTGGATAACTTCACATTTATCCACGTTATACTGCATCTGCCATGTATTTGCCCACTCACTTGTCTAAATCGCCTTGAAGCCTCTTTGCATCCTCCTCACAACTCACAATCCCACCTAGTTTTGTGTCATCAGCAAACTTGGAAATATTACATTTGGTTCCCTCATCCAAATCATTGATATATATTGTGAATAGCTGGGGCCCAAGCACTGATCCCTGCGGTACTCCACTAGTCACCGCCTGACACCCCGAAAAAGTTCCATTTATTCCTACTCTCTGTTTCCTGTCTGTTAACCAATTTTCAATCCATGCCAGTATATTACCTCCAATCCCATGTGCTTTAATTTTACAAACTAACCTCTTATGTGGGACTTTATCAAAGGCCTTCTGAAAATCCAAATACACCACATCCACTGGTTCTCCCTTATCTATTCTACCAGTTACATCCTCAAAAAACTCCAGTAGGTTTGTCAAACACGATTTCCCTTTCATAAATCCATGTTGACTTTGTCTAATCCTGTTGATATTTTTTAAGTGTCCTGTTATCACATCCTTTATAATAGGTTCTAGCATTTTCCTACTATTGATGTTAGGCTAACCGATCTGTAGCTCCCCGTTTTCTCACTCCCTCCTTTTTTAAATAGTGGCGTTACATTTGTCACCCTCCAATCTGCAAGAACTGTTCCATAATCGATAGAATTTTGGAAGATGACCACCAATGCATCCACTATTTCTATGGCTACCTCTTTTAGTACTCTGGGATGCAGATTATCAGGCCCTGATTTATCGGCTTTCAGTCCCATTAATTTCTCCAGCACTATTTTTTTACTAATACTAATTTCCTTTAACTCCTCCTTCTCACTAGATCCTTGGTTCCCTAGCATTTCTGGGACGTTATTAGTGTCCTCTTCCGTGAAGACAGAACCAAAGTATTTGTTTAACTGCTGCGCCATTTCCTTGTTCCCCATTATAAATTCTCCCGTTTCTGACTGTAAGGGACCTACATTTGTTTTCACTAATCTTTTTCTTTTTACATACTTGTAGAAGCTTTTACAATCGCTTTTATGTTCCTTGCAAGTTTACGCTCATACTCTATTTTTCCCCTCTTAATCAATCTCTTAATCGATATCATGGTTCCTACACAAACCACTTGCAAATAATGGAATACACACCAGTGCCTAGGACACTAGGGGCTAGAAATTCATTATAGCCAGGAATGGGCAGAGTTTAGACTAAAAATGTTGAATTAGCGCCGGATGAAAATCATCTAGACTGCATGCAAAATTCGTCCTCACTCCTCATGAAAATAATTGCAGCCATAAATCTAGTCTAAAAACCCAAGCTCATTGGCGTTACACTGAAAAGATGGACCAATATCGGGTGTAGTATAAACGCAAGTAATGATTGCCACCAGCTTTTTTCACTGCTTAAAGGGGAGGCCCTTTGATGCTGCAGAACCTCATTCTCAGCATTGTTGGGTGTACAGCTGCCTCAACAATCATAAGAAGAGGATAAAGAGAAGGAGCACTTATTTACAAATGCTGATGGCAGATTGCCGTCCCAGGGAGAGAGCCCAGGGGTTTTCTGAGGAAGCTTTGGAGGCATTAGTTTTAGCGGTGGAGAGAAAGCGGGCAGTCCTGTACCTGCCAACTGGCAGGAGGCCCTCGCCACAAGTCTGCCGGACTATGTGGTGACGGAGGTGGCACACCACGTCATGGGCAGCACTGTGATCCCCAGGACCCACACACAGTGCAGGAGGAAGTTTAGCGACTTCACACGGGTGGTGAGGGTGAGTGAAGGCTTCAATAAATGCTACATACCACCATCTGTACCACAAGCTTCACAGACTGCTCAATGTACCACACCCCCAGCCCTCACCCACCAACAATCTCTACCTAGCAACACTCACACCCACATCTCACACCTTGCACACAATGACAGCTATTCAACTATGGAAGGCACACGAGCCATTAGTTATTAGAATTCATGTAATATGTGTGATATGTTTATAGATAAATTTATTAATGGTGTTTGGAATATTTTGTGGTCTCTCTCATTTCACCTTTGTGCCCAGGAGGACGCTGTGATACGGCATGAGACAGGGATTGTGTGATGGAGATGTGGCGAGCTACAGGGATCTGGAGTTTCATTCATGCGAATCGGAGTCTGATGAGCTGGTCATGGACAGCCCATCCAGAAGGCCGATTGTCTCGCTGCCTCCATCCTCCCTCCTGTTCCTCCTCCTCCTCGTCATCTTCCTCCTCATCCTTCTCCACCTCTTCCTCCTTGTCCTCGTCGTCCTCCTGAGGTAATGCCACAATCCCGCAGCCCCCATGACTGTGAGGAAGTGTTGCGAGCAGACGCCTTTAACAAATAATGAGTGACTTCTGCACTTGAATGAACACTCCCTGTCACCAAAAAATCTTGAAATAACTAAAGAGAGCTGTTTCAGTTGCAGGAAGTAGCAAATAGGCACTGAAACTGCAAAACCCTGTGAGGTACAGCTGATTGGGGATGGTGCCTTTAAATATCACTGCTGCAGCCTGCTTCCTGCTGGTAGATGCCAGCTCTCCCTGTCGTTGTTCTGCGCTGCCGTTAAGGTAAGTGCTAAATCCAATGTTGGAGATCAGGTGTCCAGTGAGCGTTGCACACTCACTGACGTCACCGTCTCTATGATGGCGAGATCCCTGGCACTAGGGTTTACCGGCAGCGCTACCGGCACTACCAATATGGCATGTGGCGCTGGAACCGGCATCAGCTATCTTTATAGCTGTCAACGGCATTTCAGCGCCATCTCCTGGCGCTAATGTGTGGTGCAAAGCACACAAATCTTTCCCCCTAGATACTTTCATCTGATGATCATGCAGTAATGAGAATTATTTATGGAGATTTTCCTCAATCTACCCCCATGTGTCCGGGATCGCCTGGAAACAAGAGCATGTCAGATAATTGGGTAGGTTGGAAGGTGGCCTGTAAAGCACCTCACTTCCAGTTAGGAGATTTAATAAACTTTGTTGGTAATAAAATTAGTTTGATTAATTCCCATTTCATTTCATGCACTAATAGCGACTGCCTTCATAGAAGCTTGATTCCAGACAAATGTATCCCTAATCCAAGCACAGAATCCCAACATACCAGGCCATTTTCCATCTGCTCCCATAGAATTTTAAAGTAAAATACCACCTCTTGTCTACAGCTATGGTATAAATTTCCAATCTATAAACCATCCCTCATATAGATTTCTTAATCCAAAATATAACTGTTCAAGAATTAACAACTTATAAGTGCTACATGATTTGGTAGAAATTGTTTCATAAATCTCGAGTCACTCCTAAGTTCACCAAAACTGCAATTTTCAGCGATTATCACAAGTGGTATTCTGGTCAAATTGATGGGTGGATGGGATGTTTTCTATGACTAATTATTTTACTAACTTGGGCCAATTTACTAATTTAGTCATGGACAAAATGGTAATAACATTACAATTGCAATCTTGAAAATGAGAGCAATAGCGAGAATGAGAATACTTTATGATGTAGTTACTTATTTCTTCGTGAGATAAAGATTTTGACACTATCCAGCTGTTAATTTGTGAGCGTTTGTATTGTATAATTTGTGTGCTTTGTTGTTACAATTCTAATTACTTTTGAAAAGTGAGAAGCGAGCAAATATTTCTGCAAAGTCAATAGGAATAAAGTATGGCCAGGAGTTTCCGTTCGGTTACGCTGTATTTTCGGCACAATTCCCCTGATCTCGGCGTAACTGCTGCAAAGGATCGCAGAACTTTGGGCTCGATTTTAATAGCCCTGAGGACGTGGGTTTGGAGGAGGGTTGGCAGTGAAAATCGGAAAAAATGGCTTCAGACACCCAACCCGCCCCCACGCAATTTTCGTGAGTGTCGGGTCAGCCACTCCCAAACTGACTCGACTGGAACCGGTGGGACAGGTAGTTAAGAGCCTGTTAACTGCCTTGCTAATCCTATTTTGATAGTGGTTTCCCATTTTCATGCTTCTGGCTCCTGTTTCCCGTCTTGTCAGAAACAGGCCAGCTGCAAGGAGATGAGTTGCTGGAGGACATGATTTGTAGTCATTGGTGCAGCACTTTAAAAGCGCTCCTGTAACATGGCTGAAATTCAAATGCAACAACTTTGTTGTTGGAGGTTTGGGATAAGATTTTGCAAATCTACTGACCTTGTGACTGTTCAAGCTGACAGCCATCTGCAGTGTGACCTGATTGGAATAATTTCAGGCCACTTCGATTGTGCGCTTGCAAACTTCTTGCCTCAAATGAAATCTATAGCAACGGGATGGGAAAAATTTATGTCCTCTCATCCTGGTCCTCATAATTGGAGGAACAGCAGCCACGTGGCTCAGCGTAGATTTTCCTCGGAAGAAGACGAAGAAGAGGAGGAGGAGGAGGCGCGCCTTGCGGGCCCTGTTGTGACCAATGCCGCATCCCTTCAGCTCACTGCTGCCCGTCAAGCAGGGGATGCACACTGCCATGCCACATTCGCATAAGCTTACTCTTCAACCATAGGTGGCTACCATATGATTCTCTAATTGTAAGCGACCTTCCTCCAACGTCATACTTCATCTCTGCTATAACTGGTTCTTTCCTATTACTTTCACCATCATCATTACAAATGCAAGTCGCCCTGAGCCCTCAATGCGCATTTGCCATTTCCCAGAACACATAGGCCACACATTCAACTGTTTGCCATCACTTTTCTTTACTACATTGACAAAAGGATCACAATGCAAACTCTTAAGTAGAAGCAGAAAAAAATGACAAAACACCCAAGTCCCCTTGTGACTATATGTGCTTTATCTTCCTCTTACGCGCGCTTCTACGTGGTGCTTCCCCTGTGGCTTCAGCAGACATAGAGGCAGCTTGCTGACTAGGATGCTGCGCCTGCTTAGACACCTTTGGCGGGCGTCCTCTGGGTTTGGGAGCCTGGGAGAGCTCTGCAACAGTCTGCTCTTCCTGCGGCTGTGCAGGGGCTGAAATGGCCATCTCAGTTGGCTCTAAAAAGTGGGTCTCTGAGCGAGGGCTCCGCAGTGGCATGTCGTGTGAGCGCTTGGAGAGGAGCCCACACTTCCTTGTACCTGCCACCAACATCTCTCTCATGGGTCAGCAGCACCTCAGTGCTGGCAAGTGGCTGGAGAGCACCTTGCTGCATATCAGGGGGGCCATGAGGACCCGTATCTGCACTGGCAGTCCTCATGAAAAGGACGTCCATGAAGCTCTGGTCTCTCTGCCCAATAGCTGCCCATCTCTCCTCCAGAGATGACAATCTATTTTGAACAGTCACCATGTTTTCATTACTCTGGTGACTTATTTCCTCCACGGCGGTTGCCAGCCTTTCCATGGAGGTTGCCATCCTATCCATGGAGGTGCGTTCATGCGCCAGTGCCTCCACCAAGGCAGTGCTGATGTTAGAGATGGACTCCTCCAATCTCTCCACACTTGCACTTACCCTGCAGGCAAACCCTTCCAGAGACTCCTGCACTTGTTCTTGTAGTGCCCGAAGCGCTCTTTTTCTGGATGGCCCCAGAGGCACAGCGTCTGCATGCGGCTGAGCAGAGCTAGGAGTTTCCTGCGACCTCCGACAAGGACCCTCCACTGCTGTCGCTGTCTCCACCATCTGTTGATGCTCAATTGTGAGCTGTGATAGACCAGGTGACAACACTACTCTAAGTCACGAAGGGCCCCGCCGAGGTGTGCATTTCTGCGCTGGTGCTGGGTGCGCTGAGTCCTGGTGACGCTGCTCCTTCAGAGGCTTCAGGTTCCTCCGAGGAGTTGTCTGGCTGTTCGACTGGACAGTGGGGAGGGGGGCGCTCAATGGTCCTGTGGGAGAGTAAAGGCATGAGTTAGACATCTGATTTTGATGTAGCAGACACATCCTTTTGTGCAGATGATACAAAGCGAATCTCTATGAACATCATATGCCATTGCAGTCAATCATTAAATCTCAATGAGAGGGATGAAGCTCTATTCTGTCACCAGCTTCGTCTAGTGCGCCCGTCCCTCCATCGCCCACTTCCAGATCCTCGCCACCTCCGACAATTTCGTGCGCAGCCTCCTCAGCACTGGTCAATGTTCCTCCTCCAGTCATTGCTCTCTTCCACTTATTGTGGGCTATCTTTTCCTGCAAGGAGGGATACAAGCGGAGTTTCAACTACAGTGATGGAGTGAGTGTGAAGAATCCCTAACATAGAAGCTTAGAGAGAGACCAAGATGGAGTGAGGGGCCAAGAGGAAGCTCCCTGTGCATGGTTAGTTGTTGTCAATGCATAACAGTGAGAGCGAGTCTAAGGGGTGAAGTAAGAAAACTACTAGGCACTTGGTCTAAGTGTTAAACAAAGCTTTAATCAACTGTTTTACAACATGGAGGTCCAGTTGTGGCCTTCACTAGTTCCTGTTAAGAATGTCCCACGCAAGCTGGGCCCATGCCCGAGTATTTATACTCTCCCTGGACAGCGCCACCAGCAGGCTGCCCAGTATTATTTCATAAGTCATTTCCACATGAATGACAAGATTCATGTCAAGGGGTGCATAGGCAGGATGGTGAAGTGATTCAGTACAGAGACAGAGATGGATAGGTAAAGGTGCAAGGGAAGTAAGGGTAAGGTGGGATGTGGAGGAGCAGGCTTACAAAGCAGAGTGCTGGTGATGAGAAGAGAAGGGAAGCAGATTGAAGGTAAGTGTGATGGGGTACTCACTTTTGATGATCGCAGAAGATCATTAAAGTGTTTCCTGCACTGGATCCATGTGCGTGAACAATCGGACCTTGCGCTGACCTCCTCAGCAATGCGCAGCCAGGCTGCCTTGGTATGCTGAGGAGGCTTCCTCTGGCCATCCGGAGGGAAGAGAATCTCCCTGCATCTTCTTACTGCCTCAACAAGAGCTTGGAGGGACTCCTCATTGAAGCGTGGAGCTGCCTTGCCTCATTCTAGCTCTCACACATGCACACACCATCAGAATCAAGAACACAAAGGCTGAGGCTGAATGGGACCATTAAAAGCATCTGCAATTATGACGTCATCAGAGGCAGCTAACCGGCCAGCGCGCTCCAATGAAGTTAACAAGGCAATTGAATTAAAATTTAAAAACCGCAGCTGATCCAGCTGGCAGCGGGTCCGGACCCCGCCCACCACGCAACCCTGACTCCAAGCCGCCTCGTGAAATTAAATCGCGGTCTTTAAGTGCAAATTGCGTTCAGTGCAACTCAAGTTTCCGTGATCTTTTGAGCTAAATTTAAAAACATTGCACTAGAAGCAGGCTCGGCCATAAAACTGACTCCGTCCCCGGGTGAATTAATCACCGCGGCGAGTTTCCGCTAATTGTGCTCGTTTGCGAGCCTTCAAGGAGGATCCAAAAATTAAGCTGGAACTTTTGGGTGCAAGGACACTAACAGGCAGGTTTTGAAAGGTTTTTAATTACATTTTTTTTAAACTTACTAAGGAACTGACTACTGTACCCCAATATAACTAGAAAATAGTTTTGTATATTTTTTAAAAGTCATTTTCAGTAATTTAAAATTGAGTTACTCACAGGTGGTGGATTGACACTGTGATTTAAAATGTTTATTTTTTGTGATAAACCCATCTTCAGCTGCATTAATCAAACTTCACCAAGTTACCACTCTTAAATATATCAAGGAATATTTATTAAAGCAACATTAAAAAAAAAATTACGTTTGAAAACGCTGCCCGATTGCGCTGGTTCACAGCAGATTTTGTGTTCAGCGAGTTGAAAATGAGTTTGAGCGGAAACTCGGGGGGGAAAAAACCACTTTCCAAAATAGGCGCAATTTGCGCCGGAATCGCCGATTGCTCCCAAAGCGGAAACTCTACCCCAATGTATTATCAGAAGGCTCATTTCAAAAAAATACCCCTTGTGCTATTAATTTTTTAATGTATTATTTCTTGAATTTCGATTCAAAGCATATGGGTGTGGAAAATAGATTGTGCAATAATAGCATACAAGAGCTATAGATTGCTATTTTAGCAAAGGAGACAATCTATTTAAAATATTGGTTAAAGGAATTCCATACAATGGTGTTAAAAATAATGGGCAAACAATTTCATACAAATGTGTTAAGTGTTTGTGCACTGAAGAGAAAATCTGTTTATACATCCCTCACAACAAGCAAGAACTTTAATGATGGCTAAACCACATTAACTGCAAGCCCAGAAACAGGAACATTAACAGATTTTATCTGTCAGACAAAGGCAGCTGGGAACCAAGGACAAATATTGGGTTGCTATGGGATCAGCAGAACAGAATGGTACAGTCTTGAGATAAGACAGCATTAAACTGCAACAAGTGACATGCATGATGAAATAACCCCACTAACTTTGAACCAACCATGAACAACAAGGGGTACAGGCACATCTGAAGGAAACAAACACTGAGATGTGCATGTGAGAATTACAAAGGAAATGTGGACACAAAGAATATAAGAACTAATACAGAATCGAGCTTTTTCACTGCAGTCAGCTAGATCAGACGGGTCACAGTCTAATGGAAAGAAGACGTCGAAAGATTCAAGTCTTTGAGTAATCGTCGGTTTGGCCAACCAGGCACTTGAAGACTCCAGGACAGGTCTAGTTGTGTTTCTTATTTAATCTGTGTATTAGTGGTTAAATAAAGATAATCTCTGTGAGAGATAGTGGGCTGGATTTTGAAGTTGGAGTCGTGTTGGGGTCGGGAATCACACATTCTGGCTTGTGAACCGGCCTCCATCGAGATGTGGCCAACCCACTGTATTTTCCCTTGATTGACCTTGTTGAGCCCGCCCAGTGGGCTCAGCAGGCCAATTAAGGGCCACCCGGCAACAGGTGACGTCACAGACTGACATTTCATCTGTCAAGAGCTTTTGACAGATGAAATATCAGCGTTTGACAGCTCCTTGAAGCTGTCAAACACTCACAATATGATTTCTAACTTCAGTCCTTCCTTTCAGGCTGAGTTAGAAATCATTCCAGCACAGAAAACAGAAGGCTGCTGTTTTTGACAGGTCCACGGCTTTCCTGCTTTCTGTGCCGGTGAGATTTCTAACTCCCAAGAACTGAAGGGCTGACACCTGCAGGAGGAAGTTAAGGTAAGTAAAACTTTTTCCAACACTTAGCACTTACCTTACACACTTACCTCTGCACACATGCACCCATCACTCACCTGCCCACCGGACATATTGACCCCTCCAACCCCTGCAGACCCATGGCCCGACCCGATAACTTGGAATGCTTGCCACCTTTCGGGAAGCCCACACTTTTCTTTTGAAAATAGGGATTGTGCAAAAAACTGCCTGTTAACTACCTGTTAACAGGCAGTTAATTGGCACTAATCCCTTCCCGCCTCGGGGAGTCGGGTCTCAGCACAGGTCGGGTACCCGCTGCCAGCGAAACTGGCATGGAGGCGGGTTGGAGACGGGATGGGTTCGGGACCCCCGAATCTGCAACTTTAACCGCCCCCCCCGCCTCCAAACCCGACTCCACGGGTCATTGAAAATCCAGCCCAGTGTATCTGTGTGTTTCTGTTAAGGTGGATTCAAGTCCACGAGCCCCTGGAGGCAGACTCAATCACGGCTTTCAAAAGGGAGTTCGATAAGTACCTGAAAGAAATAAATTTGCAGGGCTACTGGGAAAGGGCGGGGGAGTGGGACTAGCTGAAGTGCTCTTGCAAGGATCCGGCGTGGGCTCGACAGGCCGAATGGCCTTCTTCCGTGCTGTAACCATTCTATGATTCGAATTTAATATTCTTGATATTCTTATGTCCTGTGCCATAAAGTGCTATTAACGTCATTCACCAGACAAAATAATAGAACTCAAAAATTTGATTCAATATAAGGAACATTGGTGAATCTTTCATTTCTGCAAATCAGTGTTGGTACATTATAAACTCAAGAACAAAGTGTTCAAGATATGTAAAATGTCCAATTTTACAGATATCAGGAGTGAGACTGTATTTGAAAACTGAAATATTGCTCAGCATTTTTCAATTAACAGACAAGTGGCATTACGGTAACTGGGGTTGAGCCCTTGTATCAGGCTGTCTATTCTTAACTGTAATCTACAGAAAGATGTCCATTACTGCAATTTAGTTCTATTTTACAAATACCCGTATTTGTAGTTTAGATTTTTAGGGAGGAGGGCTGGGTGTGAGCAATATTTTACATTTCTTGCTGAACATTATGCTGTTTTTAGAACCCCTTTACCTGAGTTCAGTACAATGTCATATATTCTTAATCAAGCTTGCCTGTCCTTCAATCAGAATTGAAGGAAATCTTGCCACCAGTTAGATTGTAGCTTATGTGCCCTTCAATTTCAATTGATGGATATTTGAAGCCAATTCAAGGTACCTGACAGAAGTCATTATGCTATTACATAGAATGTACAGCATGGAAACAGGCCATTCGGCGGCACAACTGGTGATGTTATATCTAGTTAAATCAGAGACACTGAGGAAGGCATTATAAAGAGCTCAGTAAACAATGTAAATAATAATAAAATTAGGATTACAAATATAAACTTCTTTAAAGTGTAACTGAATATCTATCGTGAACAAGCAGACTCACAATTTAGTTCTGGAGGTGGGATGGGGACGGGTCAGCTGGTTTCCGGGTTCCGGTCCCACCCCCAGCTGCTTCCGCTCTGCAGACGTGATTTTCCCTTGATTTGTCTTGTTAAGCCCGCCCTGCAGGCTTACCGGACAATTAACAGGAAGCGGGTCTGATGACGCCTTTTGATGATGCGTCATCTGCCAGTTTCCTTAAAGGGACCATGCACAATTTTATTTGGACAGTTGATCTGTCAGTGTTCTACAGCATTGAAGTACTGCAAACACTGACAATCACTGCATAAAGGTGAACACTTTCACCCAGGCTCTCCAATGACTCCCTCCATGTGCTTATGGAGGGAGGTTCCCTTCCCTTCCAAGGGTGGAAGAGACCTCCCCAGGACACCAACTTACCTTGTACCTCCACCCAACCCTCTCTATCTACTCTATCACTTCCCCATCTCACTAGCCATCCCTCACACTCACTCTCATCCGACTGCAAGCATACCAACTAACAACACACAAGGGTAGGCACTTGACAGGTTTAGCCAATGTCCATGTGAAGTTTCTGGTAATGTGTTGTCATACAGTGTAATATCTTTTTCCAAAAGTGCCCCATATTGGACAGATCTGAGCGCACCTTGAGAAGTGTCTTACTGACTTCCAGTGATTGTTCAGTCATAACTCCACCCCACCCCCCACCCGCCCACTGCTATGGTGATGTGTGTGCATGGATGGCTTGGACATTAAAGGGATGCTTCACGGTGCTGGTGAGGGATGGTGTCAACCTGGCGCATCATGTGGCAGCCAGGGTTTACAGTATCAAGTGAAGAAAATCTGGCCATGGTGATGTCAGCGCTGGCCTCCCGGCCAGCAATTTTGTCAGGGGCTGATGCCCTGTGTCCAATGCAGTATCAGGTGGGTGAGGAGGAGGTTGGCATTCCTGGTGCTGGTGCTGCTGTTGTGGCTGGTTGTGGTGCTGCCGCGGATGCTCTTCCTCTGAATCGGATGACCAGGATGAGAGGATGTAAATGGTTCCCTCCCGTTGCTATAGATTTCAGATGAGGCAAGAAGTTTGCAAGCGCACACTCAAAGTGGCCTGAAATTATTCCAATCAAGTAACACTGCAGATGGGTGTCAACTTGAACAGTCAAAGGTCATTAGATTTACAAAATCTTATCCCAAACCTCCAACAACAAAGTTGTTGCATTTGAATGTCAGCCATGTTACAGGAGCGCTTTTAAAGTGCTGCACCAATGACTACAAATCATGTCCTCGAGAAACTCATCTCCTTGCAGCTGGCCTGTTTCTGACAAGATGGGAAACAGGAGCCAGAAGCACGAAAATGGGAAACCACAATAAAAATAGGATTAGCAAGGCAGTTAACGGCTGTTAACTGCCTTAACTACCTGTCCCACCAGTTGGAGTCGGGTCAGTTCAGGAGCGGCTGACCTGACACTCACGAAAATCGCATGGGGGCGGGTTGGCAGTCTGAAGCCATTTTTTCCGATTTTCGCTGCTGGCCCACCTCCAAACCCGTCTCCTCAGGGCTGTTAAAATCGAGCCCAGCGTGTGAGGTAAAGGTTGCCTTCAATCAACTGCCGAACCTCAATTACTATGAACTGCAGTTACATTTCTGCATTACTGCTTAACTATACAAGCTAATGCTATTGTTAATATGCCAATATTCTGCTTGTCAGTGCTACGAGAATTGTTTTCTACTTTAGGAATCACTCAATCTAGAGCGACATTTAACATCACAGGAAGTTGTTAACACAATGTGGAACCCACACTCAAACGGCGATTTTATATCAGGTAGTAAGATAAAAGTGGGCAACTAATGATGACAGATAAGAACATAAGAAATAGGAGCAGGAGTAGGCCATTTGGCCCTTCGAGCCTGCCTCACAAGGGCACAAGATGACTCACAAGTTTGACCCAGTTTCTGGAAAAACAGACAAGTTAAGAAATATTGTAGGGGGCGCAAATGGACAAATGACATGGTCCAACAATTCTAGTTCAGTAAGTGATAATTAATTCAGCATTTGAAACTCAGTGTACTAAGGAGCTGAGGTGATGATACTGTCTGGGATGGTGGTCCATAGACAGAAGAAGTCAGTGACATTTGCCCATTGATATTCAATGCCATTTGTTGGATTGATACAGAATGTTGAGATACAGCAGCTTTTGGCAGTGTGAGGGATCTTGTTTGCAAAATGGTTACCACATCTGCCCACATACTCACTGTATGTTAATTAATTGTATATGAAGCACTTTGAGGTGTTTCTGAGATGTAATAAGGTGCAATACAAATACAAATCTTTCTTTTCTGTTGTCAGTATAAACATGAATGTCTGGTTTAACAGTCAGCAATTCTGGTGATGCTGTTGCTCCAATGAGTCTTGTCCAGTTGTGGCTATCCAGTTCATTATGCTGCATGGCTTTGGACTGGCACAGACATGATGGGCTGAATGGCCTCCTTCTGTGTCGTAAATTTCTATGATTCTAAGTTCCAACATGTTTTTCTTTAGCTTGCCAAATACAACTACAATATTCTGTAATAACAACAGAAAACGCTGGAAAAACTCAGCAGGCCAGGCAGCATCCGTGGAGAGAGAAAGAGAGTTAACGTTTCAGGTCGAAGACCTTTCGTCAGAACTGGCAAAAAGCAGGAAATGAAACAGATTTAAAGCAAGTATAATGCTGGGAAAAGGGGGAGGGGATGAAAGAACAAAAGGGAAGGTCAGTGGTAGTATAGAAGGCAGGAGAGATTAAGAGACATTGAGAGACATAAAGAGATATTCAAGGCACCACCCTCCTCCGCCTGGCTGAACTTGTTCTCACATTGAACAACTTCTCCTTTGACTCCACTCATTTCCTCCAAATCAAAGGTGTTGCTATAGGTACCCGCATGGGTCCTAGCTATGCCTGCCTTTTCGTGGGATATGTGGAACACTCTTTGTTCCAGTCCTACTCGGGTCCCCTCCCTCACCTCTTTTTCCAGTACATTGATGACTGTATCGGTGCCGTCTCCTGCTCTCGCCCTGAACTAGAAAATTTCATTCACTATAGAAACATAGAAGATAAGAGCAGGAGTAGGCCATTCGGCCCCTTGCGCCTGCTCCGCCATTCGATGAGATCATGGCTGATCATCCAAACTCAGTACCCTGTACCTGCCTTCTCCCCATATCCCTTGATACCTTTAGCTTTATGAAATATATCTAAGTCATTCTTGAATATATTTAATGACTTGGCCTCAACTAACTTCTGTGGTAGAGAATTCCACAGGTTCACCACTCTCTGGGTGAAGAAATTCTTCCTCATTTCTGTCCTAAATGGCTTACCCCTTATCCTTAGATTATGACCCCTGGTTCTGGACTCTCTGACCATCGGGAACATTCTTCCTGCATCTAGTTTGTCCAGACCTGTCAGAATTTTATATGTTTCGATGAGATCCCCTCTCATTCTTCTATACTCCAGCGAGTATAAGCCCAATTGACCCAATCTCTCGTCATATGTCATTCCTGCCATCCCAGGTATCAGCCTTGTGAATCTTCGCTGAACTCCTTCCATGGCAAGAACATCCTTCCTCAGATAAGGCGACCAAAACTGCACACAGTACTCAAGGTGTGGTCTCACCAAGGCCCTGTACAACTGCAGCAGGACATCCCTGTTCCTATACTCAAACCCTTTCGCTATGAAGGCCAACATACCATTTGCCTTCTTCACCGCCTGCTGCACCTGCATGCTTACCTTCAGCGACTGGTGCACAAGGACACCCAGGTCTCGTTGCACTTCCCCTTCTCCCAATCTATTGCCATTCAGATAATAATCTGCCTTTCTGTTTTTGACACCAAAGTGGATAACCTCACATTTTTCCACGTTATATTGCATCTGCCACGCTTCTGCCCACTCACCCAACCTGTCCAAATCATCCTGGAGTTTCTCGGTATCCTCCTTGCAGCACACACGCCCACCCAGCTTTGTGTCATCTGCAAACTTGGAGATATTACATTTAGTTCCCTTATCTAGATCATTAATGTATATTGTGAATAGCTGGGGTCCAAGGACCGATCCCTGCGCTATCCCACTAGTCACTGCCTGCCACTCGGAAAAAAACCCATTAATTCCTACTCTCTGCTTTCTGTCCACCAACCAGTTCTCTATCCCAGTCAATACCTTGCCCCCAATCCCATGTGCCTTAACTTTACATGCTAATCTCTTATGCGGGACCTTATCGAAAGCCTTTTGAAAGTCCAAATACACCACATCTACTGGTTCTCCCTTATCTATTTTCCCAGTTACATCCTCAAAAATTTCCAGTAGATTAGTCAAGCACGATTTACCTTTTGTAAATCCATGTTGACTTTGCCCGATCCTGTCACTGTTTTTCAAGTGCTCAGCTATTACATCCTTTATAATGGACTCTAGCATTTTCCCCACTACCGATGTCAGGCTTACCGGTCTGTAATTCCCCGCTTTCTCTCTACCACCCTTTTTGAATAGTGGGGTAACATTAGCTACCCTCCAATCCATGGGTACAGTTCCAGATTCCATCGAATGTTGGAAGATGATCAGCAATGCATCTACTATTTCTAGGGCCACTTCCTTAAGTACCCTCGGATGTAGATTATCAGGCCTTGGGGATTTATCGGCCTTCAATCCCGTCAATTTCCCTGACACCATTTCCCTGCAAATACTGATTTCTTTCAGTTCCTCCCTTTCATCAGACCCTATGTTCTCCAACATCTCTGGGAGGTTATTTGTGTCCTCCTTTGTGAAGACAGAACCAAAATATGCATTTAATTGGTCATCATTTCTTTGTTCCCCATTATAACTTCCCCCGCTTCTGACTGCAAGGGACCTACACTTGATTTCACTAATCTTTTTCTCTTCACATATCTATAAAAGCTCTTACAGTCAGTTTTTATGTTCCCTGCAAGCTTACTTTCATATTCTATTTCCCTTTCTTAATTAATCCCTTTGTCCTCCTTTGTTGAATCCTAAACTGCTCCCAATCCTCAGG
Organism: Squalus acanthias; assembly: GCA_030390025.1. Taxonomy (NCBI): domain Eukaryota; kingdom Metazoa; phylum Chordata; class Chondrichthyes; order Squaliformes; family Squalidae; genus Squalus; species Squalus acanthias. Next base: position 114,197,525 of record CM059434.1, read on the forward strand.
GTTACTGCTTTTTCTGGCCAATTTATATGCCCTCTCCTTGGATCTTATGCTATCCCTAATTTCCCTTGTTAGCCACGGTTGAGTCACCCTTTTTGTTTTATTCTTATGCCACACTGGGATGAACAAATTCTGTAGTTCATCCATGCAGTCTTTGAATGTTTGCCATTGCCTATCCACCGTCAACCCTTTGAGTGACATTCCCCAATCAATCCTACCCAATTCGCGCCTCATACCATCGTAGTTTCCTTTATTTAAATTCAGGACCCTAGTCTCTGATTCAACTACTTCACACTCCATCCTAATGAAGAATTCTATCATATTATGATCACTCTGACCCAAGGGGCCTCGTACAACAAGATTGCTAATTAATCCTTTCTCGTTACATAATACCCAGTCTAAGATGGCCTGATCTCTGGTTGGTTCCTCGACATATTGTTCCAGAAAACCATCCCGTAAACATTCTAGGAATTCCTCCTCCACAGTATTTTTACTAATTTGGTTAGCCCAATCTATATGTAAATTAAAGTCACCCATGATGACTGCTGTGCCCTTACTGCATGCTTCTCTAATTTCCCTTTTAATGCCATCCCCAACCTCCGTATTACTGTTTGGAGGTCTATATACCACTCACACTAACGTTTTCTGCCCCTTGTTATTTCTCAGTTCTACCCATACAGATTCCACATCATCAGAGCTAATATCCTTCCTTTCAATTGTGTTAATCCCCTCTTTAACCAGCAATGCTACCCCACCTCCCTATCTTTTTTGCCTATCTTTCCTAAATATTGAATACCCCTGGATGTTGAGTTCCCAGCCTTGGCCACCCTGGAGCCATGTTTCTGTAATCCCAATCAAATCGTATTCATTTACCTCTATTTGCGCAGCTAATTCATCCACCTTGTTCCGAATGCTCCTTGCATTAAGACACAAAGCCTTTAGGCTTTTTTTTTAACGCTCTCAGACCTATATGAATTATTATTTACTGTGACCATGTTTGATTTAAACCGTTGAGTTCTTTGCCTTCTACTTTTGTTTTTTTCCTTCCTGTCTTTTGCTTTTATCCTCTGCTTCCAATTTCCACCCTTCCCTTACCTTCACATGGTCCATCTCCGACTCTTCCCTTCCCTTCCTCGACTTCTCCGTCTCCATCTTTGGGGATAGGTTATTGACTAACATTCACTACAAGCCCACTGACTCGCACAGCTACCTGGATACACTTCCTCCCACCCTGCCTCCTGTAAGGACTCTATTCCATTCTCCCAGTTTCTCCATCTCTGCCGCATCTGCTCTGACGATGCCACCTTCCATACCAGTGCTTCCGACATGTCTTCCTTTTTTCTCAACCGAGGATTCCCCTCTACTGTGGTTGACATGGCCCTCGACCGTCTCCGTTCTATCTCCCGCACTTCTGCCCTCACCCCTGCCCCTCCCTCCCGGAACCACGATAGAGTTCCCCTTGTCCTCACCTTTCACCCCACCAGCCTCCACATTCAACGGATCATCCTCCGCCATTTCCCCTCAGCTCCCCTATCAGCATTCCGCAGGGACCGCTCCCTCCGCGACACCCTTGTCCACTCCTCTACCACCCCCAGCACCCCTTCCCCTTCGCCCGGCACCTTCCCGTGCAAGCGCAGGAGATGCTACACATGCCCTTATACCTCCCCCCTTCCCACTGTCCAGGGCCCCAAACACCCCTTCCAGGTGAAACAGCGATTTACTTGTACTTCCTGCAATTTAGTATACTGTATTCGCTGCTCACGATGTGGTCTCCTCTACACTGGGGAGACCAAACGCAGATTGGGTGACCGCTTTGCGGAATACCTCCGTACAGTCCGTAAGGGGGACCCTGAGCTCCCGGTGGCCTGTCAATTTAATTCTCCGCTCCACTCCCACTCTGACCTCACCGTCCTCGGCCTCTTGCATTGTTCCACGGAAGCTCAGCGTAAGCTCGAGGAACAGCACCTCATCTTTCGTTTAGGCACGCTACAGCCCTCTGGACTCAACATAGAGTTCAACAATTTCAGATCATAACCACGGCCCCTATCACACATATATATATATATATATTATTTTTTCATCCACCCTTTTGTTTGGCCCCTTTTTTTCTTCCGTCCCTGAAGCTGGCAGCTGTCCTTCATTTCGCCAGCGCATTTCACACTTCATCTAGCCTCAACCTGTCACATTACCACCTCCTCTCGCCTTGAATATCTCTTAATGTCTCTCAATGTCTCTTAATCTCTCCTGCCTTCTATACTACCACTGACCTTCCCTTTTGTTCTTTCATCCCCTCCCCCTTTTCCCAGCATTATACTTGCTTTAAATCTATTTCATTTCCTGCTTTTTGCAAGTTCGGACAAAGGGTCTTCGACCTGAAACATTAATTCTGTTTCTCTCTCCACGGATGCTGCCTGGCCTGCTAAGTTTTTCCAGTGTTTTCTGTTGTTATTTCGGATTTCCAGCATCCGCAGTATTTTGCTATCGTACAATATTCTGTTAGTGGTTAGATACTATAGCCCTAAAAAGCTGACAACCAACAACTCAAAGGGAGTCCTAGACAGAGGTTTATGGCCAGAGCCACAGCAGTTGAATATCCCCCTACCTGATCTTTATGTTAAGATGGTTCAATTTAATGGGAAGATATTCTTCCAGATTTCCTTTTATAATAGTTTTCTTCAGTTACTAAGTACACGGCTGACTAATCTGCAGGAAATAGTTTTACCTGTCTCCGCCGACCCGCTCATGATCTGTGTGATTCCCCAACCTCTGCACAGCACACAATATTTTCAGCATTTTTTCACTTGTGTGGATCTTCCTTGACTTGCACATATGTGAACTCCATGCATGCGAGAAAATCCCAGGACATAATGGGGTGACTTAACCAAAATACACCTCAGCCTGTTAAAATGCTGATTTCCATCAGCAAACGCTAACTCACAGACTGGGCTGGGAAACACTGACTGAGGGGAAGCACCACTGAATCTTACTCTTGTACTGTTGAGGCCTCGGAATGCTTCAAGGCAGGAATGGCAAGGATGTTCTGTTGATGCAAGAAATATTCACAAGCAACAAGTCATCTCAATGATTCTGAATTGTGTTTTTCTTTTTAAAATGTGACAAGCTCCGCTGATGGCTAAATTAATATTGATTGTGCAGCTTTTCTGTACAGACCAGAGAATCCCAGGCTTGATTACCAATTTGTTCCAAATTGACTCATGCTGGGGTTTGCGGGTGGGAAGGGCGGTAGCCCAGGGCGAAGCAGCCAATACTGTTTCTGTGGGGCCCAGAAGAACACTCTTGATCCACCGGGACCTACAGATACAAGTTTTACACTGACCTGACACGACCTCAGCCTCCACCGGCTGTCCGCCAGGTTTTACTGAGTTAGAGTTAGGGTGAGCATCCCATTCAGTAGGCAGTTGCGATAGCACTGTGGTCCTATCTAAATGATAGCAGTCCGATTTACATATATTTATGAAGCTCCAGTCTGAGTCAGGTGGGCACCTCAACCACCCAAGAAAACAGCTGCGCTAAAATAGCAGTGGGCTGGAAACGAGCGGCAGGTGTAGCGCTTGGATTTTAACTCCTGCTCTGCCTGGTTTCCACTGTGGTCATGATGCGGAGATGCCGGCGTTGGACTGGGGTGGACAAAAATGAGAAGTCGCACAACACCAGGTTATAGTCCAACAGATTTATTTAAAATTACAAGCTTTCGGAGCTATCCTGCCCCTTCTTCAGGTAAAGTTACAATGAGTGAATCTACAAAAGTTCACAGAATATAAACACAGATACTACAGAGATACAATCTTTCCTTACATCAAAGACACACCAAGAGCACAGCCAAGACAATGAGATGTGTCCCAGGGGGTCCAACGTGTCAAATCCTGCTGTCTGCAGCAGATCTCTCTCCATATCCCTTCCTCTCTCTCCGTCTTTTTTGGGGTTTGTTTTTTGTGTTTGTTTTTTAAAAACTGGAAAGACAGACAACGATGTCAAGTCACGTTCTGTAGCGTGACATGAACCCGATATCCCTATTGAGGCCGTCCTCATGAGTGCGGAACTCATACATACTCATGTGACTCGGCCAACGTTGTCTACCTGATACGTTGCAGGAAAGGCTGCCCCAGAGCATGGTACATCGGCGAGACCATGCAGACACTGAGACAACGTATGAACGGACACCGCGCAACAATCGCCAGGCAGGATAGTTGCCTCCCAGTCGGGGAACACTTCAGCAGTCAAGGGCATTCAGCCTCGGATCTGCGGGTTAGCGTTCTCCAAGGCGGCCTTCGAGACACACGACAACGCAAAATCATCAAGCAGAAACTGATAGCCAAGTTACGCACTCATGAGGACGGCCTCAATAGGGATATCGAGTTCATGTCACGCTACAGAACGTGACTTGACATCGTTGTCTGTCTTTCCAGTTTTTAAAAAACAAACCCAAAAAACACGGAGAGAGAGGAAGGGATATGGAGAGAGATCTGCTGCAGACAGCAGGATTTGACACGTTGGACCCCCGGGACACATCTCATTGTCTTGGCTGTGCTCTTGGTGTGTCTTTGATGTAAGGAAAGATTGTATCTCTGTAGTATCTGTGTTTATATTCTGTGAACTTTTGTAGATTCACTCATTGTAACTTTACCTGAAGAAGGGGCAGGATAGCTCCGAAAGCTTGTAATTTTAAATAAATCTGTTGGACTATAACCTGGTGTTGTGCGACTTCTCATTTTTGGTTTCCACTGGGCAGAGGGAGTGAAAATTTCCCCTGTGATGTGAACAGAACCAATTGATTGAATTACTGATTGTAACTTATCAACTATTTTATTACAAATCAGACAAGAGGGAACAGTTTATCTTTCAGATTCTTGGACTGAATTGCTGGAATACTGAAGCATGAATATATGCATACAGCTCCTGTGATTACGCCCAGTTAATTTGGAAAAATACAAACTGTCGTACCTTTCACACGTGAATTCAAAGGAATAAGAATTATCTGGTCAGTCTGGATAAATAACTTTAAAATATGAGTCTGTCTCAATCAGCACCTTAGCGTGTAGATATTAATCACCTCTGGGTGCACCCAGTCAGCTAGTTCAGTAACACTCATCTATTGCAAGCATGATTTCCCAAGAAATAAATCTATCAAAAGGAAACAAACGCTTAATTTTTCATGAGGTTCTTTCTTTATCGTTACTGTGGTATTCCATTGCCCGCAAATCACAGACGTGATTGTCGTACCCACATATGTGTACGTTGTACGCTGAGCTGTTACAATGGTGACGCTGCTAGACCCCAAAACAACGTTAGTTCATAGATTAGCAGAAATGAGCACTTTGATTATGGTTGACATGGCAGTCATTAAATATGTAGTAGAAATCCTCATTATTCATACACTCAGTGTTCCAGTGTTTTACGCTGGAAGGTGAGACTTTCAATTTGTGCTTTTTTGTTAATTAGCTCTCGGTCATTTTTTTCTAGAATAAAATGTTCTTTATTACAGTTACCATGTTAAACAAGCTGATAACTTGCACTGATGTATTACCTTATTACATCTCTCAGAAACATCACATAGCACGTCACACATAATAAATTATGTCCCAGTGGCTTGTTATGTAGGCAAACGCAGCATCCATTTTACACACAACCAGATATGGGAATGGTAGCGTAGAAGTAATGTCACTGCGCTAGTAATCCAGAGGGCCTGGACTAATGATTATTGAGACGCGAGTTCAAATCCCACCACGGCAGCTGGGGAATTTAAATTCAGTTAATTAAATAAATCTGGGATAATTACTAGTATCAGTAATGAAACTATCAGATTGTCGTAAAAAAATCCATCTGGCTCACTAATGTCCTTTAGGGAAGGAAATCTGCTGTCCTTACATAGTCTGGCGTACATATGACTCCAGACCAACAGCAATGGGGTTGACTCAGTTAGAGTTATACAGGCACAGAAAGAGGCCCTTCGGCCCATCGTGTCTGCGCCGGCCATCAAGTCCTATCTATTCTAATCCCATTTTCCAGCACTTGGTCCGTAGCCTTGTACGTTATGGCGTTTCAAGTGCTCATCTAAATGCTTCTTGAATGTTGAGGGTTCCTGCCTCTACCACCCTTTCAGACAGTGAGTTCCAGATTCCAACCACCCTCTGGGTGAAAAAGTTTTTCCTCTAAACCTCCTGCCCCTTAACTTGAAACTATGCCCCCTGGTTATTGACCCCTCTACTAAGGGGAAAAGTTCCTTTCTATCTACCCTATCTATGCCCCTCATAATTTTGTACACCTCAATCAGGTCCCCCCTCAGTCCTTCTCTGCTCTAAGGAAAACAACCCCAGCCTGTCCAGTCTCTCTTCATAGCTGAAACGCTCCAGCCCAGGTAACATCCTGGTGAATCTCCTCTGCACCCTCTCCAATGCAATCACATCCTTCCTGTAGTGTGGCGACCAGAACTGCACACAATATTCCAGCTGTGGCCTAACTAGCGTTTTGTACAGCTCGCTCATAACCTCCCTGCTCTTATATTCTATACCTCAGCTAATGAAGGCAAGTATCCCATATGCCTTTTTAACCACCTTATCTACCTATCCTGCTGCCTTCAGGGATCTATGAACATGCACACCAAGGTCCCTCTGATCCTCTGTCCTTCCTAGGGTCCTACCATTCATTGTGTATTCCCTTGCCTTATTAGTCCTCCCAAAATGCATCACCTCACACTTTTCAGGGTTAAATTCCATTTGCCACTGTTCTGCCCATCTGACCAACCCGTCTATATCGTCCTGTAGCCTGAGGCTTCCCTCCTCGCTATTTACCACTCCACCAATTTTCGTGTCATCTGCGAACTTACTGATCATACCTCCGACATTCATATCTAAATCATTAATGTACACTACAAACAGCAAGAGACCCAGCACCGATCCCTGCGGTACACCACTGGACACAGGCTTCCAGTCACAAAAACAACCTTCGACCATCACCCTCTGCCTCCTGCCACTAAGCCAATTTTGGATCCAATGTGCCAAATTGCCCTGGATCCCATGGGCTCTTACCTTCTTGACCAGTCTCCCATGTGGGACTTTGTCAAAAGCCTTACTGAAGTCCATGTAGACTACATCAACTGCACTACCCTCATCCACACACCTAGTCACCCCCTTGAAAAATTCAATCAAATTGGTTAGACATGATCTCCCCCTGACAAAGCCATGCTGACTATCCTTGATTAATCCTTGCTGTCCAAGTGGAGACTAATTCTGTCCCTCAGAATTTTTTCCAATAATTTCCCTACCACTGATGTTAGGCTCACTGGCCTGTAATTCCCTGGTTTATCCCTACTACCCTTCTTGAATAATGTACTGCGTTAGCTGTCCTCCAGTCCTCTGGCACCTCCCCTGTGGCCAGAGAGGTTCTGAAAATTTGTCAGAGCCCCTGCAATCTCCTCCCTTGCCTCACACAGCAGCCTGGGATACATCTCGTCTGGGCCTGGGGATTTATCCACTTTTAAGCCCGCTAAAACCACTAGTACCTCCTCCCTCTCAATGCTAATTTGTTCAAGTATATCATAATCCCCCTGCCTGATTTCTATGCCTACATCATCCTTCTCCATGGTGAACACAGATGCAAAATATTCATTTAAAACCTCACCTACATCTTCCGGCTCTACACACAGATTGCCACTTTGGCCCCTAATGGGCCCTACTCTTTCCCTGGTTATCCTCTTGCCCTTAATATACTTATAAAACACCTTGGGATTTTCCTTTATTTTGCCCACCAGTGTTTTTTCATGCCCCCTCTTCGCTCTCCTAATTTCTTTTTTAAGTATCCCCCTGCGCTTTCTATACTCCTCTAGGGCTTCCACTGTTTTTAGTCCTTTGTATCTTCCAAAAGCCTCTCTTTTTTTCCTAATCCATTCTTGTATATCCCTTGACATCCACGGTTCCCTGGACTTGTTGGTCCCACCCTTGACCTTTACGGGAACATGTTGGCGCTGTACTCTCTCTATTTCCTTTCTGAATGACTCCCACTGCTCTGGTTGTAACAAACCGCTATGAAACACAATAAGAATCAAACCGGATGGACCACCTGGCATCGACCTCGGCAACAGCACACCCAGCCCAGTAGACCCTGCAAAGTCCTCCTCTGGGGACTTGTGCCAAAATTGGCAAGCTGTCCCACAGACTAGTCAAGCAACAGCCTGACATAGTCATACTCACAGAATCATATCTTTCAGCCAATGTCACAAACTCTTCCATCACCATCCCTGGGTATGTCCTGTCCCACCGGCAGGACAGACCCACCAGGGGTGGCAGCACAGTGGTATACAGTCGGGAAGGAATGGCCCTGGGAGTCTTCAACATTGACTCCAGACCCCATGAAGTCTCATGGCTTCAGGTCAAGCATGGGCAAGGAAACCTCCTGCTGATTACCACCTACTGCCCTCCCTCAGCTGATGAATCAGTACTCCTCCATGTTGAACACCACTTGGAAGAAGCACTGAGAGTAGCAAGGGCACAGAATGTACTCTGGGTGGGGGACTTCAATGTCCATCACCAAGAGTGGCTCGGTAGCACTACTACTGACCGAGCTGGCCGAGTCCTGAAGGACATAACTGCCAGTCTGGGCCTGTGGCAGGTGGTGACAGAACCAACACGAGGGAAAAACCTACTTGACCTTGTCCTCACCAATCGCAGATGCATCTGTCCATGACAGTATTGGTAGAAGTGACCACCGCACAGTAATTGCGGAGACGAAGTCCCGTCTTCATACTGAGGACACACTCCATCGTGTTGTGTGGCACTACCACCGTGCTAAATGGGATAGATTCAGAACAGAGCTAGCAGCTCAAAACTGGGCATCCATGAAGCGCTGTGGGCCATCAGCAGCAGCAGAATTGTATACCACCACAATCTGTAACCTCATAGCCTGGCATATCCCTCACTCTACCATTACCATCAAGCCAGGGGACCCAACCCTGGTTCAATAAGACTGTAGAAGAGCATGTCAGGAGTAGCACCAGGCATACCTAAAAATGAGGTGCTAACCTGAGAAGCTGCAACACAGGACTACATGCATGCTAAAAAGCAGAAGCAGCATGCTATAGACAGGGCTAAGCGATTCCACAATCAACAGATCAGATCAAAGCTCTGCAGTCCTGCCACATCCAGTCGTGAATGGTGGTGGACCATTAAACAAATAACGGGAGGAGGAGCCTCCATGAATATTCCCATCCTCAATGATGGTGGAGCCCAGCACGTGAGTGCAAAAGACAAGGCTGAAGCGTTTGTAGCCATCTTCAGCCAGAAGTGCCGAGTGGATGATGCATATCGGCCTACTCCTGAGGTCTCCACCATCACAGAAGCCAGTCTTCAGCTAATTCGATTCACTTCACATGATATCAAGAAACGGCTGAGCGCACTGGATACAGCAAAGGCTATGGGCCCCGACAACATCCCGGCTATCGTGCTGAAGACTTGTGCTCCAGAACTAGCCGCACCTCTAGCCAAGCTGTTCCAACACTGGCAACTATCCAACAATGTGAAAAATGCCCAGGTATGTCCTGTCCACAACAAGCAGGACAAGTCCAACCCGGCCAATTACCGCCCCATCGGTCTACTCTCAATCATCAGCAAAGTGATGGAAGGTGTCATCGACTGCACTATCAAGCGGCACTTACTCACCAATAACCTGCTCACTGATGCCCAGTTTGGGTTCCGGCAAGACCAATTGGCTCCCAACCTCATTACAGCCTTGGTCCAAACATGGACAAAGGAGCTGAAGTGAGGTGAGAGTGACTGCCCTTGACATCAAGGCAACATTTGACCGAGTGTGGCATCAAGGAGCCCTCGTAAAACTGAAGTCAATGGGAATCGGGGGGAAAACGCTCCACTGGCTGGAGTCATACCTAGCACAAAGGAAGATGGTTGTGGTGGTTGAAGGTCAATCATCACAGCCCCAGGACATCGCTGCAGGAGTTCCTCAGGGCAGTGTCCTGGGCCCAACCATCTTCAGCTGCTTCATCAATGACCTTCCCTCCAACATAAGGTCAGAAATGGGGATGTTCACTGATGACTGCACAGTGTTCAGCGCCATTCACAACTCCTCAGTTAATGAAGCATTGCAATAAGACCTGGACGACGTTCAGGCTTGGGCTGATAAGTGGCAGGTAACATTCGCGCCACAGAAGTGCCAGGCAATGATTATCTCCAACAAGCGAGAGTCTAACCATCTCCCCATGACATTCAACGGTATTACCATCACCGAATCCCCCACCATCAACATCCTGGGGGTCACCATTGACCAGAAACTTAACTGGACCAGCCACATAAATACAGTGGCAACAAGAGCAGGTCAGAGGCTAGGTATTCTGCGGCGAGTGTCTCACCTCCTGACTCCCCCAAGCTTTTCCACCATCTACAAGGCTCAAGTAAGGAGTGTGATGGAATACTCTCCACCTGCCTGGATGAGTGCAGCTCCAACAACACTCAAGAAGCTTGACACCATCCAGGACAAAGCAGCCCGCTTGTTTGGCATCAAGTGGTATAGGGAGAGAGCGGGAATATGGTATTGAGATAGAGGATCAGCTATGATCATATTGAATGGTGGAGCAGGCTCGAAGGGCCGAATGGCCTACTCCTGCTCCTATTTTTCTATTGGCACTCCATCCACCACCTTAAACATTCACTCCCTCCACCACCGGCGTACTGTGGCTGCAGTGTGTACCATCTACAAGATGCACTGCAGCAACTCGCCAAGGCTTCTTTGGCAGCACCTCCCAAACCCGCAACCTCTTCCACCTAGAAGGACAAGGGCAGCAGGCGCATAGGAACACCACCATCTGCAAGTTCCCCTCCAAGTCACACATCATCCTGACTTAGAAGTATATCGCCGATCCTTCATCGTCGCTGGGTCAAAATCCTGGAACTCCCTCCCTAACAGCACCGTGGGAGTACCTTCACCACACGGACTGCAGCGGTTCAAGAAGGCAGCTCACCAGCACCTTCTCAAGGGCAATTAGGGATGGGCAATAAATGCTGGCCTTGCCAGCGATGCCCACATCCCATAAAATGAATTAAAAAAAGATCCCATTAACAACAATGAGATCTCTCCATGGATGTTGCCTGGCCTGCTGAGTTTTTCCAGCGTTTTCTGTTGTTATTTCGGATTTCCAGCATCCGCAGTATTTTGCTATCACAACAATGAGATGATTGACCAATTAATCTGTTTTTTGGTTGTGTTGCCTGAGGGAGGAATGTTGGCCAGGATGATCAGTGAACTTCTCGCTATTCTTTGAATAGTGTTATGTGATTTTTAATATTCACCTGACCTTGGTACGGATTTATGGCTACACGGTTACTTTCTAATCCCCTTGTGTGGTCGTGCCTGCTATTGGTGCTCCTACTGGGGCCACTTTCTGGCCTATTGGTGTGGTTGTGGCTGTGGCCATGGTAAACTTCTCCTCTTGTCTCCCCAACTCCAGTGCTACTAATTGCCAGAACTCTCCAGTACTGCCTCCAACTCACTGTGGGAAATGCCAGAGATAATCTGCTAGTTTTTCTTCAAAGCGAGGTTAGAAATCCTGTTTACACCTGTTGTCCAGGATTATATTAGAAGATTATGTCAAATTTTATTGAATATTGTATTGTGTCGAACTGTTTGTCATAAAAATCCTGCTGCACCTCTATTTTCTTAATTATACAGTGAAACGCACACATTTTGGTGACATTAGCCAAGGGATCCCTTTGGAGCATATGGACTTTGAGTATTAGACTTAGCGTCTTGTATTTGATTTGTTTTCAGTTATTGCTCTTTACTTCCTCCCCAGTCTTTTTACCTAAAGTTGTTCTACAATACCTTTCAACATCAGCGGCTATGGAATGTGCCCCTGCGCCTTGTGGCGGATTTCAGAACCAATGACAACATTCAACTGTGTGTTTGCGAGTTTACACATGCAGGGCTGTTGAAAGTCTAACGGCTAGATATTGCGGGGGGTCAGCGGGCACGATCGATGGCGGGTCGGGTGGGAAAGTGTTTTTTCCCCTCAGCGGGTCAGGACCCCGCTGTGAACCCACCGCCATGTGGCCTTTCCCACATGTCGGGTCTGTCAGCGCAGCAGCGGGGGAGGCAATTAAAATCATTAGTGGCTTGTTTACAGCCACTTATCAATGGTTTTTCCCCCAGCTTTTTGGATCTGACAGGTCGCTCACAGGTTTCCCCGCTGTGCCTGGACGTCGTCTATGAAGCTGAGGTGGGAGGTCAGTGGCCATTGGATGAGCTGATGAGTTGACAGCTTCAAATGTCAAGTCAAAGCTCCCAGCTGATTAAGATATGTTCCCTTAACCACTAGCTTCTCTAAACTGCATTTCCACTACAGATTCAGGATGCTGCAAGTCTTTACACAAGTCTCCATCCAATCTGACCTCATTACCTCTCCCACCATTGAGAGATCGCTTCTGTCATCTCTACTTCACCTGCCATGTATTCCATCAGCATGGGTGCTCTTGAAACTCTCTCACCTTGGTCCTCAGAATCTGACCACGATCAGCCCCAACACCAGCAGCACCAGGCACACCAGCAGCCATCAACAACAACACCAACCTTCTCCACAATCAACTGATGCTGCACAGGACACAGGGCATCAGCACCCGACCACATTGCTGTCCGAGAGGCCAGGGATGGCTTCACCATGGCCAGATTTACTTCACTTGACGCTGTACAACCTGGCTGCCACATGATGCGCCAGGTTAGGCACCACCCCACACCAGCACCATAAAGCATCCCTACAATGCCCAAACCATTCCTTTCACACTCATCACCACTGCGGGAGTTACCATTATGTCTCACCATTCACTGCAACTCACTAAGCCACTAAGAATCTGTCCAAGAACGCAGTCTTGAAAATAAAGGTTTCAATGTTTGACACACATTAACAGAAACTTTACATGATCATTGCATAAAACACCCAAGTGCTTATCCTTGTGTGTTGTTAGTTGGTGTGATTGCACTAGGATGAGGGTGCATGTGAGGGGTGGCTAGTGAGATGGGGATGTGATAATATAGATAGAGAGGGGTGGGTGGAGGTGCAAGGTAAGTTGGTGTGAGTAAGGATGTGCAGGAGTAGGGTAGGGAAGGCAGAGTGATGGGGATGTGATGAGAGGCACAGCAGGATGAGGTTGAGTGTGGCTTTGTACTAATGTTTCGTGATCTACTGAGATCATTGAAACGTTTGCAGCACTGCACCCAGGTTCTCCTGACCACATCCCTGCTTGTGCCCACCTCTGTAATGTGCAACCAGGCTGTGTTGATCTCCTGGGGAGGTCTCTTCCGCCCAGGGAAGGAAGAGGACCTCCCTGTGTGCTGTGACTCCCTCCATAAGCATATGGAGGGAGTCATGAGAGAGCCTGGGTGCAGCCCTCTGCCTCTGTGCAGTGCTTGTCAGTGTTTGCAGCACCTCAATGCTGTAGAACACTGACAGCACAAATGTCAAAAGAAAGTTGGCCATGGTCCCTTTAAGGAAACCAGTTGATGATGCGTCATCAAATGACGTCACCAGACCTGCTTCCTCTAATTGGCCGGGAAACGTGCTGGGCAGGGCTTAACAAGCCCAATCAGGGGAATTTCTTTTCAGAGGCCGGGATGGGAATAGCAGTGGGGTTGTGACCCGCCACCGGCATTGCCCGCCATGGACCCGCCGAGGTTAGTAAAATCGCGGCCTGTGTGTTAGGGTAACAATCAGCAACTGAACTGGTGCTTCATGCTACTGGATGCACCAGCCCTGCCTTGTTTATATGCACTGGGCTGTCTCGGGTGTCAGTGCTATAATATAAACATAGTTAAAGATGGCCCCAAAAAGAGTCCGCAAACTGTCAAGCTTGCTAAGGAGAACAAATATATTGCTTCAACGTTCCTATATTTTATCCCGGCGATACTTCTTCCCTAATGTTTATGATATTTGAAGCTCCGATGAGCAGACCAGTAACTATGATATCTCAATTGTTCTGCTGTGCAGCCCAAGACTGTTTGCTGATTTGTTTTTTTCTGTGCAAGCAAGAATATAGACATCATAGTGCCTATGCTGTAGGTATATCTGGAAACTTCAATTAGGTTGCTTGACCCTTTCCAAACTGACCCGAGCACCTCACACTCTTCTAGACTGAACCCTTTAAACCATGGTATATTTTACAAAGAAATACTCCATTTTCCTGACTTGCTGTTTAACCTTTGCTCACAATCTCCAACTTAATAACTTTATTAAAATAGACCTGTATCAATATTTTAAATCAGAATTGTTTGTGCACCAGACAGAAGATAGACAAATGAGGAGTCCAAGCACAGATGTTTAGATGTGCTGTCACTATTATGGGATAAATCCATGAATTAAAATTAATTCCTGGGAGATTGATTTTTTTATATTCTTTCCTCGATGTAGGCGTCGCTGGCAAGGCCAGTATTTATTGACCATTCCTAATTGCCCTTGAGTAGGTGGTGGTGAGCTGCCTTCTTGAACCGCTGCAGTCCGTGTGGTGAAGGTACTCCCACAGTGCTGTTAGGGAAGGAGTTGTAGGATTTTGACCCAGCGACGATGAAGGAACAGCGATATATTTCTAAGTCAGGATGGTGTGTGACTTGGAGGCGAACTTGGAGGTGGTGGTGTTCCCATTCGCCTGCTGCCTTTGTCCTTCTAGGTGATAGAGGTCGCAGGTTTGGGAGGTACTGTCGAAGAAGCCTTGGCGAGTCGCTGCAGTGCATCTTGTAGACGGTACACACTGCACCCACGGTGCGCCGGTGGTGGTGGGAGTGAATATTTAAGGTGGTGGATGGGGTGCCAATCAAGCGGGCTGCTTTGTCCTGGATGGTGTCGAACTTCTTGAGTGTTGTTGGAGCTGTGCTCATCCAGGCAAGTGGAGAGTATTCCCTCACACTCCTGACTTGTGCCTTGTAGATGGTGGAAAAGCTTGGGGGAGTCAGGAGGTGAGACACTCGCTGCAGAATACCCAGCTTCTGACCTGCTCTTGTGGCTACAGTATTTATGTGGCTGGTCCAGTTAAGTTTCTGGTCAATGGTGACCCCCAGGATGTTGATGGTAGGGGGATTCGGCGATGGTTATGCCGTTGAATGTCAAGGGGCAGTGGTTAGACTCTCTCTTGTTGGAGATAGTCATTGCCTGGCACTTGTGTGGCGCGAATGTTACTTGCCTCTTATCAGCCCAAGCCTGAATGTCGTCCAGGTCTTGCTGCATGCGGGCACGGACTGCTTCATTATCTTAGGAGTTGTGAATGGAACTGAACACTGTGCAGTCATCAGCGAACATCCCCACTTCTGACCTTATGATGGAGGGAAGGTCATTAATGAAGCAACTGAAGATGGTTGGACCTTGGACACTGCCCTGAGGAAATCCTGCAGCGATGCCCTGGGGCTGTGATGATTGGTCTTCAATCACCACAACCATCTTCCTTTGTGCTCGGTATGACTTCAGCCACGTGACTTAAACAGAAGGTTAAAACAAAAACACCAGACAGAAAACTCATTCAAAAGAACAGAATATAAAGACTGGGGGCCCACAATTCTGACATTCCGCTGGGCACACCTCGGGAGGGAAATGTGGCAGAACCCAATTCTGTCGGGATGCCAGTCGGTGGAGAGGAGCCTGGGAAATTCTAATAGGGTGTCTGCGGGTGGATCTACTGCAGCCCTCCCCCATAGTAAATGGATGTGGCTGCGCAAGTTCCAAGGATATTATGTCCTGTATACTCCTGAAGGGCCCAATAGAACCTATGCTTGCTGAGAGTAGGTGCAGATTTCACCATTGGCCTAGTAATGGCTCCAGGATGCAAGCAGGTAACTGATCTTGAAGATGATCGATTATCTCGCAGGGATAGCTTGATGGCTTCTTTTAAACTCCTATAGCCACCTGAACCAAGTGGGGCTTAATGAATATGTTTCAATGGGGGGTCAAATGATGCAGCCAGACCCCAGTGTGATTTTCATGTCAATCGCTACTTCCTAAATCTGCTGATAAATCATGGGCGGTACTTGTCAGGAGGTGGCAATTCTCAACGCTACTTAAAGGGTTCATTAGTTGCAGTAGGGGATAGCTCAAAGTAAGGTGGGGGATTTGGTGGGGGTGCCCAGCCCTTATTTTTCTTTGATTTGTTTGGGAGTTTTGAACCTCAAGACTTCCTCAACTTCAATTTCTCGCTGCTGGGGGTGTTCTTTAAGTTTCACCCATACTGAAATAAGCGGCTCCATTGACTTTGACCTTTCTAGCCTTACTTTCCCCTTTAAGGTACTGTTGCAGGCCCACGATCAGTGGCTGCCCATCGGATAGCCTGCCCTCCCAAATGTTGAGCTGCCTATAACCAGCACAACTCGTGCTGGCAGCTCGCCTATTCAATGCTAATGAGGCCCGACCGCCAAAATCGATTGGACCTCCTGCCCGCTCGATCAGCGCTCCACACTAAAATAAACCCACATTAATTTTAAGCTACAGAAGATTGTTTTTCAATATTGACAACACTTTGTGAAAAGCCATTAACTTCTGCACAGCAGACTTCAAATTAACATGCCAAGCTCCAGAGATACAATTTGCTCGATGATTTCTTTCAACTTGCAAACATGCGAGTTATTAATAGATACACTTCTTGTTGATAAAATACAGCATTTTAATGAAGTAAATGAAATGAAAGTGAAATTATCCAACGGGCTGGCAGTATAGTGATTAAAGAGGCTATGTTTAGAAAGCAACACACACAAAGTGGGGAGTGAGAGAATTCACAAAACTAGTGGCTCAGTAACGCGATCTTAAGAGCAGTGCAATAGATGGGTAGGCCCGGCAGAGAATCTAAGCCCCGCTTGATATTACTGCCAGATGGTGAACTGCCAATCTTACTCGGTACACCACTGGGTGTTAGAGATACTCAGCCAATGTAAAAAAGGTGGTGGGCAAAATAAAATAGGCAGGGGGTTCCGTATTAGGTTGCACTTTAGCATTTCATAGTAGTTGATGAAATAATGGCAAAAGTCAAGAAAATATCTGCTGTCAGCCATTCCATCCTCTTTGCCAAATACAGCAGCCAGGAGTATTACACAGTGGGAGAAAGTGATTTGAAATACATTGACAAGCAGTTCACAAACACAACATCTGCAATTCCATCACTAATTTAGAGAAGATTGCTGAGGCAAGATGAATGCTTCAAATCAATGATTTAATAAGTACTTAAGAATGCTGGCAATGCATTCCCATCTGCCGCTTGTGTAGAGAATTATGAAGATCTTTAATAATGTTGATCTCCTTACCTCCTTCAGACTTGGGCGATCCTTCTGACATCACCTTCCTTATGGCGAGTTGGCTTTGGTCTTTGTTCTCATTGGCTGGTGAAGGCAGATTGTCAGACTGAGTTCTTTGAATAGGGACGCCTGCAATGCTGTGTCTGTGCTTCCTGGCATGATTTTGAGCCTGACCGCTTTTATGTGCTGTGGCAGTGTGGGTGAAATGGAAACCCAGAGTATGTATCCTCAGATGGAACCAGCTTAAGTGTTTTTCATGCAAACAGAAGTGTTTCATTTAAATAAGTGTAAACACCAAAAAGAGAAACATCATGCAGAGCATTAAGGAGTCAAAACTGGCCAGTTCCTTTGCCAAGACCTAATTACATTTAATTTGACAAATATTACTGTAACGTGGAATGTTGACCACAAGTGTCCCACAGACAGGATTCAGAGTTGTAAACAGTAATACAGTCAAAACGCATTAATAAGAACTCTGGTGGAATGAGGACCCTATGTATCTATGAACTCAGACTGTAGATCCCTGTATTTAATTGTGTTATGGTACATGATGATGATCCGATTGTGGGATAGTAATCACTTTTTCCAATCCCAGGGAGTTCTTACTAATGACGATTATCTGTACGTGTAATGGATTAATTATCCAACACTAACCTGCATGCAATACCGTAAATAAAAACAGAT
The DNA here is from genome assembly GCA_030390025.1 of Squalus acanthias. NCBI lineage: Eukaryota > Metazoa > Chordata > Chondrichthyes > Squaliformes > Squalidae > Squalus > Squalus acanthias. The sequence goes on from CM059434.1 coordinate 114,215,483, forward strand.
AATTTAATACTGTAAAGCTATTATTTAGGATCATATTTGAATAGAGAGATCCATATTCTGGTCACACGAATTTCATACTGCAATTGGATACAATAACATGAGGCCTGCCTGCTCTACGTTTTAAAATACAGCTACAGTTTCTCAGTTTATGCACAAACTTGCCCTTGTTGCAAAAGTGAACCACTATAAATCAGAGTCTGGATGAACAAATCATCACAGAGATATAATGATAAATTATGATGCAATGATATGTTAAGTTTTAGGTTCTGTTGGGCAATGTGACTAACAGTATAGAGGCCCACAGTGTTCTTCAATGATTGATAATACATCTTGTGTTGCATTGGCCACAGGGCACAGCGGTGTGCTAATCCTATATTTACTGTTAATACATACTATTGTGCATGCTCCTGTTATAATCATCATTTCATTTATGTAATAGTTACTAGTCTTGTCCAGTGCTAGTAATTGCTTGTCTCTTTCAGCAAGACCAGGTTTGGTACTGGAGCTAACACCGTAGAAGCTCTGGTGTGTGTTCTAGTCCATCATTACTTGTCCTAGAACAACTCATAATATCCAAAATCAATTTAAGAAACTAGGCACATATCATATATAGCCCAAAAATGCAGCTGACATCTGTTTTATGAAAGAAATATTTAAGTGACAAAAGACAGACTTGCATTAAAAAGTTCTAAATTGGCAGCTTTTTCTTCTAGTTTTTTTTCTAAAATGAAGTACAGTGTATTGCATTTTGGAATTAAAGGTAGTTTGTGAACAGACCAACTACATCACTCCAACTGTATAAAGCAGGTCTGTTCTGTTAGACTATTCTACCCAATTGCAGCGTCATTGCCAGACGTCAAAATGGCACAGCTGTAAGCACCACGTAAGGCGGACTGTTGCTTTTTTTAAGATCTATCTTTAGGGTACTGTCAACCCGTTCACCCTTCCACCATAGATAGCAAATGCTCAAAGTTCTGCAAGTGTTTTTGAGTTTTGATCTACATGAAAGTGCTTTTTAACTATCATACGTGCTGTCCCATGGAATTATAGGATGTGGATACACACCTACAATTACCAGCATAGGATCTTCTGGGTTGTGTCAGAAGGAGATGAGGGAGAGAGAGGAAGATCAGTGTCAGAACCACAGGCAGTTCTTGGACACTCTTATGGTTTGCTCAGAATGTCACTTCCAACGGTCTGGTGGCAGGTCAATTGCTTATCGTGCAACTGAAAAGACTCAAAGACAGGGAGAAAATAAAATTATTAAAATGCAGCGGTCCAGGGGGAACATTAACTTCAACAGAATGACAAATAAATGTGTTCTTTTTGATAAGAAAATAAAAACATTGCACACTGACATCGGTTTATATTACCCATAAGATACTTTGTTCAAACCCATATATACACAACAGATTTGTGTTGGTGAAGGGGCTAACAGTACAGGAACAGCCAGTTTCACTGCCTTATCCCAAATTAAATGTCACAGTTAGGAAAGTGATCAGTGATATATAAATACGACTATACAAAGAGGTACCACTACACAGTGAGCAGATTGTGCAGACAGTAAGAGAGAACTGAAGAAAACCAGAGTAACTGAGGCTCAGAAAGTTAAGGGAGCTAAGAAAAAAGGCAACAGATGAACGTTAAGCTGCCATGCTGAGGAAGTTATTTGCGTCGTTTACTTGGCTGGAGTCGGAGCTGCTGCACGGCTGCCTCTGCTGCAGCAATGGCGGCCCCAGCATCCTCTAGGTGGGTCTGAGTGACGCTGGTTTTGCTTTGACTTCGTGATGGTCCATGAGAACGTAAATGTCCTTCTGAAGATGATTTTGAGCTAGCAGGACTGCTCTGGGATTTCTCAATGGTGGCAACGTGCATCTCTGAGGAAACAAAAATTGGTGATGAATGTAGTTATCAGTTGCACTGAGATATTCAATATTATTTATTTTAAGTGATTTATTTTCTGCCTGCAAGTCTTCACACATTTCTTCCTTGATAATGACCACAGGCTACAGATCTACTTCAGATAATGTTACTCTGTAACTGGCCACCAGAAATATTGAAGTGATCTGTGGGATAGGTCCTTCTCCAGTACTTGCTTCTTCTTTATGTGTCCCCATGCCAGCAGGCACCATGGGATAAATTTACGTCTTCACTACGTGGGCGGTAATCTGGCGGAGCAGTTCATCGTCCGTTGTAGAACCCGTCCGATTTTTATGAAAATCCCATCAATTCGCAAATATCTTAAGCTTTTGATACCAACAAATCTTGGCACTCAGATTTAGGATTTATCCACCAACAACAACTTGCATTTATATAGCGCCTTTATCGTAGTAATGAGGCAACCATGCTAAGGAGAGATCTTTGCAAACCTCTAGTCCAAAGAAATTCAAACAAGTCAAACCAGTGGGTAAAAAACATGAAGTGCCATTGGAACTGAGTTCTGTGGGCTAAATTGCCAATCCCTGCAGGCTATGAGCAGCCCATGCAACGCAGCTTGAACACCACTGCTTTAAGGGCAGATACAACATGTTAAATGTGAATTCCCTCAATACACAACTTTATTCAGCAACAGCACAGCACTATTTTACAAAGACAAACAAGCATGAGATCACCTAAATGATTTTCTAGTTGTTTTTGAAAAATCGTTTTGTTTCTTTTTAAGCTGTCCCTCCTTCTCCCCTCACCGCCAGCAAGAAAAAGATCTGCATTTCTACAGCGCTTTTCACGACCTCAGGATGTCCCAAAGCGCTTTACAGCCAATGAAGTACTTTTGAGCCATAGTCACTGCTGTAATGTAGGAAACACAGCAGCCAATGTCTGCACAGCAAGCTCCCACAAACAGCAATGTGATAATGACCAGATAATCTGTTTATTAGTGACGTTGGTTGAGGGATAATTATTGGCCAGGACACCGGCAAGAACTCTTCTTTGAAATAGTGGCAAAGGGATCTTTTACATCCACCAGAGAGAGCAGACAGGGCCTCAGTTTAACGGCTAACCCAAAAGACGGCACCTCTGATAGTGCAGCACTCCCTCAGTACTGCACTGTGAGTGTCAACCTAGCAAGACAAATACCATTCCCGACCAAGGCAGCAATAGAAAGAAAGCCTATTCTCCACCAATGCCTTCCCAATTAGGCACGAGGAGATTGTCAGAGTTACAGAGTATGAGTTGCTCTCCGATTTTATTTTCTTCCCCCAACCTAAGGAACCACCTTGATTCCACTCCCATGAAGATATCTACTCCCCATTCATAGTTAATAGGCAGAAAATTGAGAATTATTGGACCCAAAAATCCTTCAGCAATATGTCAGGTCTTGGCCTGTTTTCTGGCCCTTCCTCCACACTCCTGCTGGATTAATGGTGGAAATGCAAAGGGGGAAAAATTCAGTTGGTTGCGCCTCCCGTTAGCGCCTTAAGAGGGCGCTAATGGGGCGCAAAGCAGCTAGCGCCCGGGCGCAGCAATGTTTGCGCCGCTCGCGAACTTAACTAGACATTTTGCGGCGGCGCTAAACGTTATCGCCGCGATCTCCTGCGCCGGCAGATCATGACGTCACTCGAGTGCGCAACGCCCCGGTATCACCCCGGAGCGGATATTGAGTGGTGCCCCCTGCCTTACCGCCTGATGCTAGCAACGACAGGTTGAGGGGAGCATTCTGCAGTCATGAAGGGAAAGGGGGAGCGCTATTTAAAGGTGACCGCTTCCTGCCTTTTATTGTTGGTGCCATTTTTGAACTACGCATTCTGAGAGAGAGAGGGAGAGACTTCTGGAGAGATTCAACGTTGTGTGAAGGAGTTTTGGGTACTGAGCAGCACTTTGCAGGTTCATTTTGATTTGCCATTCCTTGTATCGATTTAGCAGAGACTGTGGGGGCTGCACTCTGAGCTCTTTGCCTGGCACTCTCCATTGTTCTTTCCAGCACATTTGATGTGCAGGTCTCTCCAGGCCGAGATTCAAGGCTGCAATGAGCAGGATGTGGATGGAAAGCAAGATTAACCATCCCCTTTACGAACTGGCCCGTGCCATTGTGTGTGTGTTCCATTGCTGACTGACATTACATGAGCTTCGCCAGCGCTCTGAGGTAGTGCCTCGCTCCTCGGCCTTTGCGCCTTAAGACAGGTGTGAAGCGCCTGATTTAGCGCTGCAATCACCTCCAGGGGCGATAAAAGTCAAGTTTGCAGTCGGTGGCGATAATTAGCGCCAGGCGCTAATCTTTGCGCCTGGCCGATATTTGCGCCCCAAACGGGGCGCGACTGAATTTTTCCCCCAAAGTGTTTACCATCAGTCACTAGCCACAGCAGGGTAACATGTGCTTGTTTTAACATTGATACCACATGCATCATAATCACACAGAACAATCTGTTTGCATCATCATAAACTCTAGAACATTAATAAAGGGAATACTCTTCCATATTTATCAGGGTGAGCAGGGAAATTTCATCATACAATGTCAGATGTAGCACACATTTTTAAAAAAATCAATATTTTTGCCAATATGATCATATGAACATTCTTCATACTATAGGGGATTGGAAAAGGTCTTGAGGTGGACTGGATGAGGACTAAACAAAAAGATATGACTGCGAGGAGTCGGGACCTGAGGAGGCGGCAGTATATCTCTGGCGAATTGTAAAACAACAAAAAAAACAAGGAGTGACGTCACACGACATCAGGTAGGTGATTGGTTGGTGAGTATCAACATTTTTTCTCTCTAAGCTAGGACAGTGCTTTAAACTAAGAGTGGGAAACTATAACGTACTTTATTAAACACTTAACTAGATAATGTAATATTAATATAACTATGTATAATTGTTGAATAAAGATTTTAACTAATTAAATAAATAAAACAAGGTTAGACTAAGATATGGTAGAGCAGGTTGTGTGTCTAGACTACAGTATGTGGGAGTTTGTGGACAGCGAGACTGTCCCGAGCGAACACGTCTGCAGCAGATGTCTCCATCTCGAATCTCTCCGGCTCAGAGTCATTGAACTGGAGTGCGAGTTGGCGACACTCCGACACATAAGGGAGGGGGAGGAGTATCTGGACAGTTTGTTCCAGACCTCGGTCACACCTCGTAGAGAGGTGCAGGTTCAGAACAGGGTTGGTGTGACCGAGAGTGTGCAGAGTAAGGGGAACCCAGGTAAGAAAGGGAATGAGGATCCGCAGAAACTGATCCTATCCAACAGGTACAATGTACTTGCTACCTGTGAGGATAAGGATAGAGACTGTGGGAAGGACAGCCAGAATGCGGACCATGGCACCTTGGAGCAGGAGGCTGTCCTAGGCGGGTGAGGAGGACGAGGAGAGGAAGCGTAATGTGGTAGTAGTAGGGGATTTTATAATTAGGGGGACAGATAGCATCCTTTGTAAGCAGGATCGAGAGTCCCACATGGTATGTTGCCTACCTGGTGCCTGGGTGAGGGACATCTCGAACCGGCTTGAAAGGATACTGGAGAGGGAGGGGGAGGATCCAGTCGTTGTGGTCCATGTTGGGACCAACAACATAGTACCAGGAACTAGGAGCTAAATTAAATAACAGGACCTCAAGGGTTATAATTTCTGGATTATTAGCTGAGCCACATACAAAGTGGCGTAGGGATAAGCAGATTAGGGAAGCGAACACGTGGCTAAAGGAGTGGTGTGGGAAAGAGAGGTTCCATTTCATGGGGCACTGGCACCGGTATTGGGACAGGAAGGAAGTGTGTCCGGGATAGTTTTCTACAACAATATGTCCTAGACGCAACAAGGAGGAAAGCCATATTAGATTTAGTAATGAGTAATGAGCCAGATTTAGTTAACAGCCTAACTGTGCGTGAACATTTTTCCAATAGCGACCATAACATGATCGAGTTCAACGTAGCGTTTGAAAGGGAGAAACGCGAAACAGCTACTAAGATTCTAGATTTGGGTAAGGCCGACTTCAAAGGGTTGAGACAGAGACCGTCCATAGTAAACTGGGCAAATCTGTTAATGGGTAAAATGACAGATGAACAGTGGGAGACGTTCAAAAAAGAATTTAAGGTGATACAGAACCAGTTAATACCCCTGAGGTGCAAGAGCTCTATTTACCAAAAAAAACAGCCATGGACGACTAAAGAGGTAAGTTACAGCATAAAACTAAAAGAGAAAGCATACAAAAATGTAAAAAAAATAGCACAGATCTTGACGAATGGGAAAGATACAAAGAACAGCAAAGGTTCACAAAACAGATAGTAGAATCATAGAATGATTACGGCACAGAAGGAGACTATTCGGCCCATCGAGCCCGTGCCGGCTCTCTGCAAGAGCACTTCAGCTAGTTCCACTCCCCTGCCCTTTCCCCGTAGCCCTGCAAATTTTTTCCCTTCAGGTACTTATCCAATTCCTTTTTGAAAGCCATGATTGTATCTGCCTCCACTACCCTTTCAGGCAGTGCATTCCAGATCCCAACCACTTGCTGCATAAAAAAGTTTTTCCTCATGTCGCCTTTGGTTCTTCTGCCAATCATCTTAAATCTGTGTCCTCTGGTTCTCAACCCTTCCGCCAATGGGAACAGTTTCTCTCTATCTACTCTGTTTAGACCCATCATGATTTTGAACACCTCTATCAAATCTCCTCTCAACCTTCTCTGCTCTAAAGAGAATAACACCAGCTTCTCCAGTCTATCCACGTAACTGAAGTCCCTCATCCCTGGAACCATTCTTGTAAATCTTTTTTTCACCCTCTCCAAGGCCCTCACATCCTTCTTAAAATGCGGTGCCCAGAATTGGACACAATACTCCAGTTGAGGCTGAATCAGTGTTAAGAACATAAGAAATAGGAGCAGGAGTAGGCCAGTCGGCCCTTCGAGCCTGCTCCGTCATTCAATGAGATCATGGCTGATCTTCTGCCTCAACTCCATTCACCGGCCCTATCGCCATATCCCTTGATGCCCTTACTAGTCAGAAATCTATCGAATTCTGTTTTGAATATAACCAATGACTGAGCCTCCACAGCCCTCTGGGGTAGAGAATTCCAAAGATTCACCACCCTCTGTGTGAAGAAATTTCTTCTCATCTCAGTCCTGAATGGCCTACCCTTTATCCTGAGGCTGTGGCCCTTGGTTCTAGACACCCCAGCCAAGGGAAACATTCTCCCAGCATCCACCCTATCAAGCCTGTAATAATTTTGTATGCTTCAATGAGATCCCCTCTCATTCTTCTGAATTCAAGAGAATACAGGCCTAGTTTACTCAATCTCTTCTCATACGACAGTCCCGCCATCTCAGGAATCAGTCTCATGAACCTTTGTTGCACTCCCTCTATGGCAAGTATATCCTTCCTTAGGTAAGGAGATCAAAATTGTACACAGTAATCCAGGTGTGGTCTCACCAAGGCCCTATATAATTGGAGTAAGACTTCTTTACTCCTGTACTTAAATCCTCTTGTAATGAAGGCCAGCATACCATTTGCCTTCCGAATGGCTTGCTGCACTTGCACATTCACTTTCAGTGACTCATGTACCAGGACAACCAGGTCCCTTTGAGCATCTGCATTCCCCAATCTTTCACCATTTAGGAAATACTCTGCCTTTCTGTTTTTTCTACCAAAGTGGATAACTTCACATTTATCCATATTATATGCCATCTGCCATGTTCTCGCCCACTCACTGAGCCTGTCGAGATCCCCCTGAAGCCTCTTCACATCCTCTTCACAACTGACACTGCCACTTAGCTTTGTATCATCAGCAAATTTGGAAATGTTACATTTAGGCCCCTCATCCAAATCATTGATATAGATTGTGAATAGCTGGGGCCTGAGCACCGATCCTTGCGGTACCCCACTAGTCACAGCCTGCTATCCTGAAAAAGACCCATTTATCCCTACTCTTTGTTTTCTGTCTGTTAACCAATTCTCAATCCATGCTAGTATATTACCCCCAATTCCATGTGCCCTAATTTTGTTCACCAACCTCTTGTGTGGGACCTTATCGAAGGCCTTCTGAAAATCCAAATACACCACATCTACCAGTTCCCCTCTGTCTACTCCACTAGTTACATCCTCAAAGAACTCCAATAGGTTTGTCAAACAGGATTTCCCTTTCATAAATCCATGTTGACTCTGCCCAATCTTACTATTAGTTTCTAAGTGCCCAGTTATTGCATCCTTTATAATAGATTCCAGCATTTTCCCAACTACTGATGTGAGGCTAACAGGTTTGTAGTTCCCCGTTTTCTCTCTCCCTCCTTTCTTAAATAGCTGGGTTACATTTGCTATCCTCCAATCTGCAGGAACCGTTCCAGAATATAGAATTTTGGAAGATGGCAACCGATGCGTCCACTATCCCAATGGCCACCTCTTTCAAAACCCTAGGATGTAGGTCATCCGGTCCTTGGGATTTATCGACTTTTAGTCCCATTAATTTTGCTAGTACTGTTTTTTTACTAATAATAATTTCTTTAAGTGCCTCATTCTCGCCACACCCTTGGTTTTTTCGTATTTCTGGGAGGTTTTTTGTGTCTTCCTCCGTGAAGACAGAAACAAAGTATTTATTTAATTTCTCAGCCATTTCCTCATTCCCCATTATAAATTCTCCCATCTCTGACTGTCAAGGACCTACATTTATCTTCGCCAGTCTTTTCCCTTTCACATACCTATCGAAGCTTTTACAATCCGTTTTTATATTTTTCGCTAGCTTGTGCTCATATTCCATTTTCCCTTTCTTTATCAATTTCTTGGTTCCCCCTTTGCTGATTTCTAAAAAGATCCCAATCCTCAGGCTGACTGCTTTTTCTGGCAACTTTACAAGCTTCCTCCTTTGACTTAATACTAGCTTTAATTTCTTTTGTTAGCCATGGTTGGATCACTTTTCCTTTTGGGTTTTTATGCCCTAGAGGAATATATGTTTGTTGCAAATTATGCATTATTTCCTTGAATGTCAGCCATTGTATGTCCACCTTAATACCTTTTAGTGTAGTCTTCCAATCTACCATGGCTAACTTGTCCCTCATACCCTTGTAGTTTCCTCTATTTAGATTGAAGACCTTAGTTTCAGATTGGACTACATCACTCTCAAACTTAATGTAAAATTCAATCATATTGGCCCAAAAATTCGGCCGAATACGGGAGAGTACCCGCTGCGTACTCACCCGTATTCGTTCCCGAAGTGCCGGGTTCCTGCATGCACTGCGCATGTGCGGGAAACCGGCACTTCCGGTGTGGCGAAGGGGACAGTTCCTAGGTGAACCGCGTGCGCACTAGAGGCTGTGCGCACGCAGCACACTTAGGTTTTTTTTCAGGTTTCAACGCGAGGGTAAGTATGGAAGATTTTACACAAGTAAAAAGGAGGCGTAAGACCCCTTTTGAACAAGGTAAGTAGTTAATTAAGTATAATTTAAAAATTTTTTCAACAGGTTTATCTTTTTTAGAGACTTTAAAGAAAGGTAAGTTTATTTTTATAACTTTTAAAAAATTTAAATTTTTGTTTAAAGTGGTTAATTTATTTAACTATAGTTATTTTATTAATGTGATGGTTTTTAAAAAAAAATTATTTGAGGTTTAGCTGTTCTTTTGGGGGCGATTTGTATTCATAGATTTGACAGGTCTCCTGTCAAATCTATGAATGAAAGATGGTCTGCTGCCATTGGCTCTCCATGGCCCACGTGATCCCAGGAGTCGCATCGCACTAACTGCGCCCTGGGACACGCAAGCACTGCGCGCCGGCACCAGGGAGAGGCCCAGGACCCGAAGTTCCTGTGGGCCCGAAACACAACGGCAGGCGCGGTAGGTAAGTGCGCGCGCGATCCTTACCCCTGTGGCAAGCCGGCCACCCGAATTTCTAGGCCATTATAGTCACTTGTCCCTAAAGGCCCCTTTACCACAAGATTATTGATTAGCCCTTTCTCATTACACAGTACCAGATCCAGAATAGCCTGTTCCCTGGTTGGTTCCTCCACATACTGATCCAGGAAACCATCTCGCATGCATTCCAAGAATTCGTCCTCCACACCATTAGTGGTAATTTGATTTGCCCAGTCAATATGTAGATTAAAGTCCCCCATGATTACCGTATTGCTCTTGTTACATGCACTTCTAATTTCTTGATTGATACTGTGCCCTACATTACCACTACTGTTTGGTGGCCTATACACAACTCCCACCAATGTTTTCCTCCCTTTGCTGTTTCTTAGCTCCACCCAAACTGATTCCAGTTCTACATCACGATCTGCCGAGCCAAGATCTTTTATCTCTACCGTACCGATCTCATCCCTTATTAACAGCGCTACGCCACCTCCTTTTCCTTTTTGTCTGTCCTTCCTAAATGTTGAGTACCCTGGAACATTCAGTTCGCAGCTTTGGTTACCCTGCAACCATGTCTCTGTAATGGCAATTACATCATACCCATTTACTTCTATTTGTGTCATTAATTCATCCACCTTGTTGCGAATGCTACGTGCATTAGATAAAGTGCCTTCAACTTTGTATTTTTATAAAGGTTCATCATAACTTCCTTGCTTTTGTACTCTATGCCTCTATTTATGAAGCCCAGGATCCCGTATACTTTTTTAACTGCTTTCTCAACCTGCCCTGCCACCTTCAATGATTTGTGCACATATACCCCCAGGTCTCTCTGTTCATGCACCCACTTTAGAATTGTACCCTTTAGTTTATATTCCCTCTCCTTGTTCTTCCATCCAAAGTTAGAGTTACAAAAAGGGAGTATGAAAGGAAACTTGAAAGGGATATCAAAATCAACACTAATTTTTTTTACAATTATATTAGGAAAAAGAGGGTAGTCAGGAGCAATGTTGGCCCCTTAAAAACTGAAAGCGGTGATAAGGAAATGGCGGAGATGTTGAATCATTACTTTGTGTCAGTATTTACAGTAGAGGAACAGGATAACATGCCAGAAATCCCAAGGAAAATAAATCAGGAACAGGGACTCAATAAAATTAATGTAAGCAAAATAACAATAATGAAGAAAATAATGGCACTAAAGAGTGACAAATCCCCAGGGCCAGATGGTTTCCATCCCAGGGATTTAAAGGAAGTAGGTGAGTACATTGCAGATGCCCTAAATATAATCTTCCAAAGTTCTCTCGATTCAGGAACCGTTCCTTTAGATTGGAAAATTGCACATGTCACTCCACTATTTAAAAATGGTGAGAGAGGGAAACCAGGGAATTTTCGACCAGTTAGCCTAACATCTGTTGTCGGGAAATTGCTAGAGTCTATAATTAAGAATAGGGTGACTGAACGCCTTGAAATTTATTATTACTAATGATATTATTTAAATGGAGAGAGATTACAAAATGCTACAGTTCAGAGGGACCTGGGGGTCCTTGTGCATGAAACACAGAAAGTTAGCATGCAGGTACAGCGAGTAATCAAAAAGGCAAATGGAATGTTGGCCTTTATTGCAAGGGGGTTGCAATATAAAAGCAGGGAAGTCCTGCTACAACTGTACAGGGTATTGGTGAGACCACACCTTGAGTACTGCGTACAGTTTTGGTCTCCTTATTTAAGGAAGGATATTCTTGCATTGGAGGCAGTTCAGAGATGATTCACTCGGTTGATTCCTGAGATGAGGGGATTGACTTATGAAGAAAGTTGAGCAGGTTGGGCCTATACTCGTTATTATTATTATCAGAAGAATGAGAGGTGATGAGAGGTGATCTTATTGAAACATATTAGACACTGAGGGGGCTTGACAAGGTCGATGCAGAGAGGATGTTTCCCCTCGTGTGGAAATCTAGAACTCGGGGGCATAGTTTCAGAATAAAGGGTCGCCCTTTTAGAACTGAGATGAGGAGGAATTTCTTCTCTCAGAGGGTCGTAAATCTGTGGAATTCTCTGCCCCAGAGAGCCGTGGAGGCTGGGTCATTAAATACATTTAAGGTGGAGATAGACAGATTTTTGCAAGATAAGGGAGTGAAGGGTTATGGGGAGCGGGCAGGGAAGTGGCTTTGAGCCCAAGATCAGCCCATGATCTTATTGAATGGCGGAGCAGGCTCGAGGGTCCAAGTGGCCTATTCCTGCTCCTATTTCTTATGTTCTTATGTTAAAATTTTCAGTTGATCAGAGAGAACCAGCATGGATTTGTGAAAGGTAGGTCATGCCTGACAAACCTGATTGAATTTTTTGACGAGGTGACTAAAGTAGTGGACAGGGGAATGTCTATGGATGTTATTTATATGGACTTCCAGAAGGCATTTGATAAAGTCTCACATAAGAGATTGTTAACTAAGGTAGAAGCCCACGGAATTGAGGGCAAATTATTGACCTGGTTAGGAAATTGGCTGAGCAGCAGGAGACAGAGAGTGGGGATAATGGGTAGGTACTCAAATTGGCAGGAGGTGACTAGTGGTGTCCCGCAGGGATCTGTGTTGGGGCCTCAACTATTCACAATATTTATTAACGACTTAGATGATGGCATAGAAAGTCATATATCCAAATTTGCTGATGACACAAAGATAGGTGGAATTGTAGGCAGTGTAGATGGAAGCATAAGATTACAAAGGGATATCAACAGATTAAGTGAATGGGCAAAACTGTGGCAAATGGATTTCAATGTAGGCAAATGTGAGGTCAACCACTTTGGACCTAAAAAGGATAGAACAGGGTACTTTCTAAATGGTGAAAGGGTAAAAACAGTGGAGGTCCAAAGAGACTTGGGGTTCAGGTACATAGATCATTGAAAATCATAAGAACATAAGAAATAAGAGCAGGAGTAGGCCATACAGCCCCTTGAGCCTGCTCCGCCATTCAACAAGATCATGGCTGATCATTGACCTCAACTCCACTTTCCCGCCCGATCTCCATATCCCTTGATTCCCCTAGAGTACAAAAATCTATCTATCTCAGTCTTGACTATACTCAAAGACTCAGCATTCACAGCCCTCTGGGGCAGAGAATTCCAAAGATTCACAACTCACTGAGTGAAGAAATTCCTCCTCATCTCAGTCTTAAATGGCCTACCCCTTATCCTGAGACTATGCCCCCTAGTTCCAGACACTCCAGCCAGGGGAAACAACCTTTCAGCATCTCCCCTGTCAATCCCCTTCAGAATCTTGTATGTTTCAATGAGATCACCTCTCATTCTTCTAAACTCCAGAGAGTATAGGCCCATTCTACACAATCTCTCATCATAGGACAGCCCTCTCATCCCAGGAATCAATCTAGTGAACCTTCGTTGCACCGCCTCCAAGGCAAGTATATCCTTCCTTAGATAAGGAGACCAAAACTGTGCACAGTACTCCAGGTGTGGTCTCACCAAGGCCCTGTACAATTGTAGCAAGACTTCCTTACTCTTATACTCCAACCCCCTTGCTATAAAGGCCAACATGCCATTTGCCTTCCTTATTGCTTGCTGTACCTGCATGCTAGCTTTCTATGTTTCTTGCACGAGGACACCTAAATCTCTCTGAACACCAACATTTAAAAGTTTCTCACCATTTAAAAAATATTCTGTTTTTCTATTCTTCCTACCAAAGTGAATAACCTCACATTTCCCTACATTATACTCCATCTGCCACCTTACTGCCCACTCACTTAGTCTATCTATATCCCTTTGCAGACTCTTTGGCCGCAATTTTGCCGGTGCTCAGAGAGATGGGTCAGAGGTTAAAGTCCTATTGATTGACGGCGGGTCCCAACACCTTCGTTAACCCGCCTCCAAACAGCCTTCCCAAGTGTCGGGTCCCGATTTGCGAATGGACGCAACACCTAGCAGCGGGAAACTGATTAAAGGCAATTACCTGCCTATTAACAGGTACCTGTTAGTAGTTTTCAGCCTGTTTTTCAATTTTCCCGCTTCTGGGTCGGGTTTCACGATGTCCGGACAACACGCCAGGTAAGTGTGGCGTGTTGTGAGGCTGGTGTAATGTTTGTGAAAAGATGACAGCTGTAGAAGTGGTGTGAAGGATGCAATGTTGCACATGGTGAGTTTCAGAGCAAAGAAAATGTTGGATACTGCATTTTTAAAACATATACAAATTTCTTTAGCTTACAAGTTTTTAAATCCAACTATATGTCCAGTGCCACCTCATTGGGAGAACCTCTCTCACCAGTAACAGATCGCTTCTGTCATCTCACCTGCAGCTGCCATCTATTCCAGCATATGAAGGGAGTCATTGGAGAGCCTGGGTGCAAGAGTTCACCCTTGTGCAGTGATTGTCAGTGTTTTGAGCACCTCAATGCTGTCAAACACTGAGAAATCAACTGTCAAAGTAAAATTTTGCATGGTCCCTTTAAGGAAACTGGCAGATGATGCATCATCAAATGACATCATCAGACCTGCTTCCTGTTAAGGTGGGCTTAACAAGGTCAATCAAGGGAAAATCACGTCTGTGGAGCGGAGGCAGCTGGGGGTGAGGCCAGAACCCAGAAACCAGCTGACCCGCACCCATCCCGACACCGATCACAAAATCGCAGCCTTTGTGTTCTCCTCACAGGTTACTGTCATGAACAGGTACAGAAAATAATTTAAAATGCTAATGGAATGCTAGCCTTTATATCTAGAGGACTAGAGTACAAGGGGCAGAAGTTATGCTGCAGCTATACAAAATCCTGGTTCGAACACACCTGGAGTACTGTGAGCAGTTCTGGGCACCACACCTTAGGAAGGATATATTGGCCTTGGAGGGAGTGCAGCGTAGGTTTACCAGAATGATACCCGGACTTCAAGGGTTGTTACGAGGAGAGATTACACAAATTAGGGTTGTATTCCCTAGCATTTAGAAGGTTAAGGGGTGATCTAATTGAAGTTTTCAGGATATTAAGGGGAACAGATAAGGTAGATAGAGAGAAACTATTTCCGCTGGTTGGGGATTCTAGGACTAGGGGGCATAGTCTAAAAATTAGAGCCAGACCTTTCAGGAGTGAAATTAGGAAACACTTCTACACACAAAGGGTGGTAGAAGTTTGGAACTCTCTTCCGCAAATGGCAATTGATGCTAGATCAATTATTAATTTTAAATCAGAGATTGATAGCTTTCTGTTAACCAAAGGTATTAAGGGTTATGGGCCAAAGGCGAGTATATGGAGTTAGGTCACAGATCAGCCATGATCTCATTAAACGGCGGAGCAGGCTCGAGGGGTTGAATGGCCTCCTCCTGTTCCTATGTTCCTATGCCTGCATTGTCTTTTCTTGTTCCTATCTCCAATGTTCTTATTTATTTCAGCAAAATCAGAAAAGAGATAATTTTGGTGAAAAGTTGACAGGATATTAAATTATCAAATATGATAGCATCAGCAATGTGATGTAAACAATGATAGTTTTGCAGCTCTTTTGACTTGCTTATCATAATGTTGTTTATAAATCAATACAGCAGTCCTGACCAGATGTCTCAAGTTACCGAGTCAGAAGACACCATCAACAGGTGGAAGATGCCTTGAGCATACCCTTGCAACCTAACAACATTTTGTTTCTATGGTAACTCAAATCAACTTGCTCAGCCTTGTGCTCCAACACACAAGAATGTATTTCAGAATATTCTTTATTGCAGAACAATTTATAAAACATGGAGACAATTGCTTCTGTTTCAGACCATCTTCTTTCAACTCCCTACTGAATGCTAGAAACACAAAGAGGGAAAAATTCAGTTGGTTTGCGCCTCCCGTTAGCGCCTTAAGAGGGCGCTAATGGGGCGCAAAGCAACTAGCGCCCGGGTGCGGCGCCGCCCACGCCTCCTGCGAAATTCAGCGGGAGGTTAGTGGCGGCGCTAACCGGTAGCGCCCTGTGGCGCTGCGCCGCCAGCGATGACGTCATCGCCGTGCGCAGCGCCCCGCTCGCGCTCCGGCCGCGATCTTTGGTAGCGCCCCTTGACTTACCGCCGGACGCTATGTCCGACGGGGTCAGGGGAGCCTACCTGCGGCCGGGGTGGCGCTAGTTAAAGGGGAGGTGACGGGCGGCCATTTTTGTTGCTGGCCGCCTGCCAGCACCCGCCCCCGTTGCTGTCCCCGGCCCCCGTGAAGCCCCCTCGCAAAGTGCCGGCTGCGCTCCAAGAGCCCGGCACTTCTCTTGAGTGCCAGGCTCTTTTGCCGGCACTCCCGATCCCTGGGGGCCCAGCTGGGCCCCAGTTCGCACTGCGCAAGGCCCCTCCCCTTTAAGAAGGGGAGGAAGGCCTGCAATACCGCGGTGCGACGTGCCGCAGCCCCTGGCGCTGCAGCACGTAGTGCCACGATATTGACTCGCAACGCCCCAAGAGGGATGCGGGGTACTTCCAGTAGCGCCCCGCTTCCCTCTTGGGGCGCAACCACTCAATTTCCGGCGCGGGGGCGCTAATTTTTATGGGGCACTAAAAGTAGCGCCCCGGCGAAGTTAGCGCCCCAAAGGGGGCGCGACTCAATTTTTCCCCCAAAGTATTCTCCTTGTAGGTCGGAATGAGGATGCTCCTCATTGTCTGGTGATGTGCTTGCCGGTTTTCCTCCTAAATGTTTTTAGTATGCAACAAATGAAAGAGAAAGACTCCTTCTCCTGTGCAGTGTGTAAAATATACATACATGAGATGACCAGAGGTATCAGCAAAGAAAGAATTGCATAAGCACTTCAGGGAAACATGGAAACAGTGTCACGTACCCTTGGATGGATCTGGGAAGATACCATGGCTCCGACTCTTAATGACTGATGGTTTTGGCGGTTGCTGGCTGCTTTGTCCAGAATGGGGCCTTGCATGGTCAATACTTTCTGTTTGTTCCTTTAGTGGATACCACCTCAGTGTGTTATCAAAGTGTGAGGTATTAGACAAGTCAATCAGCACCTTAGAAAGAACAAGATGACAGAGGTTCAAAAGAAATGAACTTACTGGAATTTATGGAGCTTAACTTATAATCAGAGCCTAACAACATTAATTACATTTATCTAAATGATGTAAATTAGTGATGAAACCAAAAATTAAAGAAAAACATGAAAGCACTGATTAAGAAAGTAATTTGATCACTGATGACATTTAGAAAGTTCCATTCCATAGGCGTGCTGATTTTTCTTTTAATGTTATGACTATGTATGTTATGGTATATGTTCTGAAAACGTACCAACAGTTCCAATCCACAGTTGCTTAAGTGGAAAGGCTTGGAATGATGGTCAATCAAATGAAAACCCATACCTCTACTCTTAACTTAGATCTCAGGTCAGCATATGTGACTGGGAAGCCAAATGTTTCAGTAAAACTGCCATGAAAAGGCAATTTAAAATAATTACACTAATAATTTCAGAAGAAAAAGCACTGTGCCAGAGGCAGTGTTTCAAACATTGCCATTTGTCTTCAGACCAGATAGAATGAAGATATGGTGACGTTGCAGTTTTGCTTCTCTTGATGCTTTTGAAGGTTCATATTAAAAATAAATCAACCATACCCCTTGTTTAATTTTTGCATATATTGTCTCAATCCTTTTTCTGTCACTTGGACTGTGGTAGTTTATTTACTGAGATTTACTTACATCAGTTACAGACTAAGAAGAAACAAACAGACATTAAAGCTTGAATGAAAACCGCAGGAAATAAGAACATCTTGATTCCCTACTTCATCTTGCAGTGAAATAACAAAGTGGAAATCTACCGTCATTAGGGAGAAAGGCTCGAGTCCTAAGCCAAGCTGCAATTGGATTCTTTTAAATGTTGTTCTAATTTAGTTTTTGTCCTTTGTACACCATACAATTCTCTTTCTCAGAAGGTGGGAAAGCAACCTGCATCCAGGGCTGCCAGTGCTACACTTTGTAGTAAGGTTTATTTATATACAATATTCAGCAGCTTCTATGCTGCTCCATTGTTACTTTATGTTAGATTCTAGCTTTCAAATACACACACAGGCCGCGATTTTGCCGGCACCGCTGTCAAAATCGAAATGATTGACAGCGAGTTGGGAGCCCGCCCCCATGTATGTTTCCAAAGTGTCGGGTCTGTGATTTCAGAACAGACCCGACACAAAGCGGTGGGGGAGGCATTTAAGATAGTTAAATGCTTGTTAATTACTATTTTGCCAGCCTATTTCTATTTTACCACTTTTTTAACGAGGTTCACGTTGTTCGGATATCACGTCAGGTAAGTAGGTCGGGTTCTCTATGTCTCTCCATTGCTGTGAATAGGTGGCAGCTGCAAAAGTGGTATGAAAGCTACCATTTCACAGCTGGTCACTTTTTCCAATGTCAGAAGTTTGAGCCTTCAGGACTTGGAAGACATTTCTGAGCTGTATGCAGGTGGAAGTGTTTGGAGTAAACTCTCTATCCACTGTCACCTCCTTGGAGCAAGCTCTCTCACCACTGACAGATCACTTCTGTCATCTCAACCTCAGCTGCCATCTATTCCAGCAACATCGGTGTCCTTGAAAAAATCTCACCTTGCTCCTCTGAATCCCTCCACAATCAGCCCCAACACCAACATCACCAGGCACACCAACTTCACCAACAACAGCACCAACCTTCTCTGCAATCACCTGATGCTGCACAGGACACAGGGCATCAGCATCACCACAGGAGGCCAGCGATGGCATCACCATGGCCAGATTTACTTCACTTGATGTTGTAGACGCTGGCTGCCACATGATGCGCCAAGTTGACACCACCCCACACCAGCACCATAAAGCATCCCTACAATGTCCAAGCCATTCCTTTCACACTCATCACAATTGGGTGGGTGGAGGGGAAGTTATGTCTCAACATTCACAGGAACTCACTAAGATACTTCCAAAGGTGAGCACAGATCTGTTCAATAAGGTAAAGTGTTGAAAATATAGATTTCAATGTTTGACAACACATTAACAGAAACTTCACATGAACATTGGCTAAACCACCCAAGTGCCTACCCTTGTGTGTTGTTAGTTCATATGCTTGCAGTAGGATGAGGGTGAGTGTGAGGGGTGGCTAGTGAGATGGGGAAGTGATAATGTAGATAGAGAGGGATGGGTGGAGGTGCAAGGTAAGTTGGTGTGAGTAAAGATGTGCAGGAGTAGGGTAGGGAAGGCAGAGTGATGTGGATGTGATGAGTGGCATAGCAGGATGAGGTTGGGTGTGGCTTGGCAGTAACGTTTTGTGATCTACTCAGATCATTGAAAGGTTTGCGCCACTGCAGCCTGGTCCTCCTGACGACATCCCTGCTTGTGCCCTCCTCTGCAATGTGCAACCAGGCTGCGTTGATCTTCTGGGGAGGTCTCTTCCGCCAATGGGAAGGGAAGAGAACCTCCCTGCGTGCTGTGACTCTCTCCATAAGCATATGGAGGGAGTCATGGGTGCAGCTGTGCACCTTTATGCAGTGCTTGTCAGTGTTTGCAGCACCTCAATGCTGTAGAACACTGACAGCGCAAATGTCAAAATCAATTTGGACATGGCCCCCTTTAAGGAAACCGGCTGATGACGCGATATCAAATGACGTCATCAGACCCTGCTTCCTATTAATTGGCCGGGAACCTCTCAGGGCGGAGCTTAACAAGCCCATTCAATGGAAAATCACTTGGAGAGTGCGAGCTGCAGTGGGCAGTGGGCTGGGACCGTGACATCGACACCGGCTACCTCGGACCCGCCTCAGTCGGTGAAATCACGGCCAGAGTCTCAGCACTGCTTCTGCAATCAGTATTAGAGAGCAAATTCAATTAATTACTATACAATGACCTGATAGAGTACAGTGACCTCCATCTATACAAGGTACAACTATCAACATCATTACACTTGGCCAACTGAGTCTCATGATAAGAAGTGAGATCAGAGCTCCCACTCTGAGTTTTTTCTGCCTTGCTGATGTCCTGACTGAGGTTGATACTCGTGAAATGAAGGTGCAACATATCTCTGTGTGCCATGATGGGCCATTAGTGCACCAGTCAACTGGGTAACTGCTGCTCTCAGTGCTGAGCCTATCTCTGTTATCATTGTTCTGCATCGCAGTCGCTGATGTGAAATTAAGAGAACAACTTGCATTTATATAGCGCCTTTAATGTAGCAAAACGTCCCAAGGCGCGTCACAGGAGCAATTATTGAACAAAATTTGACACCGAGCTTGGTCAAAAAGGTAGGTTTTAAGAAGCATCTTAAAGGAGGAGTGCGAGCTGGCGAGGTTTAGGAAGTGAATTCCAGAGCTTAGGGCCTCGGCAGCTGAAGGCACGGCCGCCAATGGTGGAGCGATGGAAATCAGGGATGCTCAATAGGCCAGAATTGGAGGACTGACAGAGAGCAGCCAACAAATAACAAAAGTAAATTAAGTTTCATGGGGGTAGCGTAGTGGCACAACATTTGGGTTACCAATACAAAGTTTAGTGGCTTGCCACTTGTGAGCCCCCATATGACTAATCTCGGCTATACTACCATGTGGAACCAGGTTACGATCGGTTCCAGATACTTCCTCACAGGGAGTGATATTCCTAGATGATTCATGCTCCTTCTAGTGGACAGCTTAAGGACAGCATTGGCACTGGAAGCCAAGGTACTTGCTTCCTCTGGACCACAGTTTAAAAGGAGAAAATCAACTTGGAAAAAAAAATAAAGTGGTTCATTAATTCATCAAATGAAAATTAATAACCAAATAAAACCTATACATATCCATCATTCAACAATAATTAAGAACCCAAAGCTTTGTGTTATCTACTTGCACTCATGTGTCTGCCCCTTGGACTCTGGCCCACTTGCACCTTCGGAATCCCAGCCTCCAATGTTACACTGTGTCCCTTCTGAGCCGGGGAAATGGGCATCCCTGCCATAGGGAGTCCCCGCTCCTTGTTCTGCCCAGCCCCTTGCTGTCATTTGCCTTGTAAAGACCAGGTGGAGGCTCTGTCCATTACAATGCTGACCAGGAACTCTCCGAGTCAGTGAGGACCTGTTGTATCTGGGTCTCAGTCTTATTCCAGTACCTTCCAGTGGACTCCTGCCGGAGTTATGGTGGGAGTCCAGCGGAACACACGAGGAAATTCAGGGCCTATTTAATGGTTAATACTCAAATTACAAAATTGACATCAAGATGAAAAGAAAGGGCTGCATTAACCTTCCAAGTGTTAAACTCCCTTTCCCATTTCCACAACTATGGCTATCGATAGCAGCAAAACATTTAATTTTCAGCTCCCAATTCTGAGTACCGCTGAATGCACACCTAATGTCCCAAGAAATTACATGCCTGGATCATGATATGAGAGGAAATGGCAGGTAGTAGACTGGAATTTAACACTTGGCATTTACTTGTAGAGATGCCGCAGAATGTTGAAGAACCGGATAAATTAAAAGAATGACGAAAATAGACTTTACTGTGCAATATTCTGTATATTTACTTCATTGTCTGCAAACATATACGATTGAAGATTTTCTTTGTTAAATACATTTCCATTAATTAGAGCAAAATCCAATCTCTGTCACAACACTGTCCTTGGTAGCCCAGAATAAATCATAACGTAAATGCATCGCTTTTTTTTTCCCGCTATGGATTATTAAACTTCCATCATCTGTTGCAAGCATCTGTTGTCACTATGTCCGCTCACCAACTGAAATGCTTGAAGAATCACACTCACGTTATGTTCTGTCTTTGACAAGCAAGATAGGAGACCTATTTTGTTGGGAATTGGAATTTTAAATGATTCCTTGGTGCAAAAATGAAGTTCTTTATGGTTATGGTTTGCGATGATAATTTTCAAAACAGAGCCAACGTAACAGCTTTTATCTGTGTTCATAAAGCAGTAAATGACCCTGACGAGATATTTATTTGCCAAATGTCTTTTAATGATTTTTACAGCACTACGAGAAACCATTAGAGAAAATGCTTCGTCTGTGATTAGCTTTCTGATGTTTCAGTAGCATGCTGTAGACTCTTCACAGGCACTTTATTTAGACAATGTAGAGAATTAGTATTCAGCTATTATTTGTGACGAGACATGCTGTCATGGTTCTATACATGAAGTGAATCTCAAGCTGTATTTAAGGTAATGTGATTAGTCTGTGATTTCCCTAACCCCGCCCCTATCCTTAATTGTATACGCAGATGGCCAGATACAAAAGCAAAATACTGGAAATCTGAAATAAAAACAGGAAATGCTGGAAATACTCAGGTGGTCAGGAAGCAATTGTGGAGATAGAAACAGAGTTAACGGCCGCGATTTCGCCAACCGAGGCGGGCTCAGTGCGGCCGAGGTAGGTCCTGATCTGTGAGAAGAATTTTCCGTTGATACCCAGCGAGGTTCCCAGCAAATTAAAAGAAAGCGGATCTGATACCGTCATTTGATGAAGCGTCATCAGCCGATTCCCTTAAAGGGACCATGTCCAAATTGATTTTGACAGATGTGCTGTCAGTGTTCTGCACCCAGGCATATGCTTATAGAGGGAGTCACAGCACACAGGGAGGTTCTCTTCCCTTCTAATGGGCGGAAGAGACCTCCCCAGGACACCAACGCAGCCTGCTTGCACATTGCACAGGAGGGCACAAGCAGGGATGTCATCAGGAGGACCTGGCTGCAGTGGCGCAAACCTTTCAATGACCTCAGTAGATCACAAAACGTTACTGCAAAGCCACACTCAACCTCATCTTGCTGTGCCATTCATCACATCCCCATTATTGTGTTGCCAAACAATGAAATCTTCATTTTTCACACTTTGCCTTCTTGGACAGATTTGGAAGTGGCTTAGTGAGTTGCAGTGAATGGTGAGAAATAACGTTACCCCCCGCAATGGTGATGAGTGTGAAAGGAATGGTTTGGGCATTGTAGGGATGCTTTATGGTGCTGGTGTGGGGTGGTGCCAACCTGGCGCATCATGTGGCAGCCAGAGTGGACAGCGTCAAGTGAAGTAAATCTGGCCTTGGTGAGGCCATCCCTGGAGTCCTGGGCAGCAGTGTGGTCGGGTGCTGATGCCCTGTGTCCTGTGCAGCATCAGGTGATTGCAGAGCAGGTTGGTGCTGTTGTTGGTGCTGCTGGTGTGCCTGGTGATGTTGGTGCTGGAGCTGATCGTGGTGGGATTCTAAGGACCAAGGTGAGATAGTTTCAAGGGTACCGATGCTGATGTAATAGATGGCAGCTGAGGTTGAGATGACAGAAGTGATCTGTCAATGGTGAGAGTTTACTCCAAACACTTCCAAACTGCATAAAGCTGAAAAGTGTATTCCAAATCCTGAAGGCTCCAGCTTCTCAGATTGAAAAGTGAACAGCTGTGAAATGGCAGCTTTTATACCACTTTTGCAGCTGTCAACGATTCAGACGAATGGAGAGTCACTGACAGCCCAACCTACTTACCTGACGTGATCCCCGAGCACCGGGAACCTCGTGAAAAAGCTGGTAAAATGGTAAGTACATGGTAAAATGGTGTTGAAGTGCCTTTTAACAAGCTCTTAAGTATCTGAATTGGCTCTCCCGCTGCATGGTGTTGGGTCTGTAAAGCGCAGATAGACCTGACACTTGGGAAACTGACATGGAGGAGGGTTGACAGCATGATCCCGACCCGGTCAATCTTTTCGATTTTGACAGCGGACCCGCTTCCGAACCCGCCCAAATTCTGGCCAACATTTCAAGTTGGTGACCTTTCATCAGAACTTGACAGATTCCAGTTTTGATGAACGTTCATCGACCTGAAATGTTAAAACTGTTTCTTTCTCCACAGATACTGCCTGACCTGCTAAGTGTTTCCAGCATTTCCTGTTTTTATTTTGGCCAGTTACAATATGGTTAAGGAACTACTTGCTTCAGCCTGCTGTGTGTGATCCAAAGAGTATTATAGCAAAGGTTTTATTTTACTTATTTTTAATGTTACTGGTAAAGTTCATCACTGTACTGTGCTCAATTGTTGCTCAGTAGCTACGCTCAAAATTAACCCTGCAGTTCATTTTATGATTGTTGCCTGAGAAATCAATCCATCATCAGTGATCTTTTAAATACTTTCAATGGCAATGTCCCATAGTAATCACCATGGCATCATTGATTCAAATGCAAAGAACAAGATAGCAAAAGCATTGACAATTTAGCTGTGAAAACACAGAATATTGAATGTTATAGTTATTAAAAGTATATCAAGATATTCCACCAGTAAAATGAAAAGTATTTTCCATTTGAGCCCTTGATTCAACAGGAGAATCATTTCCGTTTCACTTGATACAGAAAGTGTCTAATCTAAAGAGGATATAAATTTATCTCTCAAGTGAGTGAGATCTCATAATTGCAAAGGATTATGAAGAATCCTGCTCACTGCTGAGAGCAACTCAGTATCAGATTATATTTTCTACAGAGAAATGAAGCTTGCTTGCAATCAGCAATATGGTTGAAAATTAGGATGTTCAATCACTATATCAACTTACAACTTTTTATTATTTACCATCTGTAATTATGTAATAAAAAGCATTTGAATAAAAGTAGCACTGAAATTATATTAACTGAAGATTGCAATTTCATCATTGCGGAATTATTGTCATGTGATTCATAGGAGGATGCAATATAGAAAATAATAAACGAGAGTGCGTTACTTCGAGAAAATTATATTATAAAACAGTTTATAGAATGCCTTAAACTGTAATTTACTTTTTTGAGACTTGAACCCAACGATAATATTATTGGCCTAGATTTTGCTGCCAGCTGTGAGGCTGTCAGCGCGCATCGTTATTACTGCGTAAATCTGACAGAAACTTCTGGCGTCCGCACATGCGCAGTTAAACTTGTGAATCCGGAAGTTGCTGTCAGTGATACTCTGCTCCTTCACAGGCTGCGCTGTTGCAGTCCTCACTGATGGAATCTGGACAGAGATCACTGTAATGGCGTGAACTTAGGCTAATTCCCCACTGTTCTCGCAATAAAGACAGATGAAAAAGTTAGGGCTTGTACAATCAGGAGTAACTGAGTTTTTAATGGCGTAGTAAGTAATAATTACTGCTGAACAACCTCTCTGGCCCTGAGAAATTCATTTAATAAGCGTGGAGTCTCATTCCCTAAGAAAATTAATGTTGCAGAATTAAAAAAAAAATTAAAATTAAAATCTTTTTTTTTTACAGTTTTACTGTTTTTATCATTTATGGTCTTTCCATTAATCCCATGTGTATATCCCAATCTTTGGGGGCAATTTTGCCAGCCCTGGGGAGGCGGGACTGCTGGGAAAATGGCAGAATTTGGGGGCAGGTGCCAAACCCGCCCCCAACCCGCCTCCATGCCATCTTCCCGGGAGGCGGGTAGCCGTCCCTCGCCGGGTCCTGTCTCCTTGGAGGCGGGAAGGGATTAAAGCCTATTAACTGCCCATTAACAGGTAGTTAACAGGCAGAAAATAGGATTATCCCCTTTTTGCCCTCACAAGTGCGGGCTTCCCGAAGGCTCCAAAACCCGCCAGCTCAGCGAGGAGAGTACTGGGTCTGCGGGCGTCGGGGGGGGGGGTGCAAAAGTGTGGTGTGAAGGTAAGTGATGGGTGCAAGAGTGTAGAGATGAGTATCTAAGGTAAGTGCAAAGTGTTTTTAAAAGTGCACTCACCTTGTTTCTTCCTGCAAGCTTCAGTCGGTTTGTATGCGGAGAGTCTCGCACCTCCGTGTTGCAGATGAGAGATGGCCGTTGCATTCTCAGATGCAACAAACATCTCATTTCTGTAAAAGAAAGAAGGTTGATGAGGTCTTGCAAGACCTCATCAAACTGCAGAGATTGTCACTGTTTGACAGCTTCACAGAGCTGTCAAATGATGACAATTCATCTGTCAAACATTTTTTACAGATGAAACGTCATACGTTGACGTGCTCTGCAACCGGCTTTCCCTTAATTGGCCTGCTAAGCCTGTTGGGCGGGCTTAACAAGGTCAATCAAGGGAAAATAGCGTGGGTTGGCCACAAATCGATGGAGGCGGGACATCGACCCGACAAGCAGCAGTCCCGCATCCAACGCGCTCCCAGTCACAAAATCGCCCCCTTTGTTTTGCTTCCTGTACAATGATTTAAATGTAATTTATATTTCCTGTTTTTTACTTCCTGCTTTGCAGTCTGAGTGTCTCAGTGAGGATTCTTCAATCTGATTGGTTGTGCTGCTCACAGACGCCACAGATCCCCTGTAGAGGGCGCCACATTCAAACAGGCACCAGGTGACTGGAAGTTTCCGCTAAAATTCTGTACGCGAGGTGAACGGCGAAAGCCATTCCTTCATCCCTCAAAATCCAGGCCATTAATTCACTGTATTTACTCCTATCAGTGACATTTCAAATATATTATTACATACTAGCTGACTGTGTCATTGCTCATGGGTAGTTTGTGATCTGGAGCATGGTTGCAAGGTTTAGCTGCTAAAATGGAGCTGTGATTAACCTAGCCTCTTCCTTTCAGGACGTAGCTCAGGGTCTCGGTGGGGGTACTGGTCTAAATAGGCGCATCCTGAGGTCAACCAGAGACTAACTGTTGAGGTAAGCTTCTGTATATTCAATCCTCAGTTCCTGCCCTTGGCGAGAGAACAGGCTAACAAGGTCAGAAAAAAACAGCAGGAAGTGGCTGGCTTTCTATCATAACCCTTGATAATTTTGAAGACCTCCATCATATCTCCTCATGACGTTCTCTGTTCTAATGAAAAAAGCCCCAGTTTGTCCACAGTTTCCTCGTGACTAAAGCCTCCCATTGCTGGTATTAACTTAGTGCATCTCTTCTGTACCGTCTCCATAGCCTTGACATTTTTCCTAAGATAGGGCATCCAAAGCTAGACCATGTTCTAAATGTAGCTTGACCAATGATTTGTATATGATTAGAATTACCCCTTGGCTATTGTACTCAATGCCCTTATTTATAAAACCTAGGATCCTATGTGCTTTATTTTATAGCTTTATCAATTTTTTCTCCCACTTTTAAAGATTTGTGTATCTAAACCAAGTTTCTCTGCTCCTCTACTTCTTTGAACGGTTTATTATTTCACAGGAAATGTATGAATGTACAAGCCAAGATGTGATCAAAAAATATGGATATTGCCCCAGGTGATGCAAAACATATTTATAAATAATAGCAATTCAATAATAATGCAAAAAAGTGAAAATAGGAAAAGTGACATAAATAAATACTTTCCTTTGGTTTAATTTGAACAATTCACAGAATCACAGAATCCCCACAGTGCAGATAGAGGCCATTTCGGCCCATCGAGCCTGCACCGACACATATCCCACCCTATCCCCGTAACCCCACGTATTTAATCCCCCCTAACACTAAGGGTCAATTTATCATAGCCAAATCAACCTAACCCGCACATCTTTGATTTACAGTGATGTAATACTATTTATCTTGCTAGAAATCAGAAGTACTCACTTCACCAAGGAAGTCATTGGAGGAGAATCTATCATAATCCCAGACAGTAACTTCCAGTGTCTTCTTTTTCAGCTGTGTTGAAAGAAAGAAACATTAACTGGGATTTTATCATAATCGCTAGTACAGTTACAGTCAATCATTTTATCATTGCCATACATTTCCTCTTTCCCAGCTCACTCGGGCAACAATCAGTTTGATATACAATAACAGTCTCGGTCTAAATAATTAATTCTTGAAGAGAAAATATTGGAGGATTGATGGTGTGAAATACAAAATGGGTATCTATCTCAGGCTAAGACTGTGGAGAGGTGAGATTGACGTTGGCAATTGTATTTGCCTGACCCAGTAGAAATCACTGGAGAGGCTGCAATTAGTGAAGGCACATCATCTGTAGGAGATTCAAATGCTAAAACAGAAAGATACCAAACACTGCTTGTGTCAGCAATTGCAGTTCATTATTGAGCAGATTGTGTGTGGTACTCTAATACTGTCTGACGTAAAGTCAAATAGTGCATCTGTTTCTTTAAATGAATGAATATTTCCTTTAAAACAATAAAGGCTTTAGGTACACTTTTGGTATAGATGAGTATAGATGAGTTAAAACTATATTTATTCTCTGGACTCTTGATTAAATGTACGCTAAAAAGCATATTATTTTTAAAATAAGCTTGACAAGGAAGACAAGTATACTTCTGAAAAACATTTATTTCAAATTAGATTTGTTGCATTTTACACAATACATTATTTGGCATTAAACAACACGAATGTTAAGACATGTTGGCCTAGAAATTTGACTCGGGCGGTGGTGCAAAAAGGGCGGTATCGGCGCTGCATATGACGGGCGGTATCAGTGCTGCATATGACGGGCGGTATCGGCGCCGCGTATAACGGGCGGTATCAGCGCTGCATATGACGGGCGGTATCAGCGCCGCATATGACGGGCGATATCGGCGCTGCATATGACGGGCGGTATCAGCGCTGTATATAACGGGCGGTATCAGCGCTGCATATGACGGGCGGTATCAGCGCCGTGTATAACGGGCGGTATCAGCGCTGCATATGACGGGCGGTATCAGCGCCGTGTATAACGGGCGGTATCGGCGCCGCGTATAAGGGGCGGTATCGGCGCCGCGTATAACGGGCGGTATCGGCGCCGCGTATAAGGGGCGGTATCGGCGCCGCGTATAACGGGCGGTATCGGCGCCGCGTATGACGGGCGGTATCGGCGCCGCGTATAACGGGCGGTATCGGCGCCGCGTGTGACGGGCGGTATCGGCGCCGCGTATAACGGGCGGTATCGGCGCCACGTGTGACGGGCGGTATCGGCGCCGCGTATGACGGGCGGTATCGGCGCCGCGTGTGACGGGCGGTATCGGCGCCGCGTGTGACGGGCGGTATCGGCGCCGCGTGTGACGGGCGGTATCGTCGCCGCGTGTGACGGGCGGTATCGTCGCCGCGTGTGACGGGCGGTATCGTCGCCGCGTGTGACGGGCGGTATCGTCGCCGCGTGTGACGGGCGGTATCGTCGCCGCGTGTGACGGGCGGTATCGTCGCCGCGTGTGACGGGCGGTATCGTCGCCGCGTGTGACGGGCGGTATCGGCGCCGCGTGTGACGGGCGGTATCGGCGCCGCGTGTAACGGGCGGTATCGGCGCCGCGTGTAACGGGCGGTATCGGCGCCGCGTGTAACGGGCGGTATCGGCGCCGCGTATAACGGGCGGTATCGGCGCCGCGTATAACGGGCGGTATCGGCGCCGCGTATAACGGGCGGTATCGGCGCCGCGTATGCCGGGCGGCTGATCCGATACCACCCATTTTTGCGCCACCATCTGAGACGAATTTCTCGGCCACGCTAGTTCTTCGGAAGTCCTTACACTAACAATTTTGTATTGATGTGAAATTACTTACCTTCACAAACATACAAAATTGGCAATGTAACTTGAGGGTCTATTAATTGGTTTGCGCCTGTAAAACGGGTGCGGCGCAATCGAATTCGAGGCTCGTAGCATCAGCCGCCATCAAATGTGCCCAGACCAGTTATTATACAGGCACAGAGTACCGCTCCTTCCCTGCTGCCTCAACATGCTTTAATCGCAACTTCAGAAGGAGACCCCGAAGTTCACTTGTGTGGCAATTAACCTACCATCTTTAGGCCTATCTGAATGACATTGTCAGTTAGTGCACAATTAAGGGCAGTTCTGTGCTGTAGGTCCATGCCCGCTAAGATCTGGATTGACGCTTCCCAAACTCACTTCACATAGGACCCTTAAAGTAAGTACGCGGAGGAGATTTTCATCCGTCTGGAATAGATTTGAACCCCGGTCTCAGAGGTGAAAATGCCAGTGCGTATCCTGCAGGTCATGCCGGCTGAGTGAAGTTCATTATATAAATGAAATTGCATGAAATGGGTGGTGAATAACTACACTGTCCTTTCAGCCCTGGGACTTGGTTTTGGCAGTGGAATCCTTCTTTATGCTATTTGTAAAGAAACAGTTTAAACCCAACTTTAAGTGGACGTAGAACCACCGTGTAAAACTACATAATACTAAACTAATTAGCAATCTCAGCTCTGCCCTGATCACACTTACTGACCCAGGCATGTTCTGATTCCTGCTTCCCTGGTTCCAGATGTCAATTTCTGAAATGTGGACAGGTTTATATATTACACATTCAATGGAGGTCAGTATCCGCTAAATCAATGGGCAGTGTCACACTTATGCAAATCATCTTATGTTCAGTTCTGGCCATTTGGCACTTCCAAGCCGGACAGCAATATTCCCTCAGGTGGCACATGCCTACTTAACTTTTCTAACCTTGCTCTCTAATTTGGTTGTGTGGTTCCTGTAATAGAGCCACCTGGTGGACTACTGATGTATATAATAATAAAGCCTTGTGCAGTACAGTTCTTACCGGAAGCCATGTTGTGCTGTTGTATATATATGCTGTGTCTCAAGATAGCACAGCATTGGTGATGAAGATGCGATTGCGGATTCCCTAGCTGAAATTTTTGTTGGAGGATAATCCTGCCAACCGATGGAGGGACTGTTAGAGGTTCTTCGTTTTGCAGAAAAACTTAAAAATCTGAGGTAAATTTCGAGCACACGTGGCTGAACTGTCGACGTTGCCAGAGTCCAGATGGCCGTGCCAATGGGAATAATAGGGCGCTTGGGTGAGTACCATCGTGACCGAGAGACTTTCGGAGCATATATGGAGTGCCCAGAAATGTTTTTCACCGCAAATAGTATTGACGACGTCCCCGATTATGTAAACCGTAACTGGGTGGTTTTAGAAATGAAACGGGCTATTTTTTTGACTGTAGTAGGCCCCGAGGTGTATGAAACCCTGAAAAATTTGCTTGTTCCCGTCAAGCCGAAGGACACACCACTGAAGGAGATCCTAACCAAGTTCGAACAGCACTACAGTCCTGAGCCCCTGGAAATTGCTGAAAGTTATCGTTTTGCAACACGCAATCAATTAAATGATGAGGGTACCAGTGAGTACATTGTAGCTTTAAAAAAGCTATCCATTCACTGTCATTTCGGAAACTTTCAGGACCGAGCTTTGCGTGACCGCTTTGTTTGTGGGTTGAAAAATGAACATATCAGAAGTAAATTGTTGACAACCCCTAACTTGACTTTTGACTTAGCTTGTCAGACAGCTATGTCGATGGATATGGCCGACCGATACTCCCGAGAGTTCCGCACCATTTCCAGTCGTCAGACAACCGAGGTGAATCGGCTGCAGGCTAAAAGTAAAAGACAGTTGGGCCCCAAGGCCTCAGCAACTGACCAAGGTAACTGCATTGAAGTCGTGCTATTGGTGCCTGGGACAACACATCGCTCAAAGCTGTCCATATGTGAAGGCAGAGTGTTTCTACTGCAAGAAAACTGGGCATCTTGCGAAGGCGTGCCGACAGAAGAGTAAACCGACTGGCAATGCTAGAAGTAGAAATCGCCAGACACTACATACTATTGAAGAGAAGCAGCAGGACAAGGAGTTTCTAGAGATTCACATCATCAGGAGCACGAAGGTATCTAACAGCGATTTGCGAGGTATCGTCATCCAAGTAGATGTCACAGGAACCAGGATACCATGGAAATCGACACTGGTGCATCCGTGAGCGTAGTACCGGAATCACTATATCGCGACAAGTTGCGTGATTATCGACTTGAGAAATCGAAGGTAGAGCTGCGAGGCTATTCAGGAGAGCAAATCCCTGTAGTAGGGAGTGTTACCATACCAGTGAAATACAAGGATCAGCGTCAGAGCTTGCCTCTCATAGTAGTGGCAGGAGACAAGCCTGCCTTGATAGGTAGAAATTGGTTGGGATCACTGAAGCTGGATTGGAATGAGGTTTTTCGTGTGGAAGCGAAATTTACATCGAAAGATGATGTCATCAAGCAGTATCCGAAGTTTGTTCAGTGAAACAGGCAGTCCGAACCAAGACTTCAAGGTGAGTGTCAGAGTGCAGAAGGACGCAAGACCAGTTTACTGCAAGCCACGTCCCGTACCATTCGCACTCAAGGAGAAAGTTGAGAAAGAACTCAAAAGACTAGAAACTGAAAACATTATTTCTAAGGTAGATCTGAGTAATTGGGCTACACCCATTGTTGTGCCTAAGTCAGATGGTAAGGTAAGATTGTGTGGTGATTATAAGGTAACCGTAAACCAGGTTCTAGAGTGTAATCTACCCAATACGTTGCCAAATGTGGAAGAATTGTTCACAACTCTGAGGGGGCCAGATCTTTTCGAAGTTAGATCTAACAAATGCCTACCTACAACTTGTGTTAGATGAAGAGTCCAAGTCATGCTTGACTATAAATACTCACCGAGGCCTATATCAGTTCAATAGGCTACTATTTGGAGTGTCTTCTGCCCCTGAAATATTCCAGGGGGTGACGAACCAAATTTTGCAAGGGATTGAAGGGGTAGTGTGTTATTTGGATGACATAAATCCATGATGAGGTGTTGAATGAAGTGCTCAAACAGCTAGAGAAGCACGGAGTACGAGTGACAGCTCACAAGTGTGAGTTGTTTCAAAACTCAGTGGAGTACTT
The DNA here is from genome assembly GCA_030390025.1 of Squalus acanthias. Taxonomy (NCBI): domain Eukaryota; kingdom Metazoa; phylum Chordata; class Chondrichthyes; order Squaliformes; family Squalidae; genus Squalus; species Squalus acanthias. The sequence goes on from CM059434.1 coordinate 114,247,687, forward strand.
AGGGCACAGAGTAGACAAAGATGGTTTACATCCAACCAAGGGAAAGCTGGATGCAATCAGAAATGCACCCACTCCCAAGAATGTCTCTGAACTTCGAACATTTTGGGGTCTTTTGAATTATTACGGAAAGTTCCTCCCAAACTTGGCTACATTGTTACATCCACTGAATGAACTGTTGAGAAAACAGGTCCCTTGGAAGTGGTTAAAAGAATGCGACACAGCATTCAAAGAGTGTAAAAGCCAGTTAGTAGAGAGTACCATGTTAGTTCACTATGATGTATCTAAGGAGATCAAGCTAGCGTGTGACGCCTCTCCGTACGGAGTTGGGGCAGTGATCTCCCGTACTAGATAGTGGGGAAGAGAGACCAATTGCTTTTGCTTCACGCACTCAGTGCCAGTGAGCGGAATTATGCGCAGATCGAAAGGGAAGCTTTGTTATTGATTTTTGGGGTCATGAAGTTTCACAAATACTTGTTTAGTCGTAAGTTTAGCATAGTTACTGACCATAAGCCCCTGACAGCAATCCTCCATCCAAAGTCATAGAGGCATGGCAGGGCAGCTCAGTCCCATGGAGTGCACATCCTGTGCCATGTGGGAAGTCCTGGACGCAATTTTGTTCAGAAGAGTTCACACAGTTCATGAGCAGAAACCACCGTACCACCCTGCTTCAAATGGTGCAGCAGAGCGCATAGTACAAATTGTCAAACGTGCCCTCATCAAGCAAATGTTGGATCCAAATCCAAAGAAACGTCAGTTGTCATTGGACCACAAACTGCCAAATTTTCTGATTGCCTATCGGAATACTCCTCATACCACTTCTGGTAGAAAACCAGCAGAGTTGTTTCTCAAATGACAGCCACGAACCAGGTTCTCGTTAAAGCCAAACTTGGCACAGTCCGTAGAAGAGAAACAATCAAGGCAGAAAGAGAGTCATGATAAAGGTAGAGTTAGAGAGAGAAGTGTGAAGTTGAACCAGAAGGTTAGAGTGAAGAACCATCACCATAAATGGTTAAAGTGGTTACCAGGAAGAGTAGTGAAGATATGTGGCCCTCGCACATATTTGGACAAGATGTTTGATCATGGAAAGGTTAGGTTTGTTCACATTGATCATATCTTACCGACAGATGTGGAAGGAGTTGAAAGCTGGGATGATTCAATTTATTCTGATGAGTCAGAGTCAGATAGTCTTGTTACACATAGAGTACCAGTAGCAAATCCTACATCAGACGTACCAGAAACAAGTCCAAGACAAAGTCAGAATTTAAGTCTGAGCCCGAGTCAGGCAGACAAACAGTCTGAAAGTGTAGAGAGTCCAAATGTAGATCAAGGTCAGCCCATGGAGAAAAATTCTCTGCAGGCTCAGCCTAGAATGAGTCAAAGTCCTACAACAAGATCTCAAAGTTCTGTTCAAGAAAGAAGGTATCCTCTTTAAAAACAGAAAACCAGTGGTTAAGTTTAATCTGTAAATATGGAAAGTGAATATATGAAAGTTCTTAAAATATGTTCATATCTTTTGTTTGTGTTACAGAATTCTACAGTAGAATTTGGAAACGTAAAATGGGTTCCATTTGAGAAATGTATACCAAGAGCTGTGTATACCATGCAAGTCATGTACAATGATTATTTGCTATGATTAACTTCTTCAATAAGGAGGGAAAAGTGTAATAGAGCCACCTGGTGGACTACTGATGTATATAATAATAAAGCCATGTGCAGTACAGTTCTTACCGGAAGCCATGTCGTGCTGTTGTATATATGCTGTGTCTCAAGATATCACATTTCAATCATTTTCAGCTAAGAACTGTCTCAGAGCTATGTGCCCCGCCCCCTTTAAGCAGGCTCTGACTAGCAACAGTGGTTTCAGGACTCATTGGGCTGAATTTTACTCACCAAGACGCGTTGGGGGCGGGACTGCTGCCTTCCGGGTTCTAGTCTCGCCCCCAGCGACGTCTGACGAATAGACGCTATTTTCCCGATTGGCCTTGTTAAGCCCGCCCTGCGGGCTTGCCAGCCAATTAAGGGAAAGCCGATATCAGATGACGTCAGTTGATGACGCTTCATCTGCCGGTTTTCTTAAAGGCATATGCACCACACTTGTTTGACAGATGATTTGACAGTGTTTGACAGCATTGAGGTGCTGTCGAACACTGACAATCACGGTCCAAAGGCGAGTCCTTGCACCCAGGCCCTCCAATTACTCTCTCCTTAGGATAAAACAGATGGCAGCTGTAGCTGAGATTGCAGAAGCCATCTGTCACTTCTCCCGATGAGATGAGCCTGCACAAACACTTCACAGCTTGTCACCTGCAGAAACATCTAACCGCATTAAAAATTACTTTCACAACTTTTCCTTAGCTCTGATAGTAACCTGTGTCCCATTGCATCCCTCACACCACTTCTGCAGCTGTCATCCAAACACCAACATAACAACAGACCCACAGCACGCCTCACTTACCCTGGCGGGGTTCCCTGACGTCGGGAAGCCCGCAGCAGCAGTCGAAAAATTGGAAAAAGCCTCTTAACTGCCTGTTAACAGGCAGTTAAGTGGCTATAATCCTCTTCCCACCGCTAGGAGTCGGGTCCCTGCGCAAATCGGGGACCCGACTCCCGGGAAGATTGGCTGGAGGCGGGTTGGGAGCGGGTTCAGGACCCGCTCCAATTTTTTTGGATTTTCCCAGCAGTCCCACCTCCAGACCCGCCTCCTCAGGGCTGGTAAAATCCAGCCTATTATGTATGGAAGCTAAAACAAAATCCTCGTGTTTCATTTGTTCTAGTCTTGAATACTTCAGGAGTGCACTAAGGGGTTCATTCACACTACAAATATAGTGTTGATGCAAAATGGCTTTGCTTTGGACCAACGCTGCAGTTCCAATGTAAATGCCGCCTGAATCCAGAGGCAAAAAGAGCCTCATTTCAGAGTCAGTTCAGGTCTTCGCACCTAATCTGCAATTAATTCACTCCTAAACTGCACAGAGACTGCATTAATAATATTTAATGAAAAGGTCACAAAATATATTAGTAAGATGGCATAGACATTAATGGATCAGATCTATGAATGAACAAGACTATTGTATGTATGCATTCGTTTGGGTAAATCTCTGGTTGATAGATTCAGCAGATAAGCAGATTAAAGGTAGAGGGAATAGGAATGAATGTCAGGAAAGGTAGAAAAAATTAAAAGAAAGTGAGGTCATTCTGAGGTGCAACTGCAAGGACATATTTGAACACACTGAGACCCATTAGTCCTACAGCGCTGTCTATAGGTGCAGTGACTGTCAGAATAAGAAGGGGACTCAAAAACTGGAAAATTCTTTCTCCTTTATAGAATCATAGAAATCATAGAATATTTCAATACAGAAATAGGCCATCTCACCCGCTAAATCAATGCCGGTATTTTCTCCATGAACCATCTATCTAGTCCCCCTATTCTGCTCGCTCTTCATACCCTTCAATATTTCTCTTTTCCAAGCAACTCTCTAACTCAATTTTAAAATAATTTATGGACTCTGCTCCAGCAACATTCTGGGGCAGAGAATTCCACATTCTAACCACCCTCTGAGTAAATGAAGTTGCTCTAACCTTCATTCTAACTCTTCTTGTGATTATCTTGTTACTGTCTCGCTGAACAAAGGAAACACTTTATTTTTAGGCAATTTTTTTTGCTAATATTAAGCTAAGAGGAGCTAGGATGAGATAAATCTTATGTTTGTGGTCATTGCATTGGGGCAGTAACATCAATATGGGAATGTGCATCAATAAGAGAAAGAAAAATAGAATGAATTTGCATTTATGTGGAACCTATTTTCATATCTAAAGATGTCTCAAAGTGTTTCAGAAACAATGGTCACGATTTCGCCTTCCGAGGCGGGTCTGGTACGGTCAGGTTCGGTGGCGGGGTGCAACCCCGCTGCTGGCTCCAGTCTGCTCTGTGAAATTATTTTATGCTGATTGGGCTTGTTAAGCCTGCCCAGCGCATTTGTCGGCCAACTGAAGGAAGCGGGTCTGACGATGTCACTTGATGACGCGCCATCAGCCGGTTTCCTTAAAGGGACAATGGCCAAATTTATTTTTGACAGTTGTGCTGTCAGTGTTTGACAGCATTGAGGTGCTGCAAACACTGATAAGCGCTGCACAGAGGTGCAGGGCTGCACCCAGGCTCTCCCATGACTCCCTCCATATGCTTATAGAGGGAGTCAGAGCATGCAAGGAGGTCCTCTTCCCTTCCCATGGGCGGAAGAGACCTCCCCAGGAGATCAACGCAGATTGCACAGGAGGACATAAGCAAGGATGTCATTAGGAGGACCAGGCTAAAGTGGCGCAAACCTTACAATGAGCTCAGCAGATCACAATCGTTACTGCAAGGCCACAATCAACCTCATCCTGCTGTGCCACTCATCACATCCCCATCACTCTGCCTTCCCTACCCTACTCCTGCACATCCTCACTCACACCAACTTACCTTGCACCTCCATCCATCCCTCACTATCTATATTATCACTTCCCCATCTCACTAGCCACCCCTCACACTCACCTTCATCCTAGTGCAATCTTACCAATTAACAACACACAAGGGTAGGTACTTGCGTTCTTGGACAGATTTGTGTGCACCTTTGGAAGTGGCTTAGTGAGTTGCAGTGAATGGTGAGACATAATGGTAACCCCCGCAATGGCGATGAGTGTCAAAGGAATGGCTTGGGCATTGTAAGGATGCTTTATGGTGTTGATGTGGGCTGATGCCAATGTGCCAACGCATGTGGCAGCCACATGACTGTGGTGCGTGAAGTTAACTAAATCTGGCAATGATGAGGCGATTCCTGGCCTCACGGGCAGCAATGTGGTCATGTACTGGTGGCATTGGGACTACCGGCTCCTCCAGGTCTTCATCATCCTCATCTTCAACCTCATGCTCCTCCTCCTCTGAAGAGGCTGTGCGCTCTGCGCCTTGTTCCTCATGCAGCGCTAATCCTTGCTGCTGCGCTAAGTTTTGCAGGGCACAGCAGACCACTCCGATTCTGGAGACCCTGGTTGGTGCGTACTGAAGGGTTCCTCCAGATCTGTCCAGGCATCTGAAACGCATTTAAAGCAACCCTATTGTCTGCTCTATGACATTTCTGGTGGAGATGAGGCTTTGATTGTAATGTTCCTCAGCCTCCTCAAAGGTGTCATGAGCCACGTCTTTAGTGGATAGCCCATGCCTCCAAGCAGCCAGCTGGTATTTGGAGGTGCGAAGAGCTGAGGGATGGTGGACTGGTGCAGGCTGTAAGAGTCATGGCTGCTGCCAGGGAACTTGGCGCACACATGGATGATGATCTTCCTATGGTTGCAGACCAGCTGCACATTGAGGGAGTGGAAGCCCTTGTGGTTGACAAAGACTGCTGGGTTCTGATGGGGTGCCTGATGGCCACATGTGTGCAGTCGATGACGCCCTGCGCTCATGGGAATCCAGACAGAGCCACAAAACCGAGCGCACGCTCAGCAACACTGGCTTCATCAGTGGCAAAGTTGATATAATTGGCGGACTTGTCAAAGAGGACATCGGTGACCTGTGTGCTGCATCTGTGGGCGGCCGACTGCGAGATGACACAAATGTCTGCTGCAGATGCCTGGAAGGAGCCTGAAGCGAAGAAGTTGAGGGCAAGGGTGACTTTGACAGCTACTGGTAAGGGGTCCTCTGGGCTGCAGCTCTTGCTCCAGCAATCTGCAAATGTCCGCCATGACCTGGCGTGATAGCCTGAGCCCTCCTGAAGCAATGCTGCTCAGTCATGTTGAGGAAGCTCATCCTCTGCATGTAAACCCTGTGTCGGGGGTATCGCCTCTGGCGCGGTCCAGCCCTGCGCTGATGCCCTCTGCAGCATCAGGTGGTTGAGGAGAAGGTTGGCGCTCTTGTTGTTGCTGCTGCTGGTGTGGCTGGTTCTGCTGGTTTTGGGGCTGATTGTGGTCAGATTCTGAGGACCAAGGTGAGAGAGTGCAAATCGTACCCATTCTGCTTTAATAGATGGCAGGTGAAGGTGAGATGACAGAAGCAAATCTGTCAATGGTGGGAGATGAGTTCCAATGAGGTGGCACTGGATAGAGAGTTGGCTCCAAACACTTGGCAAACTGCATAAAGCTCAATCTGTCTTCCAAATGCAGTTAGCAACAGTTTCTGAGCTTGAAAAGTGAACATCTGTGAGATGGGAGCTTTTATACCAATTTTGCAGCTGTCAAGTAATCAGATAATTCAATGCTGAATCCACTCACGACGTGCTGAGCTGATGTGATCCCCGAGCAGCATGTAACCCATGGGGGAACACGTAAAATTGAAAGGTAAGCTTAAAATATTATTTAAGTGCCCCCCCGCCGCTTGGAAATCGTAACATCAATCGTAACATCGCCCGTCTCCGCCCTTGTCTCAGCTCATCCGCTGCTGAAACTCTCATCCCTGCCTTTGTTACCGCTAGACTTGCCTATTCCAATGCATTCCTGGCTGGCCTCCCAACATTCCACCCTACGTAAACTTGAGGTCATCCAAAACTCGGCTGCCCGTGTCCTAACTCGCATCAAGTCCCGTTCACCCATCACCCCTGTGCTCGCTGACCTACATTGGCTCCCGGTTAAGCAGCGCCTCGATTTCAAAATTCTCACCCTTGTTTCAAATCCCTCCATGGCCTCGCCCCTCCTTATCTCTGTAATCTCCTTCAGCCCCACAGCCCTCCGAGATATCCGCGCTCCTCTAATTCTGCCCTCTTGAGCATCCCTGATTATAATCGCTCAACCATTGGTGGCTGTGCCTTCTGTTGCCGAGGCCCTAAGCTCTGGAATTTCCTGCCTAAACCTCTCCGCCTCGCTACCTCTCTTTCCTCCTTTAAGACACTCCTTAAAACCTACATCTTTGACCATGCTTTTGGTCACCTGCCCTAATTTATCCTTATGTGGATCGGTGTCAAATTTTTTGTCTTAAAATACTCCTGTGAAGTGCCTTGGCACGTTTTGCTACGTTAAAGTCGCTATATAAATACAAGTTGTTGTTGTTGGTGGTGTCGGGCTTGTTCAGTGATGTCAGACCCGACATCTGGGAGACTAGCATGGAGGTGGGTTGACAGCGAGTTCCTTACCCAGTGTCAGAAATTTTTTTTTCCCACCTGACCTGCCACCAAATGCATCTGCTGACTCCCCAAAATACCCCCCAATGAGTTATTCTGAAGTGTAGGCGAATGGAACAACTAGTATGTACATGGTGGGGCCTCCAAACAACAATGTGATGAATGACCAGTCGATCTGCTTTTGGTGGTATTGGTTGAAGAAAGAAAGACTTGCATTTCTGTAGCGCCTTTCATGACCACGGGACGTCCCAAAGCGCTTCACCGCCAATGAAGTACTTCTTGAAGTGTAGTCACTGTTGTAATGCAGATAACGCCACAGCCAATTTGTGCACAGCAATCTCCCACAAACAGCAATGTGATAATGACCAGATAATCAGTTTTAATGATGTTGGTTGAGGGATAAATATTGGCCAGGACACCAGGGAGAAGTCCCCTGCTCTTCTTCGAGACAGTGCCATAGGATCTTTTATGTCCACCCGAGAGGGCAGACGAGACCTCGGTTTAACGTCTCATCTGAAAGACGGCACCTCTGACAGTGCAGCACCTCTGACAGTGCAGCACTCCCTCAGTACTGCACTGGAGTGTCAGCTTAGATTTTTGTGCTCAAGTCTCTGGAGTGGGACTTAAACCCACAACCTTCTGACTCAGAGGCGAGAGTACTGCCCACTGAGCCACAACTGACACACATGTGGAAATGTGGAACAAGGGGAAATGTTGGTGCAGGGCACCAGGAGAAGTCCCTGCTCTTCTTTGAATAGTGCCATGGGAGCTTTAACATCCACCTGAGTTCACGTGCAACATTCACTCCCTAACACATCAAAGTTACTGCTGGAACATATTAAGATAATTAAAATGTACAAGTGTCTGCACTTGACAAATAAACTTGTCTGTTCTCTCCACAGAGCCTGACTAAGCTGCCTGTTTCCAGCACTTCCTGTTTTTGTTTCAGATTTCCAGCACTCGCAGCATTTTATTTAATTAAACTATACTGCCACCTTTCCAAATGATGCTGCGAATAGACAATAGATAATAATATTGAAAAGTAGAGAAGTTATGCTGATCTTGTATTGAACCTTGGTTAGACCACACTTAGAGTACTGCGTACAATTCTGGTCGCCATATTATAAAAAGGCTATAGAGGCACTGTAGAGGGTGCAAAAAAGATTTACAAGGATGATACCAGAACTGCGAGGTTGTACCTATCAGGAAAAGATTAAGAGGCTGGGTCTCTTTCTTTCTTTCTTTTCTCTTGAAAAGAGAAGGCTGGTGGGTGACCTAATAGAGGTCTTTAAAATTATGAAATGATTTGATAGAGTGGATACAGAGAGCTGGATTTTGCCGGGTCCCACCCGCACGGTGCCCGGAAGGTCGGGTTTCCCAGAGTAATTCCACAGCATACGTGCGACGTGAAGGGAGGGTTCCCTGCCAAAGGTCGGCCTGATTGACAGGTTGACTTCCAGTCATGCAGGGAACTTGGATAAGGAGGCCGCAGCAACAGGTAAGTGCTGGGCCCAGGATGGGTGGGGGGGGGGTGGTGTGGTCCAATCCCCGACCCCAGGGTCAAATCGCGATCCCCGGAGGGTGGGGGCGGTGGTGTTCCAGGCCCGGGGGTGGTCCGATCCCAGGGGGTCCGAACACCGATCCCGGGGAGGGCCAGACTGATGGTGGGGGAGCACTCCTGCTCCTCCCGGCCCACAAGGATTGCTCCCCAAGCTGAGGCCGCCTCGTTGCAGCTACTGGGAATTCCGAGCTCCGGGATCCCCGGTTGCCTGTAGTAAAACCTGCAAAGCAGGTTAAAGAAGAGGCTTCAGGCCTCATTATAATATGAAAATTGCCAACCTGCCTCCTGGCAGCGTGTTGGCAGCCCCCGCCCCGCCGGAGCGAAAGGTGAAAGTGGGCAGGTTGGAGTTCACATTTGCACAACTTTCATTTCCCCCCGCGCCTCCAACCCACCCATTCTTACCTCAGAAAATTCATGCCAGAGAAAGTGTTTCCACTTGTGGGGAAGAGCAAAACTAGAGGCCATCAATATAAGATAGTCACCAAGAAATCAAATAGGGAATTCAGAAGAAACTTCTTTACTCAGAGAGTGGTTAGAATGTGGAACTCGCTACCACAGGGAGTGGTTGAGGCGAATAGTATAGATGCATTTAAGGGGAGCTAGATAAGCATCTGTAGGAAGAATGGAATTATGCTGATGGAGTTAGATGAGGAAGGACGAGAGGAGGCTCGAGTGGAGCAGAAACGCCGGCATGGACTGGTTGGGCCGAATGGCCTGTTCCTGTGCTGTATATTCTATGTAATCTACTCAGAATCCACAGATGTTCCGATGAACATTCATCTAGAAATTTATACATGGTACCTTGAACACCGTGCGCTTGGTTGAGAATCTGATCTACAAACCAATAATTTCTTAATATTTTAAGTAAAGATAACATTGTTGAGGAGATACTTAGATCAATGCAGAGCATCGTGGATTTTCTTTTAGCGAATTGTTTGGCTAAGGCTCTGTTTCTCATACTAATAGCCTGCTTAATTTTTTCGCAGGTTGACAAGACGTTGCCAGTGCGTATCAACCCACTCTGCCCTTTCACCTTTGCTACACAATCTGTGCCATATTCCTCTTTCCATCTATACTTCTACAACTCTAACAACTGGTGCAACAAGTGGGTCATCTTCCACGTGACGTGCAGCTTCACCAAGAAGATATCTTGAGAAAAATTTTCTGCTGGAATTAGCGGGTTGATTTTAAATGTTGCTGCCGGGTGGGAAATAGGCGGCAGCCAGTCTTCAGCCCCGCCCGATCTCCAAGCCAAGGGAAAGGAAAATCAGATGGGGTGTAAAACGGGTGGCAGCGGTTCATAGCAAAATTCTCTTGTGTGCTGTTTTAGTGAGGCATTAGCCTGTTAAAGGTAAACAGGTTAATAACTTAGTTCACATAGGGACGGAGGAATGTCATCCAAATAGATTTAAAGTAATTGGTAGGAGGTTTAGAGGGGATTCGTGGGGAAATTTCTTCACCCAGAGGGTGGTGAGGGTCTGAAACTCACTGCCTGAAAGGATGATAGAGGCAGAAACCCTCACCACATTTAAAAAGTGCTTGGATGTGCACTTGAAGTGTCGTAACTTACAGGGCTACAGACCAAGAGCTGGAAAGTGGGATTAGGCTTGATAGCTCTTTGTCGGCCGGCGCGGACACGATGGGCCGAAATGGCCTCCTTCCGTGCTGTAAATTTCTATGATTCTATGATTCTAAATGCATTAAACACTTGTATGCAAATGTAGCAAAAACTGAAACTAATCTTCAATGGGACATGTCCTTGGGAAGTAAAAGGTCACACAGCAAAAAGCATTGGGAAGAGCTAAACATGTTCAATCTTACTTCTGTGCGAGTCAAAAGTATTCCAATTTACATATATTAAAAAATGAAAGGGTAGATATACTAACATGCAAGGTGAACCTTTTCACCCTCCATCCCTCTCTCCAGTACAAAAAAACTGCAAGGGGCTGAAACAGTGCCAGACCTAAAGAGTTAAATAGGAAGTCATTTTTCTGAATGATATTTATTAGTTCCATCTGCGGCTGTGAAAACTACAGATGGGGACTGCAAGTTTGATGGGAACTTCTGTTGTTTTTTTTCCCAAAGATGAATATATTTTTAGGAGGGAAGCATCATTACAAAATGTTCACAATTGAAAAATGTCTTTAAAAAGACTGAGCATGCATTATCCACCAGTGTAAGTTCAATCATTTCTTTACACCATATTCAACTCATGCACTAATAATATACCAGCAAACATTAGCCTCAAGATGGCTTTTGCACGCCTCCATGATCTGCTACACATTTGAATTCTTCCCACAATTTATTGCGCTAATTTTGATGTAGCACTATTCCAAGTGGAATCAGTTGTTTTTCTGCTGCATCTTATTTTCCCAAAGGAATGCCTTGTCTGTTAATCACTTTGTCCCCAATGCAAATATGCTGAGTTGTTAAACTACAGTATTACCTGCTCCATTGAGATGTTTTTGTAAATCACAGTTTGATTCCATTCTGGGTTGAGGCTTTTGTGCACATGCTTCGTTCTGCGCTTGTTCTCTACACTGTTGTAAAACAATGTATTATTAAATAAATCAGATGCTAGGAATTAGATATGTTGTATTTAAAGACAAAGGCTATCATAGAAATAAGATATACATGTCTGCATTTTCAGTTTTTTTGAGAATAGTTTCGTGCTGAGCTTTGCTCGCCCAACTCCACTTTAAATAAAATGTATGAGAGAATCAGCTCCTTACGCTATTGCTAGTGTTTAAATTCAAAGTTCTAGTACAGCACCATGGGATGTTTTCCTACATTAAAGGCGCTATATAAATACAGGTTGTTGTTGTAGTGCGCACTGGCATGTGAAAAGGACAATGAGACATCTGCCAATACATTCTAATAGCTCAAAAGATAACCTTATTTTCAGCACAAAGTTCTGGTAAACCACAGTATAACATGTCTGTGCATTTACCCCCTCCTCATGAACAATATAAATTGGAGACTATACGGAAAATCTATACTTGTCTTGGGCCACAGCAACAGAGGGTAATAATCCTTGACCTTACACATATGCAATTCTGCTTAATTTTCACCTGAAAGATATGATCCCTTTCTAAATAGAACTAGTTGAAAAGGATATATTAAGAATGTTTCTGTACAAAGCTTGGTCACTGATCAGTGGATTTCCAATAGGTTGTTGATAAATTATTTTGTTTCTCTTTAGGCTGATGTAATTATGTTTAAGAATTCCTCACTTTACTATGGTGATGGCTCCCAGATTAGCCATGATCTCACTGAATGGTGGAACAGGCTCGAGGGGCTCAATGGCCCACTCCTGCTCCTATGTTCCTAAATGCTTTCAACAAAACATCCCAGAGAAAATTCCTGTCCGCCATTATGTCACTACAGCTAAAGGAAGTTACCAATGCAGATATACTGTGGCTTCAATGGAGCGAATTGTCCTACGGCACTGCTGTCCCATTGCTGTGCATTTTGTGTGACAGAACATGTATCTGATCATCAGAGCTAAGGTGCTGGCAGTATTTTCCCAGAAGCAGTTTGTGAAATTAAAGGGTAACTCAATTCTTGCTGCTCGTGTGACCCTTTTAGCACCTGGCTCAGCAAGCACTGCAGAAAGCTGTGAGCAGATCGCCTGCTCCCTCATCCTGTAAGTCAAGGCTTGGTACGGCAATGTCTTATAATGGATGGGAAAAAGAGATATATGATGATCACTGCATAATTTTCATCATTGTTTTAATCTCTCCCAGCTCCTTTTTACGCTCACAAAGACTGTGGGTATGAAAGAAACAGACTTGAATTTCACTTAACTGGGTGAGAATGTAACCCAAAATCCGCTGCCATTTGTAGACACAATAGAATGAGATCACTACCAACACTCTCTCCGTTCAAACATCAACCGGAAATAGTAATGTGTACTGTACCTGTCTTGAAATTAATTTACAATTTAACGCCTCTATTCGATTAATAAATGAGTCTCGGGAGAAATTCCACATCGAAATAATTTTTTTTTGTAAAATGTGCTTTAACCCAGATTATTTCAGTTTTCCTTAAGCATTTCTGTTAAAAACTGAGAATGCAGAGACCTCAATATTTTTAAACCGATTAAATTTTTACCCTCACCAAAAATGCTTCTGTTCAAATGCATATCTGCTAAAGCAAAATGTTAATATCAATATCCATGTTCTTGGCCTGCACTCATTTCCAATCTCATTAATCTATCTTTTGGATATTCAAGCTCTGCCATAATATTTATTAGAATTTAATTTTACATTTATAAGGAATAAATATAAACCCATGTAACGTTATATTGATATAATTGCGTTTCCTTCTGTCCTCTGCCCAAGAATCACTGACCTCTCTACACCATCTGGACATACAAGGTGTATGACAGTGGGTCGCATTATACCCATGGGGTAGCTGTAAACAGTGAAATGGGAGAGTTGATGACACATCAATGGGGTTGGTCTTCAACATTTGATGCATATGAACTCATGAGCAAAGTGATATGAGGTTAATACTAGTACTCTATTGGCTAGCTTGTTAGTGTAAAGGTTACGAAACTCGCTTTCTGAGTTAGAGAACTGTTTAAGAGGGCACTGAACAGACACGAATCATAATCCCACCCCTCCGGGAGCAAGGCAAGATTGGAAGGCTGGTGGATCTGTCGTTCAACTCTGATGAGCAGGATTAAGAGCAGTGTTAGCAAAGTGCTGGGACCAGTTTAGCTCCCATCTTCTAAGTCAGAAGACTTAGAATAAAACTCTAATAAAACATGAAGGGAATAGCACAAAAATGAGAATCGAAGGTGCCGGACACCTGCAGGCTTATGATCCGAGTTTAAATGCCAGGATTTGCCTGTTGGTGACCTCTGGTACCGACTCCGCTAAAGATTGCAGGGTTAGCGGGAAAATCATCTCATTTGCAAAATCTGGGCAGGTAACTGCAGCACTAGGGCTGCGCGTAATCATGGAGTTGTGGGGAACCCTAACGTAGGGCGCCCAGTTGGGGTCGGAGTGCGGGAGTTGATGGGTCCCCTCTCTTCGGAAATAAAATGGAAGTGCCCCTTCAGCCCCTCTGTAAGGGTGCTCAAATGGCCTCCAAAAATGTACAAAATCTTCAGGGGTTCAGGCCGCGATCAAGACCTGGACCCGAGGTGGGTTTCGCTCCGCCATTGGATGAGTCAATACACTTGGTGTACCAGCCTGCAGGTCGCCAGCCAGCCTGGGGATGCAGGAACTCATGGGCTAGGAGTTCCGGTCCCCCCTTTGCCAAGCCCCTTCTATGCTGCTGACTTTGTATGGGAAGGTGGAGGCTCTGTCCCTTGCAAGGCCATGTGGAAACACATGGATAAGGCTGGAGCCCTGTCTATCCAAGTCCCCGCGATACCTGCTACCGTCCTGCTGGAGTTACAGTGGGAGTGTGCCAGAACGGCCACAGATTTCTGGCTCCAATCATTTTATACCGCTGCTGATAAGATTCCAGTTAACATCCAATAGATAGAAAATAAGTTTATTATTAAATGTCACATCGACTACTTTAAAAAGCTTTGCAAATTAGCGGGGGTGAATAAAATCTATTTTTCCAGTTTGTTTATCTGTTATATTTTATTGAAATGAGTGGATACCCAAATCCTATAATTTACATTTTGAAGACATCAAATAAAAATGTCAATGCTCCTTCTGAATATTAGATGCAGTTACTTATATTATCCTGTTCACAAATGTTAGCAAAACAGTAGATGGAGAATATTATTTTATACTCACATCAACATTTTCACAGAGATTAGTGAATGGAGCAAAATATGCTGGCGTAAAGTGTTTGGCCAATTGTCTGCTGGACAAACAAGCATGAAAACCTATGGAGGCCATATGTCTGACATTGGAAAACTTAATTTATATTGCCCTGCATCAAGTATGGATAACACTGGGCTATCATTGGCAGACATTGGGTGGACATGGGAGGGGAGTGGGAAATCCTAATTCCATTCACCTACCCTCCAAGTTCAATTAGATTAATTGGAGGCAATTGCTGTAATGAGGATGAACCAATAAAGATAAATTTGCAATCGATTTTGTGATGAAGAAATAAACTACAATGGTACTGGGCTCCACAAACCAATGATAGAATTATCTAGAGGCAAAGCTTGGTTATAATTTGAACATTAGGAAATAGGCAGGCCAAGGAAATGGAATATCATCTCTGAACTGGGAGTGCCACAGATTCAACAATAGTTATATTAGAATATTTTATTTTTTCGTCATGCACAGAAAAATATTTGACAAACTCCAACATTTGACACAAAGGGTAGATTTTGACTTTGTGCGATATTGTAAAACAGGTGACAGCGAATCGGCAGCCTGATTATGAAAATCGGGAGAGATGTGAAACGGGCTGCTGATTCGCTACTGCCCATTTTACACTATCGCACAAAGTGAAAATCTACCCCAAAGACTTGTTAATCTGCTCTCTTGTCATGCACCTCATGAATGGAAATACAGCTTTGATTTTGAAAAAAAGAACTGGTTGATAGTAGGTCCCATTTTGTTTTATTCCTTTAAACAAAAACAGCAAATGAAAATGGAGAAGCTTGGATGTAAATCATATTATTTTGGTAAATACTTTGCTTAATATTACATATTAAAAAAAATCTAAATTCAAATCGTTAGCCTTGCTTCAATTTAACCAGACTGACATGGCTGGGTTTGGGCCAGTTGTCTAATCTGACTCCACAGTACACACAACACAAAAGCTGACATTGGGAAGTATATGTAGATCATGTGTATCCAACAGCGATCATAAAGGGGATATTTACCATTTGTACAGGAGCTACACAATTTATAATCCGATGCCCGAAAAGCAATCAATTGTGTCCAATTCTGGGCACCGCACTTTAGGAAGGATGTGAAGGCCTTAGAGAGAGTGCAGCAAAAATTTACGAGAATGGTTCCAGGGATGAGGGACTTCAGTTACATGGATAGACTGGAGAAGCTGGGGTTGTTCTCCTTAGAGCAGAGAAGGTTGAGAGGAGATCTGATAGAGGTGTTCAAAATCATGAGGGGGCTGGACAGAGTAGATAGAGAGAAACTGTTCCCATTGGCGGAAAGGTCGAGAACCAGAGGACACAGATTTACGGTGATTGGCAGAAGAACCAAAGGCGGCATGAGGAAAAACTTTTTTACGCAGCGAGTGGTTAGGATCTGGAATGCACTGCCTGAAAGGGTGGTGGAGGCAGATTCAATCGTGGCTTTCAAAAGGGAATTGGATAAGTACCTAAAGGAAAAAAAATTGCAGGCTACAGGGAAAGGGCGGGGGAGTGGGACTAGCTGAAGTGCTCTTGCAGAGAGCTGGCACAGGCTCGACGGGCCGAATGGCCTTCTTCCATGATGTAACCATTCTATGATTCTAATTGCTCCTCAAGCATCAATACAGCTTGTCCTAATTTCAAATATTGACTCATCTAAGAGAAAGCATACGGGATACTTTCCTTTATTAGCCAAGGCATAGAATATAAGAGCAGAGAGGTTATGCTTGAACTGTATAAAACAGTAGTTAGACCACAGCTAGAGTACTGTGTACAGTTCTGGTCACCACATTACAGGAAAGATGTGATTACACAACAGAGGGTACAGAGGAGATTTACGAGGATATTGCCAGGACTGGAGAATTTTAGCTATGAGGAAAGATTGAATAGGCTGGGGTTGTTTTCCTTGGAACAGAGGAGGCTGAGGGGAGACTTAACTGAGGTGTATAAAATTATGAGGGGCCTAGATAGAGTGGATAGGAAGCAGTGATTTCCCTTAGCAGAAGGGTCAATAACCAGCGGGCATAGATTTAAATAATTGGTAGGAGGATTAGAGGGAGTTGAGGAGCATTTTTTTCACCCAGACGGTGGTGGGGGTCTGGAACTCACTGCTGAAAGGGTGGTAGAGGCAGAAATGCTCATCACATTTAAAACGTACTTGGATATGCATTTGAAGTACCGCAACCTACAAGGCTACGGACCAAGTGCTGGAAAGTGGGATTAGGCTGGATAGCTCTTTTCAACCAGTGCAGACACGATGGGCCGAATGGCTTCCTTCTGTGCCGTAAATATCTATGATTCAATTAGATTACAATGCTAAGAATAGCCCTTTCCAAACCCTCAGGCCCACAAAACTGAAACAAGACAAGCCAAGAAGTAAAAAATATAATTGCAAATAGAACCGAGATACTTAGGCTTTGTGCGCAGACTTGCAGAATTTGTGAGGTAAATATGGCCACGGGCTTCACTTTGGATACCTGGGCTGTACAAGATTGGACATTAGGGGATACCAAGCCAGAGCGAATTGTCAGATTTCATCTGGTGTGTACTGTACATGCACATTTGCTAACTTAACATATATTAGGTAGGTTAAAAAAAAGTTTGAATTTTGTCCTTTGTTAATTACCCAAATTGTATGCTGGCTGACTGTAGTATGGTCTCTGAGAATGGTCAGCTGTGAAAAAGGAAGCAATGCTATTTCTTCAAGTATCATAGCTTGCAGGATTTTAGTTTGATTTTGGATGTTTTATTGTAAAATTGAATTCTCTATTTAAGAACACATCCTAGCCACTGAAGATACAATGGTAATGTTGACAATATAAGAGAGAGTTATACAATGAGTGCTGTGCTGCTTGTCTTCAGATTTCTCCATATCTACTATTTTACCAAAACCTGAACCCAAGCTGATCTGATGGAAGTTGTTGCAGTTTGGCTTGACTGAAACAAGCAAATTCACATGGATTCATATTTGGACTCAGTTCTGTATTTCCACTCTTTCTCTCTTCCCTCCCCCACAGATCAAAAGCACTCAAGTGAACCAGCATAAAACATGGGTAACTAAGGCAGAACATTGGAAGTTCTCTCTCATTATTACATTACATCATTTGCATGGAAGCCCAATAATTTCTAACGTTCCTGGAACAAACAGTCAGATTATCAAGTCAGAATCATGTTTCTTTTATACTCAGGAAGTGACTAACTTTAGAGGTGTATTCTTATTTTGAAGTGTTAAGCAGTCATCAAGAAAATTACTGGTTAGTAGAACAAATAAATAATGCCTGTTATGCCACACAGCCTGATATAAATGTGCAAAGAAAACCCAGCTCTAAAGTCAGTCTATCCAGGCCTTGTTAGTATAACTTGCACAAAGATCTGCTCAACAGAAATTACAAGCAGAAGGAAAAAGCAAACACTACCTTGCATTCTGGACAACCATAACTTGGCTGAAAACGCCCAAGGGTTGAGGAGAGAGCAGAGCAAATAGAAATAAAGAAGATTCACAAAGGCAAAGACAAATCAGAGTGAGATAGAGAGTAAAGCTGAGCATGTGAACTAATTCATACTAAAAATGTAGGAAGGGGAGGGGAGGACAAATAAGTATTTGGGTTAGAACACTAAAACAAACAGCTAATGTAATATGAAACAAACAGTTACCAGCCTTCTCCCTGGATTATACAAAGCTCTGTGCACTATTTAAAATTACTATCTAATATAATAAAACAGGATAACAACAAAGAAAAACAATATTTTTAATTAAGTTTTTGATAGAATACATATGGAAACATTTGTATTTCATCCCTCCACTGCAGCCCAAGTGTGATCCTAGAGAATGAGTGTTTATAAGCTACTTTGTCATGGGGAGACCAAACACTAAGTCCAAACCTGCCCTCACTTGACATCCATATTGTGGAATTTCACTGACCAGAACAAACACCAGTGCTTTCCTAAACAGCTTAGATGTTCTGAAAAAGTTATGTTTTGGTTCAAGTTGGATTCCAAATGGCCTTTCCCTTATAAATGTTGTAATGCTATTGATAGATGTCAGGTTAAATTATTTTATGGACTGCTTTTATCAACATGTGGGAGGCAGCAGAGTGGCAACAGTATAGGATAAGAAAGCCTCAGTCCGTGTACACTTCCCGAGTTCCATCCTGAGCAGGCAAAGACTCCAGTTATGTGTTTGAAGGGGATTCTACTGGAGGGTTGTTTATAAAACAAAACAGAATGTTTTCCCATTTAGTGTACAGTTCATTACTGGGCCACAGATATCTTGCCCCTTTTCCAATAGAAGTAATCTTTATTTTGGTTGCTAAAATAGCTGAATACTCACAACAAAGAGTCTTAATATTCAAAATATGGAGTTCAAGTCAGAAACAGAAAATACTGTAGTTGCTACAGCAAACGTCATCACCCATCCACTGGAAAATACAGCCCTGTGTCAGAAGCATTATACAGAAGCTTTGCAGAATGAAAGCAATGACATTTGGTCTGGTCCAAAGCACTAATTTCTCCAGTAACTCCAATCATTGGAATGGCTCCATCGAGTAACTCAGTGGGAGAGGAGAACCAAAATGGTAGGTCTCCATAAAAGACAGAATTAATAATGTATCTGCTGCAAGGAGACACTTGCTTCATTGTTTATATTATGTAGATAAAGGAGCACTCTATGCTGAAAGTATTGCTCTAAATGTTTTCCTATATGTTTAATATTTAAGGAAAGCACTGTTCTGGCCCTTACTTCAGTGTCTCCCCTGATGGACTGCTCTTCCGCTGGAGTGCACGGCACAGTTCCAATGTGCCTGATTGCTTACAATGGGGCTGCTGCAAGTTGTCATGACAGCTCATATTGGACAATGAACATTCGGAAGAACTTTTATTCAGAATCAGATCACATCAAATACAAATGGCCCAAATATGAAGTTTGAGAAAGCAGTCTGGCCCAAGTGTGAAGGAGGGAACCCCTTTGGATGTCATTGGGACATCGGCACATGAACCCTTAAAATATTAATATATAACATACAGAAGGCCTACTGGTAGAGTTTCAATTCTTTATTAAAAGGTTTATTTAGGTCAGTTTCTTCATGGCATTTACAAAAGCAATGAGTGAAGTGAGCGGGTAGGAATAATACACTTCTTTGACCTTCAGTGATTACTGCTTCAAACCATTTTTCTGAGGATTTGCGATGGCATTTTGATGAACTGGCCCATCTCACATCTCTAACTATAGCTACACAGACATGGTGATTGGCCTTCCTGCATCATACAGCACCAGCCTACCACTAAATCATTTGTTGTGCTGGATTTTAATCTAAAATTGATTCTCCATTTAGTAGCTACACAGCCGGTTTAGAAACAGTTGAAATGGGTGGCACTGTTTTGGAGGGGAACATTCCAGTTAGGCTCAACACTGGAAAAGGCTACATCTTACTGAAGTCTCGATCTTTGGGAAAATATTGGTTGATTCAGAACTCTGTTGGCTCAGGGCAGATATCTCTGCTCTTAGTTTTGTTTTAATAATTTTGGTGTCTAATTTTTAATTTCAATATGACTAGTTGAATAAGCATGGAGTGATTTGATATATATTAATTATATTATTCCATGCACAGACTGCACACAAGGTGAAGTTGTATTGCAAAATTGAATTCCCTAGGGCTACATTTTTTCCACTCAGTAATTTTAGCAAAAGATAGACAAGAGTATAAAGGAAGGAACTGCTTTACACTCATGTCTGGCTTTTTACTAAAATTAGCGACTGGAGGAAAACACACCCCTTAAGGGACGCAGACTTGAATGGATATGGCGGACAACTGGTTTAGCCATTCACCGCCAGATCTGGCTGGACCACAAAGCACTATTGGGCCCTGCTCTTGTCTGCCAAAATTGCTCACTATTCCAGAATCATTCTGGAATGCAAAGATAAACCCCAGCTCCTATTCTGTACTGCTAACCGTCTTCTTAAACCCCTCTCCCATGTCTCCTCCACCCTCACCTCCGATAACAAGTGTGAGGAGCTCATGGACTTCTTTGCCTCTAAGATTGAGACCATCCGTTCAGCTGCCTCTGCCACTTCCCTTCCTTCCCCTAGCCCACTGGACCAAACTTCCTCTAAGGTTCCCCCCTGCCCTAGCCCTGAACTCACATCTTTCTCCAGTTTCTCTCCGATCTCCCCTCATGATCTCTCTGCGCTCATCTTGTCTATGAGACCCACCTCCTGCTCTTTCGACCCTATTCCCACCAAACTGCTGACCACCCAACTTCCTTTTCTGGCTCCCATGTTAGCTGATATTGTTAACGGTTCTCTCTCCTCAGGTACTGTCCCCCTCTCCCTCAAATAAGAACATAAGAACATAAGAAATAGGAGCAGGAGTAGGCCAATCGGCCCCTCGAGCCTGCTCCGCCATTCAATAAGATCATGGCTGATCTGATCCTAACCGCCAATCTACTATCTACTATCACAGAACCATCTCCTGCATCTAACAGAATTGGACACACAAAATAGGAGCAGGATCAGGCTACACGGCCCCTGGGAACGCTAAGCTACCCACAGGGCCATGACCGATCCGAACCTAGACTCATGTCCAAATTCCTGCCCGCTCCCCGTAACCCTTAATGCCCTTTACTTCTAGGAAACTGTCTATTTCTGTTTTAAATTTATTTAATGATGTAGCTTCTACAGCTTTTTGTGGCAGCATATTCCATGGACCTACCACCCTCTGAGTGAAGTAGTTCCTCCTCATCTCAGTTTTGAAAGAGCAGCCCCTTATTCTAAGACTATGTCCCCTAGTTCTCGTCTCACCCGTCATCGGGAACATCCTCCCCGCATCCACCCGATCCAACCCCTTCACAATCTTATATGTTTCAATAAGATCGCCTCTCATTCTTCTGAACTCCAATGAGTAGAGTCCCAATCTACCCAACCTCTCCTCATATGACCACCCCCTCATCCCCGGGATTAACCGAGTGAACCTTTTTTGCACTGCCTCGAGAGCAAGGATGTCTTTCCTTAAGTAAGGACACCAAAACTGTATGCAGTATTCCAGGTGCGGTCTCACCAATCTGCCGTTATCACCCCTCTCCTCAACAAAACAAACATTGATCCCTCCGTCCTTGCAAACAACCGCCCCATCTCTAACCTCCCTTTCCTCTCCAAAGTCCTTGAACGTGTTGTCGTCTCCCAAATCCGTGCCCATCTTTCCTGCAATTCCATGTTTAAATCCCTCCAATCAGGTTTCCACCCTTGCCACAGTACCGATATGGCTCTCATCAAAGTCACAAATGACATCCTTTGTGACTGTGACAAAGGTAAATTATCCCTCCTCGTCCTTCTTGACTTGCCTGCAGCCTTTGACACGGTTGACCACTCCATCCTTCTCCAATGCCTCTCCATTATCGTTCAGCTGGGTGGGACTGCACTCGCCTGGTTCCATTCTTATCTCTCTAATCGTAGCCAGAGAATCACCTGCAACGGCTTCTCTTCCTGCTCCTGCATCGTTACCTTTGGAGTGCCCCAAGGATCTATCCTTGGCCCCCTCCTATTTCTCATCTACATGTTGCCCCTTGGTGACATCATCCGAAAACACAGCGTCAGTTTCCACATGTACGCTGACGACACCCAGCTCTACCTCACTACCTCTTCTGTCGACCCCTCCACGGTGTCTAAATTGTCAGACTGCTTGTCCGACATACAGTTCTGGATGAGCAAAAATTTTCTCCAATTAAATATTGGGAAGACCGAAGCCATTGTCTTCGGTCCCCCGCCACAAACTCCGTTCCCTAGCCACTGACTCCATCCCACTCCCTAACATCTGTTTGAGGCTGAACCACACTGTTCGCAACCTTGGTGTCATATTTGACCCTGAAATGAGCTTCTGACCACATATCCGCAACATAACAAAGACCGCCTACTTCCACCTCCGTAACATCGCCCGTCTCCGCCCTTGCCTCAGCTCATCCGCTGCTGAAACCCTCATCCATGCCTTTGTTACCTCTAGACTTGACTATTCCAATGCACTCCTGGCTGGCCTCCCACATTCCACCTTACGTAAACTTGAGGTCATCCAAAACTTGGCTGCACGCGTCCTAACCTGCACCAAGTCCCGTTCGCCCATCACCCCTGTGTTCGCTGACCTACATTGGCTCCCGGTTAAGCAGCGCCTCGATTTCAGAATTCTCATCTTTGTTTTCAAATCCCTCCATGGCCTCGCCCCTTCCTATCTCTGGAATCTCTTTCAGCCCCACAACCCCCTGAGATATCTGCGCTCCTCTAATTCTCCTCTTGAGCATCCCTGATTATAATCGCTCAATCTTTGCTGGTCATGCCTAGGCCCTAAGCTCTGGAATTCCCTGCCTAAACCTGTCCGCCTCGCTACCTCTCTTTCCTCCTTTAAGACGCTCCTTAAAACCTACATCTTTGAGCAAGCTTTTGGTCACCTGCCTTACTTTATCCTTATGTGGCTCGGTGTCAAATTATTTTTCTTATAATACTCTTTTAAAGCGCCTTGTTTTTGGTTATATTAAAACATTTTGTGAAAACAGCTGACATGACCTTCAAGCTAAAGTTTAATAAACAATGGGCTGTATTTTGCGACCCCCATGGGTGCGTACGAGCTGCGAACGTGCCCGTAGGGGCTGCGCAAGTTCCGGGTTTAGGCATGCTAGGGAGTCTTCACTGTTTGCTAAAATCAACCTTTTGTTTGTTTCACATTTACTGTTACTGTTTACTGTTTAAAATCTAAATTCCCCAGCTTTAAGCAGGGTTATAAAGGGATATACAAGGCCTACTCCCCGGGAAATGTCATTTTAATTTAACGTGATAAGTTTTATTTGGAGTTCTTGTTAATTTAAAGTAGTTTTATGTTTACTCAAAAGAGTACAAGGCCTACAATTCAGAGCAGCTGAAGGCAGTTAATTAGGGAAACTAGATTAAACTGGTTCTCCTGCAGTCGAACCCAGCAAGCTCCTTTGTTTCAGGGCCTATAAAAACAGGCTTTGAAGTGCGATTTTGCCCTGAGTGCGGTTTAAACAGAGTGCTGCGAGTTGGGTGAGTCAGGGAGTTAGGTGAGGAGTGGAAAGAGGAGCTCCCTTGCTTTTCCTAACTTTTCACCCTGTAGGAATTGGTTCTTACTTTACACCAAGGAAAGAGTCCGAGAGCAGGAGCAGTCAAACAACAACAACTGCGAAACCGCTAAAGTGACGTCACAACCAGGGAAGGAGCTGATTGGTAAGTAGGACCTGGTAAGTATTTCTACAGTCCAGTCGTTGAAGTAAAAGTAAGGTTTCTAGTTTAGAGTAAGTAGTGTTTAAAGGGAAGTAAGGTCCCTAGTGTATTTAATATTCTTTAATTTAAAGGAAGTAAAGGGAGTAAATTAAGGGTAGGACATGGCAGGGCAGCTCGGCAGCATGGAGTGCTCCTCCTGTGCTATGTGGGAAGTCAGGGACACTTTCGGTGTCCAGGGCGAACACATGTGCAGAAAGTGTCTCCAGCTGCAACTACTCGAAATCCGCGTTTCGGAACTGGAGCTGGAGTCACTGTGGAGCATCCGCGAAGCTGAGATCTTCGTGGATAGCACGTTTAACAAGGTGGTCACACCGCAGGTAAAGAGTGCACAGGCAGACAGGAAATGGGTGACCGCCAGACAGAGTAAAAGAACTAGGAAGGTAGTGCAGGAGTCCCCTGGGTCCATCTCCCTCTCCGACAGATTTTCCGGTTTGGATACTGCTGGGGGAGATGGTTTCTCAGGGGAATGCAGCAAGAGCCAAGTCAGTGGCACTACGAGTGGCTCAGCTGCACAGGAGGGGAGGAAAAAGAGTGGGAGAGCAATAGTGATAGGAGATTCTATCGTAAGGGGAACAGATAGACGTTTCTGTGGCCACAGACGTGACTCCAGGATGGTATGTTGCCTCCATGGTGCCAGGGTCAAGGATGTCACTGAACGGCTGCAGGGCATTCTGAAGGGGGAGAGTGAACAGTCAGAGGTCATGGTTCACATTGGTACCAACGACATGGGTAGAAAGAGGGATGAGGTCCTGCAACAAAAATTTAGGGAGCTAGGTAGCAGATTAAAAAGCAGGACCTCAAAGGTTGTAATCTCTGGATTACTCCCAGTGCCACGTGCTAGTGAGTATAGGAATAGGAGGATAGAGCAGATGAATGCGTGGCTAAGGCTAAAGAGTTGGTGCAGGAGGGAGGGCTTTAGTTTCCTGGATCACTGGGTCTGCTTCTGGGGAAGGTGGGACCTGTACAAGTTGGACGGGTTGCACCTGAACTGGAACGGGACCAACATCCTTGTGGGGAGGTTTACTAGTACTGTTGGGGGGGGGGTTAAACTAACTTGGCAGGGGGATGGGATACGGAGTGGAGCTATAGTAGGGGGTGATGCACAGCCAAATATAGAGGAAAAAACAAGTCAGCCTGGAAGGCAGAGCAAATATGTAATGGCGCAAGGCTGGATGGCATTTATTTTAATGCAAGGAGTCTTGCGAGTAAGGCAGATGAATTGAAGGTGTTGATGAACACATGGGAGTATGATATTGTTGCTATCACAGAGACATGGTTGAGGGAGGGGCAGGACTGGCAACTCAATCTTCAGGCGAGACAGAGGGGGGTGTAAAAGAGGAGGGGGTGTCGCAATATTAATCAAGGAGTCAATTACTGCTGTAAGGAGGATGATATCTTAGCAGGTTCCTCTAATGAGGCCATATGGGTAGAACTTAAAAACAAAAAGGGGGCAAGCACTTTGCTGGGAGTGTACTATAGGCACCCAAACAGTCAGGGGTAGATAGAGGAACAGATATGTAGGCAAATCTCAGAGAAGTGTAGAAATAATAAGGTAATAATAGTAGGGGATTTCAACTTCCCCAATATTAACTGGGATAGTCAGAGTGTGAAAGGCTTAGAGGGTGCAGAATTCTTAAAGTGCATCCAGGAGAGCTTTTTGAGCCAGCATGTAGAAAGTCCTACAAGAGAGGGGGCGGTACTGGACCTAATTCTAGGGAATGTAGCCGGGCAAGTGGTAGAAGTGTCAGTAGGAGAGCATTTTGGTGACAGTGACCATAATTCGGGGGAGATTTAAGGTAGTCATGGAAAAGGACAAAGATGGACTGGAAATAAAGGTTCTAAATTGGGGGAAGGCCGATTTTAATATGATAAGGCAGGATCTGGCCAAAGTGGACTGGGATCAGTTACTTGTAGGAAAATCCACATCAGAGCAGCGGGAGTCTTTCAGAAAGGAAATAGAGACAGTACAACGCCAACATGTTCCCGTAAAGGTCAAGGGTGGGACCAACAAACCCAGGGGACCCTGGATGTCAAGGGATATACAAGAATGGATTAGGAAAAAAAAGAAAGGCTTTTGGAAGATACAAAGGACTAAAAACAGTGAAAGCCCTAGAGGAGTACAGAAAGTGCAGGGGGGTACTTAAAAAGGAAATTAGGAGAGCGAAGAGGGGTTATGAAAAAACACTGGCATGCAAAATAAAGGAAAATCCCAAGGCGTTTTATAAGTATATTAAGGGCAAGAGGATAACCAGGTAAAGAGTAGGGCCCATTAGGGACCAAAGTGGCAATCTGTGTGTAGAGCCGGAAGACGTAGGTGAGGTTTTAAATGAATATTTTGCATCTGTGTTCACTATGGAGAAGGACGATGTAGGCATAGAAATCAGGCAGGGGGATTGTGATATACTTGAACAAATTAGTATTGAGAGGGACGAGGTACTAGCGGTTTTAGCGGGCTTAAAATGGATAAATCACAGACGAGATGTATCCCAGGCTGCTGTGTGAGGCAAAGGAGGAGATTGCAGGGGCTCTGACACAAATTTTCAGAACCTCTCTGGCCACAGGGGAGGTGCCAGAGGACTGGAGGACAGCTAACATAGCACCATTATTCAAGAAAGTTAGTAGGGATAAACCAGGGAATTACAGGCCAGTGAGCCTAACATCAGTGGTAGGGAAATTATTGGAAAAAATTCTGAGGGACAGAATTAGTCTCCACTTGGAGAGGCAAGGATTAATCAAGGATAGTCAGCATGGCTTTGTCAGGGGTAGATCATGTCTAACCAATTTGATTGAATTTTTCGAGGGGGTGACTAGGTGTGTGGATGAGGGTAGTGCAGTTGATGTAGTCTACATGGACTTCAGTAAGGCTTTTGACAAAGTCCCGCATGGGAGACTGGTCAAGAAGGTAAGAGCCCATGGGATCCAGGGTAATTTGGCACATTGGATCCAAAATTGGCTTAGTGGCAGGATGGTCGAAGGTTGTTTTTGTGACTGGAGGCCTGTGTCCAGTGGTGTACTGCAGGGATCGGTGCTGGGTCCTTTGCTGTTTGTAGTGTACATTAATGATTTAGATATGAATGTAGGAGGTATGATCAGTAAGCTCACAGATGACACGAAAATTGGTGGAGTGGTAAATAGCGAGGAGGGAAGCCTCAGGCTACAGGACGATATAGACGGGGGTTGGTTAGATGGGCAGAACAGTGGCAAATGGAATCTAATCCTGAAAAATGTGAGGTGATGCATTTTGGGAGGACTAACAAGGCAAGGGAATACACAATGAATGGTAGGACCCTAGGAAGGACAGAGGATCAGAGGGACATTGGAGTGTATGTACATAGATCCCTGAAGGCAGCAGGACAAGTAGATAAGGTGGTTAAAAAGGCATATGGGATACTTGCCTTCATTAGCCGAGGCATAGAATATAAGAGCAGGGAGGTTATGATGGAGCTGTACAAAATGCTAGTTAGGGCACAGCTGGAATACTGTGTGCAGTTTTGGTCGCCACACTATCGGAGGGATGTGATTGCATTAGAGAGGGTGCAGAGGAGATTCACCAGGATGTTACCTGGGCTGGAGCGCTTCAGCTATGAAGAGAGACTGGACAGGCTGGGGTTGTTTTCCTTAGAGCAGAGAAGGCTGAGGGGGGACTTGATTGAGGTGTACAAAATTATGAGGGGCATAGATAGGGTAGATAGAAAGGACCTTTTCCCCTTAGTAGAGGGGTCAATAACCAGGGGGCATAGTTTCAAGGTAAGCGGCAGGAGGTTTAGAGGGGATTTGAGGAAAAACTTTTTCACCCAGAGGGTGGTTGGAATCTGGAACTCACTGCCTGAAAGGGTGGTAGAGGCAGGAACCCTCACAACATTCAAGAAGCATTTAGATGAGCACTTGAAACGCCATAGCATACAAGGCTATGGACCAAGTGCTGGAAAATGGGATTAGAATAGACAGGGCTTGATGGCCGGCGCAGACACGATGGGCCGAAGGGCCTCTTGCTGTGCTGTATAACTCTATGACTCTATGCGAAGCGCATGTGCTAAAACCTGGAACTTGCGATCTGTCAAAAATCTTCTTGACAGAGGCTGGGAGATGGGCCTCTGCCGGTGGAGAGTTGCGCTATTTGCCCAACTTCCTCCCGCTGAATGCCTGTGAAATTCTTACGCCTGGTAAAAGCAGGCGTAAGGCCTGCTTTTACTTGCATAAGAGTTTAAAAAAAATAGAAAAATAAAATTTTATCACTCATTTATACATTAAAAACCCTGTCCAATAAGGTAAATTTATTTTTAGCCCTGTTAAAACATAAATTTAATTTTTTGAAAAATAAATTTTTGTTTAAAATATTTAATTAAATGGCATTTTAATTAATTTAAATATGTAATTAAAAAAAAATATTTCATGTGTTCGTGTATTTTTTAACTGATCTCCATTCATATTTATGGGAGTTCAGTACATATGCAACTCCCATAAGTATAAATGGGGATTCCCTTCTTTTATTGGTTGGGCCGGCCCACGTGATCCCAAGGGTGCTTGTGAACCGCCTGCGCCCCGGGATACGTGGGCCTCTACCTGCGCGTACACGGAGAGGCCCACGATTGCAAGTCTCCGTACCTCCTGGGCCACCAGGTAAATGCGTAGATTTTTTTTACAAGTCGGAGGTATCCGCCCGTGGGAAGCCTCCGATTGCAAAATTTGGACCAAATCCATGGAAGAATATTAATTTCAGTGCAGAAAATTCAAAGAAAAGGTATCATAGATTAGATCAGTAATTTAAAGGGCAGTATTTTCATGAAAAAATGCTTGCTAAACCTCTTGTTGGGAAAAGAAGTGACATGTATCACCTCTATCACAATGGCATCAATTGTTTAGCGGTAAACAATCTTTTGACTGAATTATCACTGTGTTGTGTCAAAAGACTTTTGAGATATTTTTTCACGAGGATAGCACCGTTAAGAAGTGTGTAGCATTTACACAAAGAAGGGAAATCGATTGTTTTAAAATCAAACATTTCTTCCATGGAGCTGAGAAGTGAATCAAACTCAATACTTGTTCCCAGATGCTGTAATGTCTGCTGGGTATATCTAGTTATAATATAAGTTTACAAATATGTTCATGTAATGTGACAGAAGGTCAGGAATGGTCCTGTTTAGTGAGTTCAAATGGAGCAGGAGTCGGTGGGGACGGTAATGGGAAGAAACCAGGACTAGTACCATGGAATAAAGTACTGTCATCATTAATAACCTTTGTGGTCTATTCTGATAGAACTCTAACACAAAGCATCAGCTGCTGAAAGACGTGCTTGCAGAAAACTTCAGTTTTTCTTTCATTGAAGTGGAATGCTTTCCAATTTTACAGAAACCAACTTATCCCCAAGATGAGAATTGATTAAAGTCGCCCTCAGCTGTGGAGATAGATTAGAGTGATGGGAAAGCCTGAGATTTGAATCAATAACTGGTAGCAATCAGGGATGTCAATGCTAGCTATTTACAAATTGATATTTAACCCATATTCCTATTTCCCAATTTAAAAGATGGACTTCAAAATTTTGGGGGTTATAAAAATAAAAAGCAACAACACTTAAAAATTCTAGGATAGATTTTCCTGAGTCCCGGTCGGCCCGCCACAGTACAGCAGTACACCCAAGCTGCACTACTCCTGTCCAGATCCAAGTATTTGGCATAGCTTGGGGAACCCCTGGCACAGCCACACCCCACTGTCAAAGCCATGCACTGGCAGAAGAGGCAGGAAATTGAAGCACAGCTACAGGCATCTCAGGCCCTCCAGTCAGAAGGAGTCCAAAGACAGGCCATTGTACATTGTCTCATTGGGTGCCCCACACTGAGGTTCCCAGTCAATCAGGTCCCAGGAAAATGATAAGGAGGTCCTGAACACGCCATCCTGCCTCTATCATAGCTGTGTTGACTCTACTCCCTCAGAGAAGCAGTGGAAATCCCAGAGCAAAGTAAAAGGGGTGTCTGTTGTCTTTTCTTGACCTTTAGCTCGGGGAATTGGATGGACCCTGGGGTAAGGGTCAGGAAAACCCTTATATCTTCTGTTGAATTATTTTTTTACTTACCAAGTTGAGGAATATAAGTGATGGTAAATGTAAAAATTTTCAACTTGTTGACTGGCAACAAGTACTTCCAGATTAATGTGCTCATTCTATTTAATTCCAAAGATGTACATTAATCCAATCCTTTAGGCACCTATGTGAATTTTTCATCTCTCACACCAAGTATTCTTGTCTCTTTGTGATTTAATCCCAATTTGTCCAAAACATATGGCCATATGTGTACTTTGCATCTGTCATCACCAAGGGAGAAGATGCTGCCATAGTCATAGGGCTGGATTTTGATACTGGGGCGGGTTGGGGTCGTGTCATCCACTTTTCGTGTTATCCACCCGACTGCAATTGGATGTGGGAGATTGATGCGATTTTCACCTAATTGGGCAATTGAGTTCCAGCATGTGGGAACCCATGAACCAATTAGTGTTTTCAGTCTGAAAGTCGCCTCTGATGATGTCATCATTGCTGCTGCATTGAAGGTCTGCAAAGACTGCCTGGCCTTTGCTGTGAGAGGACCTCGATGCAAAATGAGCATCAGCAGCCCTAAGTCTGCTCCCAGATATTTTTGCACCACCACTCCCAGATATGTCTCCTCCTCATCCATCCAGATATGCCAGCCAGCCAGCCAAATGTGCTCCCGCCAGGTTTCACATTCATGGTTCAGAACAGGCGTGCTTCACGTAGAAAAAGGGTTAAAATCACAAAGGCCTTTCAAAATGGCATTATAGAGGCAATTTAGTGCTTGTTAAGAGGCGGGACTGAGTCGGGACCAGCAGACACGATTTAATGAAAATTGCGCGGAGGCGGGATGGAGGCGGCCTTGTGCCCGCCTGCCAGTTTTCACAATTTTAACCCCCCACACGCCTCCAAACCCACCTCCACGGGTCAATGAAAATCCAGTCAATAGTGAAAGAGGAGATAGTTGAGATATTGGATGGGCTAAAAATTGATAAAGATGAGGTTCTAGAAAGGCTCACTTTACTTAAAGTAGATAAGTCACCAGGACCGGATGGGATGCATCCTAGAATGCTGAGGGAAGTTAAGGAGGAAATCGCAGAGGTACTGGCCATAATCTTCCAAATCCTCCTTAGATACGGGGGTGGTGCCAGAGGACTGGAGAATTGCAAATGTTACACCCTTGTTCAAAAAAAGGTGCAAGGATAAACCCAGTAGCTACAGGCCAGTCAGTTTAACCTTGGTAGTGGGGAAGCTTTTAGAAATGATAATCAGGGACAAAGTTAACAGTCACTTGGACAAGTGTGGATTAATTAAAGAAAGCCAGCACGGATTTGTTAAAAGTTGATGAGGGCAATGCGCTTGATGTGGTGTACATGGACTTACAAAAGGCGTTTGATAAAGTGCCACATAATAGGTTTGCCAGCAAAGTTGAAGCCCATGGAATAAAAGTGATAGTGGCAGCATGGATACGAAATTGGCTAAGTGACAGGAAACAGAGAGTAGTGGTGAATGGTTGCCTTTTGGACTGGAGAAAGCTATACTGTGGTGTTCCCCAGGGGTCGGTTCTAGGACCAGTGCTTTTCTTGATATATACTAATGACTTGGACTTGGGTATATAGGGCACAATTTCAAAATTTGCAGATTACACAAAACTTGAAGTACAGGAAACTTTTGTTTATCCGGCACCCAAATATCCGGAATTCTCGCTTAACCGGCAAAAATCATCCTCCGAAAACTCCTCTCAAATAACCGGCAATGTTGCCGAGTCGCAGTCGAGTCTCCACGAACGCCAAGTGCTCCGAAAACTCCTCTCAAATAACCGGCAATGTTGCCGATCCCGAGTCCGAGTCCGAGTCCGCGAACGCCGATTTAGTCAGTAGGGGTACTTTTCAAAAGTGCCACTACTCGGCCTCCTGGCGCTGTCGGAAGTCCGAAACACTGCAGTAGCAGGAGTTGATTCTCCCGCGCTGCCTGGAGTCTCTTTGTTAAAAATAGCCTCGGTAGATATAACTCTCCGTTATACGGTACTTTCAATAAACCGGCACCACGCCGGTCCCGTCGATGCCGGATAAACAAAAGTTTCCTGTATAGTGAACAGTGAGGAGGAGAGTGATAGACTTCAGGAAGACATAAGCAGGCTGGTGGAATGGGTGGACACGTTGCAGATGAAATTTAACGCAGTAAAGTGCAAAGTGATACATTTTGGTAGGAAGAACGAGGAGAGGCAATATAAACTAAAGAGTACAATCTAAAGTGGGTGCATGAACTGAGAGGCCTGGGGGGTATATGTGCACAAATCGTTGAAGGTGGCAGGGCAGGTTGAGAAAGCGGTTAAGAAAGCATATGGAATCCTGGGCTTTATAAATAGAATTGAGAGGTCGCACAACACCAGGTTATAGTCCAACAGTTTTATTTGAAATCACAAGCTTTCGGAGCTATCGATTGCCCCTTCTTCACCTGAGGAAGGGGCAATCGATAGCTCCGAAAGCTTGTGATTTCAAATAAAACTGTTGGACTATAACCTGGTGTTGTGCGACCTCTCAATTTTGTCCACCCCAGTCCAACACCGGCATCTCCGCATCATGACCTTTATAAATAGAGGCATAGAGTACAAAAGCAAGGAAGTTATGATGAACCTTTATTAAACACCAGTTCAGCCTCAACTGGAGTATTGTGTCCAATTCTGGGCACCGCACTTTAGGAAGGATGTGAAGGCCTTAGAGAGGGTGCAGAAAAGATTTACGAGAATGATTCCAGGGATGAGGGACTTCAGTTACGTGGATAGACTAGAGAAGCTGGGGTTGTTCTCCTTAGAGCAGAGAAGGTTGAGAGGAGATTTGATAGAGGGGTTCAAAATCATGAGGTGTCTAGACAGAGTAGATAGAGAGAAACTGTTCCCATTAGCAGAAGGGTCAAGAACCAGAGGACACAGATTTAAGCTGGTTGGCAAAAGAACCAAAGGCGACATGAGGAAAAACTTTTTTACGCAGCGAGTGGTTATGATCTAGAATGCACTGCCTGAAAGGGTGGTGGAGGCAGATTCAATTGCGGCTTTCAAAATGGAATTGGATAAGCACTTGAAGAAAAAAATTTTGCAGGGCTACGGGGAAAGGGCGGGGTAGTGGGACTAGTTGAAGTGCTCTTGCAGAGAGCCGGCACGGGCTTGACAGACTGAATGGCCTCCTTCTGTGCTGTAACCATTCTATGATTCTATGATCTTTCCCTGTGGGTGCACACTCCTTAGGAACCAGGTTGAGACAGCCCAAGCTCCTTACAGAGACACAGAGAAAGAGCAAACATTATCTTCGTCTGGGATGGATTAGAACAAAGGTTCTCAGAAGTGAAAGGAGTGTTTTTACCCAGTGAACACCACGGCTACAAGTGAAAGTTGGATTCTACTTCACGTATGCACTATATTTATATTCCTTCTCTCATTCTGGCCAGAGGATGCCATGTTGTTCTTAATGAATTCAATCAGCAGCTATATAAAACTACAATATGTTAGTAAAAACCTTAAGCATTATCTAGAAAATGCTTTCTGGATTTCAAGGATATATAATTGGTCTTTATAATGATCAGGGTAGTTTTTGTTACTGGAAACACATCGAAACCTTTTCTTTGAGCATTCTACACATATACAATCCTAAATTCAGTATGTTGCAGAAGTTTAAAAAAAATCTAATATCTTTGTTTTACAGAACACACTGATTTATATTAATGCCATTATGGTAATATCTGGGACAATATTTGTAGTTCCAAGGTTTGGTATCAAGCCTGTGTCGTCCCTCAATAATTTGCGTGCAGTTCACGGTAACTGACATAGAAGATAACTCCGACAGTCAAGTGGCAGCATTGTCTCCACCCCCAATTAGAAATGCTTTCTGCAGGTAAATCGCAACACACTGCACATTATGCCAGAGCTCTTTACAAAGTTTTAACACACAGCAAACCCACACCCAGGAATCCTTTGGATCAGAGTTAGCTTCTCTGTTCAATTTTATTTGATGTGCACAAAGGACTTAAGTAATAGTGTCGCCAAGGTCACAGAGACTTAAAATGCAACTCTAACCAACATCTTAGTAGCCCTTAAAATCTGCAAACAATTTCTGTGGAAAAGGCTGGAATCTCCATGAGCATTATTTAACTGCAATTCTACAGTGTACAAAGGAAAACTAATCTAATATCAGCCCTAAGCATTTTTACAAGTCCATCAGGGGAACAATGTTTTATTTTGCAAATACATTATTGTTCATGAGATACTTTCCTTACCCTCTGCCTGGAAGAAGATAAACCTTAACAAATGGATCTGAATAACCATTGTTGTCTCTCGGAGCAAGGTTCCGGGCTTGTAGAACATGAACAATGAGATTTCCAACGTGCTTGTCATAGTTCATTTGTAACTAAAGGAAAAAAGGATTCCAAGTGACAGTAAGAAAAAGGAGTTGACATCTCTTTTTTTGTTGCTTTTATTTTCTGATGCGGGTTCAAGTTGCAAAATGCAATAAATTGATTAATTTAGGTTCTGTAAGCTTATCCACTTAATTCTCCTTCTCCTACTCCCCTATTGCCATATCTAACTGCTCATCTCCATAAACCTTCCAGTAATTTGCAGAATAAGTAAATTGACAAGAGAATTTTACATCCAATACCATTCTATGATTTCACGACAATATATAAGCAGGTCCAATGCAACAGTCAAGTAGATGCCAGTTCTGAATGTAAGATCAGCTGCAGGTGCTCTGGATCCAATTGGATCTAGTCTGACCTTATGATGCATGGAACTAACTATATGAATTATATCTCAGACTCCACAAATCATTGGTATTTCCGCTATCCACCACAATGCTCCTGTCACTTGCCAGGGAGGAGTAAAATCTTACTGTGATTATTATAACCTCAATCGGACCTTTCACTCTACATCAAAGGAGCTTGCAGCCAGAATGGGAGAGGGGAGGGGGAGGTGAAGGAATGGGGTCGTAAATCATATTTGCTGGTTTAGAGATAACTGTGTGTGACTTTCAGTGTCAATACAAATTTCCAGTGGGAGCCTAAATCGTCTCCATGCTTCCAAAACCATTTCCATTTGAAAATATCCACTTATACTCTAGGATCATCTGAAGCCCTAATAGCAACATAATTTAATCATGTATAAAATACTGCTTCTATCATTACCACACACACAAGAAAAACCTTCAGAACTGACCTGCAATTCTCTCGCTTACAGATCTTTCACATTATGCACCATCCTGGTATGACATCATAGATTTATTTGCAGTTTTAAATTGAGAGACTTACAATTCAAGGAATGGTATAAAGCTGCAATTATTACCTTGCTCTGTTTCAATGTGGTACCTATTTGTGCAATATATCTTTACAATGTGATTTCAGATCAATGATCTTATGTAGATATAAAACAGAACAGTAGACAGGTTTTATAATGCAGCTCGATAGCTCAATTTAGTAATCATGTTTGGTTCTGTGTAGTGTTAGAAGAATGAAGCATAAACTGCAACACAGAATAAAATGACACCTGAATTTTACCTGAATTTCACCAGTAATTGGATGTGACTTGCTTGCTGTTTCAGGAGGCTGCAAAATAATGAAAATAAGATGCAATAGCTCTCCCATTTAATGATCAGACATTTCCTGTAACTGTTACTTTTTAACTGGAACTGGTATTTCCTTGGAACGTTGGGTTGGTTTTCCTATTTATATGTAACAATGAATACATGTGAGAAGTCGCACAACACCAGGTTATAGTCCAACAGTTTTATTTGAAATCACAAGCTTTCGGAGCGCTGCTCCTTCGTCAGGTGAAGTGAAGAAATGTATATCGGCACAGCATATATAGTCAGAGAACACTGCCAGACGAGTACAGTTAATCTTTCTAACTGCCCTTTATCACACCTATTAGAAAGATTAACTGTACTCGTCTGGCAGTGTTCTCTGACTATATATGCTGTGCCGATATACATTTCTTCACTTCACCTGACGAAGGAGCAGCGCTCCGAAAGCTTGTGATTTCAAATAAAACTGTTGGACTATAACCTGGTGTTGTGCGACTTCTCACATTTGTCCACCCCAGTCCAACACCGGCATCTCCACATCATAACAATGAATACATACATGAAAAATATTGAAAGTTATGAAATTAATATTTATATTTTCTATATTGCTGTCCCTGCTTCAACACTGTGTCTCTCTTTCATCTCCTGTTTCTGTGGTCAATTGCTCATTGCTTACCTTCTGCCAGACCGCTCCTCTATCCCATTTTAATCAGGTGTCCTGATAGTGTTGCTGGGAAAAAGCAGTAACAATGCCAAAGCTAAAGGACCAACCTGCATGCCACCTTTTTAATGCATTGCAACTTCAGAGGCATCCCTTCTGTTTCTCTCTGCCATTTTTCTCACTCTTTTCACTTCAATCTTACTCTCCTTGTACTCTCTCTCTTCTGTATCCTTTCATAATTGTGCTCTACAACCCAGATGTACTCTGTGACTACTCTTGATTGACATCTCTGCGTAAATGTTGTGCTTGCCCAGATAAAAGGTCAGTTCCACAGAGTGAAACACATGAACACAAGAGAGTTTAGCGAGAAAAGGCCAATCGGCCCATTCGATAAACATTTGTCCAGTTTTATGGCATGCTGTCATTACCAAACACTTCCAGGTCAATACTGTATGGCTGAATGCATTGGACCTTAATGCACCTTAACTCCAGCTTTAGAAAAACGCCTTCTACTGGGCTATTTCCATTTCCCAAGCCAGCCGTCCTTCATTGAGGCTGTCAATTCAGTGTAATTTTGTTCTAAATTATGAGAAGGTTTGTGCTTTTGACTCATGACCAGTCAGAACTATGTTAAGACTGATAAACATAATTTCATTAAAGATAATTACAGCCCTCAGAGAAAGATTTCAATCTCATTAATTTAGGCTAGATTAAACCAAAGTGACAGAGTTTAAAGGCCATCATTGCAAACTGCTGCATTACCAGTCCTTAGGAACGCATTACTTTTGCTTCCCGATAGTTTAGTGAGTTAGTAACTAATCCATGCAAAGCAGGACGGTCATAGGTTTGATCCCTGATCTTATTGAGGATGCTGGGGCACTACAATTGACCTTAATATCAGTGGGGATGGAAGTAGAATAATTGGCCAAGGTTCTCGCTGCTGATTACAATGCAGTGATTACTGCTGGAAGTAATGGGTGTCAGGTGAGGCCAGCGTCAGTTATGATGCCCCCCACCCCTGATGGTAAAATGTCCTGCTGAAACTCACTGTCAAGACCCACACACTAACAAAGGTCACTTGGGCTAGATACTGGATGGTAATTGGTGCTTGTGGAACCGCACCGAGTCATTAGCTCCAGGAGAGGAGCAAACTGGTGAGAAATTAAATAACAGAATATTATTTAAGTGACTTTAAACATTGATTATAATGAATGTATGAAACCTAATTTCATAACTCTACTGGGTTGGAGAATGATGAGTTCACAGAAAGCACAATAACTTGGAAAAAAAACATGCATACAAACTTGAAGAATGATGCCTATGGGGAACTGTACCAGTTAGGATTTGTAAGCATTTAATTAGAAGATAACAAAACTATTCCATTGCAGAAATTGCCTACACAGATAAGACAGACAAACAGAAGAAGATTTATTACAGATATTCCCAATATCAGTTTCTTTCATTCCAGATTTGCCAACATGTTTCTTTGAGATAAACCAACTAAATATGTTATTCTTTAATCCAGTAATCTCCTACTTGAAGTTGGCTGGTACACAAGAGTTCCATTAATGTTCATCTACAACACCAACATTACTTTATAGTGCTAGTTAATACTGAGGAGTTAAATCAGGTCTTCTCAAGATTCAAGCTAGGCTATCAATGGTGATTCTCAATGACCTTTCACTTCCTCAGGTCATCCATGGGTTATTATAGAATGTTTGGGTTGTAGACTATTCACTTGGAAAAATAAATAATAATGCCTGACAATGTCAAATCATTTCATTTTGAAAAAAACAGGTTCTCTTGAGAGAGAATAAAAATAATGAGCCAAAATTTGCAGCCCCTACGGGTGCGTAGGAGGTGCGACCTCGCCCGTAGGAGCCGCGCAAGTTCCGGGTTTAGGCATGTGAAGCGCATGTACTAAAACCCGGAACTTGCGATGTGTCAAGAATCTTCTTGACAGATCCTCCGCATCTCCAGCAGAAGGGCCTCCGTGGGTGGAGAGTTGCGTTATTTGCCCAGTGAATGCCCAGCGAATGCCCGTGAAATTCTTAGGCCTGGTAAAAGCATGCATAAGGCCTGCTTTTACCAGCGTAAGAGTTTTAAAAAACATTAAAAAAAAAAATTTTCATTCATTTAAACATTAAAACACATGTACAATAAGGTAAGTTTATTTTTAGACCATTTAAAATACATAAATTTATTTTTCAAAAAAATAATTTTTTGTTTTAAATGTTTAATTATATTGTTTAATTATATTGTATTTTAATTAATTTTAAATATGTAATGTTTTATTTATTTATTTGTTATGTTAAATTTATTTTTAATGTCATCCCCATTCATGCTTATGGGGTTTTCGTACCCAATCACTTTGAACAACCCGCCACCGACCCTGGCCGCACCAGACCCGCTGAGGTAGGGGAAATCACGGCCCTAATACCAGGAACAGGCGGGTATAAGGAGCCAAAAGAGGAGACAACTCTTAAAGGGGAGGTCCTTGCATTAAAGTGAAGAGGATGTTTGCACAGCAATAAACATTGATTGCCATGTAAAAAATCTGGAGAGTATACCGTGCCAAATAATGCAGCACATTTAAAAAATCTCTGCATTCATTGAGATAATGCATCTGTTACATGTGTCTGTGTGTTTATATGAGTGTGTATATATCTCTTCAGCTTTGAAATTATCTTGTTAATACTTATTTACTGGTGGGTGCACTAAATCCATTCCTATTTTTCTAACCTTTTCTGCTATTTTCTTTCCCTCTCTCAAGTCTTCCTGAGCAATGGAATCGCTGCAGCAGGAGGGCCAGAACACTGCCTATGCCCCTCTAAAAAACAGCTACTAGGAATTACAGGAGAGAAGTTCGGGGCAAACTAAAGTACGACAAGACAGCACTCATTCAAAGCAGCAAAAGGCAAATGTAGACTGATGTTACTGAGTACAGTAAAAGCAAAGCCCATTGATTCAGCAGGAATGGAAGGGCTATGGTGTTGGTGCCATGGTAGTGCTGTCAAATATAAGAATGTTGGCTGGCCTGCTCTGAAGGGCTTGGACTGACCAGGACTTGTACATGAACCTGAATGACTGGGTGGGCAGGACAATTGAATGGTCATTTCTTGTCTCAACCATTTTATGCTATGTGTTTCAATCCATTTGCACCTTCATTCTGACCGTCTGCTTAGGGTTACTTCTCACTATAGTTAGAGGGGGAAAAATTCTGTTGCTTTGCGCCTCCCGTTAGCGCCCTAAGAGGGCGCGAATGGGGCGCAAACCAACTAGCGCCCGGGCGCGGTGCCGCCAACGCCTCCCGCGAAATTCAGCGGGAGGTTAGCAGCAGCGGTAACCAGTAGCCGCCGACAATGACGTCATCGCCGTGCGCAGCGCCCCTCTCGCGCCCCGGCCGCGATCTTCGGGAGCGCCCCCTGACTTACCGCCGGACGCTATGGCCGACGGGGTCAGGGGGGCTTACCTGCGGCCAGGGAGGCGCTAGTTAAAGGGGAGGTGCGGGGCGGCCATTTTTGTTGCTGGCTGCCTGCTAGCACCTGCCTCCGCTCCCGTCCCCGGCCTCCTTACCCGCCCCCCCCGCGGAGTGCCGGCTGCGCTCCATGAGCCCGGCACTTCTCTTGAGTGCCGGGCTTAATGCCGGCACTCCGATCTCTTTAAGAAGGGGAGGAAGGCCTGCAATACCGCAGCACGTAGCGCCGCGATATTCCCTTGCAGCGCCCCAAGAGGGAGGCGGGGCGCTTCCAGTAGCACCCCGCTTCCCTCTTAGGGCGCTACCACTCAATTTCCGTCGCGGGGACAGTAATTTTTCCGGGGCGCTAAAAGTAGCGAAGTTAACGCCCCAAAGGGGTTGCTACTCAATTTTTAGCCCCTAGTCTCCACTGCTAGATTAATTTTGTTCTTTAATGCCTGACCTCTAAACTGAGCGTGCCCAGTGACTTTTATATTCCTCTAATGAATTACTAGATATTTTTTCACTTCAGTAAACTTTTTTTTGCAGATGTATACCATATAAACCAGATTTTACTAAATTCAATCAGTCCAATGGCTGATTCCTATAAAACAGCACCACATGTTTCATTGGAAAATTGATTTTGCTTTCAGTGTTAGCAAGCAAGCTTATGGTTTGAGGCTATCTGCTCACCTTGCTGCTGTGTCGCTTTTTGCTAACTGAAGGTGAACCAGGTTGGCCAGGACTGGGGACAGCACTAGAGGCAGTTGATGTAGTTCCTGAATGGGTGTGGGCTCCTTTCTCCGCGGCTGAGGTAACCACGGAAGGTGCCTGCTGAGACACCTTCTGTAGTTCTGCAGCCAGCTGTTTCGGGTCAACTCCTGGCGACCTTTGCTTTTCTCCTGAAAAAAAATTCAACACATTGCTTAAGAAAAGAACACCAATACAATCACATACAAAAAGGCACTGATGTTTCTGAAACTTATATTCATGCAGTTTCAGCTAGTGACAGAAAACAAACGTGTCGTGATTCCAGATGTTTTTTTGCCTCCAATGTTTAAAGAGTTAATAGGCAACTACTTATTAGAGTGAATATATATTCACTATATAAATACAAGTTTTCGTTGTTGGTGAGTGGCAACGACTGTTTCTCTATGAACTTATGGGCCTTGATATTTACAGGCAGCCAGGGAAATAGCAGGACGACTGGCAACCCGGAAATAGGGGAAAGACGGAGGTCCCGCTCAATTTAACGGCAGGATCTCGTCAGAAATATTGGGCTAGAAATTCATGTACTCACTGCCACTCCGTAGCGCCATGAAATGGCGATAAAATGGCGGATGCCGCTCTTTCACCAGCGGGTGGCAGGTCCCGCGGCAGCCGCCATATTCTTCTCCCCCTTTGCGCTGCCGGTAACTGGTAGCGCCCTGTAAAAAACAGTCAGCGTGGTGACGTCAATTGGCGTGCAACGCCGAAACGTCACCAACGCGAACTTCGACCCTAGCGCTGAATTCAGCGCCGGGTCCTAAGCGGGCTGACAGTGGCGATGACTGCAGCTCTTAAAGGGACGCACACATCATTCAGGTAAGTTTGAATTTAAGGGTATGGACTGTTTTTTTTTGATTTTATTGAAGTGGTGGCTTGCTGCAAGAGATGGGAAAAGTTTTTTTTAAGTGTGTAGGGAGTGCTGCTGGACGCTTGCAAGGGCTCGGATGGTAAATTAACACCTTTGAGAAGACAGAACATGCTGCAAATATTCAGCAGGTCATGCAACATCCGTGGAGAGAAAAACAGAGTTCACGTCTCAGGTCGACATGCTGCCTGACCAACTGAGTATTTCCAGTATTTTATGCTGTCATTTCACATTTACAGCATCCGCTTGCAGAGGGAAGAGGAAGATGCAGAAGATGAGGATTCAGATGGAAGGATGCATCCCAGACAGCCCCTTTGTGGCCGGGATATCTGGGATGGAATCATCCGCCTGCAGTCCCACCGGCTGGGCAGGCTGCCTCTTCTTGTTAACCCACTGGCTGGACAGGCTGCATTTCTTGGGTGTGTGAAACTGTCAATTTGGTCTCGCCTGCCAGAAACTTTTGTGCCTGTCTGGAAGGGGGGGGGGCGGGGGGGGGGTGACGGTGGGGTAGGGGAGTTTGGTTGCCCAGCCCTCACCCACCTCTTCCCCCCTCCCCCTCCCAACTCTGGCCATTATGATGAGTGAGGGGGCTGAACTGTGAAATCTTTTAACCCCCCAAAAAGTTGATCTTTTTAGGGAATTCAGGCTGCATGCCTGACCAGTGGGGTCCAAAGATGTCCTTGCGGAGGCTGGTACACTGGCACACAAGCTGGTCCTGACTGAAGCTCAGGAACGGGAATCCCAGCTTAGGGTGTCCCAGCCTCTGGCTCCGTCCCCTGCCTGTCATTTGCTTTGTAAAGTGCAGACAAAGGCTCCGCTCCTTACAAGGCAGCCAGTGTGGAAACAGCAAGATGCGGAAATTCGGGGCCATTGCAATCACTTTTATTTTTAACCAAACAAAGCGCAGTCACGGAATGATCACATTAGCAGAAGCAGCCTGGGTGAAAGCAATGCTCCCTAAAGCAATACTTATGTTGTGCACGTCTGATTGCATTCATTTATAATGAGCATGAAAACAGTATAGTTCAACTCTGTCGAAAGGAAAATATATTAAGACCATATTAGGACCAATTATATAATTTCATGGATGATTTCTTTTAACTTGATTTGGTGTAGCAATGCAAATTATTTCTTACAAAGTCTATTTTCTTTCCAAGTTGCTCGTCTTAAATTATTATACATAATGTGATTGAAGGAAAGTTAGGGGCTATTGTCTTTTTAAAAATAATTTCTGCAGATTCGATGGGCCGAATAGCCTCCTCGTGTGCCGTCCTATTCTGTGATTCTATACTCAAGGTACTGCTCACCCTCAAAAAAAGTCAGAAAATCTCCACTGGTTTGGAAATACCTTAATTTTTGTATGGTAATTTTAACCTCCTATGGGTTTCACCTGCCATTGGTGTTTCTATTCCCTTATTATTCACTCTGATGACATTCTACTTGGCCCTACAGTGATTTTATTATATTTTAGGGGAGCCAGTGCTTTCGACCATCGGCATCAGAAAGCAAGGAATGTTCTCTACCCACTTAGTCATCGTTAGGATCTGGATGACTAAACGCACAAGCTGGACTCCGTGAACCCTTATGCTTCCTACATTCTAATATTTATCACCACCTCCATTACATCACTAAGTCTCCCCCTTTTCATAATGCAAAACTTCTCTCCTTTAGGACCATGCAGTGTTCTCGAGATGGGCTGACAAACATAAGAATATAAGAAA
This sequence comes from Squalus acanthias, assembly GCA_030390025.1. NCBI lineage: Eukaryota > Metazoa > Chordata > Chondrichthyes > Squaliformes > Squalidae > Squalus > Squalus acanthias. The sequence goes on from CM059434.1 coordinate 114,290,465, forward strand.
TAAGAGCAGGAGTCGGCCATTCGGCCCCTCGAGCCTGCTCCGCCATTCAGTATGATCATGGCTGATCTTCTACCTCATCTCCACTTTCTTGCACTATTCCCATATCCCTTGATTCCCCTAATACTCAAAAATCCATTGACCTCTGTCTTGAATATACTCAACAACTGAGCCTCCACAGCCCTCTGGGGTAGAGAGTTCCAAAGATTCACCACCCTCTGAGTGATGAAATTTCTCCTCATCTCAGTCCTAAATGGCCGACCCCTTATTCTGAGACTGTGACCCCTGGTTCTAGACTCCCCAGCCAGGGGAAACATCCTCCCTGCATCTACCCTGTCAAGCCCTGTAAGAATTTTGTATGTTTGAATGAGATCTCCTCTCATTCTTCTAAATTTTAGAGAATATAGGCTTAGTCTACTCAATCTCTCCTCATAGGACAATCCCCCCATCCCAGGAACCAGTCTAGTGAACCTTCATTGCACTCCCTCTATGGCAAGTATATCCTTCCTTAGGTAAGGAGACCAAAACTGTACACAATACTCCAGGTGTGGTCTCACCAGGGCCCTATATAATTGCAGTAAGACGTCTTTACTCTTATACTCAAATCCTCTTGTAATAAAGGCCAACATACCAGTTCCTTTCCGAATTGCTTGCTGTACCTGCATGTTAACTTTCAGTGATTCGTGTACAAAGACACCCAGGTCCCTCTGAACATCAATATTTCCCAATCTCTCACCATTTTAAAAATACTCTGCTTTTCTATTTTTCCTACCAAAGTGGGTAACTTCACATTTCTCCACATTATATTCTATTTGCCATGTTCTTGCCCACTCACTTAACCTGTCTTATCCCCTTGAAGCCTCTTTGCATCCTCCTCAAAACTTACATTCCCACCTAGCTTTGTATCATCAGCAAATCTGGATATATTACATTTGGTCCCCTCATCCAAATCATTGATATACATTGTGAATAACTGAGGCCCAAGCACTGATCCTTGCGGTACCCCACTAGTTACAGCCTGCCAACCTGAAAATGACCCGTTTATTCCTACTCTGTTTCCTGTCTGTTAACCAATCCTCACTCCATGCTAGTATATTACCCCCAATCCCATGAGCCCTAATTTTGTTTAATAACCTCTTGTGTGGCATCTTATCGAATGCCTTTTGAAAATCCAAATACACCACATCCACTGGTTCCCCCTTATCTATTCTGCTAGTTACAACCTCAATAAACTCTAACCCATTCATCAAAGCATGATTTCCCTTTCATAAATCCGTGTTGACGCTACCCAATCCTATTATTATTTTCTAAGTGCCCTGTTACCACGTCCTTAATCAGGAACGGTAGCATAGTGGTTATGTTACTGGACTAGTAATCCAGAGGCCTGGACTAATGATCCGGAGACGTGGGGCTGGATTTTACCAGCCCTGAGGAGGCGGAATTGGAGCCGGGACAGCTGGGAAATTCAAAAAAAATGGGAGCAGGTCCCGAACCCGCTTCCAACCAATCTTCCCGGGAGTCAGGTCCCTGATTTGCGCAGGGACCCGACTCCTAACAGCGGGAAGAGGATTACAGCCACTTAACTGCCTGTTAACAGGTAGTTAACAGGCAGTTAAGAGGCTTTTTCCCATTTTGAGACTTCTGCTGCGGGCTTCCCAACGTCAGGGAACCCCGCCAGGGTAAGTGAGCCGTGCTGTGGGTCAGTTGTTATGTTGGTATATAGAAGACAGCTGCAGGAGTGGTGGAGTGGTGTGAAGGATGCAATGTGACAATGGTGAGTATGAAAGGTGAGAGAATGTTACGAAAGTAATTTTTATTGTGATTAGATGTTTCTGCAGGTGACAAGCTGTGAAGTGTTTGTGTAGGCTCATCTCATTGGGAGAAGTGACAGATGGCTTCTGCAATCTCAGCTGCAGCTGCCATCTGTTTTATCCTAGGGAAGAGAGTAATTGGAGAGCCTGGGTACAAGGGCTCACCTTTGTACAGTGATTGTCAGTGTTTGACAGCACCTCAATGCTGTCAAACACTGTCAAATCATCTGTCAAACAAGTGTGGTGCATATGCCTTTAAGAAAACCGGCATATGAAGCGTCATCAACTGACATAATCTGACACCGGCTTTCCCTTAATTGGCTGCAAAGCCGGCAGGGCGGGCTTAACAAGGCCAATCAGGGCAAAATAGCGTCAGTTCGTCAGATGTCGCTGGGGGCGGGACTAGAACCCGGAAGGCAGCAGTCCCGTCTCCAACTCGTCTCGGTAAATAAAATCCAGCCCGTGAGTTCAAGTCGGCAGCTGGGGAATTTAAATTCAGTTAATTAAATAAATCTGGAAAAAAAGCTAGTATCAGTAAAGGTGACCATGAAACTATCGGTTTGTCGTAATAACCCATCTGGTTCAATAACGTCCTTTAGGGAAGGAAATCTACAATCCTTACCTGGATTGGCCTATATGTGACTCCAGACCCACAGCAATGTGGTTAACTCTTAATTGCCCTCTGAAATGGCCTAGCAAGCCACTCAGTTATAAAAAACTGCTACAAAAAACAATAAGAATCAAACCAGACGGACCACCCGGCATCAACCTCGGCACCGGCTACAGACACGACAACGGCACACCCTGCCCAGTCAACCCTGCAAAGTCCTCCTCACCAACATCTGGGAACTTGTGCCAAAATTGGGAGAACTGTCCCACAGATTAGTCAAGCAACAGCCTGACATAATCATACTCACAGAATCATACCTTTCAGCCAATGTCCCAAACTCCTCCATCATCATCCCTGGGTATGTCCTGTCCCACCGGCAGGACAGATCCACCAGGGGTGGCAGCACAGTGATATACAGTTGGGAAGGAGTGGCCATGGGAGTCCTCAACATTGACTCCAGACCCCATGAAGTCTCATGGCTTCAGGGCAAGCATGGGCAAGGAAACCGCCTGCTGATTACCACTTACCGCCCCCCTCAGCTGATGAATCAGTACTCCTCCATGTTGAACACCACTTGGAAGAAGCACTGAGAGTAGCAAGGGCACAGAATGCACTCTGGGTGGGGGACTTCAATGTCCATCACCAAGAGTGGCTTGGTAGCACCACTACTGACCGAGCTGGCCGAGTCCTGAAGGACATAGTTGTCAGTCTGGGCCTGCGACAGGTGGTGAGTGAACCAACATGAGGGAAAAATCTACTTGACCCCGTCCTTACCAATGTACCTGTCGCAGATGCATCTGTTCATGACAGCATTGGTAGCAGTGACCACCGCACAGTCATTGTGGAAACGAAGTCCCGTCTTCACACTGAGGACACCCTCCATCGTGTTGTGGCACTACCACCGTGCTAAATGGGATAGATTCAGAACTGCAGTTCAAAACTGGGCATCCATGAGGCGCTGTGAGCCATCAGCAACAGCAGAATTGTATTCCACCACAATCTGTAACCTTATGACCGGGCATATCCCTCACTGTACCATTACCATCGAGCCAGGGGACCAAACCTGGTTCAATAAGGAGTGTAGAAGAGCATGCCAGGAGCAGCACCAGGCGTACCTAAAAATGCAGTGCCAACCTGGAGAAGCTGCAATACAGGACTACATGCATGCTAAAAAGCGGAAGCAGCATGCTATAGACAGGGCTAAGTGATCCCACAATCAACGGATCAGATCAAAGCTCTGCAGTCCTGCCACATCCAGTCGTGAATGGTGGTTGACCATTAAACAACTAACGGGAGGAGGAGGTTCCATGAATATCTCCATCCTCAATGATGGTGGAGCCCAGCACGTGAGTGCAAAAGACAAAGCTGAAGCATTTGCAACCATCTTCAGCCGGAAGTGCCATGTGGATGATCCATATCGGCCTTCTCCTAAGGTCCCAACCACCACAGAAGCCAATTCGATTCACTCCACGTGATATCAAGAAACAGCTGAGCGCAGTGGATACAGCAAAGGTTATGGGCCCCGACAACATCCCGGCTGTTGTGCTGAAGACATGTGCTCCAGAACTAGCTGTGCATCTAGCCAAGTTGTTCCAGTACAGCTACAACACTGGCATCTATCTAACAATGTGGAAAACTGCCCAGGTATGTCCTGTCCACGAAAAGCAGGACAAATCCAATCCGGCCAATTACCGCCCCACCAGTCTACTCTCAATCATCAGCAAAGTGATGGATGATGTTGTCGACAGTGTTATCAAGCAGCACTTACTCACCAATAATCTCCTCACTGATGCCTAGTTTTGGTTCCGCTAGGACTACTCGGTTCCAGACCTCATTACAGCCTTGGTCCAAACATGGACAAAGGAGCTGAATTTCAGAGGTGAGGTGAGAGTGACTGCTCTTGACATCAAGGCAGCATTTGACTGAGTGTGGCATCAAGGAGCCCTAGTAAAACTGAAGTCAATGGGAATCGGGGTGAAAACTACCCACGGGCTGAAGTCATATCTAGCACAAAGGAAGATGGTTGTGGTGGTTGGAGGTCAATCATCACAGCCCCAGGACATTGCTGCAGGAGTTCCTCAGGGCAGTGTCCTAGGCCCAATCATCTTCAGCTGCTTCATCAATGACCTTCCCTCCATCATAAGGTCAGAAATGGGGATGTTCGCTGATGACTGCACAGTGTTCAGTGCCATTCGCAACTCCTCAGATAATGAAGCAGTCCATGCCCACATGCAGCAAGACCTGGACAACATTTGGGCTTGGGCTGATAAGTGGCAGGTAACAATCACGCCACACAAGTGCCAGGCAATGACTATCTCCAACAAGTGAGCGTCTAACCACCGCCCCTTGACATTCAACGACATTACCATCGCCGAATCCCCCACCATCAACATCCTGGAGGTCACCATTGACCAGAAGCTTAACTGGACCAGGCACATAAATACTGTGGCAACAAGAGCAGGTCAGAGGCTGGGTATTCTGCGGCGAGTGTCTCACCTCTTGACTCCCCAAAGCCTTTCCACCATCTACAAGGCACAAGTCAGGATTGTGATGCCTGGATGAGTGCAGCGCCAACAACACTCAAGAATCTCAACACCATCCAAGACAAAGCAGCCCGCTTGATTGGCACCCCATCCACCACCGGCGTACCGTGGCTGCAGTGTGTACCATCTACAAAATGCACTGCAGCAACTCACCAAGCACCTCCCAAACCCACGACCTCTACCACCTAGAAGGACAAGGACAGCAGGAGCATGGGAACACCACCACCTCCAAGTTCCCTCCAAGTCACACACCATCCTGACTTGGAAGTATATCGCCGTTCCTTCATCGTCGCTGGGTCAAAATCCTGGAACTCTCTCCCTAACAGCACTGTGGGAGTACCTTCACCACACAGACTGCAGCGGTTCAAGAATGCGCCTCACCACCACCTTTACAAGGGCAACTAGGGATGCGCAATAAATGCTGGCCTTGCCAGCGATGCCCACATCCCATGAACAAATAATTAAAAAAATTAATAGATTCTAGCATTTTCCCTACCACTAATATCAGGCTAACTGGTCTGTAGTTCCCTGTTTTCTCTCTCCCTCCTTTCTTAACTAGTGGGCTTACATTTGCTACCTTCTAATCCGTGGGAACCGTTCTAGAATCTATGGAATTTTGGAAGATGACAACCAACGCATCCACTATCTCTATAGCCACCTGTTTTAAAACCCGAGGATGTAACCTATCAGGTCCAGAGGATTTATCGGCTTTCATTCCCATTAATTTCTCCAGTACTACTTTTTTACTAATTTCTTTCAGTTCCTCATTCTCACTAGACCCTTGGTTCTCCCCTATTTCCGGGAAGCTTTTTGTGTCTTCTTCCATGAAGACAGACACAAAGGCCGGAATTTTGCCGGCGCTCAGGGGGCAGGTTTGGAGGCGGGACATCCGGCAAAATCGCAAAGATTGACAGGGCAGGGAACCCGCCTCCAATCAATCTTTCCAAGTCTCGGGTCCCGAATTTGCGCATGGAACCAACACCTAACGGCGGGAAGAGGATTATAGCCACTTAACTGCATGTTAAAAGTTGTTAACAGCCAGTTAATAGGCTCTTTTGCAATTTCGATACTTCTACTTCGGGCTTCCCGACGTCCGGACACCACGCCAGGTAAGTGTAGCATGTTGTGAGTTTGCTGTAATGTTTCTGCATTGATGACAGCTGCAGAAGTGGTATGAAGGAGCCAATAGTGCACTGGTGAGTTTCAGAGGTAAGGAAATGTAAAAATCATTTTTAATGCATTTAGACTTTTCTGTAGGTAAGAAGTTTTGAATTAGCTGTCTAGTCCCACCTCATTGGAGAACCTCTCTCACCAGTGACAGATCGCTTCTGTAACCTCACCTGCAGCTGCCATCTGTTCTAGCCTAAGGAGGGAGTCACTGGAGAGCCTGGGTGCAAGAACTCACCTGTGAACAGTCATTGTCAGTGTTTGCAGCACCTCAATGCTGTCAAACACTGAGAAATGAGCTGTCAAAGAAAAAATGTGCGTGGTCTCTTTAAGAAAACTGGCAGATGATGCGTCATCAAATGACGTCATCTGACCGGCTGCTTCTTAATTGGCCAGCAAGTCTGCAGGGCAGGCTTAACAAGGCCAATTGACGTAAAATCACGTCCGTGGGCCGGATGAAGTTCGGGGAAGGACTGGAACCTGGAAACCAGCTGACCCACTCCCAAGCCGCATCGATCGATAAAGTCACGGCGAAAGTATTTGTTTAATTTCTCTGCCATTTCCTTATTCCCCATTATAATTTTTCCTGTCTCAGCCTGTAAGGGATCCATGTTTATTTTCGCTAATCTTTTCCTGTTTACACACCTATAGAAGCTTTTAGAATCTGTTTTTATGTCTCTCGCTAGTTTACTCTCGCATTCTATTTTCCCTTTCTTTATCAATTTCTTGGTCCTCCTTTGCTGAATTCTAAAATTCTCCCAATCCTCAGGCTTACTACTCTTTTTGGCAGCATTATAAGCCTCTTCCTTTGATCTAATACTATCTTTAACTTCTCTTGTTAGCCACGGTTGGACCACTTTTCCTGTGGGGTTTTTGTGCCTTAAAGGAATGTATATTTGTTGTAAATTATGTATTAATTCTTTAACTATCAGCCATTGCTTCTCTACCATCAGACCTTTTAATGTAGTTTCCCAATCTACCCTCGCCAACTCGCCCCTCATACCTACGTAGTTTGCTTTGCTTAGATTTAAGACCCTAGTTTTGGATTTAACTAAATCACTTTCAAACTGAATATAAAATTCTTTCATATTATGTCACTCTTCCCTAAAGGCCCCTTTACTACAAGGGTATTAATTAACCCTTTCTCGTTGCACAATACTAGATCTAAAATAGCCTGTTCCCTAGTTGGTTCCTCAACATACTGATCTAGAAAACTATCTTGCATGTATTCCATGAATTTATCCTCCACACTATTACTGCAAATTTGGTTTGCCCAGTCTATATGTAGTTTAAAGTCCCCTATGATTACTGTATTACCCTTGTATTATGCACCTCTAATTTCCTGATTTATACTCTGTCCTGCATTACAACTACTGTTTGGGGGCCTATAAACAACTCCCACCAATGTTTTCTGCCCCTTGCTATTGCTTAGCTCCACCCAAACTGATTCTACTTCTTGATTTTCGGAGTTAAGATCCTTTCTCTCTACTGTCTTTATCCCATCCTTTATCATCAGGGCTACCCCTCCTCTTTTTCCATTTTGCCTATCTCTTCTAAAAGTTAAGTATCATTAGTTTAAAGCCCTGTCTACTGCCCCAGTTATTCGATTCGCCAGGACATTGGTCCCAGCCTGGTTTAAGTGGAGCCTGTCCCAACGGAACAGCTCCTTCTTTCCCCTGTACTGGTGCCAGTGCCCCATGAACTGAAACCCCTACCTCCCACACCACTCTTTGAGCCAGGCATTTAAACCTCTAATCTGTTTGTCCCTATGCCAATTTGCGCTTGGCTCAGGTAGCAATGCAGAGATTATTACCTTTGAGGTTCTGCTTTTTAATTTGGATCCTAGCTCCTCAAACTCCCTCAGCAGGACCTCATTCCTAGTTCTACCTATGTCGTTGGTTCCTGCATGGACCACGACAACTGGATCCTCCCCCTCCCAGTTCTTCTCCAGCCGCGAGGAGACGTCCTTTACCCTGGCACCGGGCAGGCAACCTTTGGAACTCTCGGTCGCGGCTGCAGAGAAAAGTATCTCTCCCCCTGACTATACTGTCACCTACCACTACCACATTCCTTTTTACTCCCCCCACTTGAATGGCCTCCTGTACCACGGTGCCGTGGTCAGTTTGCCCATCCTCCCTGCAGTCCTTGTTCTCATCCATACAGGCAGCAAGTATCTCATACCTGAAATAACAACAGAAAACGCTGGAAAAACTCAGCAGGCCAGGCAGCATCCGTGGAGAGAGAAAGAGAGTTAACGTTTCAGGTCGATGACCTTTCATCAGAACAGTATCTCATACCTGTTGGACAAGGTCAAGGGCTGAGGCTCCTCCATCACTACATCCTGGGTCCCCATACCTTCCTGACTCGCAGTCACACCCTCCTGTCCCTGACCATTGACTAACTCTAAAGTACTGTTTAACCTAAGGGGTGTGACTGCCTCCTGGAACAAAGTGTCCAGGTAACTCTCCCTTCCCTGATGCATCAACAACTCTGAGCCGAAGTTCCTCGAGCTGCAGACACTTACCACTGATGTGGTTGCTCGGGATCTCATTGGTCTCCACCAACTCCCACATGCTGCAGTTATGACACACCACCTGCACTGCCATCTCTATCTAATTTATATAATTATTTACAGTTTTTTATTCAAACGATTATTTTTACTTTTCATTTTTAGTTTTAATTAGTTGATTTAGTTTAAGTTATTAATTCAATAAAGTTATAGTAGTTAATCCTCTCCCAGTTCTGAATTTAAACCACTGACCTAAACTGTCTCTGACCTGCCAACACTAGACAGCGCAGTTTAGTTCCTGATCTCACCATGTGGGAAATCATGGCAGCAGACCTGCAGTCTATCTTGGGAATGGTCTGGGACTTTACTGGGTAGCTTGTTGGGCCTGGAGGAAACACTCTTGCTCCTCCTGGCCCACGAGCAGTGCTGTAAAGGCACTTACTTGATGGATTCAGCCCTTCTTGCCTCCTTTCACTGGCCGGGTTTCCAGGGAAACCTGGCAGACATGAGTTAATAGAATCACTGTTAAAATGAAGGCTCGCAGCCTCATTAAAATATTTAAATGACCAACCTGCCTCCTGAGAGCGGATTGGTCGCCTACCCCTATTAATATCGGAAGTGGGCGGTTTCAAGGCGGGTGGGATTCCTGTTTCAGATTTTTAGCTTTTTAACCTCCCACCCAAACCAAACTCACCTGTTTTTGGGGGGTTAAAATTACCCCCTATATTTCAGCTGATGTGCAAAGTAATTATGATGTTTTGTCTTTACAGTTTAATAATAGGTATTTCACTTGGCATAAACATTTGTAATTTGTCCTACCAGCCTTTGCTTGGTCCTGCAATTCCAAATACTGGAGGTTCTCCGAATCGGACAGCATGTTGAGGTCCCTAAAGGAAAATATGAATAAAATTTTCAGATCACTTTAACAGCCCCATTCGCATTTTACTGTTTAATTGCAAAGATAATGTGAGCAGTGGTTATGATACAAGAGAGTTTCCAGGCATCCCCCATTACCGATGCACCAATGAACTGACTGTAGTGTAGTGTCAAACGGCTAATGGATGGGTTTGTTTAAAGTGAAATCTTTATTATCTGAATAAGTTTGAACCATTATAATAATGCATTAGATTTTATACTAGTCAATTCAAAAAAATTAGCCATGTATCAATGAAGGTCATTGTTTTCTCTATTGCGAAATGCAATGTGATTTGTACCTTAATTATAACCATGAATGAGCTGAAAGACCATTAGTATTTTGTCCATTAATACTGGTCTCTAGCTGTAAAATGCTTCTCATGCTACAAGTTATCGCTTTCATTCATATATTGTAGAAAATTGGGGTGCTGAGCTAATGGCTTGTTCTTGAGATTGCGAAGCAGCCTGCCCTCCCTCTATGCATGGCATGATCCTGAGCAAACAGAAGGTTCCCAGATTTCATACTTGGACTTTGCTGATTTAACGAGTCGCAGCTGGGGGAGAGGCAAAGAGAAGGGGAGGGGAAGGGGATGAGTTGTTATTAGTGCCGTTGTCAAGTGTCTGTCTAACACTGACTGCAATCTCACACAATGACCATTTGAGGGAAGGTCATTGGTGTATATGGAATCAAACTCCAGAAGGAGCTGGTCTCTTCAGTATAGGAGGCAAAGGAAGAGAGTTATGGGAGCAGAGATAATTCAATGTGGGCAGACAGATCCATCTAAAAATGCTTTCTGTGGTTCATTTTTCTTTCAGTTTTTGTTAGCGGTCACAATTAATGAAAAACATCTTTTAAGCTCAGATAGTATCTCAGGTTGAGGTCTCATTTCAAATGCTCAATTGTGAGTATGTTTCATGAAGATTCTTTGTATATCAACATTTTTATCTTCATGATAAGATTTAAGCCTGAGACAAAGTATAGATACTTACTTTGGGAAGAATGTATAGTTTTAAGCTAAGAGAATAATATGCACAATTATTGATACCAAATGTAATTCTTTCTTGTTGAAGGAACAGCCGAAATGAAAAGATACCTTCGCTAGTATTGTGGCATTCCTCTGTATTTTAGTGCGCACCAATTATGGGAAATGATGGTCTCATGGAACAAGGAATTTTATAAAGGTTTCACCTTAACATGATGTAAAATAAAAGTCATGAAGTTTGAATGGTAAACAGAAAGGTGGGGAAAAACTCACAGTCTTACACATATTTCAGCTTCCCCAATTGGCACACCAATGATGCATTGTACTTCCTCATAGGTTTTACCAGTCAAAGGAATTCCATTCCATTCAAGAACTTGCATTCCTGCCAAACAAAGCACACAGAATGAGACTGTCAAAAAGTCCAGTAGCATAGTATTGGCTAGATATGAGTATCAGCCAATGTTTTTAATCCTAAAGAAATCACTTCATCTTCAATTAACTCTCCGTTCCATAAAAGCCTGTCATAATCTATAATGATAAACGTTGTGATGCACTGCCCAGATCACATGGGTTACCATTTCAGTTAGTTGCCACTAATATATTTAGCTGATATGGAAATGATTGCTATTGAAAACCACGGCCGCGATTTCGCCGACCGAGGTGGGTCCGGGGCAGCCGGGGTTGGTGTCGCGGTCCTAGCCTGCTGCAACCCACACTCTCCAAGTGATTTTCCATTGAGTGGGCTTGTTAAGCCCGCCCTGCGAGGTTCCCAGCCAATTAATAGGAAGCGGGTCTGATGACATCATTTGATGACGCGTCATCAGCCGGTTTCCTTAAAGGGGCCTTGTCCAAATTGATTTTGACAGTTCTGCTGTCAGTGTTTGACAGCACTGAGGTGCTGCAAACACTGACAAGCACTGCACAAAGGTGCATGGCTGCACCCAGGCTCTCCCAGGACTCCCTCCATATGCTTATGGAGGGAGTCACAGCACACAGGGAGGTTCTCTTCCCTTCCCATGGGCGGACGAGACTTCCCCAGGAGATCAACGCAGCCTGGTTGCACACTGCACAGGAGGGCACAAGCAGGCATATCGTCAGGAGGACCAGGCTGCAGTGGTGCAAACCTTTCAATGATCTCAGTAGATCATGAAACATTACTGCAAAGCCACACTCAACCTCATCCTGCTGTGCCACTCATCTCATCCTCATCACTCTGCCTCCCCACCCTACTCCTGCACATCTTGACTCACACCAACTTACCTTGCACCTCCACCCATCCCTCTCTCCCTACATTAACACTTCCCCATTTCACTAGCCACCCCTCACACTCACTCTCATCCTAGTCCAATCATACCAACTAACAACACACAAGGGTAGGTACTTGGGTGGTTTAGCCAATGTTCATGTGAAGTTTCTGGTAATGTGCTGTCAAATATTAAAACCTTTATTTTCAGCACTTTGCGTTCTTGGACAGATTTGTGTGCACCTTTGGAAGTGGCTTAGTGAGTTGTAGTGAATGGTGAGACATAAGGGCACCCCACCCACCCCCCCGCAATGGTGATGAGTGTGAAAGGAATGGCTTGGGCATTGTAGGGATGCTTTCTGGTGTTGGTGTGGGGTGGTGCCAATCTGGCGCATCATGTGGCATCTAGCCTGTACAGTGTCAAGTGAAGTAAATCTGGCCATGGTGTGGCCATCCCTGGCGTTCCGGGCAGCAATGTGGTCGGGTGCTGATGCTCTGTGTAGCATCAAGTGATTGCGGAGAAGGCTGATGTTGTTGTTGCTGCTGCTGGTGTGCCCGGTGATGCTGGTGTTGGGGCTGATCTTGGTGGGATTCTGAGGACCAAGGTGAGATATTTTTAAGGGCAACAATGCTGATGGAATAGATGGCAGGTGAGGTTGAGATGACAGAGCGATCTGTCAATGGTGAGAGAGGTTGTTCCAATGAGGTGGCACTGGATAGAGAGTTGACTCCAAGCACTTGCAAGCTGCAGAAAGCTCAATATGTCTTCCAAATGCAGTAACCAACAGTTTCTGAGCTTTGAAAGTAAACAGCTGTAACATGGGATATTTTATACAATTTTGGCAACTGTCAGGTCATGAGATAATTCAATGCTGAATCCACTCACGACATACTGAGCTGACGTGATCCCCGAACAGCGGGTAACCTGTGGGGAGCAGATAAAATTGAAATGTAGGCATAAAATAACACTTAATTGGATGTTAACAATCCATTTAATAATGTCAATTGCCTCCCCCGCCGCTTGGTGTCGAGTCTGCTCAGCACTGACAGACCTGATACCTGGGAGACTCACGTGGAGGCGGGTTGACAGTGGGTTCCCTACCCGCTGTCAATCTTTTCTATTTTGACAGCGGACCCGCCTCCAAACCCGCCCTGAGCGCCGGCAAAATTCAGCCCCGTCTCTTTAGCAATATCACAATACTTTGGAGTATGTCAAAAATGTGGCAACATTCAAAATGTCTCACTAAATTTGGAAGTCATTAATATCTAAAACACTTCAATGGGTTAAAGAGTTATTTCACAGCAAACCTTGCAAAAATCTTTTTAAACACACCAAACATGCATTTTTTATAGTGTTTTTACACATCAAATCAAAACTCATTTCAAATTTTTCAGAGAATGTCAAATACATGAAAAAGCAGTAAAGGTGAAGCAAAACAATTGATACTCCGACTTACACTTACAGTAATGTTAGCGAGTCAATAGAAAGGGTCGGTAAATATGGCCAAAAACATTGAGTGCTGCACAAAATAAACGGCAAAATACAAATTACAATAAATATGCATTTACAAAGAAGACCATCTTTTCTATACTGGTATCTTCCCAAATACAATAGCCTGCCAGAATTACATACGAGACAGCATATAAAACACACTTTATATCACACACCTTTAATAGCAAGACTCTTTTTGAATAACCAGCAAACAGAGGACCACAAAGAGGGTTTATTGTAGATTTTTCATCATCAATTGCAAACCTCTTTCCATATTTCTTTTGCATTAGCTACATCCACACAATATTTTCAGCTGGTTGCAGACCGCTGATATTCCAGTCCGTGCTAGGCTGCAATCAGTTGACAGCAGGTATGGTTAGAAGAAGTCAAACAAGGCAAAGTTATTTTGCTATTTTGATCTGCCGAGTGGCCGGCTGAAAATTGACATAACACGTCACAAATAAACATGGGGGAAATTCAAGTGCCTCACACCCTGTGCTAACTGCTGGTCTTGATCTATGTACGATTCTTAGAATTTCTGTTGCTTGGATGTGGGATCCTACAGAATAGATTTTAAAACTGTAGGATGCTGCGACTAAAGAACGTGGAGGTCCCAACACGGAAGACCTACTTTCATGTTTGAAGCTCAAATCAATATTGCAACTCAGCTGTGTTTAGACTCCGATGTATCCAAACACATAATTTAAAAGCAATGGTTACATCTTTATTCCCAATCATAATCTGGAACTTCAGTATCAAAATCTAAAATGGGATGCGATTTTAATTGTTAAGTCTGTTTTACCAGTAGCATTCTAACCATTCATCAATTGAAACTGAATAACTATTGTTTTTGAGATATCATCTTACATGTAGTTGACAGTTTGCATAGAATGCTGGGACTGTTGGATTTAATTTAGCCGTTTTAAATGACTCCTGTAGAAAAAGTTCAGCACGTAATTCCGATATCCATGGGCAAGACAACGTGTGTGTAGTGGGTTTTACATTTCCAACAAATTGTGTACGGAGGTGCTGGTCTTGACATAGTAAGAGTTTTAAATGCATTTACGTCTTTAGTGTATGGGGAGGTGTCAAAATACACAATCCCCAAACGGTCAAAGCCCATGGAGGCAGCAAGGAACATCGGAATTGCTAGACAGAAAAAAAACAAGGTCCATCTAGGCCGCATGATACAAAGATAATGGAGTTGTCGACTAATCACAGCAATCAATCTCTATCAATTAGTCTACAACAGACCCAGATATGACACGAGGAAAACCCCAGTGGTGGAGAACTTTGGGAACCAGGTCCGAAGTCACCTTTTTCCTCCCAAGCATGCTTCACTCATATTCTGAATCCCAAAATGTTATTTTCTGAAAGAAATCTATCTAATTTGCATTTGAATGACTCAATACGTTATGAATGAATCAAGGTTTTACATTCCATCAAATGCTCATTTCTACGTCAGTATATAAAATATATCACCACAAATTACATTCCATCAAATGCTCATTTCTACGTCAGTATATAAAATATGTCACCGCAAATTACATTCCATCAAATGCTCATTTCTACGTCAGTATATAAAATATGTCACCGCAAATTACATTCCATCAAATGCTCATTTCTACGTCAGTATATAAAATATTTCACCGCAAATTCATGCAAAGCCATTCTGCTAACCTGAGGTACTTTATACTGCAAAAATAATAGATCTGAATTCTGACAGTTCTTCACCTTATAATTTGAAATCAGTGCATGTTCTTGTGTAATCGTACACCCGCAACTTACACTTATATAGTGCCTTCAACTTAGTGAATATATCAAAGTGTTTTACAGGCAAAGCAAAAAGAGAGCGAGGGTTTAGGGGAAGGGCTGAAGATGCAATTAAGGATGGAGGTTTTGAGTTTAGGATTTTGCTTTTGCACTTTGGAAAACAAAAATGATGGAAAAGGTTTGGCCTTTGAGAAATAAAAATGGTCTTTAAAGAAAACCGCACCACAATATTTAAAAATGTATAAATGGAGCCCATTTTTGTGAACCTTCTCCCAACATTGTACTGTTAATGGAGGTTTTGTCACTTTCTTTATTTTCTTTTTGCTCACGTACTGATTTCCATTCAATAAAGTTCTTTCTTTATTCTGTTTTTCGCTCTCTGGGAAAAAACTCGAAGCAAACCTATTTTTAAAAATGTTACCCTCTACCCTGCAAAGTAAAAATCATTGCCAACTACCAGCGTGCAGTCTAAACCAATTATTCCAACTGATTAGAAATATCGAGCTTGTAAACTATTTACTAGCTTACGGTGAATGTCACAGAGCCTTTTTTTTGGGAGGACTTGTCGCCTCTTTTTGGAGATTCCCATTTACACTTGAATATGTACCAAGCATTTCAAAAATAATGTGGTTTGAATAAAAGCCATTTCATACTGTATATGTAAACAATATAATCTTTGAGCAGAATCACACTGAGCATAAATATATATTTGCGACTCTGAAATAAAAAGTTTACAATGGTTTAAATGACTTAATCTTAAATCTTTGGGCCGGATTTTCCAACCCCCACGGGTGCGTATGAGGTGTGTACGCGCCCGTAGGGGCCTCGCAAGTGCCAGATTCAGGCATGCGAAGTGCATGCGCTAAAACCCGGCACTTCCGATCTGTCAAGAATCCTCTTGACAGATCATCCGCCTGCCCTGGAAATGGCCCTCCGTGGGCAGGAGTTCTGCTTTCTGCACGACTTCCGCCCGCTGAAAGTCTTTAAAAATCTTACGCCTGGTAAAAGCATGCGTAAGGTCTGCTTTTACCAGCATAAGAGACTAAAAAAATAAAAAATAATTTTTTTCACTCATTTATAATTTTTAAATACTTTTAAAAAAAGGTAAGTTTATTTATAGCCCTGTAAAAAACTTTAAATTATTTTTTCAAAAAATTACATTATTGTTTAAAATATTTAATTTAATGTAATTTTAACTAATTTTAAATACGTGATTTAAAAAAAAATTATTTAATGTTTAACTATGTATTTTAAGTGATCCCCATTCATACTTTTGACAGATCTGTGCGTAGAGACCTGTCAAAAGTGTGAAGGGGAATTCTCTTCTTTGACTGGTTCCCCATGGCCCACGTGTTCCCAGGGACGCTTGCGAACCGCATGTGCCCCTGGGATACCTGGGCCTCTGCGCATTTCGTAGTGGAGAGGCCCAAGATCGCAAGTCTCGGGACCTACGGAGCCAGCAGGTAAGTGTGTAGATGTTTTCCGATCGGAGGCATCTGCCCGCAGGAAGCAACCGATCGGAAATTGAGGCCCTATATTTTTATTAAGTACTATAGTTCTTTAAACCACTTCAACTGACACTCTGCAGTTAGAAAGAGAAACTTGCATTTCTATAACACCTTTCACAACTACCAGACATCCCAAAGCGCTTTACAGCCAATGAAGTAATTGTTGAAGTGTAGTCACTGTTGCAATGTAGGAAATGCGGCAGCCAATTTGCGCACAGCAAGCTCACACAAACAGCAATATGATAATGACTAGGTAATCTGTTTTTGTTATGTTGATTGAGGGATAAATATTGGCCAGGACACCGGGGAGAACACCCCTGCTCTTCTTTGAAATAGTGCCATGGGATCTTTCATATCTACCCGAGAGCAGACGGGACCTCAGTTTAACATCTCATCTGAAAGACGGCACCTCTGACAGTGCAGCGCTCCCTCAGTACTGCACTGGAGTGTCAGCCCAGATTTTTTGTGCTCAAGTCTCTGGAGTGGGACTATGAACCCACAACCTTCTGACTCAGAGGCGAGAGTGCTGCCCACTGAGCCACAGCGGACACTTGCGTTATAGAAGCCTTTTTCTGATATGAGGGAGCTCTCATCTGAAATCTTCTCTCTGCTACTAATGCCTCCATTAAAGGGCTGAGAATTTTCAGATGCACTTGTCAAGTGTTCATCCACTAATATTGGCTTGTAAAACTAATTACAAGGATATTGAGTATTCAGGAGCATTAGAAACAGTAAAATAATTTAAACCAGTGCAGGGCTGGATTTTGAAATTGGGTGGTATAATAGTGGCCAACTGAGCAAGAATGGGTGGGAAGGCTCCCTGCCTCTGCCCCCACCCCCCACTCCTACCCCCAGCAGAGAACTTGGCCCCCTGGCCCTCAACTGTCCGGTCACATGTAAATGATGGCAGAGGAGTGGAGGGATAGTGTCTTGGAAACTGGCAGATTTTGCTGTCTCCCAGCTGAAGGAACACCGACCCCAGCTACTGGCAGGAGAGGGGCAGCAATACATGATAGCGCAGTGGTGGAAAGTTTGTTAATGGCACTGTTGGAGGGAGTGGCCATCTCTCTCTCTCTCTCATTCCTGACCCTATACCTGTTCTTCGAGGGCCCCCGGCTTATGAAGAACTTGTCTTTAAATTTTTTTGAAAGATCTTTGATTCACTTCTTCCCCTTTAATCCAGCTAGCTGCTCTTTCTGGCACCACTGAGCTTGCAGTTGTAGGTTTCCTCTATGTGACAGAGCTACCACCTGGAGCCTGCCCTGCATCTCTAATGAACCCCTATCCAGGAAGGTGGGTCGGCACCACGGCGGGACTGGGGTAGTGGGTGGAAGTCCCACCCTGCCCCACCTATGGGACCAATTCTAAGTGCCCCTGCCTGGCGCAAACAGGACATTAGAGGTCTGGCAATGGAGCTGGTTCACCTCTCCTCCCGTTTATGCTGGTGTTCTGGCCATTACCATTGTGGGTAAGGTCCTAAGATGGGCAGCCTGAATGTACACCTTATTCAGGCAGGAGGCCACTTGTAATATGTAAATTGGGGTGGTATGACATACATAGGACTCCAGTTGCGATTTTGATGGGAGGAGCGTGCATGGCACATGTTCTGTCCATTTGTGCCAGCACTGAGTGGCCTAAGCAGCGGTCTTTAAAGGAATGCTTCTCCTGCGCTCAGAAAAAACACCCAGCCCCCTGCAGGCCCGTGTCAGGCTCCCCACCTCCCGGAATTGCCTCCCCTCCTCCCCAGGCTCCAATGGTTGGCTGGCTCTGCATCAGAGCCCTCAGAATGTTGAGCTTCTGTCTGCTGCTCAGCGGCTGCCTGTAAACGAGGCTTGTGGCTTAAAATTGGGTGGCCGGCTGGCACACTCTGCTCGCCTGTTGTGTCAGATAAGAACAAATAAAACTCGTAATACTCTGAGGTCCTATCGACAGTAATGGACGGAGCCCCAGTGCAATGTCATGGGGGTAGAAACCTAGATCTAGGTTTGTGTCTGTAGTCACTCGTATGCATAGTCATTGTGTTGGGGAATCCATGTGGAAAAGTAGGAACTGGGGAAAGGCAGAGCATTGGGACGTAGAGTGTGGATGAGCAGGTGCTTCAGACCTGCTTCGAATTTAGTGCCTGTGTTCATGCGATGACTGTCTGATCTAAGCTGGGCTATGAAGGCATTGAGAGTGGGCAATGAATGGAGCTTAAATGCATTTCTGTATGGAAAAAAAGCTGAGGACATGCCACCTTTGGCACTCTTGTATACCTCCTGATGGTCAGTTTAAGAGCAGCATTGGCAGAGCCATGGGTCCACATGGCCTAGCGGCAGGTTTAGTTCGAC
Source organism: Squalus acanthias (assembly GCA_030390025.1). NCBI lineage: Eukaryota > Metazoa > Chordata > Chondrichthyes > Squaliformes > Squalidae > Squalus > Squalus acanthias. The sequence continues at coordinate 114,309,346 of CM059434.1, forward strand.
ATCAGGCCATAAAAAAGCAGAACTTAAAAATAAACCCTGTTACTGTATAACTGAATTTTGAACATTATGCACATATACAGAATAGAAGTGTGGTAGTGATAGGGGACTCTATAATTAAGGGGATAGAAAGCATCCTCTGCAGCCAAGAACGAGAATCCCAAAGGGTATGTTGCCTACCCGGTGCCAGGGTAAGGGACATCTCACGGCGGCTGGAGAGGAACTTGGAAAGAGAGGGTGGAAATCCAGTTGTCGTGGTCCATGTTGGAACAAACAACATAGGTAGGAACAGGGAGGAGGTCCTGCTGAAACAGTATCAGGAGTTAGGATCTAAATGAAAAAGCAGGACCTCGAGGGTAATAATCTCTGGATTATTGCCCGAGCCACGGGCAAATTGGCATAGAAGCAGACAGATCAGGAGAATTAACACGTGGCTAAAGGGCTGGTGTGGGAAAGAGGGGTTCCTTTTCATGGGATACTGGCACCAGTTCTGGAACAGGAAGGAGCTGTACCGATGGGACGGGCTCCACCTGAACTGGAATGGGACCCGTGTCCTAGCGGAAAGGGTAAATAGGGAGGTGGCAAAGGCTTTAAACTAGTAAGATGGGGGGAGGAACCTACAAGAAACGTAACCACCCTAAATATAAACAAAACAGGAAAAGAGAGCATAGGAAAGAATAAAGTAAGGGAGGTCATTGATGGCAAGGGAATAAATACAGTTATAGAACAGGAGTCTAAAAAGATGGTTAAACATAAAGTGAGAGGAAATCCTATTAAAAATGAGTTACACAATCTGTACAGCAATGCATACAGTGTCCGTAATAAACAGGGGAGCTGGAGGCAATCATGCGTTGCGAGGAACCAGACATAATAGGGATTACTGAGACATGGCTACAGAAAAATCAGGACTGGGAGTTAAACATTGCAGGGTATAACATATTTAGAAAAGATAGGGAGGAAAAAAGGGGCGGTGGAGTAGCTGTACTTATTATGGATAACATAATGGCAGTAGAAAAAAGTGACACAGATATCAGCAAGACAAAAATAGAATCCATATGGATAGAAATAAAAGATAATAAAGGATCAATCACACTAATAGGCGTAGTCTACAGACCAACTAATAGTGGAAGGGAGGTGGAGGAAGAAATATGCAGACAAATTAGGGAAATGAGTAAAAAACATAGAATAATAATCATGGGGGATTTCAACTACCCCGATATTAATTGGACAGAAGAGGTAGGTAAAGGGGATAAGGCAATAGAGTTCCTACAATGTGTACAGGACTCCTTTCTAACCCAATATGTAAAAAGCCCAACAAGGGAGGATTCGCTATTGGATCTAGTAATAGGGAATGAACCAGAGCAGACAAGAGAATTAAAAATAGGGGAACATATAGGCAATAGTGACCATAATATAATACGCTTTAAGATGACAATTGAGAAGGATATAAGTATGACGAAAACCAGGTTAGTAGATTGGAAAAAAGCTGATTTTGAGGGGCTAAGAATAGAATTTGGGGAAAAAAATGGGCAACAATATTGGCAAACAACGATATAGAACAGCAATGGAAAACATTTAAAACGGTGTTCAACAGAGTGCAGGAAAAATATATTCCGCTAAAAGGAAAGAACAAACTAAACAATAATGAGACTCCATGGATGAATAAAGCCATAAGATAACAATTGAGGGTAAGGAAAGAGGCATACATTAAGTACATAGACAGCAGGGGAGTGCATGATAAGGGAGAATACAAAAAGATTAGGAGAGAAGTCAAAAAAACAATTAGAGAGGCAAAGAGGAACTATGAAATTAAATTATCAAGGAACATAAAACAAAATAGTAAAATATTTTATAGGCACCTCAATAAAAAAAAGGAAGGTTGGGATATGGGAATAGGGTCATGAAGGGATAGACAGGACAATACCACAGGTAACAATAGAGAGATGGCAGAAATATTAAATCATTATTTTGCTTCAGTATTTACCAGAGAGATAGAACAGGTGGACATGACATTGGGTGATGAGATTAGTAATGAGATAAATGCATTTGAAATAAAAAAGGGGATATATTAAATAAACTAATCAAACTCAAAGAGGATAAAACCCCTGGTCCGGATGGATTGCATCCACACATTTTAAAAGAATCTAGGGAAGAGATAGCAGAGGCATTACCACGCATATTTAATAATTCGTTCGAAAAAGGTGTAGCGCCAGAGGACTGGCGGATAGCTAACGTAATACCGATATTTAAGAAGGGGGATAGAACATGTCCAGGGAATTATAGACCAGTCAGCTTAACATCGGTGGTAGGAAAAATAATGGAATCCCTACTAAAGAAGAAAATAGAAGAACATCTAGAAACCAAAAATATAATGGGCCAGAAATTCGGGTCGGAGGCTTCCCACAGGTGCAAGCATAGCGGGTGCACTTACCTACCGCGCCTGCCGTTGTGCTGTGGGCCCGCGTGGAATTCGGGTCCTGGGCCTCCTGCAGCTGCCGGTGCGCAGTGCTCACGGAGCCCAGCGGCGCAGTTAGTTCGAAGCGTCCCCTGAGATCATGTGGGCCATGGGGAGCCAATTGGAGCAGGGAATCTCCATTCATAGATTTGACAGGAAGATCTGTCAAATCTATGAATAGAGACCGGCCCCAAAACCTAACTAAAACTTCAAATAAACTTTAAAAAAAACATCACATTTTTAAAATAACTATAAATTACATTAAATAACTATTTTAAACAATTTTAATTTTTGAAAAAATTAATTACAGTTTTAACGGGGCTAAAAATAAACTTACCTTTCTTTAAAGTATTTAAAAATAATAAACCTGTGGAAAAAATGTTTTAATTTTACTTAATTCACCACTTACCTTGTTAAAAGCAGGCTTTTTCCCCGCGCAGCTGCTAGGGACTTACCCGCACGGAGAAACCTGTAGAAAAAGCCGAAGTTCGCTGCAGTGCGCGCTGCCTCTCCCGCGCATGCGGTTGACCCGCGAACCCCTTCCTTCACGAGACCGGAAGTTCCGGTTTCCCGTGCATGCGCGAAACCGGCACTTCCGGTGGCCCTACGGGTGAGTACACAGCGCGTACTCACCTGTGGGGACCCGAATTTCTGCCCCAATAATGAATAGTCAGTATGGATTTCAAAAGGGAAAGTCTTGCTTGACCAACCTCATTTAATTTTTTGAAGAGGTAACAGAGAGAGTAGACAATGGTAATGCAGTAGATGTAATTTATCTGGATTTTCAAAAAGGCCTTTGATAAGGTACCCCATAATAGACTGATGAACAAGGTCAGAGAATGCGGAGTCAGGGGACAAGTAGCAGAATGGATTGCTGGCTGGCTTCAGGACAGAAAGCAGAGAGTAGGAGTAAAGGGTAGCTATTCACAGTGGCAGAGGGTGGGTAGTGGTGTTCCACAAGGATCAGTGCTGGGACCACTGCTGTTCACAATTTACATTAATGATTTAGACTTTGGAATCAAAAACATAGGGGGCGATTTTGAGACTGGGGCGCGTTGGCGGCGAGACTGCTGCTTGTCGGGTCGATGTCCCACCTCCATTGATTTGTGGTCAACCCACGCTATTTTCCCTTGATTGACATTGTTAAGCCCGCTCACCGTGCATAGCAGGCCAATTAAGGGAAAGACGGTTGCAGAGCACATCAACGTATGACATTTCATGTCAAAAAATTTTGACAGATGAATTGTCATCGTTTGACAGCTCTGTGAAGCTGTCAAACAGTGACATTCTCTGCAGTTTGATGAGGTCTTGCATTCAAGACCTCATCAAACTTCTTTCTTTTAAAGAATTGAGATGGTTGTTGCATCTGAGAATGCAACGGCCATCTCTCATCTGCAACATGGAGGTCCGAGACTCTCCACATACACACCGACTGAAGCCTGCAGGAAGAAACAAAGGTACGTACACTTTTAAAAACACTTTGCACTTACCTCAGATACTCACCTCTACACTCTTGCACCCATCACTTACCTTCACACCACACTTTTACACCCCCCCCCTGACCCCCGCAGACCCAGTACGCGCCTTGCTGAGCTGATATGTTTTGGAGCCTTCGGGAAGCCCGCACTTGTGAGGGCAATAAGGGGATAATCCTATTTTAACAGGCAGTTAATAGGCTTTAATACCTTCCCGCCTCCAAGGAGACGGGACCTGGCGCGGGACGGCTACCTGCCTCCTGGGAAGATGGCATGGAGGCGGGTTGGGCACCCGCTCCCAAATTCTGCCATTTTCCCGGCAGTCCTACCTCCATACCCGCCTCCCCAGGGCTGGCAAAATCGCCCCACAATTTCTAAATTTGCGGATGACACTAAATTGGGGGAGATAGTCAATACTGAGCAGGACTGCAACAAATTACAGGAGGACATTAATAAACTTGCAGAATGGGCATATAATTGGCAAATTAAGTTCAAGACAGATAAATGTGAGGTATTACATTTTGGTAGGAAGAATAGGGAAGTCACTTATTACTTGGAGGGTGCGAGTCTAGGTGGGGTAGAGGAACAAAGGGATCTCGGAGTACAAATACACAAATCACTAAAAGTTGCAACAAAGGTTAGCAAAGTCATAAAAAAAGCAAACCAAGCACACGGGTTTATTTCTAGAGGTACAGAATTGAAAAGTAGGGAAGTTATGCTAAACTTGTATCAAACCTTGGTTAGACCACACTTAGAGTACTGTGTGCAGTTCTGGTCGCCATATTATAAAAAGGATATAGAGGCACTGGAGAGGGTGCAGAGAAGATTTACAAGGATGATACCAGAAATGCGAGGGTATACATATCAGGAAAGGATGAACAGGCTGGGTCTCTTTTCTCTTGAAAAAAGACTGAGGGGTGACCTAATAGAGGTCTTTAAAATTATGAAAGGTTTTGATAGACTGGATACAGAGAGAATGTTTCCACTTGTGGGGTAGAGCATAACTAGAGGCCAACAATATAAGATAGTCAGCAAGAAATCCAATAGGGAATTCAGAAGAAACTTCTTTACCCGAAGGGTGGTGAGAATGTGGAACTTGCTACCACAGGGAGTGGTTGAAGCGAATAGTATAGATGTATTTAAGGGGAGGCTAGACAAACATATGAGGGAAAAGGGAATTGAGGGTTATGCTGATAGATTCAGATGAGGAAAGATGAGAGGACGCTCGAGTGGAGCATAAACGCCGGCATAGACTGGTTGGGCCAAATGGTCTGTTTTTCTGCCGTATGTCCTATGTAATATATGGGCAGGCAATTAACAGATGTACACAGTTGCACAAAAATTAATTAGATTGGACTGTAATGGACAATGAAGTGTTGATTGGGCCTCTTTAGATGAAAAATGAGGCGTGCATTTTGCAGAAATAGAAAGGGGCCAGAATTCTACAAGTGAAATCATAATCACGTTTATATGGAATGCGTACACGCATGACTTCACTACACCTAGCAGAGAGAGGAAATGCTTCTCATACATAGATTGCAAACTGCACTCCGAATACAATTAGTCGCATGAGTAGACAATTAAAAGAGAACTGAGTTCTGACGAAGGGTCATCGACCTGAAACGTTAACTCTGTTTCTCTCTCCACAGATGCTGCCTGACCTGCTGAGTATTTTCTGTTTTTATTTTAATAGAGAACTATATTTGTCTGAATTAATACCTGGTGCTAAATTTTAGAATGGAAATCACTGTTCATTATTAATATATAAAAAAAACAAGCTGTCATGTCTCTCAGTCATTCCTTATTTCCATGTTTTATCCTTTAAAGTTTCAGGCTTCGAAACTCAGAAATGTAAGTCAGGAGGATAGTAACAAACTTCAAGAGGACATAAGACAGGCTGGTAAAATGGCAGACACACGGCAGATGAAATTTAATACAGTAGTGTGAAGTGAATCATTTTGCTAGGGAGAATGAGGAGAGGCAATATAAACTAAATGGTACAATTTTAAAGGGGGTGCAGGAACAGAGAGACCTGGGGCTGTAAGTACACAAATCTTTGAATGTGGCAGGGCAGGTTGAGAAGGTTGTTAAAGAAGGCTTACGGGATCCTTGGCTTTATTAATAGAGAAATAGAGTACAAAAGCAAAGAAGCTATACTAAACCTTTATAAATGGAATTGGATAAATAATTGAAGGGAAAAAATTTACAGGGCTATGGGGAAAGAGCAGGGAAGTGGAACTAATTGGAGAGCTCTTTCAAAGAGCCAGCACAGGCACGATGGGCCGAATGTGATGTATCATTCTATAATTCTATGACTGATCATAACATACCTTTTAATAATGTTTGAAATGAGTTTTGAATTCATAAATAATAAAAAGTACTAGTTTACCTGCAACATGGCTAATATACAAAAATAAAGGTTAAACAATGTGCTTCTCTCTGTAACAATGGAAATCAAAATGGGATGATTTCTATAATGGGCACTGCGAATGCCAGTTTTACACCTGGTGGCAAGTTAAAAATCCACCCCTTTAGCTCTGCTTTTCTCTCACTAATTCTTTATTTCCCACTCTGTCAATCTGTTTCTTCCACTTTTTCTGCCTCTCTTTCTCTCTGTATAGCTCACATAGTTTCTATTGTGCTGATCATGGGTTTCCATTTGTTTCAGACTTTTCCATACTCCCTCTTTCTGAAAATTGGCTTTCTATCACTTCATAGAATCACAGAATAATACAGCACAGAAGGAGGCCATTTGGCCCATCGTGCCTGTGCCGGCTCTTTGAAAGAGCTCTCCAATTAGCCCCACTCCCCCGCTCTTTCCCCATAGCCCTGCAAATTTTGTTAGCTCTCTTATGAATGCCTCCCACTGTTTCTGGATATGTCTTGTTTATGTTCTCTCCCTGATATACCAAATTTATATCCTCCTTCATTTTTGAAAGCTAGGGCATTCTTCAAGATAGCAGTTATCAGGTACTGGGTTGGAGGGGGGTAATAGGGCTGGGTAGGGAGAGGCTGGGCTGGGCAGGAGAGGCTGGGCTGGGCTAGGCTAGGAGAAGCTGGGCTGGGCTGGGCAGGGAGAGTCTGGGCTGGGCTGGGAGAAGTTGGGCTGGGCAGGGAGAAGCTGGGCAGGGAGAGGCTGACCTGGGCTGGGCAGGGAGAGGCTGGGCTGGGCTAGGAGAAACTGGGCTGGGCAGGGAGAAGCTGGGCAGGGAGAGGCTGACCTGGGCTGGGCAGGGAGAGGCTGGGCTGGGCAGGGAGAGGCTGGGCTGGGCTAGGAGAAACTGGGCTGGGCAGGGAGAAGCTGGGCAGGGAGAGGCTGACCTGGGCTGGGCAGGGAGAGGCTGGGCTGGGCTAGGAGAAACTGGGCTGGGCTGGGAGAAGCTGGGCTGGGCTGGGAGAAGCTGGGCTGGGCTGGGAGAGGCTGGGCTGGGCTGGGCAGGGAGAGGCTGGGCTGGGCTGGGCTGGGCTGGGCAGGGAGAGGCTGGGCTAGGCTGGGCTGGGCTAGGAGAGGCTGGGCTGGGCTGGGAGAGGCTGGGCTGGGCTGGGAGAAGCTGGGCAGGCAGAGGCTGGGCTGGGCTAGGAGAGGCTGGGCTGGGCTGGGAGAGGCTGGGCTAGGCTGGGAGAGGCTGGGCTGGGCTGGGCAGGGAGAAACTGGGCTGGGCTGGGAGAAGCTGGGCTGGGCTGGGAGAAGCTGGGCTGGGCAGGGAGAGGGTGGGCTGGGCTGGGCAGGGAGAGGCTGGGCTAGGCTGGGAGAGGCTGGGCTGGGAGAGGCTGGGCTAGGCTGGGCTGGGCTGGGAGAGGCTGGGCTGGGCTGGGAGAAGCTGGGCTGGGCAGGGAGAGGGTGGGCTGGGCTGGGCAGGGAGAGGCTGGGCTAGGCTGGGCTGGGCTGGGAGAGGCTGGGCTGGGAGAGGCTGGGCTAGGCTGGGCTGGGCTGGGAGAGGCTGGGCTGGGCAGGGAGAGGCTGGGCTGGGAGCTACAGGAGCATGCACGAGAGAGAGGAAAGCTGGTGGGCTGGAAGGGAGTAAGTGGTATGAGTGGCGATCTGGGTTCAGAGGCACATCACATGATTTGCTGAATTTGGTGCTGCTGCTTGTAGAATAAAAATGAAGCGGAGAAGCATCAGGATTGGCACTGAGCAAATCAATTCTTCAGAATGGAATTAAGAGAAGAAATGAATAAGTGGATGGGTCACATGTTCACTTGGTTTAGATCACTGATGCTTTTTTACTGCTGAATTCTACCAGGACATAAAACAAGCTGCTGGAAAAAGGCACGGACTGAGCATTTCAGCAAGCAGGATATTTCCCCAAGAGTGTTTTCCTCCTGATGTGATTATAGCTGCTGCCTCTTCAGGCCAAGTAGGTTTGTCAGACTTGACAAAAACAATCCAAGCTGACATCCTTTCATCAAAACACAAAACACTTTCAGAACAGGATCACAGGGAAATTGCCACAAACACTGATTTATATAAAAGCTGTAATCAAAAGCTCAAAAACTTTTTACCCAGTTTAACAGTCGCATGTAGCTTTCTGGACAAAAGAGATCAATCCCTGCACCTGATTGGATGGGCCCGAGACACGCACAATATTGGGCCTTGGGCCTCATTATCATTGAACTGGCAAGCTGCAGACACCACTTGGTGTCGGGCCGCTGCAATGCTGGCCATCCTGCCAATGGGACAGGACATACCCAGGGATGGTATTGAAGGAGTCTGGGACGTTGGCTGATCAGCATACTCAGAGAATCATACCTATGTCAGGCTGTTGCTCGCCTGGTCTGTGGGACAGCTTTCCCACAAGTCCCCAGATGTTAGTGAGGAGGATGTTTCAAGGTCGACTGGGCTGGAAGTGCCTTTGTTGTGTCCTGATCCAATGCGTAGGCCACAGCTAAGTGGTCTGTTCGGTTTTATTCTTGCTATTCGTTGTAGCAAATTATTGACCTGGTTCGGGAATTGGCTGAGCGGCAGGAGACAGAGATTAGGGATAATAGGCCTCCAAACAGTAGTGCTAATGTAGGGGACGGCATCAAACAGGAAATTAGAGACGCATGTAGCAAGGGTACTGCAGTAATCATGGGTGACTTTAATCTACATATAGACTGGTCAAACCAAATTAGCAATAATACTTTGGAGGATGAATTCCTGGAGTGTGTACGAGATGGTTTTTTAGACCAGTACGTTGAGGAGCCAACTAGGGAACAGGCTATCCTAGATTGGGTATTGTGCAATGAGAAGGAGTTAATTAATAATCTTGTTGTGCGGGGTCCTTTAGGGAAGAGTGACCATAACATGATAGAATTCTTCATTAAGATGGAAAGTGAAGTAGTCCAATCCGAAACTAGGGTCCTAAATCTAAACAAAGGAAACTATGAAGGTATGAGGAGGGAGTTGGCTATGATAGATTGGGGAGCTTCATTAAAAGGCATGACAGTGGACAGGCAATGGCTAACATTTAAGGTACGAATGCATGAATTGCAACAGTTATACATTCCTTTCTGGCGCAAAAACACAAAAGGAAAAGCAGCCCAACCATGGCTAACAAAAGAAATTAAGGATAGTATTAGATCCAAAGAGAAGTCATATAAAGTTGCCAGAAAAAGTAGCAAGCCTGAGGATTGGGAGAAGTTTAGAGTTCAGCAAAAAAGGACCAAGAGATTGATTAAGAGGGGAAAAATAGAGTTTGAGAGTAAACTTGCAAGGAACATAAAAGTGGATTGTAAAAGCTTCTACAAGTATGTAATAAGAAAAAGATTAGTGAAGACAAATGTAGGTCCCTTACAGTCAGAAACGGGAGAATCTTTAATGGGGAACAAGGAAATGGCAGAGCAATTAAACAAATACTTTGGATCTGTCTTCACAGAAGAGAACACAAATAACTTCCCAGAAATGCTAAGGAACCAAGGGAGAGAAATTCGGTATCGCCCCGTTTGGGGCGCAATTATCGGCTGGGCGCAAAGTTTAGCGCCTGGCGCTAATTATCGCCTCCGACTGCAAACTTGGCTTCTATCGCCCCTGGAGGTGATTGGAGCGCTAAATCAGGCACTGCACACCTGTCTTAAGGCGCAAAGGCCGAGGAGCGAGGTGCTAACTCAGAGCCCGGGTGCAGTGCAGGTGATGTCAGTTAGCAATGGAACACAGACACACTGGCGCCGGCCAGTTCTTAAAGGGGAGGGTCGATCTTGCTCTCCAGCCATACCCTGCTCATTGGAGCCTTGAATCCCAGCCTGGAGAGACCTGTGACTACATTTTCCAGCCAAGGACTATGGAGAGGGTGAGAGAATGAGCTCAGCGCTTCAGCGAGCGGGCCTTGGGGGCTGTGGTTGGCGCGGTGGAGCGCAGAAGATCTATACTCTTCCCTGAGAGTGGCAGGAGGCCTTTGCCGCACGACTACAGAAGAGTGTGGAGGGAGCTGGCTCAGCACGTCTCCTCCAGGAGCATGGTGCCCAGGACCCATACTCAATGTCGCAAAAAGTTCAACGAACTCACTCGGGTCGTCAGGGTGAGTGGCTTTTTTTCAATACCACTCCATCCCTCCATTTCAACCTCACTCTATGGCTAGCGGGTCTTAAAACCCCAATGCCCAACACTCATCCAACACCTATGGCTCTCTCATGAAACACACATGCACATTCCACACCTTGCATACAGTAAGGGCTATTCAACTATGGGAGGCACATCAGGCAAGACCATGGCTCCATACATTAAGGGCTATTCAATTATGGGAGGCACATCAGGCAAGACCATGGCTGTATATTTACTCAGACACTGTCCTTTTTCTTGCAGGCCAAGCTATCTCATAATAGGAGGCAGCAGCAATGGACGGGTGGAGGGTGGCCTCAGCTGCAACCCCTCAGCGATCTTGAGGCGCGCGTCCACAGGATTGTGGCAAGCCAGGTGATTGGTCCCGTCGCCCCTGGAGAGGCCAACCCCGTTCGGGACAGCAATGGTAAGGTCATCAGCTTTCTCTCCTCTCTCATTCCACTTGTCCCTCACAACACCAGCCTTTGACACTTTCAATCCAACTTACTAAATCGCTGCACTCCTTCCTCCCTTACTGCCCCCCTGTCCTCACGCTAAAGCCACTCTTGTACCTCCCTGCTTTCAGATGGTGATTCACCAGCTGAGGAGACGGGCCCTGAAGCTGCCAGTGGGAGCAAAGCCGCAGGCGAGGAGGAAGAGGAAGCCACCCTTTCCCGAGGAAGCCCATGCCCACACTGGGACCACGTCTTCCCTGGAGGGGAGCAGGGGTGAAGGGTCTGATGAGGGTGAAGCTCTGGGACCCAGCGGGCTGCAGCAACGCGATGTGGCTAGGGAAGCTCGGAGGCCTTCTCCCCGGAGGGAGAGTAGGCCAGCGAGTCCTGCTGCACTCGACGCAGAGGAGGAGCGGCTCATCGCTGAAATAAACACCCAGGCGGTGGACATGCACACTCAGCTCATGGGTGCAGTGGGAAGGGTGCCCGATTGCATTGATGCACTGGCAAGGAGTGTGGAGCACTATGCTGTAGCACAGGCGGATGCCACGCTAATGCTTAGTGCTGCAATTCAGTCACTGGCTGCCGTGATCCAATCTCAGACTGGTCTCATGCAGACTCAGATTGAGGCCACGCAAGCACTGACTGCTGCCATTCTCGCTGGGTCGGACACATTTCCCCGGGGCTCTCACCGCGCCGCAGCAGGCCAGCAATCTGTGCTCCAGCAGATTGCTCCGGATGCTGATGTGCTGCCCCGTGGGAGTGCCAGTGTGTCAGTCGAGCAGGGAGTTGCTGTCCTCTCTCAAGATGACAGCATTCCTGCTGCCACCACTGTCACTTCCCCATTGCACTTGCCACTGCCTGTAACCCAGACTGCTGCCGCCCATGCAGAGTTGGTGCAGTCTGCAGCCGGGCCCTCCAGGCCCAGAGCTGGTCGGGGCCGTCTTTCAAGGGCATCTGTAGTCTCAGGTTCTGACAATCAGCAGCCTTCCACCAGCCTTGCTGCAGCCACTGGGGCCCCATTACGGAGGAGCAGTAGGGTGGGAAGTGGAGAAGTGTGCAAGGGAAGATCACCCTCGAAGGGCAAAAAGTAGGAGGTGTGACAAAATGTTGGTCAATTTTTTATTAAAGGCCGAGGTCCGTGTTCAAACTTTTGTTTAGTGTTTTGGACATTATCTCCATGTTTGTGAAGGAATAAGCCATATACCTATTCAGAAAAATACACCATTCTATGAAAGAATTCTGGCCTTATTAAAACATGACAAACTAGGTCTGGAAATCTGGAAGCCTCAACAATCTAAAACTGTTACAGCATTCTGGTAATAGAGATAAGATAAGTTGTTGACACTGAATCAATAACCTTATTGAAACAGGAGGTTGGAGGCTCCTGACGTCTGAATCTTTGTAAAAAAGACAATGGTACACCCTGTTAAGGTGTTCTAAATTACACTTCGGAAAGAAACACATAAAATTAAGAAACATATGCCTTCGTGGGAATGGCATCAAGTGGGGGAGGCACCTGCCGGCACACCGTTTTTGTGTTGAACTTGGAACACCTACGGAGGAGAGACATAATTCTGTGTTGCAACCAGCTAAGGTGACTAAGAATTGCATAGATTACCCTGGTTGAGGTGTTTTAATTTACACTTCGTAAAAAGATACAAACAGAAGACCTTGGTAAAAATGACATCAAATAGATGCACCTGCTGTTACACCGTTTTTTATGGTGGGCTTGGGACACCTGGGGTAGAGACATAATTCTGCATTGCTACCAGCAGAGGTGACTGTAAGAATAGCAGGGGTCAGCAGAAAAATGATTAGAGATAATTAGCTTACATCAGCAGAAAACTTCAAAGGAAATACCACTGAAAAAGGATATAAATATTGAACTTTCAAATGGGATGATAGTCTCGCTGTAAAGGGCCAAAGCGATTCTCAGGCTTCAGAGGCGGCTCTGTAAGTCTACAACTCTTTGTATCTCGGGGATCAAGGTACTGTATTTGATTTTGGTGGATATTCTGAATAAACTTTAAGAACTGTAAAACTGTAGCGAAGTTAAGATTTGAGAATAAGGATCTCTGATAAAAGAATTGTAAGCTTTCTCTTTTTGGAACTGTTAATGTTGCGATTGAATCACCAACTGTAAATTACATGTCGGTTCTTTAATAAATCTATATATTTTTAGAATTGTCTCACATAATACTTCTGTATCAAACTCGCAAACTCAATCTCTGTACACTCTTTGGTGAGTAGTTGCAGAATTCTGGGGGAGTTTTCCGGACCCTCATAATATCCGGAACGTTACAGTCTAGCTAAAATTATTAAAAGTGCTATCTGGAGAATGGTAACATTTTCAGGTTGTTCCTTTCCTTTAGGGAGAGATAGTCCGGACCGTTAGACCCAATTAAGCGTCTTTAGGATTCGGCTACCTCAAACTTTAGTTGAAAGTGAACATCTGAGGAATACGCCTGATCTGGGGTAGCCTTAAAGGGGCTAGGACTAGTAATAATCCCTTCATGTTAATGAATGATTTTTTGTGTTTGTTTCTATTAGTTTGTCATGAAGAAATGACACACACAGAGTTTGTAAAATAAAAACGTTTTTGTATTCAAAATGTACAGGTTTGGCCTTTGGAATCATTGCTGCCTTGGCCGGCTTTGGGGTTGCGGGTTGCTTTCATTCATGTTATTCTCCATGCCAGAAGCCATTTCCTCAGTAGGGACCTAGAAGCGGCTTGTTATCAGCCGTTGACGGACGGCCCTTGCAGTTTCAACACTGTGGGCCTCCCTCTCGCCTTGGTGCTGCTGCTGATCATTCTCCTCCTCTTCCTCCTCCTCCTCTGGTGGTGCTCCAAGGCCTGGTGGCATTGGCTGGGTCCTGAGGATTGCCAGCTTATGAAGCATGCAGCACACAACTATGAAGAGGGAGACTCGCTCAGGCGAGTACTGCAGGGCTCCTCCTGAGTGCTCCAGACAGCGGAACCGTTGCTTGAGCACGCCGATTGTCTGCTCAACGATGTTCCTGGTGGTGAGATGGCTCTCATTGTACCGCAGCTCAGCAGGGGTGTTGGGGTTACGGAGCGGTGTCATCAGCCAGGTGCACACTGGATAACCCTTGTCCCCGAGGAGCCAACCACTTGGCTGATGCGGTGTCTGGAAAAGTTCTGGCACAGTAGTCTGGCGCAGGATGAAAGCATCGTTTCTGCTGCCAGGATAGCAGGCATTGACAGCGAGTATCAGCTGTCTGTGGTCACAGACCAACTGGACGTTTAAGGAGCGGAACCCCTTGCGGTTTCGGAAAACCTCTGCATTCTCATGCGGCGCCCTGCACAATGGGGAAACCCACTATCCTCGCAAAGCCCAATGTGTGTTCATGTTGTTTGGCCTGGGTCATCAGGAAAGAGATGTACTGGCCTCTCCTTTTATAGAAGGCATTTGTGACCTGACGGATGCAGCAATGGACCATGAACTGGGAGATATTGGCGATGTCCCCAGTAGCTGCTTGAAAGGAGCCGGTGGCATAAAAGTTCAGAGCCACTGTGACCTTCACTGCCACCAACAGAGTTGTCCTGGTCCTCAGTAGAGTCTGCAGATCTGGCTGCAGCAGGTGACAGAGCTCAGTGACCACCTCCTTGCTGAAGCGCAGCCTGCGCAAACACTGCTCCTCAAACAAATTAAGGTAGGAGAATTGTTCCCGGAATACCCTGTTCAGAGGCCGTTGGCCCTCCTCCGTCTGACCATGATTGCCACTCTCGTTCTGCGTCTCTGTTGCCTCCGATTCTGCAGGCGCAGGACGACGCCCCGAATCAGTGCAGCCCCCAGAGTCTCTTGGCAATCGAAGTAATGAAGGTCAAATCCAAAAGTACCTGCAAAGTGATGCTCAGTAGCCAAAACTACTTCACACAGCATTGACTCTATGCAGAAGTCTCTCTATCTCTCTCTCAGAATCTCTCTGTCAGATTGAGTGGTGCAAAAATGTCTACCACAGAAAAAGCCAGGAAGAGGGCACCTTTAAACAGCGCCCCACCAGCCCCTCACCAACTGGGAAACGTTCCAGTCTCCCTGTCGTTTCTTGCGGCAGGCAGAAAGGAGGGGGGCGCCACGCAATATCCGGTCCGGACACCACCAGGGCATTGCACGCTCGACTGATGCCACGATCTGCAGGCGCAGGAGATCGGGGCGCTAAACTTTTGCGCCGCCGCAAAAACTCTAGTCAATTTCGCGAGCGGCGCAAACATCGCCACGCCCGGGCGCTAGTTGCTTTGCGTCCCATTAGCGCCCTCTTAGGGCGCTAACGGGAGGCGCAAGCCAACCAAATTTCCCCCCCCAAGGGTCTAGTGAGAAGGAGGAATTAAAGGAAATTAGTATTAGTAAAAAAATAGTGCTGGAGAAATTAATGGGACTGAAAGCCGATAAATCCCCAGGGCCTGATAACCTGCATCCCAGAGTACTAAAAGAGGTAGCCATGGAAATACTGGATGCATTGGTAGTCATCTTCCAAAATTCTATAGATTATGGAACAGTTCCTGCAGATTGGAGGGTGGCAAATGTAACCCCACTATTTAAAAAAGGAGGGAGAAAGAAAACAGGATTTATGAAAGGGGAATCGTGTTTGACAAACCTACTGGAGTTTTTTGAGGATGTAACTGGTAGAATAGATAAGGGAGAACCAGTGGTGTGGTGTATTTGGATTTTCAGAAGGCCTTTGATAAAGTCCCACATAAGAGGTTAGTGTGCAAAATTAAAGCACATGGGATTGGGGGTAATATACTGGCATGGATTGAAAATTGGTTAACAGACAGTAGGAATAAATGGGTCATTTTCAGGGTGGCAGGCGGTGACTAGTGGGGTACCGCAGGGATCAGTGCTTGGGCCCCAGCTATTCACAATATATATCAGTGATTTGGACGAGGGACCCAAATGTAATATTTCTAAGTTTGCTGATGACACGAAACTAGGTGGGATTGTGAGTTGTGAGGAGGATGCAAAGAGGCTTCAAGGCGATTTAGACAAGTTGAGTGAGTGGGCAAATACATGGCAGATGCAGTATAACGTAGATAAATGTGAAGTTATCCACTTCGGTAGGAAAAACAGAAAAGCAGAGTATTATTTAAATGGTGATAGATTGGGAAATGTTGATGTACAAAGGGACCTGGGTATCCTTGTACACCAGTCACTGAAAGCAAACATGCAGGTGCAGCAAGCAGTTAAGAAGGCAAATGGTATGTTGGCCTTCATTGCAAGAGGATTTGAGTACAGGAGCAAGGATGTCTTACTACAGTTGTACAGGGCCTTGGTGAGACCACACCTGGAGTACTGTGTGCAATTTTGGTCTCCTTACCGAAGAAAGGATATACTTGCCACAGAGGGAGTGCAGCGAAGGTTCACCAGACTGATTCCTGGGATGGCAGGACTGTCATATGAGGAGAGATTGGGTCAACTAGGCCTGTATTCACTAGAGTTTAGAAGAATGAGAGGAGATCTCATTGAAACATATAAAATTCTGACAGGGCTAGACAGACTGGATGCAGGGAGGATGTTTCCCATGGCTGGGGGGGGTGGGGTCTAGAACGAGGCCGTCACAGTCTCAGGATACGGGGTAGGACATTTAAGACTGAGATGAGGAGAAATTTCTTCACTCAGAGGGTGGTGAAGCTATGGAATTCTCTTCCACAGAAGGCTGTGAAGGCCAAGTCACTGAATATATTTAAGGAGATACTGTAGATAGATTTCTAGACGCAAAAGGCGTTAAGGGGTATGGGGAGAGAGTGGGAATATGGTATTGAGATAGAGGATCAGCCATGATCATACTGAATGGCGGAGCAGGCTCGAAGGGTCGAATGGCCTACGCCTGCTCCTATTTTTCTATGTCATAAAATGAAGGTGCCAAGATTGATACTGTGGTAGCAGGCACTCATGTGTATAATCATATTCATAGGCCATCTGCACATTAATGGAGTAGGACCCCTTTTTGTTTTAGCAGGCTGTGGTATCGGGGTAGGGGCCTGGATGGCCACATATGTGCCACTGACAATGTCCCATACTCTTGGGAAACCAGCGAAAAGTGCAGTAGGCATTTGTGCTGCTATCTGCTTCCATGAGAAACGCGCTGAAGAAGACAGCCCAGACAAATACGGCATCTGTCATCTGCTTCATGCTGAGAATATATCCCCTACCGTTGCTTCAAAGGATCCAGTAGTATAGAAATTCAAGGATCTACTCAACTTGGGAGCCATAGGCAGGGCCATTTCTGTTGTGGAACTTGCCCGAAAGTCTGGCTTGAGGAGACAGCATCCTTCTGTGAGTCCTCCCTTGTGAAGTATCGTGGCAAAAAGTAGTTGGGTAAGGGTGGGTGCGGCAAGGCCACCTGACATGGAAACGCCTCTTCAGATCTCCCTTTTCCTCCTCCAAAGCAACCAAGATGAAAGGTATACCCAGTGAAATACCATCTTCTGAACTGTGATTGTAGCAACTTAAATTACAGCTGGCAACAAGCCACACACATTATATCTGACATCCATATTTCCTGTATTGAAGTAGTAAGCTTTTGAAAACACCACAAGATCAGTAATTCTGGTGCTGGTGTGAACAGTATGTTATAGTGGCACGTTAATATGTCTTGTTCAAACGGCACAGTTTGACGGATACTTCAAAAGAGGGTGCAATTTATAAAGGTAATTTTATGAGGCTCCATTTCCAGTGCAAAGTCTGACTAGAATGTAGGGAAGGTTGCGAAATTGGGGCAATAATGTTACAGCCGATCTCTGACCCAAATCCCAGCTATGAGCAATCCTGGCATCAGCGAAAGATCTCAAAATGACCCCAATATTATGTCAATGACAGCTGAAGTATCCCGAAGGGCGGTGTTTCTTTGTTTACCCAGTATACACACTGAATTCTTCCACACAAGCAGACTTCATTGCCATCATGATAACTTTTTGTAAAGAGGTACTTGCCACGTAAACACCTTGACCAACAACTTCAGTTGAATAGGCAAACAACAACAACAACAAATTGTATTTATACAGCACCTTTAATGTAGTAAAATGTCCCAAGGTGCTTCACAGGAGTATTAAAAGACTCAAAATTTGACACCGAGCCACATAAAGAGAAATTAGGGCAGGTGACCAAAAGCTTGGTCAAAGAGATAGGTTTTAAGGAGTGTCTTAAAGGAGGAAAGAGAGGTAGCGAGGCGGAGAGGTTTAGGCAGGGAATTCCAGAGCTTAGGGCCTAGGCAACAGAAGGCACGGCCACCAAAGGTTGAGCGATTATAATCAGGGATGCTCAAGAGGGCAGAATTAGAGGAGCACAGATATCTCAGGGGGTTGTGGGGCTGAAGGAGATTACAGAGACAGGAAGGGGTGAGGCCATGGAGGGATTTGAAAACAAGGATGAGAATTTTGAAATCGAGGTGCTGCTTAACCGGGAGCCAATGTAGGTCAGTGAGCACAGGAGTGATGGGCGAACGGGACTTGGTGCGAGTTAGGAAACGGGCAGCCGAGTTTTGGATGACCTCAAGTTTACATAAGGTGGAATGTGGGAGGCCGGCCAGGAGTGCGTTGGAATAGTCAAGTCTAGAGGTAACAAAAGCTGGATGAGGGTTACAGCAGCGGATGAGCTGAGGCAAGGGCAGAGACGAGCGATGTTACGGAGGTGGAAGCAGGCGGTCTTTGTTACGCTGCAGATATGTTTTCAGAAGCTCATTTCAGGGTCAAATATGACACCAAGGTTGTGAACAGTGTGGTTCAGCCTCAGACAGATGTTAGGGAGAGGGATGGAGTCAGTGGCTAGGGAACAGAGTTTGTGGCGGGGACCGAAAACAATGGCTTCGGTCTTCCTAATATTTAATTGGAGAAAATTTTTGCTCATCCAGAACTGTATGGCAGAGCCCAGGGTGAATCTATAGACTAATTTAGGCATGCTAATATCTACTGAGCAGACATTACTTGCTGTGGCAGGCATCGCTGATGGCTGTTACCAGAGTTTAGAGCTGTCTGGACATCCGTGAAATATACAGTTTTTGTTTTCCATGTGTCATTATTCAATTTACAACAGCAGTGCCATTGATGCATAGCTGGCCATATCCTGGCGCACACACAACTGTACGATTTCAAAACAGGGACTGAATTGTGTCTGTTGCAGTATGCTGAAGCAGGCTTGCGACCCAGTGGTCACTTAGACATTCAGACTAGAGCTTCCTGTTCAAAATAAGTGAGGTTTATTCACCCACGGCAGTTGTGATTTTAAGTGCAGAGATAAACCAAACTGTAACAGGGACTCATAATTTACTTAATAATTAAACTATTATTCTTAACAGCAGTTATTTTCAACAATAGGCAACTGGCATTTGAACTGATTGAATGAAATCAGGCAAACAATTACTAAATTTCAATCCAAAATACAGATTTATGACCATGTTGTTGTTTGAGCTTTGTGGTTATATTTTATTCTTCAGCTGATGCAAAGGAGATAAGATATTCATTACTAATGATCAATGATTAAAATCATAAGTAATCTTGAATGTTTGTCTTGTGGTCTACCAACACTAATGACAATATAGTCATTCAAAGCCACATTCTCTTGTTTGTTTGCTCAGGACCACAAGAGCTTATTCATCAAAGTCACTGTTAGCCCATTTATCAGGTCGCACATCATCTTATAGCTCCTACTGACTTCACAAAACGTCAGCCCTCCCCTAACCTCACCAATAACTAGCTTGTTGATTTCAGAGCTCTTAGGCTCCTGACCTCATCAAAGTTTTGATCCAGACATGGATGCAAAAGCTGAATACCAGAGGAGCAGTAAGAGTAGCTGGCCTTGACATTAAGGCAGCATTCAATCAAGTTTGGCATCAAGAATCCTAACAAACATGACGTTAATGGCGATCAATCAGAAACATTTCCAGTGGCTGGAATCACATCTGTCACACAAGATGGTTGTGGTTATCAGAGGCCAATCATCGCAGCCCCAGAATATTGCTGCCAGAGTTCCTCAGGGCAGAATCATTTCACAACTATCTTCAGATGCTTCATTAATTACCTTCCCTCTGTCAAAGCATTAGGAGTGGGATTGATTGCTGACAATTCCAGTGTTCAGCTCCATTCACAACATTGAAACTTATAAAATTCTAACAGGACTAGACAGACTAGATGCAGGAAGGATGTTCCCGATGGCGGGGGAGTCCAGAACCAGAGGTCACAGTCTAAGGATAAGGGGTAAGCCATTTAGGACAGAAATGAGGAAGAATTTCTTCACCCAGAGAGTGGTGAACCTGTGGAATTCTCTACCACAGAAGGCAGTTGAGGCCAGTTCATTAAATATATTCAAGAAGGAGTTAGATATATTTCTTAAGGCTAAAGGGATCAAGGGATAGGGGGAGAAAGCAGGGACAGGGTACTGAATTTGGATGATCAGCCATGATCTCATTAAATGGCGGAACAGGCTCGAGGGGCCGAATGGCCTACTCCTGCTCCTATCTTCTATGTTTCTATGTTTCCTCCAATAATGAAGCAGCCCATGCCAGCCTATCGCAGAACCTGGACAACAACCAGACTTGGGCTGACACGTGGCAGTTAACATTCAAACCACATAAATGCCAGGTAATGATCATCTCCAACAAGTAAAGGCCCAACCACATCTCTCTGACCTTCAACAGCAGCCACCATTGCCAAGTCCCTCATCATCAACTTCCTGGAAGTCATCACTGTCTAGATGTTTAACTGGACCAGCCATATTCAAAAATGGGTTTAGAATACATGTACGTAAACGCACAAAGTGTGGTGAATAAGGTTGGTGAGCTACAAGCACAATTAGCCGTGTGGCAATATGATGTTGTGGCAATAACGGAAACGTGGCTTAAAAACGGTGAGGACTGGGCACTTAATATTCAAGGGTACATGGTGTTCAGAAAAGATAGGGAAGGAAAAAAGGGAAGTGGGGTGGCTGTGCTGATTAAGGAAGCCATTGTTGGAAAGGGAGGATGTTCTTGAGGGGACAAGGGCAGAATCCATTTGGTTAGAGTTGAGGAGCAAAAAGGGTATGATCACGCTATTGGGGGTATTCTATAGGCTTCCAAATAGTGAGAGGGAGGTAGAGGAGCAAATCTGCAGGGAAATCACAGAGATATGCAAGAGCTATAGAGTGGTGATATTGGGGGCCTTTAATTACCCAAATATCGATTGGGATAATGCTAGGGTAAAGGGAAAGGAGGGGGAGGAATTTCTGAAATGTGTTCAGGAAAATTTCCTTGACCAATATGTTCTTGGCCCAACTAGGAAGGAGGCATTGCTGGATCTGGTGCTGGGGAATGAGGTGGGCCAGGGCAACCAAGTGTCTGTGGGAGAACACTTGGGTATGAGTGATCATCATATCATAAGATTTAGATTAGCAATGGAGAGGAGCAAGAAACAATCTCGAGTGGAACTTCTAAGCTGGAATAGGGCGTAGTGAGAGAGGAAGTATTAAGGGGTTTAGCAGCTTCAAAAGTGGATAAATCCCCAGGCCCGGATGAAATGTATCCCAGGTTGTTAAGCGAAGCAAAAGAGGAAATAGCAGAGGCCCTGACCATCATTTTTCAATCCTCTCTGGCTTCAGGTGTGGTGCCGGAGGACTGGAGGACTGTTAATGTGGTACCCTTGTTTAAAAAGGGAGAAAAGGACAGACTGAGTGTAATTACAGGCCAGTCAGCCTAACCTCGGTGGTGGGAAAATTATTGCAAAGAATTCTGAAGGACAGCATAAATCTTCATTTAGAAAGACACGGATTAATCAAGGATAGTCAGCACGGATTTGTTAAGGGAAGGTCGTGTCTGACAAACTTGATTGAATTTTTTGAGGAGGTAACAAGGAGGGTAGATGAGGGTAGTGCGTTTGATGTAGTGTATATGGACTTTAGCAAGGCTTTTGATAAGGTTCCACATGGCAGACTGGTCACGAAGTTAAAAGCCCATGGGATCCAGGGCAAAGTGTCAAGTTGGATTCAAAACTGGCTCGGAGACAGGAAGCAGAGGGTAATATGTTGATGGGTGTTTTTCTAACTGGAAGGCTGTTTCCAGTGGGGTTCCGCAGGGCTCAGTACTAGGTCCCTTGCTTTTTGTGGTATATATCAATGATCTAGACTTGAATATAGGGGGTATGATTAAGAAGTTTGCAGATGATACCAAAATCAGCTGTGTGGTTGATACTGAAGAAGGAAGCTGTAGACTGCAGGAAGATATCAATAAATTGGTCAGGTGGGCAGAACAGTGGCAAATGGAATTCAATCGGAGAAGTGTGAGGTAATGCATTTGGGGAGGGCTAACAAGGAAAGGGAATACACATTAAATGGTAGGACACTGAGTAGTGTAGAGGAACAAAATGACCTTGGAGTGCATGTCCAAAGATCCCTGAAAGTAGCAGGCCAGGTAGATAAGGTGGTTAAGAAGGCATACGGAATGCTTGCCTTTATTAGCCGTGGCATAGAATACAAGAGCAGGGGGGTTATGCTTCAACTGTATAAGACACTAGTTAGGCCTCAGTTAGAGTACTGCGTGCAGTTCTGGACCCCACATTACAGGAAAGATGTGATTGCACTAGAGAGGGTACAGAGGAGATTTACAAGGATGTTGCCGGGAGTAGAGAATCTTAGCTATGAGGAAAGACTGGATAGGCTGGGTCTGTTTTCCTTGGAACAGAGGAGGCTGAGGGGAGACCTTATTGAGGTGTATAAAATTATGAGGGGCATAGATAAAGTGGATAGAAAGGACCTATTTCCCTTAGCAGAGGGGTCAAAAACCAGGGGGCACAGATTTAAAGTAATTGGGGGAAAGTTTAAAGGGGATTTGAGGGGAAATTTCTTCATCCAGAGGGTTGTGAGGGTCTAGAACTCACTGCCTGAAAGGGTGGTAGAGGCAGGAACCCTAACCACATTTAAAAAGTACTTGGCTGTGCACTTGGGATGCTCTAACCTGCAGGGCTACGGACCAAGTGCTGGGAAGTGGGATTAGGCTGGATAGCTCTTTGTTGCCTGGCGCGGACACGATTGGCCGAAATGGCCTCCTTCCGTGCTGTAACTTTCTATGATTCTATGGAAAAAAAAGGGCTAACTTCAATGGGATGGGAAAGGATCTAGCCAGGGTAAAATGGAACCAAAGACTGACAGGAAAAACTGTAACGGAACAATGGGTGATCTTGAAGGAGGAGATGTTCCAAGTACAGGCTAGGTACATTCCAACAAGAGGGAAAGGTAAGGGAACCAAAGCAAGGGCTCCTTGGATGACAAGGGAGATAGAGAAGATGATGAAACAAAAAAAGAGGGTGTATGATGCATGTCAGGTGAATTCTTCAAGGGAGAACCAGACCAAATACAATAAGTTGAGAGGGGATGTGAAGATGAAAATAAGATTGGCAAAGAGAGAATATGAGAGTAGAATGGCAGTTAACATAAAAGGGAACACAAAATTCTTCTACCGACATGTAAATAGTAAGTGCGTAGTAAGAGGCGGGGTGGGGCCTATTAGAGACAAAAAAAGGTGATCTATGCTTAGAGGCACAGGGCAAGGCTAGAATACTCAATGAGTGCATTGTATCGGTGTTTACTAAGGAGGTGGATGCTGACAAAATATCGGTAAAAGTGGAAAAGGTAGAAGCAATGGAAGGGGTGAAAATTGATAGACAGGATGTACTAGAAAGGCTGAGTATGCTTAGAGTGGACAAGTCGCCTGGTCCGGATGGCTTGTATCCCAGGTTGCTAAGGGAATTGGGGGGAGGAGATAGCGGAAGGGCTTGCCATAATTTTCCAATTTTCCCCAGATGTGGGGGAGGTGCCTGAGGATTGGAAAGTGGCAAATGTAACACTATTGTTCAAGAAAGGGTGTAAGGACAATCCTAGTAACTGCAGGCCGGTCAGTTTAACATCAGTGGTGGGTAAAGTTTCAGAAACAATAATTAAGGAAAAAATTAACGGGCATTTGGAGAGGGTTAAGCTAAGGAAGGAGAGCCAACACGGATTTGTAAAAGGCAGATCATGTTTGACTAATCTAATAGAATTTTTTGATGAAGTAACAGAGAGGATCGATGAAGGGAATGCAATGGATGTTGTCCACATGGATTTTCGAAAGGCGTTTGACAAAGTACCACATAGAAGGCTGGTTAAAAAAATTGAGGCTCATGGAATAGGTGGGTCAGTAGCAGCTTGGATAAGGAATTGGCTTAAGGACAGAAAACAGCGAGTTGTAGTAAATGGCTGTTTTTCAGACTGGAGGATGGTAGACAGTGGTGTTCCCCAAGGGTCAGTGCTGGGGCCACTCCTTTTTTTGATATATATAAATGACCTGGCTATTGGAATACAGAGTAGAA
This sequence comes from Squalus acanthias, assembly GCA_030390025.1. Lineage (NCBI taxonomy): Eukaryota > Metazoa > Chordata > Chondrichthyes > Squaliformes > Squalidae > Squalus > Squalus acanthias. Next base: position 114,333,575 of record CM059434.1, read on the forward strand.
TTTCTAAATTTGCAGATGACACCAAACTTGGGGGTGTGGCAAACAGTAATGATGATATCAATCGACTGCAACAAGACATAGAAAGGCTAGCAGAATGGGCAGACAAGTGGCAGATGGAATTTAATACAGAGAAGTGTGAGGTGATGCATTTTGGCAGAAGGAACAGGGAGAGGCAATATACAATTAATGGAAGCGATCTTGCCAGCCCTGGGGAGGCGGGTATGGAGGCGGGACTGCTGGGAAAATGGCAGAATCTGGGGGCGCCTCCATGCCATCTTACCAGTAGGCGGGTAGCCGACCCGCGCCGGGTCCCGTCTCCTGGAGGCGGGAAGGGGATTACAACCACTTAACTGCCTGTTAACAGGCAGTTAACAGGATTATCCCCATTTTTCCAAGAGAGGCGCGGGCTTCCCGATGTCGGGAAATCCTGCCAGGGTCACCGAAGCGAGCAGTGGGTCTGCAGGGGTCGGAGGGGGTCCAAAAGTGCACTGTGAAGGTAAGTGATGGGGCAAGTATGGAGAGGTAAGTATGTGAGGTGAGTGGAAAGTGATAGAAAATGTTTACTTACCTTTGTTTCTTCCTGCAGGCTTCAATCGGTGGGTATGCGGAGAGTCTCGTATCTCACCGGCAGAGATGACAGAAGGCTGCTGCATTCTCCGATGCAACAACCATCTAATTTCTGCTAAAGAAAGAGGTTTGATGAGTCTTGAATACAAGGACTCATCAAACAACATAGAATGTCAGTGTTTGACAGCTTCACAGAGCTGTCAAACGATGACAAGACATCTGTCAAAAAATTTTGACAGATGAAACGTCATACGCTGACGTTCTCTGTAACCGGCTTCCCCTTAATTGGCCTGCTAAGCCCGCTGGGCGGGCTTAACAAGGTCAATCAAGGGAAAATAGCGTGGGATGGCCACAAGTTGATGGAGGCGGGACAACGACCTGACAAGCAACAGTCCCGCCTCCAACGTGCCCCCATTGGCAAAATCGCCCTCAATGGCACAGTTTTAAAGAGTGTGCAGGGACAGAGGGACCTGGGAGTTAATGTGCATAGGTCACTGAAGGTGGCAGGACATATTGAGAGAGTGGTTAACAAAGCATATGGGACCTTGGGCTTCATAAATAGATGTATTGAGTACAAAAGTAGAGAAGTTATGCTGAACCTTTATAAAGCGCTGGTTAGGCCACAACTGGTGCACTGCATCCAGTTCTGGTCACCACACTTTAGGAAGGATGTGAAGCCCCTTGAGAGGGTGCAGAGGAGATTTACCAGAATGGTTCCGGGGATGGGCGATCTTAGCTACAACGACAGTCTGGAGAAGCTGGATTTATTTTCATTAGAGCAAAGGAGGTTGAGGGGTGATTTGATAGAGGTGTATGAGATTATGACGGGTTTGGATAGGCTAGATGGGGAGAGGCTGTACCCACTAGTTGATGGTACAAGGACTAGGGGACACAGATTTAAGGTTTTGGGCAAGAGATACAGGGGGGATGTGAGGAAAAACTTCTTTACACAGCGAGTGGTGATGACCTGGAATTCGCTGCCGATGGAAGTGGTGGAAGTGGAGACACTCAATGTTTTCAAGGGGAGACTGGATAGGCACTTGAGGGAAATAAACTTGCAGGGCTACGGGGGTAGAGCAGGGGAATGGGACTGACTGGATTGCTCTACAGAGAGCCGGCATGGACTCGATGGGCCAAATGGCCTCCTTCTTTGCCGTTATGACTCTATGACTATATCAATACCGTGGCTACAAGAGCAGGGCAGTGGCTGGATACTCTGTCACGAGTGGCTTACCTCCTGACCTCTCAATGCTGCTCTACCATCTACAAGTCAGGAGTGTGAAGGAACATTCACCCTTGCCTGGATGGTGCAGCCGCAACAGTCAGAAAGCTCAACACCATCCAGGACAGAGCGGTCCGCTTGAATGTTGTCCCCGCCACTGAACCTAATATCCATCCTCTGCACCACCTGTGCACAGCAGCAACTTGCCGAGCTTACTTTGACAACACCTCCCAGCTCTGTGACCTCTACCATGGAGAAGGACTAGAGCAGCAATGTCATAGGAACACGATCACTTTCAATTTCCCCTCCAAGTCACATATCATTCTGACATGGACATGTACTGGCTGTTCCTTCATTGGGTCAAAATCCTGGAATTTCCTATCTAACGAGATTGTGGGAGCACCATCGTCACAATAATTGCAACAGTTCAAAGAGAAGGCCCACAACAAATTCTCAGAGCAACTAGGAATGGGAATTAAATGCGGCCTTGTCAGAGTCACCCAGATCTTGAGAACACAATTTTTTAAAAAATGAATTTCAAGTGCTTCCTGACAATATAAAAATATCTGGGATAGCCTCCCCAAGTGAACTTTTCTACTACTAGATAGTATTTAGGAGTTCCAATGTCTCATATATTGTTAGCCATGCCAAACGCTTTCGTAACAGACTAAATTATCAAATAGGTTTATTCATGGAGAGAGGTACATTCAGAGCAGCAACGCAAGCGAGATATTGGATCAGTGTTAATACCGCAAACTGGTGACATCACAAACCATAAAACAGGCAGACCAATCCGATGAGATCATTTAAAAATTTCCCTGAAGAACTTCGGGTAAAACAAATGCGATAGTTGACAATCTGACTCTTTATTGAGCCAACAGCATAGACTTTGCAGGATTTTCATAGGCACGCACCCAGAGAGCTGTGTTCCATACCCTCCCAACTCATGGCCAACCAAAACCAAACTGTTCATACTTGAAGTGTACAGAGCTTCACTGAACACTTTGAAGTCAGTCTGAGAGAGGTCATTTATTTACACAACACTAACAATCTATACAAATGCTAAGCACAAAATATACACAGCACAAAAATGTGAGGGTGATGGCCTATCTGTGATTAGGCTGCTTGACTTCCCATTGACACTTGTTTCAAGGCATCATGATGCCAATTGACCAATTTTGGATCTGGACAACAGCAGTCTCCTTGATTGTATTACTGTGATCATTTCTAGTGATACATTCACTTTTGACATGTTTTGCAACCAAAATGTTCACCTAGTAGGGATGTTGTCCTTCAAAGGGTTACTGTAGAACATGTTGGCTTTTAAATGATGGTGTAATTTCAATTTTGAGTCTTAAAACTAATTTAAACTAGGAGGTACAGTAAAGAAAAAATAGGAAACAATGAGCAAAATACTCCAATTTGTCAGAGCTGATTCACGCTGAGGTATACGTGCATCCAAACTAGCATCCTTCGGTCGTTTGGCCAAGTGATCATTTTTCCTGTGTAAGCTTAGTGTCAATGGACATATAAAATTCTTAAGGGGCTTGACATCTTGAGCATCCCTGATTATAATCGCTCAAACCTTGGTGGCTGTGCCTTCTGTTGCCTAGGCCCTAAATTCTGGAATTCCCTCCCTAAACCTCTCTGCCTCTCTACCGCTCCTTCCTCCTTTAAGACACTCCTTAAAACCTAACTCTTTGACCAAGCTTTTGGTCACCTGCCCTAATTTCTCCTTATGTGGCTCGGTGTCAAATTTTTTGCCTTTTAATACTCCTGTGAAGCGCCTTGGAACGTTTTACTACGTTAAAGGTGCTATATAAATACAAGTTGTTGTTGTTGTTGACAGGGTTAATGCTGAGAAAATGTTTACCCTGCCTGGGGAATCTAGAACATGGGGTCACAGTCTCAGAATAAGGGGTCGGCCATTTAGGACTGAGATGAGGAGAAATGTCTTCACTCAAAGGTTTGTGAATCTTTGGAATTCTCTACCCCAGAGGGCTGTGGATGCTCAGTCGTTGAGTATATTCAAGACAGAGGTCGATAAATTTTTGGGAAGTAAGGGAATTAAGGGATGTGGGGATAGTGCGGGAAGCTGGAGTTGAGGTAGAAGATCAGCCATAATCTTGTTGAATGGCAGAGCAGGCTCGAAGGGCCAATTGACCGACTCCTGCTCCTATTTCTTATGTTCTTAACCATAGAGGACAACATAGCTGAGCCACATCTTGCCCCAAGATCTAAACGTGCAGCTTCTCGTAGGGATCCCTGGACAGCAATCAAGAGCAAGCATCCTGGTTGATTTTTTTCTCTCTTTTTCAGGAGCTTTGAGGCCTCCAAAATAAGATTGGCTAACTCAGCAAAAACCCTAGGATCTACTGGTCTGCATTATACCAGGTGGTGCATTTAAACACTAGGTTAACCAGGGTAACTTATAGGCAATTTTCCACTTTAAAAATTGAGCGAACCCCTAATTATCTAATCACGACTGTAGTTTCATCATAAGATACTTGTCACAGAATTCCTACTTAGCAGAAACAGAAGCTAATTGTTACAACAAATCCCAAGTATTAACTTCTGATGACTTCAATAAAATCACCTCGAACAGCAGATTTGTACAATAGAACAGCTATTTACCAATGATAAATGTAAATGATAACTCTTTGATTTTGTTGTGATGTTTTGCCTGTAGTTATTCTAAATATTCCTTTTTATTATTTCTATTGAGATAAAGTGCTTTGCATTTAGTACGAATAAAAAAAATTCATGTCTTTCATGGTGCAAACTTGCCATAGGAACCAAATACAGGAAACTCTTTATTAACCGGCACCGACGGGACCAGCGTGGTGCCGGTTTATCGAAAGTACCGGATAACGGAGAGTTATATCTACCGAGGCTATTTTTAACAAAGAGACTCCAGGCAGCACGGGAGAATCAACTCCTGCTACTGCAGTGTTTCGGACTTCCGACAGCGCCAGGAGGCCGAGTAGTGGCACTTTTGAAAACTACCCCTACTGACTAAATCGGCGTTCGCGGACTCGGACTCAGGATCGGCAACATTGCCGGTTATTTGAGAGGAGTTTTCGGAGTACTCAGCGTTCGCGGAGACTCGACTGCGACTCGGCAACATTGCCGGTTATTTGAGAGGAGTTTTCGGAGTACTCAGCGTTCGCGGAGACTCGACTGCGACTCGGCAACATTGCCGGTTATTTGAGAGGAGTTTTCGGAGGATGATTTTTGCCGGTTAAGCGAGAATTCCGGATATTTGGGTGCCGGATAAACAAAAGTTTCCTGTACATGGCATAGCAACAGAAGATAGTATGTGGGTAAAGTGCCCATTGAGGCAATAATGGGCCTTAAATTGTCTCTGTGGTGATAAAGGCTGCTTACATAGGATATACAGCACAGAAACAGTCCATGCTGCTGCATTAAAGCATCGGTACAGAGTATGCTAAACTAGAATCCACAAATATTACATCAGATGGAAAGGGATTTGAAGTTTGACGCAATGAAAGAAAAATCAATGTGTAAGTATAAGGATTCTGTCATATCTTGAATTACTTAATTAAAGGTTTCTCAGTATAATTGGGAAGAGTTTATTTACCTTCCGTGAGCTTGCCTGTTTGCTCTGCAGTTCCCCCGGGAAAGATCTTGGCAACGTAAGCACCAATTTCTCCATTTCGTCCTGGAATCTCTTTCCCACCAATAATCCTGATTCCTAATCCATTTCCTGGTATAACAATAAACAATTAACATTAACAATGAGAAACGATAAATATTTTGGGAGCACATATTTCAAAGTAGCATTTCTCTGAATTTCATGTTAAGCTAATCTGTTAAAAGGTAATGTGGGGGTTCGAGCGTAATGTGAGGTACAGCCCCACCCCAACAATCCTTTACTTGGCAAGTTCTTAATTTCAGTAAGGCTGTTGGGGGCAGCACTGAGGAAAGGCCAGTCGGAGAGGGCTGTATACATTTAGAGGCCAAATCACCAAGAGTTCATTTGCACACAGTGGTTTTGCACTAAGTGGCTGGAGACTAGGATCATTGGAAGAATAGACCACTGACACAGTCTCTCAGTTGGAGAATGGTGACCTATCAAGGCGAAGAAAACTGTGTTTTGGGTTGGACATTTTACTAAATTCAAATAGGCCAAAATATTTGTATTTTTTATGTCAGAAATCTAACACTAAGTATGCAGGCACTGTTTGAATGAAGGGTTCAGCAGAAGTCAAGGTCCTGTGTTGGGGAATAGGGAGCCAAAGGAGTCAGCGAGGAGGGAGTGATGGATGGCAGAGGTTTGGACAAGTGATTGGAGTTTGTGTAGAGTTTGGGAGGCTGATTAAGGACAGCATTAAGTCTGGAGGTAATAAGTGTGGATTAGGGTTTCCGCTGCAGTGGGAGTGAGGTCAGAATGGAGGCACTGTTGAGTTGGTAAAATTAAGTGATTGTGGTGATGGATGGGATACGGGGTTTGAAACTTCAGACTCCCCCAAGGATCTATCCTTGACCCCCTCCTCTTCCTCATCTACATGCTACGCCTTGGCAACATTTTCTGAAGACAATGTGTCAGCTTCCACATGTACACCGATGACACCCAGCTCAACCTCTCCACCAGCTCTCTGAACCTCTCCAACATGCAATCTTGAATGAACCACAACCAGCCACAACCTCCTTACCACTAATTCCATCCCTTGCCCAGCCACTGCCTCAGATTGAAACAGATGGCTCGCAACCTCAGCATCCTATTTGATCTTGAGCTGACCCCATACACTCTCCATCACAAAGACTGCTCACTTCGACCTCCATAACATCACCTGCCTATCCCCCCAGATCAGCCCATCTGCCACTGAAACCCTGAACTATGGCTTTGTCACCTCATAACTGACTATTTCAATGGTCTCCTGGTCAGCTTCCATTCTCCTTTAACTTCAGCTCATCCACACTCTGCTGACTGTAACCTATCCCACACCAAGTCCTGCTCACCAATCACCCCTGTCCTTGCTTACTTAGAGTCTCGGTTCCTCAACACCTCAAATTTAAAATTCTCATGCACGGCCTTACCCCTTCCTATATTTGTAACTTCCTCCAGCCCTACAATCTTGCTCTAACTTGCCATACTCTGACCCTTGTGCATCCTCCCTCCCTTCACCCATCATTGAAAGCGATGTTTTCAGCCACCTAGGCCCTTATGCTCTAGAATTCCCTCCCTATGCCCCTCAGCCTCTCCATCTCTCCTCTTTCAAGATATTCCTTAAAAACCTACCTCTTTATCCAAGTTTCGGCTGCCCCTCCCAATATTGCCTTCTTTATCTCGGCATCCATTATTTTTATTACACCGCTACGAAGCGCCTTGGGACATTTTTCGACATTAAAGGTGCTGTAAAAATGCAAGTCGATGCTGTTGTTGTGTTGCCAGCTTATATAAGGACACTGACTCCATACTTATGGATAATGTTGCTGAGGGGCTACACGTAAACAAGGAAAAGAGGGAGCCAAGGACAGAACCTTGGGATACCGCGGATGTCACCATGTGGTTGCAGGAGAAGCTATTGTAAGAGAGATGCTGCCTATTTGGAAGAAGTAGGAATAGAACCATGAAATGTGACTGAGACACCCACACAACTTTGCTCAATGCACCACCACAGCTGCACCAACATTGAGGCTCCCAAAGTATTAAAATAACCCATTAAAAGTGTGTTACTTCTCTGTGAAACACACTCTTCTTGTCTGTTAATCTATCATAATACTAGTTTTGTATCATAACATTGGAGAACAGTTCTTATATATGAAGTAGAGTTGCACAATTCAAACTTGGTGGCTATGATGAAAGTGATAGCGAGAAAAAGGCTGATGATAAAATCAAAAAGAAAACCTCCAAAAACACTTTAAAAACAAAGCAGGCTATATTAAATTTTAAAATCAATTATTTCTGGGAGCACATTCAAGATTTCAACACACATTCAGGATTTCTATAGTCTTATTACATCATCCGACCCCAGGTATTATGGAGCAGTGTTATTTCAAAGTAATCCAATACAAATTCATTTCCTGCAATTTGCAGTATTAACGTTAAAGAAGTCATTCTCAATGCTAGTGCCATTAGAAACCACCTCCCGCTAACACTCACCCACTATACAACTTGGGAAAAGAAAATGACCTCATAAAACTTTTTGTCTTGATCACCACAGAAAATAGTGTGCCAATTATACTGAGTCTTTTCACTTAACATTTTTAATAAGCTTCAATTATTCCACCAAATATGTATGGACATGCTGTAACGAAAAATCCTTCATACATCACACATTGGAAAAACAGGTGCTCGACATGCACAGACTGCACACCAAAAGTTGGATTGAGTTACAGTTTCTTCATTATTCGTGAAACATAATGATGGCAGGTGGGAGTTATTACAATGGAAATAATATAACCTTGAGGCTCAAGGCGACAGCATGCTTCTGATGTCTCTAACGTTCTCTATGAGATTATTTTCTTTTGTAATCACTCCCTACTTCTCCACATATTATCTACTCCCACCCACTGCTTCTTCATCACTATCATTTTCCAGGGTTCAGCACATCAAATCAAATCCAGGCTCTCAATTTTCCAGCTCTATCTTTCTATAGCATGGCTTCAGATTCGTTGAGTCACTCCCCCTGTAGTAAAAACACACACAATGCTCTAGCTTTGTAAGCCATAGCATATGAAAGGAATTTGCAACTTTGAAACCAAGTAGTTCAGCTCCTGATTGCTGAGGCATTTGTATTTATTTATAGAAGTGTTTTTATAACCTCCCAACGAACATAATTCTCTGGTAAAATCACCTCTAGATTGATACACCTCTGCCCCAAACAGAACTGGAATCCGAAAAAACAAAAGCACCCGCCATTCATTGGTCTGGAAATTTGAACATGCCCAAAAACAGGTGGGCAAGGGGCACTGGAAGTGATCCGTGCGTCTGAATGGATAGGCCCACGACACATGGAATATTGGGCCTCGCGCCTCATCATCAACAAGCCAGCAAAGTGCTGGCTGCGTTCAGGGTAACCCAATATTGTAGCTGGGGCTTGAAACAGGCGTTTGGCCCCTGATTTGAATATGTAAAGGACTTAATGCCTGTTTCAGGTGTGGGCCCAGGATGCTTATTTTTTTGCTGACACCAATATGATGGGGGGCATGCCACCGGCTCGTAATTAGCATGCGTTTCCTGCCCACCTTGAACCTTCGGGTTTATATGGCTTAGCACAACCAGATAATTTATTCACTTACAGCAGTGGATTAGATATTTAGAACATCATGGCACAGTGCAAACTGTTCTCTGTAGTTTCCCTGCCATGCTGAAGGGAGCTTTCCATCACATCATTGATGAAAGCATTCTCTATTGAGGGATGGGTTGGCATCTGCTGGAAGGCACTATCTGAAGGTAGCATATAAAAAGACACGCTCCTGTATCCAGTCTTTCGTACCTACCTTCACTTGGTTGAAGCAAGGCAATTAGTTGCTGCTGAAGCTCTCGCCACCTGCTGATGGAAGATCTCAGCAGACTTGGTAATCGATACCCAAGTTCGGCTGACCGGACCGCAGGATTCTTCCTGCCGACTGACCAGCCCGTCCGGGGAGAGGGGAGTAGAGTGTGTGTGGGGGGGAGAGGTAGAGTGTGTGTGGGGGAGGGGAGTAGACCATCTGTGGGTTGGGGGGTGGAAGAGACTGTGTGTGGGGGTGGGGGAGGAAAATGGCCTGATGTGTCAGGTGGTCGTCGCTGGATGAGCAGCGGGAAGTTTCAGTGGCTGGGACGCTAAACTGCTCGGTTTTAGCTGCTTAAACCCCAGCAGGAATCCTGCATGTGTCTGGGAGTCTCGAAGTTATGCCTTTTTCCAATTTATGTGCCTACATTTTCTGAGCTTAATGAGTGGCGTGTCCCCCAACAGGAAGAGAGAGCACACTCCACTTTGGACAAACAGTAATGTGGACCGATGGGGATTTTTCAATAGTTTGGTTTGGTGATCAGAGTGGCCTCACAGGTCAGACACCTCGCTGACTAAAAGCAATAACCACCCACTATTGGGGGAACTCTAGGGGAGTTATTAAAGGATGAATGTGCACCCTGACCTTTCATAAAGGGGAAGGGAAGTGAAAGTGGGAGCCTTTTGCAGCATTAAATGCTCTCTCAGTCTCAGTAAATAAAAAAAAATCATTTAAAAACTCCAACCCGTAGATATTTTAAATTAAATATTTTTCCTTCTCCAGTGTGTCAGTCTCACTAAGCAGCTGCATCACCTGTCACCTGAAAGTGGCATTCCGGACTTGCCCGCTGACTGGAAAATGGGTGAGCCAGAAAACCTCTGACCAGATGTGCACAGGTACACAGCTCTACTTAATCTCAGCGCCCTAATGTTGATTCAGGGAAAAGCACAAATGTTTGCCTTGATTTCTGTGCAAATTATGAATGCTGATGAGAAACACAATGGAGCATGTAATTATTGCAGCTGCTATTTCAACCAGAAATCCTGGAAATCTCATGCGAACTGCACAAACTAATCTGGAGGAAAACAAATATTTAAATAAATGTTTGGTGTGAGTTGAATCCACATGCAGTATTGCTGGGGAGGAGAGTATAGATGGTTATTCACAGCTCCAAATTAAGAATAGGTAGGAGAAAGCAACATGTGAGAAAGCACTTTGAATCCTCCAATTTTATTTTTTTCTCTAGTCAACTTACTTCCCTCCCCTTCTGAAGGTGTCAACTTTTTGCGGAGCTACGGTTCCAGACTCTCGAGTATCTCACCCAAGTGACCATCAATCATGTCTGAATCTGACAGCAAGTGTTGACATAGGGGATGCATAACTGCCAAGCTTGATCCTATCCTCACCCAACAAATGCAGAGTTCCAACAGAGGTCACTGGATACTGTACAGCAGTGGGAACCCTGGCCAATCTTCCCCTTCCTACTGGACGAGTGCTGAGGCTAATATTAATGCTCCCATTGGCACCCCAGTTCAGATCAGTAGAGAGGCTTGGAAACTCCCTAATCTTTATCCAGCCATGCACTGAATAAACTTGCTAAGCTATCAGGGGAGCCCGGTCCCTCACCTTTTAAAAAAATGTGACACTGATCACATTATGCAACTCACTGCTTCCCTTGTGCTGATGCATAGAATTTAGTTCTAAAATACAGGACGCTTGTTTGCAACCCTCAGATCAATTCTAACAATCACTGCCCATGAGCGAGAGACAGAAGAGGCAGTAACTTAAATTTAAAGTAGCAGTTATTACCCTGTCACCAAGGCAGGTGGCTCACTATTTGAGACTGCAGTGTGTCACATAAACTCCACCTGCCACTAAAAACATTCATTAAATGCAGCGAAGCCTTTGCCAATGCGACTGTGCTCAACCTCCTTGTAATGAAACATCAGATTGTAATCAGCATACTGAATATGCCCTTCAAATGATTCATTGTGCATCCGAAATAATTGTCAATCAGACTGGAATACCCAGGCAGGCCTTGTCCCACAACTCCTCCCCATTTCCCTGATTCATGTTCTCAGCAGCGACCAACTGCTTTCCTGAAGAGTTAGTTTCACTGACAGCCAATAGTGTATTCCAATGTTGTAAGAGTAGGGCAAGCGAAGATGCAGTCTGGATGATTCAGCCCAGAGATATTTTCATTCTACACGGCTATATCGAATGGAAGATAATTCTGGATATTGGCAATGCTTTTTCGGGAGAAATGTTTTTCAAAATTTAATTGAATGTAAATTCCATCCCAGCTTGAATGAACAGCCAGTAACATAAATACAATAAATCTGAAGCTACATCAATATTCTAAGAAATATTTTAGATATTATATATACTTTTCTGGCTATATTATTCAATTATTTCTCATGCCCATTTTAAGACAAAAAGGCAGAGAAAAGGAATAAACATAAGGGAGCAGATTTTTGTTTTATTGCCTGTGCGTTAAGCATCGCCTGGGCTGAGTGTGGAACGGGAACTCTGCCGGGAAGGTTTCCACGACCCTAACAGAACCTGCTGCATTTTCCTTACATTCATTTCAATGTTTGTGAGGATCTCATTGCTCTGTGGTGTCACATGGTTAGAATGAACCAAGTTGTGAGGTTAATTTGTGGCTAAAAGGGAACCGGTTGCAGAGAGGGTGGGGACCACACTACACCAACCTTTCACACAGCAACCTGAAACACTCACGTCGTTTAATTGGCCAATAAAATTCTCTATGAGATGACATTTCTTTGACTTCAATTAAATGTTTCAAGGAATATAGCTTCTTAATTATGAAATGTGTGAGCAATGTAACAATGAAGGTTTACAGTCATATTTTTAGTTAACTTGTACTATGCAAAGCTCAGTTGGTTGGATAGTTCAGCACCCAACAATGGTTATTCGTTGACTGAATGGGATAATATATTTAATCAATCTTACCCATGAAACAAAATGTCTTGACCCAGCTAAATTGATAAATGTTGACCCTGGGAGAGCACCTCATTTACATGGGGTCAGTGGACACACATGCCACCACAGCATGGGGGCAGTGGACACCCACACCACTATTTCTGGTACCGGTCTGCCCCTTGCTGCTAGACGCTTGGCGTCAATGGGGGAGTTGGGGGGGGCGGAAGGGTGGAGCCCAGTCCCTCTCTGGAGACCCCGTACAGACCTGCTCTCAGGCTCCTGTTTAAGGAGGCTGATAGAAAAATTAACCAAAGCACCTTTTCAATTATCCATGCAATGGAATTGTTGCATCAAGATTCCAAAACACTGCTCAAGGAGTTCCCTGATTTTGGTCAGTGCCTCACTGCAGTGCTCCTCCGTCCTATTGGTTGTCATAGTGACTGACATCATCCACCATCATCAAAGAGGATCTCCAGGATCCTCCAGGAGCCATCCATCCAGTCTGCCATCTCTTATGGAACAGATCTTGAAAGTTGAACTCTTGCAGGGTGAAAGAATCATGACAGCTTCCAGGACACCTGGCATTAATAGGTCGCTGCGACTGACATTATAAACTATCTGCACATTGACGGAGTAATAACCTTTTCTATTTTTTCCTGGCAGTTTTGCTTCTGGGCATGTGTGCAACTGATAATGCCCTACACCCTTGGAAATCTGTCAACATCAAAGAAACCTTGCTGCCTGGAGCCCGCTGCAGTGGCTCGGTGACTAAGTATGTGTCTTAGCAGAGCTTCGGTGGCATTCTGGATGCATCAGTGCACTGACGAACCTTCTACTCCAATCAAATCCCCCAAGGCCACTTTAAAGGACGCTGAAGCATAAGAATTCAGGGCTGTGATCACTTTCGAAGGCACAGATAGAGTTGTGTTCCTGTTTGGATTGTCCCGTCAGCTGGGTCCCCACAAGATGACACAACCACCCGTCTCCCTGGTGGTCAGTGGCATTGCAGCGGTCCTGAGGTTTAGGCCATTCTCACAGGTGTCTGATGAAAGGGGCAGGGAGGATCCTACGGAGTCATCCCTCAGCCTCTTCTACCTAGACACTCAATACACACATTGGCAATGCTGCTCATTAAGTAAACTGTTTGTTATTTGCTGCACTCCTGCTATTTTAACTTCAGTTCCCAGTAAGGGTAAACAATGACTGGAATATTTACATAGAGTTTTACAACACTGAACCAGGCCATTCGGCCCAACTGGTCCATGCCGGTGTTTATGCTCCACACGAGCCTCCTCCTACCTTACTTCATCTCAGCCTATCAACAGAACCCTCTATTCCTTTCTCCCTCATGTACTTATCTAGCTTCCCCTTAAATGCATCTATGTTAATCACCTCAACCATTTGGTAGCGAGTTCCACATTCTCATCACTCTCTGTGTAAAGAGGTGAGTTAAATGGAAATCAGTGGAAGACCGCAATGCTAGAACCAGTATTGCTGCAAACAGGCCTTAATTGGCCTTAACAGGGTTGATTCTAGCAACAAAACAAATTACACTAAACATTTTAGTCTAATTTGGAGTGACGGTTGAGATTCAGCTTCTGTCTGCAAGGGCAACTCTCGATGCTCCCTCAATGTTTGATGTTTTCTGTCGGGTTTAGTGACACATTCTTCGAAAAATCTCAGTGTATTCTATTCAGAAGGTCTATTGTAAATTCATTGTGACTATGACCTTTCTGATGCCATTACTATTAATAAACACGCTGCTCAGTATCGAGGGCTTTCCGTGCAGCACAAAGTCTTGTCAACAGTCTTTTCTTTCTTTAGGCAAAAAGGTCTTGAACAGAAGAACTTCATAATTTTAATCAATTGTGGAGTTTGCCTAATTATTGCAGCCCAGATATAATAAGTGCTCTTTTGGTGATCTGATGATGTCCAAGTGACAATCGACGTCTCTTAGATGGTCCTGGAATCAGTACTGGGGCCATTGTGGTTTGGCTATGGCATTGGCCATTCATGACCCTTGTATGGCACATGCAGACGCACTTACCGCTGGCCATATCATAGGCAGAATGGGTAGGATTTCAGGGGGAGCCAGGATCTGCCCAGCCTAGCCTCCAAAAATTAAATCACAACGGAGGGGTGCAGGCAGAAGAATCATTCGGCTTCACCTCTGTCGGGATTTATGACTGAGCCCAGGAAGGGACGGAATCAAGTATTGTCCCAAATTCTCCCCTCCTGCCAATGTATGCTAATTTTGTGCTGAAAACGGAGCAACATTTCAAGGCTTTCCATTATATATACTTATATTGCTTAAAAATCAGCATAAAGGTATTAAAAAAGGACATTTTAAAACATCCATCTGATTTTCACATACAAGTCAAATTTACACTTTAAATAAAGGAACTAAATGCCGCTGTTGAGAGTGTCACCGACTCCAAGCTAAATCATGAATACTAAGTGCCAATTTCAATCATGATAAATCAGGACTCTCCAGCTTTCAAATCAGTTTACCTGTTATAATAAAGCACTTGTGAACATTAGTGTCCACATTTTCCAAGTAAACATTAATCACTAGACTGTGTTAAAACTAAATTTGGAACAGGTGTCAGCAACCATTACACCAATTACTGTGCAATGCCAATGTGCATTAACTGATCACATTAACGCTTCCCGCACTCATTTTGAGCCCTATTAACAGTCATAATAATTTGATAAGGACAATTTTGTAATAAACACAATGTGATTTGCATAAGCTATATTACATTTGATGAGACCTAAGGTCTCAATCAGCATTTGAACAGTAAAATGTTTCCTGGACATAGTAAATAGAATATGTATAGCAACATTTGACGTACACAGAAAATAACTTTTGCCAATGTATTTAATAGAAAATGGGGAAGCTGCAGCAGGCAACAAGGTCTCCAGCCTACACTGATCTGTCACCGAGCACCCTGTAGGGAGAGGCAACACCATGGTGGACATGACTCTGCCAAAGCACCTCACGAGGGCCTGAATTAAGCAGTTGATGAGTCAGCCTAGCCTAGCATGCAGCATTGAGCATTGAGGTGGCTGGCACAATGCACGCTGTTCTGAGTAGCTCATTCCACCAAATTGAAAGCAGGAACCGGTGGTATAGCTGATGAGGAGACTAAGTCTTGGGATGGCAGCTTGTGGAAGGCATCACCTGGAGGTTGGGTAAGAGAAGATGCAATCATATATTCAGGGCTTGGTGGTTATCATGATTGGGCTGAAAAAGGAAAACAGCTGCTGCTGAAAGTTTGTACCTTTAACCGATGGAACCACTGTTCAAGGAGCCATAGTGTGTGTCCATCCTGGCAAGTCTTATTTCCATTTAGAAATATGACTATCACAAAGTAAAACTGATGTTTGGGACAAAACCAAGTCAATCCAGTTGGCTGATTATAAAGCAGTGTTGCCCAGTTATAGAGCACATTTGTCATAGTTGTGGACAAGTCTGTGGCATAAACTGCCACAATTTCCTGAATGTCGAAAGGTGAGGCAAGGATGGGAAAGAGAAGATTTCCCTGCCTGAAACTGCTGTTAGGCAGCTTGCTGGACCCTTTCTTAGTTTCACAGCAGACTGAAGGAGACAAGAGGAGAGAAGACTGAAAGGAAACAATGGGGTTATAAAAGATTATTACTGGTATATACACGTTGGTTACTACCTTTTTTGCTCCTAATAACAAATATCCAATCTTAAGAAATGTACATTTCAAAACTGCATAATTTCATTAGCTGGTCAAAAATAAAGCAAATCAAATATTCTTTTCACCTTTTTCTGAACAGAAGGAAATGTAGCCGCTTTATTGCGGCTGAATTGATTTCTGGTTGACTTTGGATAATCTAGAATGGACATAAATCCATGGAACAGAAGGTCCTGAATGAATTTGATTAGTCGAGCTCTGAATGATTTAGGATTGACAGTGTGGAGAATAAGTTAAAGCAATCTGAAGTTTGGACTGAAGAGCAGGGCAACAGGAACCATATATCAGCAGTTGTCAATGCCACTGTGGTTACAAGGTGTACGATTTTATGACTCTTTTGTCTCATTTATGCAGGCAGTTATCCTGAGTGGATCAGATCAATGATGACAACAGAGCAAACAGGTCCTATTTGTGACTGTTCTGACTTTTCAAAAGAGCTATCTGCTTGGTCCCATCCCCCTGTCCTCTCCCCATATCCTTTTATTTTTTTCCCCAATATTTATCCACTTCACTTTTAAAAACTATTGTGAATTCAGGTGCCACCAGTATTTCTGTTAGGACATCCTATGTTGTAACAACCCTCTGTGTAAATAAAAAATTGAACCCATCCTTTTGGTGATCAATTTATGCCCTCAAATTACTGACTCACCAACCAGTGGTAATAGCTTTTTCCAAATTAGTTGAAGTTGAATTTTCCCCAGATCAGAATTTTCGATAAGCTGGAGTTTATGGAGGGTGGAGGATGGGAGGTTGGCCCATGGGTGAGTATTTTGGCAATAGAAGGGCTGAAGCGGGGCGGAGACGGGCAATGTTAAGGAGATGGAAGCAGGCGGTCTTTGTGATGGAGACGGTCGGAAGCTCAGCTCAGGATCAAACAGGATGCCGAGTGTGCGAATAGTCGGCTTCAACCAGACAGTGCCATTCTATTTGACGTTGGCTGAGGAGGGGGCTGGAATCAGTGAAGAGGGTACATAGCTTGTGATGGGACTTCGATATTACCCATGTTTAACTGCAGGAAATTATGGCACTACCATGACAGGATATCAGGACGATTAGGCTGACAACACAGAGGCAGTGGAGGGGTCCAGAGCAGTGGTGGTGAGGTAGAGCTGGGTGTCAGCAGCGTACATGTGGAACCTGATGTTGTGTTTTCGGATGATGTTGCCGAGAGGCAGCATGGAGATGAAAAATAGGAGCAGGCCAAGGATAGATCCTTGGGGAACTCCAGAGCTAACGGTGCGGGGGTGGAACGAGAAGCCACTGCTAGAGAGGCTCTGACTGCAACTGGATAGGTAAGAGTGGAACCAAGTGAGGGTAATCCCACTTAGCTGGACAATGGTGGAGGTGTTGGAGGAGGTTGGTATGAGACAGGTCGGGAAGGACAAGGAGGGATAGGTAACATTTGCGCCACAGAAGTGCCAGGCAATGACTAGCTCCAACAAGCGAGAGTCTAAACACCGCCCCTTGACATTCAATGGCATTACCATCACCGAATCCCCCACTATCAACATCCTGGGGGTCACCATTGACCAGAAACTTAATTGGACCAGCCACATAAATACTGTGGCAACAAGAGCAGGTCAGAGGCTAGGTATTCTGCAGTGAGTGTCTCACCTCCTGACTCCCCAATGTCTTTCTACCATCTACAAGGCACAAGTAAGGAGTGTGATGGAATACTCTCCACTTGCCTGGATGAGTGCAGCTCCAACAACACTCAAGAAGCTCAACACCATCCAGGACAAAGCAGCCCGCTTGATTGGCACCCCCTCTACCACCTTAAACATCCACTCCCTCCACCACCGGCGTACCGTGGCTGCAGTGTGTACCATCTCCAAGATACACTGCAGCAACTCACCAAGGCTTCTTCGGCAGCACCTCCCAAATCTACGACCTCTTCCACCTAGAAGGACAAGGGCAGCAGACGCATGGCAACACCACCACCTCCAAGTTCCCCTCCAAGTCATACATCATCCTGACTTAGAAGTATATCGCCGTTCCTTCATCGTCGCTGGGTCAAAATCCTGGAACTCCCTAACAGCACTGTGGGAGCACCTGCGGTTCAAGAAGGCGGCTCACCACCACCTTCTCAAGGGCAATTAGGGATGGGCAATAAATGCTGGCCTTGCCAGCGACGCCCACATCCCATAAAAACAAATTTAAAAAAAAGAACCACAGTTCCAGTCACAGAGGGGATGTCATTTGTGACTTTAATTAGGGTCATTTCAGTGTTGTGGCAAATGGGCAACCTGACTGGAGAGATTCAAGCATGCAGTTGAGGGGAAGATGGACACGGATTTGGGCATGCGACAATACGTTCAAGAGCTTTGGAGAGGAAAGAGAGGTTAGTGAAGAAGTCGGTAATTTGCAAGGAACGAAGGATCACTCTTTGACCAAGTTTTTGGTCACCCCTCCTAATAGTGGTTCAATGCCCAATTTTGTCTGAATATTCCTCTGTGAAGTGCCTTGCTATGTTTTTTCTACGTTAAAGGTGTTACCTGAAAGCAAATTGTTATTATTATGAATTGGGCTGCTCTCACCTAAAGGACGTCAGTGACCTGATGAATATATACCTATACTACTCTTCAGCTGATGTTACAGAGATCCCGTGTGACTGAAATGGCACTGTGCTGCAGAAGTTGAGGATGGTGGTCACCTTCACAGCTGCCGAGAAAACAGCAGAGGCAGCCGTGTGCGACTTCAGGACTTCCTGCAGCAGGTCAGAGAGATGCTCTGTTGCCACTTTGGTGAAGCACATTCTTCTTATGCAAAGCTTCTTAGCGAGCTCCTCATATAACCTGTGCTGCCTGTATATTCTATGGGAATACCTGGTGAACTGACCCTCCTTCTCTTCCATGATAATGGCATACAGGGGTCTCCCACAGGGAAAGCCACACCTGCTCATGAGATGTCCCGACTGCAGGTGGGAAGGGGGTCCAAAAATCGTCTGGTGGGCTGACCCTGTGAGATGCAGTGAGGAACATCTGCAGTTATTTGTAGATAAATCCCCAAAATGGGTTCATAAAGCATTTCCAAGCTGCAGAAATCAGCGTTGAAACACTCCAGACTCTGCAAGCTCACAAACTCCGCATTTCCGCCTTGATCTGGTGATCCTGGCAGCTGCTACGCTTCCTAAATCTCAGTCTAAGTTATTCAGTTTGCTTTAGTAGCGCCAACTCAGGAATATCGCAGCTGCTACACCACGAGCTCTCACTCTGACGTACACAAATGAGGCCAGTCGAGACTTGGCAGCTGGATGGTGGGAAGGCTGAGAAAGGGCAAGGGAACTCGGGGGATACAATGGGCCAAAAATTCATCCCGCGACGCGAGAGTACGCACTGCGTACTCTCGCGTATTCTCTCTCCAATTGCCGGTTTTCTGCATGCCCTGCGCATGCGCTGAAAACCGGCACTTGGTCTTTTGAAAAGGGGGCGGTTCCTCGGTGCATCGCGTGCGCGCTACAGGCTACGCGCACGCTGTGCACTTCGTGCTTTGGACGCGCAGGTAAGTACGGAAGATTTTAGAAATGGAAAAAGGAGTAAGACCCACTTTTAACAAGGTAAGTAGTGAATTAAGTATTTTTTTGAATTTTTTTTAACAGGTATATCTTTTTTAGAGACTTTAAAGACAGGTAAGTTTATTTTTATAACTTTTTAAAAGATTTTAAATTTTTTCAAAAATTTAATTTTTTATTTAAAATGGTTAATTTATTTAACTATACTTATTTTATTAATGTGATGGTTTTTTTTAAAATTTAATTGAGGTTTAGCTGTTATTTTGGGGGGGTGTAAGATTCATAGATTTCACAGCACGTATGTGAAACTTATGAATGGAAGATGGTGTGCTGCCATTGGCTCTAACTGAGTCACGTGATCCCACAGCTCGCACGAATTCACTACGCCGGTGGGATACGCAAGCACTGTCCAGCTGATGTCTGGAACATCAAGTTCGTGCGAGCTGGATCTGAAAAAGCACACGCGGAGTGAGAGATCGCGGGGAAGCCTTACCCCCGCGGGAACAGAGCGAGATCAATTTTTGGGCCATTGTAAAGGTGCACAACAGGTGGAAATGACTTCACCTAACTTTCCTCACTCAGGAAATTTCCCACTCTGTTTATACACTGCTGTTGCCCAGTCGATGGCGAGAGAACTCACCCTGTAAAGTCTTGTATATTCGAACACTCCATACAGAAGCCTGACTGAGAACTGCTGAATCTTACAGAAGTGATGGAGGTGACACAAGTGAAAGTGAGACCCTAAACCCACAGATTAACTCATCACAAGTAGAAATTTGTAAATTGGTACTTTATAAGTCGCAGTATAACTATGAGACCAGCTTATTTGTAATATCATCAGTGAAACCTGACTCTCAATACTTTAGTCTTAATCTACAGTAGCTCGGTGATTCACAAATGTTAATTAGAAGAGTTTTTCCAAATAAAGTTACACATGGAAAACTGAAGTTGGAAGAAAAACCTTCAAATATTAAGAACATTGTAGCTTTATACAGGTTGTAGAAGGGTTTTAAAGGCTGAAAGAACCCCAGCCATTTGCCGGCACAGAGACGATGGACCGAACGGCCCCTTCTGTGCCGTAAACTTCTAAGACTTCTAGAACAATAATATTGATACATTCATGATATTGCAGTCACATATCTTAACATTTTTGATATGTGTGCCTCATATGAAAATGCAATAGACAACTAGCAATAAACGACAGCATGGCAAGCAGAGCAGGAAGGGAATCTAAATTAAATTAGAACAAGGCACACTCAGGGTTGGGTGAAGACAAAGTTCTTCTACCTGATACCGTCTGGTCCTTTAGATCCCTTTGAACTCTGACCCGAGAGTGGGGAAAGTTGTACTGAACAGGCTTCCCACCAGCCTAGAGAATAAGAAAGAAGTTCTTTGCTTCAACATATTTTTCTTGAAATAATACAACAAACATTTTGCAGAAAGCTTTGCACACAAAAAAAACACTTGTAAAAAGGAAGCTTGCAGGCCGTCATGTCTTCATGAAGGAACTGTAGCCAATTGAACTAAGAATCAATAAACTACAAATCATGTACAATTCTCCAAGGAAGGTTACTTCAGCACCCTAATGATTTCCAATAGAAAGCCAGTTAAATATTACTCTAATCAAATACTTTTTAAGCGTTATGTTTAATGGTAATCATAGCCCAGCAAGAGAAGATGAGAAAATGTAGAAAAAAATAATGTATACACTATAATTGGCAAGGTGATGATACAAGTGGCTTGTTCAGCCACTCAGAGGGCAGTTAAGGTTGGTTTGAGGCTGGAGTCACATAGACCAGACCGGGTAAGGATGGCAGGTTTCCTTCCCTCAAGGACATCAGGGATTTTTTGACAATCTGACAGCTTTTTATTTCCAGAAATGAATTCTCAAACTGCTATGGTGGGATTTGAACTCACGCTCCTCTGGATTACTCGTCCAGTAACACAACCACTGCACTATACAGAGGTGTTGATCATTTATTTTAATTGAACAGAGGAATATCATATGAATATGTTAGGCACTTTATGCTAATGCTAAATTCTAGGCTAAAATATTGGATTAAAATATTTTCTAAATGTAATAGTCTACTGTCCATTAGGATCTGGTATTCAAAACTGAGAAAAGCAGACCAATACTACATTGTATATTTAATTGCATAATTAGCAGAATTAAAAAAAAAATTAAATACTTCTAATTCATATTTAGTCATGAATAAGATGAGTCAATGTAAAAAGTAAACCTAATAAATGGTTTCTTACTTCTGTAGACTGCTGTTGAGATTGTCTCGAGTGGGTTAATTTCTCCGGAAGTTTGCGATTTAAGGCAGGTGCATCCTCAAGGCGAGATTCACGTGGCTTGTCAAACCAATCTGTTTCTTCCCGACGCAGATGATATGCTTTGAAAATCAAGGAAATGTCAGTTCTCCCGGCCAGACAATAGGAGTTTAGGAGTGGCAGCGAACTACCAGGAAAGGACGGCATTTGTGCTGTTTGGTTACTGCAGCATGCAAGTCTATGCATTTTTCAATATGTTCATGCAAGATTACAACCTATGACACAGGGCTATGGCAATTCACAAGAAGTGCAACTGAAGAGCAGAAATGCGATTTGTAAACATATCACAGATTTATTAACTAGAGACTAAAGGTGTGCAAACCATCTGATGTTGAAATCATTAGATAGTTTCCTGAACTTTAATAGGGTACAGGTTTTTGCACAGGAATACTGTGAATGCCCCATTATTACTTGTCAAATCTTTTTCTGAAGATTTTTTTTCAAGAATGAATTATATAGTTAGTTGTAAAATATAAATTCAAAACTAAATATAAAAGAACCTTCATAATCTGGGGTTATAGCCAGATCAGTTGGTTAAAAATATCTTCATTGAGTCAATTATTTTCATAGTTGTGATGAGCAAATGGAAACTAGTCGGGACAACATAAATTCTGCCATAGATTCCGGGAAACATGCATTGCTTAGATTCAAAACCAAGGGTCAAGAAACTGGACAATATAATATTTGGAATGAAAACAAGGCTAGTCAGTCCACTCCTTCTAATGATCTATAATAATTTGCACTGTCATGGATGTTGCCTGAATGATCAAGGGCTAGATTTTCCACTCACCAACGGCGAATGTGTGAGAAATCTACCCTTAATCTTTTGAGGGAAATTATTTTACTGAGGGCAGATCTCTAAAACCAGCTCGATGCCGAGAAACTGGACAACATACCAATACAATTTGGTTTGGGATTTGCATTTGTCTAATCTGAAGCAGTAATATCCTCAGTTAGAACATGAAGCATGTTTCATATCTTAATTGTTAAGATGAATAGCTGAAACTGCAAGCCTAGCAACAATAGTGCACATAGATTGGTCTTTAGTTTCCTTTGGTATTTTCAATACACAAATCTTCCCAAGAACCAATGACCATGCCTTGCAATATATACCATATAATGTCACTCAGTGCTCCTTCATTAGCTAGCAAACTCAACTTAACAAAGCTGAAAGTCCAACCAAATCATTCAACTCACAATTGATTTCAATGAACCTAGTTTGGTTGGGTTCAGTTAATTGATTCAGTGCTGTGCACACCCCTGTTTGATATAAAGCAAGAGAAGGAAAAAGAAAGAAAAAAAGCAGTATCAGAATAGTTAGGTTTCTCAGGTAATCTTTTCTTTATTTATATGCGACGTAGGGCACCAAGAATTGTAACTGCAGTGACCCTTTGATTGTTAATCAGCAGCATCTCCAAACTAAAATCTGCCAAGTCATTGTTTGTACTTATTTTTTCAGTTAGTTTTTGGCCAAGGGAGGGGGAATGCAGACAGGGGGAATAAATTCAGAATGTTGTAAAGCAGCAATGGAAGTCTTCAATAAGCATTAATAAAATTAATGAGAAATCTATATAACCCTTTTGGAAACTAAATAAAATCATTTTAAAATTGAGAAACAAACTTTGTGTCTCTGTGCTCGACTATACCATTTTGCACTTAACAGAATATTTGGAGTGGAGTTTTATAATAATTAAACATATGCAGAGATTGTAACATTGATAATAGTGCCAGAGTACACACTGACTGATGCTATTCACTAACCTAATGTTGCATACAGCTACAATGTTCAAACTATGGCACAGGGAGCATTACTTATCTGAAAAGCCACGCACATTTGTGTATTCTATTTGTTTTACTTGTTCGGCTCTGCGCACAAGCATTTCCAGAGTGGGATTGGCAGCTTTCTTGTGTAGCCAATTCCAAAATATAAAAGTAAATAAATTAGAAATAAATTGACAGAATCGCGTCTTCGTTGGCCTAGTTAAGCTATAGTTCAAAATGATCAAAACACAACTCTTCCAACATTTTCCAATTCTTTGTCATTTGTCTAAATTAAAAGAAATATTGTAGAAAGTCTTAAAGACAGCTCCCCCATTTTTATCAAATCATATACGATAAAAGAAATCGTGACATCCTACAGTACAGACTTACGTTTCAATATTAATGCTACTAATTTCTCTAAGGCTACACAGTACTTTAGGGCTAATTAATGGGAATGGTTTTAATAGCACTGAAATGTGGACTGTTTCACATACAAAAAAAAATTATAAAGGAAACTGAAAACAAAAATTGTTCCTCACAAAATCTTTACAGCTAAGCAGTATCATAAATCAAGTAACATCGTACACATTCAACTGAAATAAATGTTTGCAGTTCATTAACATCCTAATTTCCTTACTTGCAAATGGTTGACAGAAAATCCTCAATGTAAAATGAAATCTGTAATGTTTGTAACATGCTGTATGGGAAACTTTTCTCTGCTGAAGTACACACAAGTACACAACTGAAAATAAAGTACAGGCAAGAAGAAGAGAGTCCACAAAGAATGAAGAGAAATTATATACATGCACAGAAGGGAAATGTTGTTGATGATAATACAACATCCTGAGTCCCATTTTACCTTCACTGTCTGACATGGCATGTTGGAAGTCATCCATAATGAATGCTATGTCACGGTCATAGCCGCGTGTCCGTGACTCCTCTCTCATGTGTTGTTGTACTTCAGGCAGTGAGTGGCTGGAACCAAACTGTTCCCGTATATCAGCAGATATTGGTGGCAATGGGCCAGCTGCTGCACGAGCCATACCCATAGGTTGTCCAACTGGACTTAAGGGGCTTTCTTCCTCAGAATTCTGGGCCACTATGGGAATCCTCCCTCTACTGTGGCTAATAGGTAAACTGGATGGTTTTGTTCGTGCAGAAGGAGTGCTGTGTGCATAGGCGATATCTAATGGATCATTTTCCTGACCTTTTATCCGTTGTGACGTACTGGAAGGGTCTCTTTTAATTGACAAATCAAGACCATAAACTGATGAGGGTCTGGATCTGGTTCCACTGGTGTATGCTTTGTCAATTTCATCATCTAATGCAGATCTGATAGCTGGCCCAAGAAACTTCTGCTGGTCACGGATATTTTTTCTTAGGCCAAATGTTATGTCATCCTGAATAAACCTTGCCCTAGAAGTAACACCAGTCACTGATGACGTAGTGCCCATGTAGCTAGTATAGTCAGGCTCTACATCTCTGGCTTCTTGAATGGGCAAAAACTTGGAGAGTTTGGGGTCCAACAACTGTTTTTTGTGTTTGCTTTGCTTTTGGTAAATAATGGATGGTGGTAATTGTTTTGCAGCTTGCTTTTCAAGAGTTAGCCTGCCTATGCTGTATTTCTCAGATTTTGGAAAGTGCCTGTAGCTGCTATCTCCATGGTAGTAGTGGGGAAGGCCAGAAATATGTTCTAAACCTTCGGTACCTCTGCGGAACTCTTGTTTGATTTGTTGCTTTAACAGCTTTAGTTCATAAGGATCCTCCATGGAATCCTCATCTGCTTTTCCATAGGCGTGTAACCGGGTTGAGGTCTGCAATGGTCCAATAAAATCTTTCACGTCCCCAGTTCTGCGTGCTTCACTTGCGCGGAGAAGACGCTCGCTCTTTTGTACTTCCTTCTGTATATCATGAAGATTGAATCCAGTAGTAAGGGAACTAGATCCTTTAGTGAGTTCACCAATGTCATCAATCAGAACATAATTCCGAGGCGCGTGGTGCTCTAGATCTGCATAATAGGATTCTGCAGAAATGCTTGACATTGGGCTACTTGCCATGGTTCCCCTTTCATCCAGCCCTATTCTAAGGTCCAAATTACTGTACTTACTGCCCAAGTGAGGAACTGCATATGTGCTGTCTGCAGAAGTGGAAGCCATCAGAAGAGGCTGATTATGGATCACCTCATAGTTTGTAGTTATTTTGGGTTCAAGGTCAACAAGTGTTGTCTGCCTTGGTTTTTGTTGAATCATCATCATCTGTGATGGGTGCGGATAGGCTGTCGGCTGGGCTTGAGAAGGAGGGGACTGTTGTTGGTAAGTGATAGTGGGGACAGCCTGATATGTAGGCTGGGTTTGATAGGGAGAAACTTGCTGATGGTACAGTGCCTGCTGTTGGTAAGGAGATTGCTGTTGGTATTGAGTTTGGGCTTGGGTTGGTGGAGGAGAGTACTGGTACTGTGTATAATGGCTGGGAGTGGTCGCGTACTGCGGCTGTGGCTGGGTCTGAGGTGACAGAAACTGATCATAATCAGGCTGTGGTGCAGTTCTAGGTCGCTCTAATCCACGCTGCCCATCCATTCTGGTCTCTCTTATGTTGCTTACTTCACTGTCTGACATATAATCTCTTTCCTCGGCCACGCCCTGCAAATAGGCACGCTCCCTTTTCTCCCTCTCCTTCAACAAAGCTTCTTTCCTTCGATTGATGCCCATTTCCAAATATCGTAATTTGGCATCAATTTCTTTTTCTTCTTCATCCAGTTCTGCCTGTTTTTTCCTGAGTTTGGAGGACTCTCGTTCCACAAGCTCCAATTCCCTGTCAATGTCCTGGAGAATTTTAGCTCTGGCCATGGTGTTGGTCCTGCACACTCTTCTACGGGAAATGGAGCCGACAGTGGAGAATGTTGCCTGGCTCCCGGCAACGCCAAGCTCCTCTGGAGGGGGGTTGGGAAGAGTTCGCTTCACTTTTTTCTGAGTACCCACTGGTGTGGTACTTTGAGAACCTTTGGTCTGAAATGGAAACAAAGTACTTAAATCAATATAGAACATTCTATCTATGATTCTGTGATACTCAAACCAATATTGTTTGCAATGGTCTAGAAATTGCAACCAAAATATTAGAATCCAACTAAGGATGATTGACAGTGCACACTTAAATCTAACAATCCTCCAAACTGCATTTTATTCTAGTTCAGGTAAGTGTTGAGCAGATCCTCACTTGCTATCCGTTAGGTTTTTAGGGCTTCACCAGAGATTTCTCTCGTGCTGAAGTGCCAAGAAGTACTGCCACAAATGAGCTCTTGCTTCGTACAAAACAAAGTCTGACATTATGCACACAATGTCTGGCAATGTAGTATCACCCGGGGATTGAGCAGAAACCGTTGTTGCTGCAATTAGGTCACTGAATTGGCACAAATCCTCTTGTATCTCCTAGTCTTTGATAGCAGAAGAGTAAACACTTTATCAGAATTTGTGATTCGGGTATAGAATACGAATAAGGTTTATTAAAAGTAAGTCCTAGACAGTAGCAGAAAACTAATACAGCAGATTTCAGTCCACTCGAGGTTTTATCTTACACCTCCTCTGTTACAGAAAATAATAAAATTGAACAGAACGCTTTGCTAACTCTCAGTAATACTAAACCTGGATTAGCGTACCTAACATAAAACTTATACACAAGGGGGGCTAAACTCGGTTGATTTGCGCCTCCCGTTAGCGCCCTCTTAGGCAGATCAACTAGCGCCCGGGCGTGGCGCCTCCCGCGAAATTCAGCGGGAGGTTAGCGGCGGCGCTAAGCCGCCAGCGATGACGTCATCGCCGTGTGCAGCGCCCCGCTCGCACCCCGGCTGTAACATTGGGTGGCGCCTCCCGACTTACTGCCGGACGCTATGTCCGTCGGGGTCAGGGGGGTCTACCTGCGGCCAGGGCGGCGCTAGTTAAAGGGGAGGTGGCGGGCGGCCATTTTTGATGCTGGCCGCCTGCCAGCACCTGCCCCCGTTGCTGTCCCCGGCCCCCATGAAGTCCCCCTGTGGGTGCCGGCTGCTCTCCGTGAGCCCGACATTCAAGAGGAGTGCCGAGCTCGTTTGCCGGCATGCCCGATCCCTGGTGTCCCAGCTGGGCGCCGGGATGCGCTGCGCCAGGCCCCTCCCCTTTAATAAGGGGAGGAAGGCCTGCAGTACCGTGGCGCCAACCTCATTAGCATATGCCGAAATGCAAAATTCGTCGTAAACAACCGAAAATAAATCTAAACCTTCATGGCCAAGGAAAGCGTGGAACCCACAGCATATATTCCTTCCTTAAGTATGAAAATTTACATTTCAAGCCATTTAACCATCATTCATGCACATTAGGCACAGCATGTTTAAGAAACTTTTCAATATTCAATGTGACTTATACTGAAGCCATAAAAACGCATTCAAAGAAACAGAAAATACATTGGTGGTCTCAGTGAGAATAAATAAAAACATTGCTTAAAAAATCAGAATAAAACACTGGAAAATGAAAGGTGATCGGCATGAAACGTTAATTCCGTTTCTCTCTCCACAGATGCTGCCTGATCTGCTGAGTGTTTCCAGAATGTTCTGTATTTATACTGGAAAAATAACTTTGGCCCGGATTTTACGGTGGGTAATGTTGTTATTACTGCTCTGAAACTGACCGTAACTTCAGGATGTAGTGCGTGTGCATCCAAACGCGGCAATCCTGATGTTGCGTCAGTCATTCACTGCTCCGACACAGGCTGCGCTGTCCGCCAACCCCCTCCTCCCCCCATAGCCAGCAATCAGTGAAATCATTGGAAGTGACAAAAACGTGGGCTTTTCCGCGGTAATTTCGCTATTAAACACCACATTAAATGTTAAACCTTGTTGGAATAGGTGTAACTGGGGCTTTAACAGCGTATTGACTGCTAACAAATGTCGTGGCCTAAAATTTTTTATCTTTGTGAAGTGTCAAATTTTTCCATTATGGTAAAAATTACAATTTTTAAAAACTTTAAAGAAAAAATTGTTCATAGGATAAGGTAGAACCTGAAATACCATGCGAAAGTTCCATTCTTTATTTCGCTCTCTGTAACATTTTTAAACAGTGGGAAAAAGCTACCTTTATTTCCTGGTTTGCTGTCTGTGAGAATTCTTCAATGTGATTGGCTGCTTAGACAGCTTGCTGACATCACTACAGTTCTACGATGGGGATTCCCATTACAGACCGCTACAATTAATTACACGTCGAGAAAGGCAAACTTCTCGCCACAGAGATCGCGAGCAGCTTTCTTTGGGGCCAGTGGTGAGCGCCTTTGCTTTGCTGCTGACCGCAAATTAAGGGCCTTTGTTTATTGCTGCTTCTGAAATTCTGGGCTTAATTTTACGCCCATTTTGAACCAGGGTAATTGAAGGAAATTTTCATGTACGGACTTTATCAATGAAGCGGAGCCATTAAAATGAACGAAAATGTCTTGGGCACAAGCATCGATAGACAAGTGTAAAAGATCAAGGAAATTCAGGCCTAACATAATTATGTGCTCAACACACTTGTGCCCGAGGTTGTTCGATCTTTTATGCTGGGTATTTGCCCCGATTACACGACTCTCTGGGTGCAGATACACAGGAAAGCTCACCCCAGTATTGTTATGTATGCAAAGAGAAAAATATTACAGTTGTGATCCCATGTTCTCTACCATTGAACTTGAACACATCTAGAAAGTTCTTTTTAAGTTACCTTTTCCCCTCCAGAGGTTTTCCGGTGACTTGTGCCACACACAGAGCGCTGGCTTGTTTTCTTGCCAATGTTTCATTGGTACTTTGGGCTTCACTTGCTGTCTGATTTGCAATGTTTCTCACTTCCACCTCATTCCCAATACTCCTCAAACCTTTATTCATGCTTTTGACACTTAGACTTGATTTCTCCAAAGTGCTGTCAGCTGTTCTCCTGATGACCACCTTCATACTGACCTACATTATGTCTCACTTGCCTGTTGTCCATCCTGGCTGACTACAGGTTCCCAGTTCTGTCAACTCGTCAAATTTTAAATCCTCATGCTCATTTATGTCTCCTTCCAGGCTCACCCTACCCTACCTCTACAACCACCTCCAGCTTTGCAGGTCTTCCTATGCCATCCCGTCCCCACGACTCTGATCTTCTGTGAATCGCCCTTCCCTCCATTTCATCATTGGTGCCAAAGCCTTTAGCCATCTCAGCTGTCATCTATGGAACTCCCTCCCTAAAATCCCTCATTTCTCTCCAACTTTAGACTTCTAGTTAAACCCATCTCTTCAACTAATTCTACGTTGACATCTCTTAATGCCCGACACCTTGGGAAGTTTTTCTACATTAAAGATGCAACACAAATGCACGTTATTGTTGATTTACCCTTCTTATGTGCCTAAGCTCTGCTCATAGCGGCAGGGGAAGCCTAACTGAGATCAGGAGGTCACTGTGGAGAGTTAGGGGACAACGTCAAACTGGAAGATTGTGTAACGCGACGCGACTTGGCTTGTAAACCAGAAACCACTTTAAAACATGCTATTTTTCTAGAAATCACAGATTTTTAAACAAAAATTCTCAGACTTCTAATATTTTTCAGAGATCATATTTTAAAACATTTTACATGACCAGCTGTGCACTGGTTAAATGTCATGGGGGAAAAATTCATCCCATTAGCGCCTCTAAGACTAGACCAGTATCGCCGGGGCGAGCAAATCCAGCGCCGCACGCCAAATCCGGCCCCCCCATAGCGCCGCCAGTAAGAAGTACCACCGGGAACGTCAACGGCAGATAGATCGTGACGTCAGTGAATGTGTAACGCTCACTGACCACCCAATTAGCAAAATTGATTCTCGCCGCTTACCTCACCGCCTGGAGTAAACACTGATGGAGAGCTGGCGTGCAGCACCAGGAAGCTGGCTCCAGGGACATTATTTTAAGGGATCATCAGTAATCACTTGCAGCTGTCAGGTTAGTGCAGTTTCAATGGTTTTTTGTTAGTTTCACCCACTGCAACAGTTTAATTCAGTAATTTCAAGGTTCTTTTGTATCAGGAGCTGTGTGGCAACTAAAAAGTAGTTACATTTCTTTTTCAAAGAATCAAACTGCTGCACTTGGTAACATTAATAGGGGCTGTACTGGCAGCCGACCTCACCCTCCAGGATCTACGGTGGAGGGAGTGTAGGCAGTGAGAAATATGGGAACATGTGCACAGAGAGATGAGGAGGAACATCAGGTCTCTCAACAGGAGGCCTTACCCTCCGAGGGTATTCCAAGAGCACTTCTCCTATCTTCAAATAAGTGAGGAGCAGTGTATTAGTCGGCTCTGCTTCACCAAGGAGGTGGTCACAGAACTCTGCCACCTCCTCCAAACAGACCTCCAGCCTCACACCAGGATGACTTAAACCCCAGATCCCCTTTGCTCACCACATCTCCATCATTCCATCCCTCTGCAGGCCATATCACAGCACAAAGCTGAAATGAGAGACACCACAAAAGAATGGTGAGTGAAGTAATAAATTTATCAAAAAGTAGTGAACACATATTTATACCAAAAATATTCACTTTTCACCCTTGTGCAATCCCTTAGTGCCTGTCGTTACTGTGCCTTTTCCTGCTCTAGTGCTCCTACGAAGTGTTGGCCCAGTGGCTGCAGCAGGGCCGGTGGAAGGCTGCTGAGTGTCCATGTGGGAGCATGGGCAGCAGCAGTCTGGGCTGGCTGGATGACAGGCAGCGACAAGGGCAATGGCGGAGTACCAGTGGTGGGAGTAGGAATGCTGTCATCCTGAGAGAGGACAGCAGGTTCCTGCTCCACTGACCCACTGCCACTCAGTATCCCTAGCAATCTGTTGGAGCACGGATTGCTGGCCTGCTGTGACACCTTGAAAGCCCCGGTCGACGGTAGTAGACCCAGCCACGATGGCAGCAGTCAGAGCTTATATGGCATCAAGCTGAGACTGCAGAAGAGCAGTCTGAGATTGGATGCCACCAAGCATAGACTCCATTACAGCACTAAGATGCTGCGTTGCTTCCGCTTGTGCTGCAATGGAAGCTGCCAGATCGTCCATCACACGCGGCATCAGGTCTGGGTCTCCACGGTCTCTCTGGGAGTCTACCATCTTTTGCAGACTGAAAATGATGGGCTCCATGGTGTGCGCAGAGCCTTGTGTAATGTTGGAGGGGGACTCCTCCACTCTTGCCATTGCACCTATCATCTTCGTGTGCATGCCCATCACCCTTCTTCTAAAGGCCTCCCCATCGAGCTCGTCATCTGAGTCCTGTGCAGGCGAACTCGCCCTCCGGGGAGCTGGCCCTCAAGCTACCCATTCCCCCTGGCCTTGCTGCAGCCCACTCGTTCCTGGTGCCTCACCCTGTGCAGATCCTGCTACTATGCTAGCCTCTAAAGAACACGTAGTGCCAGTATCTGAGCTGGTGTCTGCGGGTGAGAGATGAGAGTGTTCTTCCTCCTCCTCTTCTCCCGCCTCGCTCTCTACCGTGTCCTCAGGGACAGGCTGCTCAGATGCTTGCTGATTATCTGAAAGCATAAAGGCACAAGAGCCGGGTTAAGGTGCGGGGAGGGGGGCAGGAAGGGAGAAATTCATGCAGACAGTATGATTAGCTGGAAAGTGCTAAACGCTTGTGGGGTGAGGGGGAAGTGGGATGTGAGAAGGAGTAGTAGTGATGATACCGTTGTTGTCCCCAAGGGGGTCAACGTCGCCGGTGGCTAAGGTGCCCACCACCTGCCGCCCAATGATTTGCAGCACTCGATTCTCCAGCGCAGACAGTGGTTGGGTGTTGGCCTGTCCCCCACCTGTGCGCTCCTGCTCCCTCCTGTTGTGAGCCACCTTGGCCTGCAAGAGAAAGGAAAGTGTGTGAGTGTAGAGCAATGTGTTTGGGTGATGTGCCTGCCATAGTTGAATAGCTATCATTGTAATGCAAGGTGTGATATGTGGGTGTGAGTGTTGGTAGGTAGAGATTGTTGGTGGTGGGGGTGTGGTGCTTTGGGTAGTGTGTGAAGATTGTGGTACAGATGGTGGTATGTAACATTTATTGAAGCATTCACTCACCCTGACCACCCGAGTGAGGTCATTAAATTTCTTCCTGCACTCTGTGTGGGTCCTGGGGACCACAGTGCTGCCTGAGACGTGCTGCGCTACCTTCCTCCACATGGTCTGGAAGACTTGTGGTGAGGGCCTCCTGCCACTTAATGGGTAGGGCACTGCCCTTTGTCTCTCTACAGTGAAAACCAATACCTCCAATGCTTCATCGGAGAATCTGTGGGCTTTCTCCCTGGGACGTGGACCTGCCATGAGCATACCTGGTTCAGTCCTCCGGCACCTTCTCCTTGTTCTGCTTCTCCTTGCTGAGACAGCTGCACAGCCAGCAATGCTGAGAATGAGGTGCTGCAGCATCAATGAACCTCCCCTTTAATACTGAAAAAAGCCTGTGGCAATGATGAGTTGCGATTAGACTGCACTTGATATTGGTCCACACTTGATATTGGTCCACCCTTTAAGTGTAACGCCAATGAGCTTGGGTTTTAAGACTTGATTTAGGACTCCAATCATTTTATTGAGCAGTGAGCACGAATTTTTCGTGCAGTCTAAAGCATTTGTGCCTGGTGCTAATTCTCCAACTTTTCTACTGACACCACCCATTCCTGGGCTATAACAAATTTCTAGCCCCATATCTTTGCTTTCACGAAGTGAAATAATCAGAAGTGATATAATTCCCTGTTAAATATTTGGACACCCAGCTGCTGAACAGTATGTCAATAACACATGGGCCTCATAAAATAAATCTTTCCGAGTAATCTGCTACTCTCAATGTGAATTCAGTACAACTGCAATAACAGTTCTTACCTCAGGGTCTTTGTTATGCATGGTGCTGAGGAATGTGCTTCTTTCATAGGGAAAGCACCAAGCATCAATTCTCAACAGGAAGGACATGCAACGTTACTGCACCAACTCAGGATCCTGCACACTGTCAGAATAATTTTACAATAATTCAACCCCACAGGGGCTGATTATGCAGTTCCATCACAGTGGAGGTGGAACTGCTGCACAGGTGACATACTGCGTGCCAAGAGCGGAGAAAGCTGACAGCGAGGTCAGCTAATCTGAATATCATTGAGTGGCTCCCTGCATCGACCGCCTGATGTGCTGTGCACACATCTGGGTCAATGGGTGGAATATCTGGCAGTTGTTAAAAGGCTTACAGCTGCTCTGCACGTTGTAGTGAGAAGCTTTCTAGCACAGCAAGTTGACCGTGGCAGCAAGGAGGGCAAAGAGCAAAGACTGTTTCTTTTGCGGACCCTGCTTTAGAGTCCTGCATTTCCAGCCTGATCTCCAGTCCATTTGAAGTTGAAGCATGGGAAAAGCAACACACTATTATGGAAAGCAAAACTGTGTTAAGTGTACTTCTAATGCTCCGACAGTTTTTGTGGAATGAAGCAAGATATTAGTTGAGGAAGGGAATGGTATCCATGCTGGATGATGCAAGTAATAATGGGCATATTATAATGTTTACCCGTATTGGGCATACGTTATAACGTTTTGTGCATTGTTTCTTCCGACATCTCTCCACACCATTCCATTTAGAGCCGGGAGACTTATCTCCAGCGTCTGCTTATGCCAGTCTACTGCTGGTTGTTATGTATGTGAGAGTGGGACAGGCTAAATCATCCTCTGATATTCCTTCCCTCAGTCACTCACTGCCCAGATAGTGCAGCTCAGATTGGGAACATGTTGAATTAGAAATGGAAGCTATGTGCTGGTGTAGAGCTCAACTGCCATCGTGCAATGCTCGTCAAACGCATTTTTTTATGCCCAAGTATCTTCTCTCATTACATTGAGTGCGTGTTATTCAGTGATATTATTATAGAATCATAGAATTTTACACCACCGCAGGAGGCAATTCAGTCCAACAAACATCATGTCATAAAGCCACTTGACTATCCCATCTGTAAATTGGTATAGTTTTCTAATACACATCCATTTTTAAAATTTACTGCTTAAAAACTGTTAAAATATTACCCCTTAACCTTCCAGTGTTCTAGCAGTGTTGTGTAATAATTATGTTTATTATGACCCTATAATGTGTAAGAATTATATAAAACAAAGAAAATGAATATCGATATATAACTGCCCACTGTTACATGGGTGTAAGGGGAAATATAGTTCAGGAAAATTCTTATTCATTTTTTACAAAGCTGAATAGTTGCAAAGATTAATTGCAAACAACTTCCAGTGTCCTGCACTGCCATCCCCACCCTAATGGGTACATCACCCACAAGAATATTTGTAAAATTTTGTAAATTCTGAAACTCTGTCCTTGTAGTTTTGCTAAAGTATACATATGATACACACATTAGGAGGTGGGAGATATGCAAAGAAAAGGGCTGTATGGATAAACATACTGTGGGCACATGGGAGACAGGTTAAGGGGAAAGATAGTGGAGGAAAGAATTAAAAAGGAAAAGGAAAAGGGTATTGAGCAAGATGCGTATGCCTGAGTTGCAATGTTTCGATGTGAATGTGCCAAGCACTGGAAATGAAGTTGGGGAAGTCGGGAACTCCAGCTCTAATTAGAAAGGAGAAATACAATTTTTAGCCTTTTCAGAAACTTGGCTTCAGCCAGGGTGAGGCTGGAAATGAAATAGTCCCAGCTCGAAAACACTGCCTGTAGAGACAGCGAAAGGTAAAAGAGAGGGGGGGGGGTCTTATTAATTAAAGATACACAAAAAAGTTTGAATTGATGGCGCTCACAGTCTATCTGTGTGGAGCACGTCATAGCTCATTGAATCTAGCGAGGTCTGTGAGTAACACGGTGTGCATCGTAACATCGTGTGCATCAAAGGCTGAGTTTCATGGATAAATAGGTTAGAACAAAACTTTGATTTTTAAAACAAGAGGCATATGATAAATATAGGATGGATAATAAACAGAGAATTATACTGTGGAAAAAGAAAGAAAAAATAATTAGGAAGGCTAAGAGGAAATATGAAATACGATTGATGGTCAACATAATGGGAAATAGCAAAGTCTTTTTTTATCACATAGAAATGAAAGGATAATCAAAGAAGGGTTGGGACTGCTTAAAGATTTTGCACTTGAGGATGGTAAAAATGTTTAATAAGTATTTTCTATCTATTTCTACAGAGGAAGCTGTGGTAGAGTCCAAGAGGAAGTTGGAGTTACTACTGGGAATAAATATTCTGAAAGTGTATTAAAAATGACAATGGGATTAAAAGTAGAAAAGTCATCAGACCCAGATGTTATGTGTCCAGACTACTGAAGGTGGTTAGGGGGAAGATTACAGAGACACTAAACATAATTTTCCCAATATCTTCAGAAATGAGCCAACAAGTTGGAGGGTGGCAAATATTACAATCCTGTTCAAGAATGGGGAAAAGGCAGAGATCAAAACATAATTTAAAAAGGAATTGAAGAAGTATTTAAAAGAGAATATTAAAGGACATAGGGAAAGGATAGGGAAATGGGATTGGAGCAGATAACTGCCGTTGAAGAACTAGCACTGGCACAGACGCAACATGATAAATGGCCTTCTTTGCTGTAATTTTTGTCATTTCTATGCATCAACTGGGGATGAAGCTAAGGCCACTGACCTCAACTAATTCTTGAATCTTAACATTAATGAAAAGAGACCTTCAGCTTTTTCTCATGTGCTGGGTTTGAGTCCACTAGGTCTCCAGAGTGAAAGGAGTACAATCAATGTCTTTGACAGCTATTTACTCAAAGATTATAACATGGCTTTGCAACACACTCGACAGGTCAAAAATAACAACATTAAGGGAGTTATCAACTGTGTTAATTATCACAAACTTCTCATTTCACCCTTATAATATACAGCACACCGTGTTATTCTGGACAATTTCCTACCGATATGGCATCTATCTTTCAGCTTAGGTCAATCCCCTCTGAAAGCTGTGGGTTCAAGTCCCACAATCCAGGCTGACACTTCAGTGCAGTACTGAGGGAGTGCTGTATTGTTGGAGATAATGTCCTCTAAATGAGCCATTAAGCCAAGGCCCCATTTAAGTGGTTCAGATGAATGTTCATTAACTTGTTTTAAAAAGAGCAGGGAATTCTTCTGGTGCCCGAGCCAACATTCTGTACTTAATGAACACCACCAAAAGCAGATTAAGTGGTCAGGCTGTTGCACTTGCCTATATAACACAGACTGTACTTCAAAGCAATTAATTGCACCTAAAGTGCTTTGGGATGTCTGAGAAATGTAATAACGTGCTACATAAATAAAAGAAATCTTTTCTTAAAATGAAGGTGAAAAGCCCTGTAATTTTCGAATGTCAAACCGTAGGGATGGGCAATAAATGCTGGCCTTGCCAGCGACGCCCACATCCCATGAACGAATAAAAAGAAAAGTCAAGTAACTCCAGTGGAAGTGTGGTGGAAGGGCTGGAAATTAGGCTGGAACCTGGATACGCAGGGACCCAGCCTTGCACAGGGGTTCCCACACAGACTTATGGGGGTGGAACTTCTGCCCATTCCTACCAAGGGGACTCCCAATACCACTATGTCTACCTACGTGGCCCCTTAGTAGCTGGGTGGAACAACGCTGGTCGAATGGTGGATGAGGGTCCTAGGACTGGGCCGCCTGGACCCAAGTGAATTCAAGAATAAGTTATTTTTAATATACAAGATAGGTCATTTACTAAGTGGGCTAAGGGGGCACCTCTCTCGTTTTTACGGATAGGAAGGGAGACCCAATATCGCGCCCCC
This sequence comes from Squalus acanthias, assembly GCA_030390025.1. Taxonomy (NCBI): domain Eukaryota; kingdom Metazoa; phylum Chordata; class Chondrichthyes; order Squaliformes; family Squalidae; genus Squalus; species Squalus acanthias. The sequence continues at coordinate 114,370,837 of CM059434.1, forward strand.
CGCCCCCAACCCACACACAAACTGGAAACAAGTGCTGTGTTTTGCAGCCTACTTTGGTAGGCAAGTGCCTTCAATGTGCCCCTAGTAGTATGAGTGTCCATCATTGGTAGGGTAACGAGGAAACTCCTTCTGACCCTGCAGAGTCCATCACGGTCAGCGGCAGAGGTTTCCAGTGGGCACATCTTGGCGCAATATGCCAATATGATGATTTGCGCTCTCCGTAGATTTTTAGCACCATAATGGATAATTCAATATTGACAACATGCAGTGCTCTCAAATCATGCCCGTCTAAAACTAATAGGTGCAGTATATATGCATTAATTATATCCCTTTAACTTTGGCCTAAGAAGCTTCTTACCATGAAGTGATCAGACTGAATAGCATTGATCGACACTTTGTTAGCTAAGTAAAAGACAAGGCTGAAGCGTTTGCAACCATCTTCAGCCAGAAGTGCCGAGTGGATGATCCATCTGGGCCTCCTCCTGAGGTCCCCACCATCACAGAAGCCAGTCTTAAGCCAATTTGATTCAGTCCACGTGATATCAAGAAACAGCTGAGCGCACTGCATACAGCAAAGGCTATGGGCCCCGACAATATCCCAGCTGTAGGATTGAAGACTTGTGTCCCAGAATTAGCCGCGCCTCTAGCTAAGCTGTTCCAGTACAGCTACAACACTGGCATCTACCCGACAAAATGGAAAATTGCTCAGGTATGTCCAGTTCACAAAAAGCTTGGATGAATCCAATCCGGCCAATTGCCACCCCTTCAGTCTACTCCCAATCATCAGCAAGGCAGCATTTGACTGAGTGTGGCATCAAGGAGCCCTAGTACAACTGAAGTCAATGGGAATCAGGGGGCAAACTCTCCAATGGCTGGAGTCATACCTAGCACAAAGGAAGAGCGTCGTGGTTGTTGGGAGGTCAATCATCTCAGCACCAGGACATCGCTGCAGGAGTTCCTCACGGCAGTGTTCTAGGCCCAACCATCTTCAGCTACTTCATCAATGATCTTCCCTCCATCATAAGGTCAGAGGTGGGGATGTTCGCTGATGATTGCACGGTGTTCAGTTTCATTCGCAACTCCTCAGATAACGAAACAGTCCATGTCTGCATGCAGCAAGACCTAGACAATATTCAGGTTTGGGCTGATAAGTGGCAAGTAACATTCGTGCCACACAAGTGCCAGGTAATGACCATCTCCAACAAGAGAAAATCTAACCACCTCCCCTTGACATTCAATGTGATTACCGCTGCTGAATCTCCCACCATCAACATCCTGAGGGTCACCATTGACCGGAAACATAACTGGACCAGCCTCATAAATACTGTGGCAACAAGAGCAGGTCAGAGGCTGGGGATTCTGTGGCGAGTGTCTCACCTCCTGACTCCCCAAAGCCTTTCTACCATTTACAAGGCACAAGTCAGGAGTGTGATGAAATACTCTCCACTTGCCTGGATGAATACAGCTCCAACACTCAAGATGCTCAACACCATCCAGGACAAAGCAGCCTGCTTGATTGGCACCCCATCCTCCACCACCGGCGTACTGTGGCTGCAGTGCATACCATCTGCAAGACGCACTGCAGCAACTTGCCAAGACTTCTTCGAACGTACCTCCTAAACCCACGACCTCTACCACCTAGAAGGACAAGGGCAGCAGGTGCATGGGAACACCACCACTTTCACCACACGGACTGCAGTGGTTGCAAATACATCTGAGAATCAGGCTATATATAGAAAGATCAGAGGAGAAGTGAAAAAGAAAATAAGAGGGGCAAAGAGAGGGCATGAGAATAGAATGGCAGCCAACATAAAATGTAGTCCATTTATGGCTGAGGTACTAAATGAGTGCTTTGTGACATGAATCTGTCATTCATGAAAGAAAGACTTATGAAATAATACTGAGTGGCCTGCGGGCAGTGCTGTCCAGGGAGAGTATAAATACTCGGGCACGGGCCAGCTTGCGCAGGACATTCTTAACAGGAACTAGTGAAGGACACAACTAAACCTCCATGTTGTAAAACAGTTGATTAAAGCTTTGTTTAATGCTTAGACCAAGTGCCTAGTAGTTTTCTTACGTCACTTTGCATCTGTCTTCACCAAGGAAGAGGATGCTGTCATAGACATAGTGAAGGAGGAGGTAGAGGAGATACTTGATAGGATAAAAATTGATAATGAGGAGTATTAGAAAGGCTGGCTGTACTTAAAGTAGATAAATCACCAGAAGCAGATGGGATGCATCCTAGGATGCTGAGGGAATTGGGGGAGGAAATCGCGGAGGTACTGGCCATAATCTTCCAATCCTCCTTAGAAACGGGGGTGGTGCCAGAGGACTGGAGAATTGCAAACGTTATAGCATTGTTCAAGAAAGGGTGTAAAGATAAACCCAGCAACTACAGGCCAGTCACTTTGACTTCGGTAGTGGGGAACTTTTTAGAAACAGTAATCAGGGGCAGAATTAACAGTCACTTGGACATGTGTGGATTAATTAAGGAAAGCCAGCATGGATTTGTTAAAGGCAAATCGTGTTTAATTAACTTGATTGAGTTCTTTGATGAGGTAACAGAGAGGGTTGATGAGGGTAATGCAGTTGATGTAGTGTACATGGACTTCCAAAAGGCGTACGACAAAATGCCACATAATAGGCTAGCCAGCAAAGTTGAAGCCCATGAAATAAAAGGGACAGTGGCAGCATGGATATGGAATTGGCCAAGTTACAGGAAACAGAGAATAGCAGTGAATGGTTGTTTTTCGGACTGGAGGAAGGTATACAGTGGTGTTCCTCAGGGGTTGGTTCTAGGACCACTGCTTTTTCTTGATATATATTAATGACTTGGACGTGGATGTACAGGGCACAATTTCAAAATTTGCAGATGACACAAAACTTAGAAGTATAGTGAACAGTGAGAAGGAGAGTGATAGACTTCAGTAAGACATAGACAGGCTGGTGAAATGGGCAGACACGTGGCAGATGAATTTAACGCAGAAAAGTGTGAAGTGATACATTTTGGTAGAAAGAATGTGGCGAGGACATATAAACTAAATGTTACAATCCTGAATAGGATGCACGAACAGAGAGACCCAGGGGTATGTGTGCACAAATCGTTGAAGGTGGCAGGGCAGGTTGAGAAAGCAGTTAAAAAGGCTTACAGAATCCTGGGCTTCATAAGTAGAGTACAAAAGTGTGGAAATTATGATGAGCCTGTATAAAACACTGGTTCTGCCCCAACTGGAGTACTGTGCCAATTCTGGGCACCACAATTTAGGAAGGATGTGAAGGCCTTAGAGAGGGTGCAGAAAAGATTTACGAGAATGATTCCAGGAATGAGGGACTTCAGTTACGTTGATAGACTGGAGAAGCTGGGGTTGTTGTCCTTGGAGCAGAGAAGATTGAAAGGAGATATGATAGAGGTGTTCAAAATCATGAGGGGTCTGGACAGAGTAGATAGAGGGAAACTGTTCCCATTGGCAGAAGGGTCGAGAACCAGAGGACACAGATTTAAGATGATTAGCAATAGAACCAAAGGCGACGTAAGAAAAAACTTTTTTACGCAGCGAGTGGTTAGGATCTGGAATGCACTGCCTGAAAGGGTGGTGGAAGCAGATTCAATCACGGCTTTCAAAAGAGAATTGGATAAGTATCTGAAGGAAAGAAATTTGCAGGGCTACGGGGAAAGGGCGGGGGAGTGGGACAAGCTGAAGTGCTTTTGCAGAGAGCCGGCATGGGCTCGACAGGCCGAATGGCCTCCTTCTGTGCTGTAACCATTCTATGATTCTAAGAAGGCGACTCACTACCACCTTCTCAAGGGCAATTAGGGATGGGCAATAAATGCTGGCCTTGTGAGCGATGCCCACATCCCATGAATGAATTAAAAACATATTACCCCTACTTGGTCTCTCTCTGAGGACCTAATGTGTATCTATTTAGCAGTAACACTCAAAGATATAGCTAAGAGCTGCTTACAGTTCAGCATGTTGATGTGCTCAATAACAACTCCAATGATAATCTAAGTTTTTCAGCATGTTTTGTTAATATTACCCGTTTCCCCATTGCCACAATTAAGCCACTACTAGACTGAAAAGAGGCGTTCTCATACCACGCAATATAACTGAAACATTTAAAAGATAGTGTAATATTGACCCCTGCCACCGATTCAGCACGAGTGACCTTTGTTGCCTTGTATACATTGTACACCTTGAACACCATGGGGTTAGTGGATAATTTCAGCATTGAAGTATTTTTTTTTGTGTGTCAGAAAACTAAATAAGGAAAACAGAAGTACAGAATTGGTGTGATGTATGTATACTAAAATCAAGAGAAATACAGTGGAGCAATCCATCATTAAAACCAAATAAGGTAATTCCTACACACAGACAATGTAGATAGAGCACAAGGGATAAATTCTTGAGCACATAAAGCAAACAGAATTTAAGGAAGCTTCATTATTACTGCAAAGGTGCCTTTGGTCTCTGCAAGTTAATTCAGGCCTGGTTCTCATCAATAAGTGTGGGCCATCAGGCAGAAAACTACTTTCCACATCACTGCACATCAGCATGCAGAATGCAATTTGGTGCTTTATATCTAACAGTTGGGTTTTTAGCTTGCTCTTTCTCAGCACTGTGGCACCCTACATTAATGTATTTATTTATTAATCTGCAGAATTTCCACAACAGAATCCTGGGCTTACAGACCCAAGGATTTTTGGTTTCCATAAATTAATAAGAAAAGTGAAATTGTACATAATTTATAAAAACATTAAGAATTTACATTATTAACATTAAACACAAAGGAGAACATAGCAAACAGGGTCCTAAGTTAAACGTTTAGTTATTGGTAGAAAGCAGACAGTGTATATTGAAGTGTGCACCACTTTGTATATTGACCCAGTTAGTTCATTTGGACTTGAGGCACCTCCCCCTTAAAAGTTAAGTAGAAACTACTCGTCAACCAATACTAGTAAAATAGCTATAATGTGCTGACTTTGTGCTGCCCGTGAAGCATTACCTGTCCGCAGTGCAAAGTCAGAAAATTGACCCTTATACGTTACTGACTAACAATGACAGCTGGCCAATAATCAGGAATGGAGAATGTTGGAAATACACAGCCGACTTGTCAACATCTGCAAAAAGAAAGGATGGGCCAATGTTCTAGGTGTAGACCCTTTATCAGATCCCTTCATCACAATAGTTTTGACCAAGGTTTTACACTTGAAATGATAAGAATCGCAATCATTCTTACATCCCATCAGAACAGGCTGATCATTTCAAAATTAACCCCATTTCAAACCTGTGTGGAGGATCTTAACAACTCCCATCAAAACTAGCAAGCTTTTAAAGTTTAGCGAAAAGCTTAGCTTCCTTTATACTAACGAAAGGTCATCGACCTGAAATGTTAACTGTTTCTCTCTCCGCAGATGCTGCCTGACCTACTGAGTATTTCCAGCATTTTCTGTTTTTATCTTCCTTTATACTATTTGATTTTCACTCTGGGAATAGCGCTATCGCCCTTGGACAGCCGGAAAAAAATATTGGCTGCAGTTTTTTAAAGTTTCTTGCTAATTTCAAGGAGTTTACATTCCACCAGCACCAGTCACTTTTCAGTACCTCTCCCAAGGACCATAATTCATGTGTAAGCCATGACAAGGAGTGTTAAAAGCTATTCACCAGCCGGAAGGAGGGGGAAGAGGAAGGAAATCCAAGCTGTCCCTGATCCGGTTTTCTGCGAATATCCACCCATGGACAACACTGGCAGGGTTGGATGGACAGGAATCAGGAATGGGAAACAAGGCCTATTTTCACTAACCCAGAGGCACTGGGGAGTAACTGTAAACTTAGAACAACTAGCTCAGCACAAAGTGGGGATGGAAACATGGAACTTCCTGTGTGTATTCAGCCATTCATTCGTTAAGAAGGATTTAGGTTCTACTCCTGGGAATATTCAGACATCTGCCGCAGTCTCTGTAGTGTGTACCTGATATTATGTTGTATCACGTCACAATGCTGACAGGTTTCCTCACCTCCCCAGTGTGATTCACACAGACGAGAGGTGAGTTCCAGGGTGAATTCAACCCCTCCTGTGATGTGACCATAATCAATTGGGGACAGGTTGTCACTTGTGTCTTGTGGAAGGTAGCAGCCAAGTGTGAGGTCAGCAGGGACTCTTTTACACAATTTAAAATGTGCACGATACTTGGTGTCCCTGAAGCTAATTTGTTTTTGCTATTAAATGGTTTAAGGAGCTAGTTTGTGAAGCACGATGAATGAAATAAAAATTATTTTTAACAAAGGATTTTGTTCACTGCATGGGAGACATGACAAAAATCGGCAAGGAACAGATGTGAGGCTAACATCTAAATTTGGAATCATTTTTTTCAAATTTTAACAAAAAAAAACTCCTTAGATCAGTTACAGAGGGAAATTGTGAAATAGATTAAAAAATAATTTGGGAAATATTACATCTGCTCCAAGGGGATCTACTGTCACTCGCGCACAAGTAGTTTTAAGTCTTGATCACAGCTATGATGTTTCGCCAGTAGTCTGGCCACTGTTCTAAATAGGCAAGTCCAGGTATTTGTAGCTATGTACAATCTGCTGAAGTCACTCAAGGCAAGTGTAAATTTCATACTGCAGGCCATTATCTTGAATTCTTTCCCTATTTTTATAGATTGTTTCACATTTTTAACAAAGTGATGTCTGGTGTTTGTCATCTCTAATGTGACAGATACACCTTCAGCATCTATTTTGTATTAAAAATCTTATGTAGGCATGCATTTCTTGTAAGTGCCACATCTGTAACACTTTCCTGTCATGCCTATTTCCATTACCCCTTTCATCACCATTAAACTTGCCTATTCATATACTTACCTCCAACTGAGTCCCCCAAGCTTGATCTTCAATGTAGGTGACATTGTGGCTTACTGAGCTGTGAGGTATCCCAGATGCCTCCTGTTCACTTCTGTTGTCCACAGCAGCACCTGTCTTGGAGCAGCTAAAATGAGGTCAATGACCTGATGCTGAATGTTCCTGTTCTGTGGCTTCCTCCCCTTCCACCCCCCCATGAACCTCCCCAAGACTGATGCTGCCTGTTGTCTCCCCTGCCATGACTGAAACAAAACAAAATATTCCTAATCAGGAGGTTTCAGGTTTAATTGGAAAATCGCAGATAGAGAGCATCACAGTGCACTGAATGTGACAGCTGCAATGACATGAATCAATAAATGGGGAAGGGCATGCAGCATGTCACACAACATATGCCATCTTATTCGTTTAGGCTGAAAAAGGGGGCAGAGTACTTTTATTTCATAGAATCATAGAATGGTTACAACACAGAGGAGGCCATTCGGCCCGTCGAGCCTGTGCCGGCTCTCTGCAAGAGCACTTCAGCTAGTCCCACTCCCCTGCCCTTTCCCCGTAGCCTGCAATTTTATTTTCCTTCAGGTGCTTATCCAATTCCCTTTTGAAAGCCACGATTGAATCTGCATCCACCACCCTCTCAGGCAGTGCTTTCCAGATCTTAACCATTCGCTGCGTAAAAAAGTTTATCTCATGTCGCCTTTGGTTCTTCTGCCAATCAATTAAATCTGTGTCTTCTGGTTCTCGACCCTAGCACCAGGCGTACCTAAAAATGAGGTGCCAACCTGGGGAAGCTGCAACACAGCATGCTAAAAAGCAGAAGCAGCATGCTATAGACAGGGCTAAGCGATCCCACAATCAACGGATCAGATCAAAGCTCTGCAGTCCTTTCACATCCAGTCGTGAATGGTGGTGGACCATTAAACAACTGACGGGAGGAGGAGGCTCCATGAATATCCCCATCCTCAATGGTGGTGGAGCCCAGCATGCGAGTGCAAAAGACAAGGCTGAAGCGTTTGCAACCATCTTCAGCCAGAGGTGCCGAGTGGATGATCCATATCAGCCTCCTCCTGAGGTCCCCAGCATCACAGAAGCCAGTCTTCAGCCAATTCGATTTACTCCAAGTGATATCAAGAAACGGTTGAGAGCACTGGATACAGCAAAGGCTATGGGCCCCGACAACATCCCGGTTGTCGTGCTGAAGACTTGTGCTCCAGAACTAGCCGCACCTCTCGCCAAGCTGTTCCAGTACAGCTACAACACTGGCATCTATCCGACAATGTGGAAAACTGCCCAGGTATATCCTGTCCACAAAAAGCAGGACAAATCCAATCCAGCCAATTACCACCCCATCAGTCTACTCTCAATCATCAGCAAAGTGATGGAAGGTGTCGTCGACAGTGCTATCAAGCGGCACTTACTCACCATTAACCTGCTCACTGATGCCCAGTTTGGGTTCCGCCAGGACCACTCGGCTCCAGACCTCATTACAGCCTTGGTTCAAACATGGACAAAGGAGCTGAATTCCAGAGGTGAGGTGAGAGTGACTGCCCTTGACATCAAGGCAGCATTTGACCAAGTGTGGCATCAAGGAGCCCTAGTAAAACTGAAGTCAATGGGAATCGGGGGGAAACCCGCCACTGGTTGGAGTCATACCTAGCACAAAGGAAGATGTTGTGGTGGTTGGAGGTCAATCATCACAGCCCCAGGACATTGCTGCAGGAGTTCCTTAGGGCAGTGTCCTAGGCACAACCATCTTCAGCTGCTTCATCAATAACCTTCCCTCCAACATAAGACCAGAAATGGGGATGTTCGCTGATGACTGCAGTGTTCAGTTCCATTCGCAACTCCTGAGATAATGAAGCAGTCCATGCCCGCATGCAACAAGACTTGGACGACATTCAGGCTTGGGCTGATCAGTGGCAGGTAACATTCGCACCACACAAGTGCCAGGCAATGACTATCTCCAACAAGCGAGAGGCTAACTACCGCCCCAAGACATTCAACGGAATTACCATTGCCGAATCCCCCACTATCAACATCCTGGGGGTCACCATTGACCAGAAACTTAACTGGACCAGCCACATAAATACTGTGGCAACAAGAGCAGGTCAGAGGCTAGGTATTCTGCAGCGATTGTCTTACCTCCTGACTCCCCAAAGCCTTTCCACCATCTACAAGGCACAAGTAAGGAGTGTGATGGAATACTCTCCACTTGCCTGGATGAGTGCAGCTCCAACAACACTCAAGAAGCTTGACACCATCCAGGACAAAGCAGCCCGCTTGATTGGCACCCCATCCACCACCTTAAACATTCACTCCCTTCACCACCGGCGTACTGTGGCTGCAGTGTGTACCATCTACAAGATGCACTGCAGCAACTCGCCAAGGCTTCTTTGGCAGCACCTCCCAAACCTGCAACCTCTACCACCTAGAGGACAAGGGCAGCAGATACATGGGAACACCAACACCTCCAAGTTCCCCTCCAAGTCACACACCATCCTGACTTGGAAGTATATCGCCATTCCTTCATCGTCACTGGGTCAAAATCCTGGAACTCCCTCCCTAACAGCACTGTGGGAGTACCTTCACCACACGGACTGCAGCGGTTCAAGAAGGTGGCTCACCACCATCTTCTCAAGGGCAATTAGGGATGGGCAATAAATGCTGGCCTTGCCAGCGACACCCACATCCCAGTAACGAATTTTTAAAAATGTGGCACATTAGCAAATGCCTTTTGGAAGTTCATGTGCACCATATCAACCGCATTGCCCTCATCAACCCTCTCTGTTACCTCATCAAAAAACCCAATCAAGTTAGTTAAACACGATTTGCCTTTAACAAATCTGTGCTGGCTTTCCTTAATTAATCCACACTTGTCCAAGTGACTGTTAATTTTGTCCCAGATTATCATTTATAAAAGCTTCCCCACTGCCAAGGTTAAACTGACTGGCCTGTAGTTGCTGGGTTTATCTTTACATCCTATCTTGAACAATGGTGTAACATTTGCAATTCTCCAGTCCTCTGGCACCAACCCTCGTACCTAAGGAGGATTTGGAAGATTATAGCCAGTACCTCCGTGATTTTCACCTTTAGCTCCCTCAGCATCCTAGGATGCATCCCATCCGGTCCTGGTGACTTATCGATGTTAACCACAGCCAGCCTTTCTAGTACCTCCTCTATCAAACATAGAAACATAGAAAAATAGAAGCAGGAGTAGGCCATTCGGCCTTTTGAGCCTGCTCCGCCATTCAATGTGATCATGGCTGATTCTCTATCTCAATACCATATTCCCGCTCTCTCCCCATACCCCTTGATGCCTTTTGTGTCTAGAATTCTATCTATCTCCTTCTTAAATATATTCAGTGACCTGGCCTCCACAGCTTTCTGTGGTAGAGAATTCCACAGGTTCACCACCCTCTGAGTGAAGAAATTTCTCCTCATCTGTCCTAAATGTCCTACCCCGTATCCTGAGACTGTGACCCCTTGTTCGAGACCCCCCAGCCAGGGGAAACATCCTCCCTGCATCCAGTCTGTCTAGCCCTGTCAGAATTTTATGGGGTAAAAATTCAGTTGGTTGCGCCTCCCGTTAGCGCCTTAAGAGGGCGCTAATGGGGCGCAAAGCCGCTAACGCCCGGGCGCAGCGATGTTTGCGCCGCTCGGGAACTTAACTTGACGTTGTGCGGCGGCGCTAAAACTTACCGCTGCGACCACCTGCGCGCGCAGATTGTGATGTCATTCCATGGTGCAACACCCTTGTGGCGCCCCGGAGCGGAAATTGAGTGGCGCCCCCTGCCTTACCGCCTGGCGCTTCCAACGACCAGAAGACTGGAACGCTATCAATCGCTGTGGGGCTGGGGGGGGCGCTATTTAAAGGGGGCCTCTTCCTGTCTTTTATTGTTGGTGGCATTTTTGAACTACGCATTCTGAGAGAGAGAGGGAGAGACTTCTGGAGAGATTCAACGTTGTGGGAAGGAGTTTTGGGTACTGAGCAGCACTTTGCAGGTTCATTTTGATTTGCCATTCCTTGTATCGATTTAGCAGAGACTGTGGGAGCTGCACTCTGAGCTCTTTGCCTGGTGCTCTCCATTGTTCTTTCCAGCACATTTGATGTGCAAGTCTCTCCAGGCCGAGATTCAAGGCAGCAATGAACAGGATGTGGATGGAAAGCAAGATTAACCATCCCCTTTAAGAACTGGCCCGTGCCATTGTGTGTGTGTTCCATTGCTGACTGACATTACATCAGCTTCGCCAGCGCTCTGAGTTAGCGCCTCACTCCTTGGCCTTTGCGCCTTAAGACAGGTGTGCAGCGCCTGCTTTAGCGCTCCACTCACCTCCCGGGGCGGTAAAAGTGAAGTTTCCAGTCAGTGCCGATAATTAGCGCCAGGCGCTAATATTTGCGTCCAGACGATATTTGCGCCCCAAATGGGGCGCGACCTAATTTCTACCCCTATACGTTTCAATGAGATCCCCTCTCATTCTTCTAAACTCTAGTGAATACAGGCCTAGTCGACCTAATCTCTCCTCTTACGACAGTCCTGCCTCCCAGGAATCAGTCTGGTGAACCTTCGCTGCACTCCCTCTATATCCTTTCTTAGGTAAGGAGACCAAAACTGCACACAGTACTCCAGGTGTGGTCTCACCAAGGCCCTGTATAACTGTAGTAAGACATCCTTGCTCCTGTACTCAAATCCTCTTGCAATGAAGGCCAACATAACATTTGCCTTCCTAACTGCTTGCTGCACCTGCATGTTTGCTTTCAGTGACTGATGTACAAGGACACCCAGGTCCCTTTGTACATCAACATTTCCCAATCTAGCACCATTTTAATAATACTCTGCCTTTCTGTTTTTCCTACCGAAGTGGATAACTTCACATTTATCCACGTTATACTGCATCTGCCATGTATTTGCTCACTCACTCAACTTGTCTAAATTGCCTTGAAGCCTCTTTGCATCCTCCTCACAACTCACAATCCCGCCTAGTTTCGTGTCGTCAGCAAACTTGGAAATATTACATTTGGTTCCCTCATCCAAATCACAGATATATATTGTGAATAGCTGGGGCCCAAGCACTGATCCCTGCGGTACCCCAGTAGTCACCGCCTGCCACCCTGAAAAAGACCCATTTATTCCTACTCTCTGTTTCCTATCTGTTAACCAATTTTCAATCCATGCCAGTATATTACCCCCAATCCCATGTGCTTTAATTTTGCACACTAACCTCTCATGTGGGACTTTATCAAAGGCCTTCTGAAAATCCAAATACACCACATCCACTGGTTCTCCCTTATCTATTCTACCAGTTACATCCTCAAAAAACTCCAGTAGGTTTGTCAAACACGATTTCCCTTTCATAAATCCATGCTGACTTTGTCTAATCCCGTTGATATTTTCTAAGTGTCCTGTTATCACATCTTTTATAATAGACTCTAGCATTTTCCCTACTACTGATGGTAGGCTAACTGGACTGTAGTTCCCCGTTTTCTCTCTCCCTCCTTCTTTAAATAATGGGGTTACATTTGCCACCCTCCAATCTGCAGGAACTGTTCCATAATCTATAGAATTTTGGAAGATGACAACCAATGCATCCACTATTTCCATGGCTACCTCTTTTAGTACTCTGGGATGTAGATTATCAGGCCCTGGGGATTTATCAGCTTTCAGTCCCATTAATTTCTCCAGCACTATTTTTTTTACTAATACTAATTTCCTTTAATTCCTCCTTCTCACTAGACCCTTGGTTCCCTAGCATTTCTGGGAAGTTATTTGTGTCCTCTTCCGTGAAGACAGAATCAAAGTAGTTGTTTAATTGCTCAGCCATTTCCTTGTTCCCCATTATAAATTTACCAGTTTTTTGACTGTAAGGGACCTACATTTGTCTTCACGAATCTTTTTCTTTTTACATACTTAATTTTTATCCCATACAGTATCTCAACTACATCCTCATTCACTATGACTTTGGCAGCATCTTCTTCCTGGGTGAAGCCAGATGCAAAGTACTTATTTAGTACCTCAGCCATGCCCTCTGCCTTCATGTGTAGGTCTCCTTTTTGGTCCCTCCTCTTACTACCCATTTACTATTTATTGAAGATTATACTTGGGTTTTCGGGTTTTATTAGGAATTTTTTTTCCCGCAATTTTTGGGTTCTATTGGATTGAACCATGAAATTAGAAGGTTTATTTATAATCATCAAAAGCGGCAACCGAAGAATTGGCCGGAGAATTGTAGGCCAGTGTGACCCGCTCAATTGCATATGCTATAAGTCATTATTATCAGAAATTTATGACTTGCAAGGCAAACAATCTTATAGGGAGTCAAATGTCGAAGACCAAACTCCTGTGATTTTCAGTCCAATCATTTCTGTTTCAAAGATTGGATCTTGGAAATTCAGAAAATGCTCAAATTGGCCCCAGTGAGCATCTTGGAAAGTTGCAACCCAAAAATTGCTGAAATGTTATGTTGACAAATGGTGAAATTTCTGTTGTTATTTCCTACAGTTTTTACAACAGCTATAGTTAAAATAGAAGCTGCTCTCTCCAACTTACAAAATGCAGTATGCAGGAGAAAGACAGAATAGCTTTGCAGGTTGTAAAAGATTCCACAGGTGCTCTTATCAATAGTTTGACAGACCTGGTGGAGACGTTTTACAATTCGGGCCTTCCCCAAATATTTTCTCTTGTGTTCGCATCAAAATATGTGCTGTCTTAAGCAGAGCAAATTTCCTCTGAATCAAGTCTTGCACCCTTATACATGCTGTCTTTGGATTAACGTTCCCAGATTTAACAATTAAACCCAAATCATGGAATACAACTCACTGACGATCACGTGGGATGCCCACCTTCCCTGTTTTTTGAAAGGTGATAAAGCTAAAGCTACTTGGTCAGATTTAGTTACAGGCTCAGTAATACACAAAAGCCAAAAATACAGCAAAAAAACAGAATCAGCACAATGCTTAAAAACAATAAAATCAGAACAAGCTATTAATATAACTCTTTTAGATTTTGTTTTTAACAATGCCTGATCATCAAGATTTCTGGATGAAGCAAGTTATGTTTGTCTCCTGGCAGAGTTCATCCATGGAATTCGGATCTTTTGCCAAAACTAAAGCTGAGCAACCAGATCTGTGATTTATGCCATGCATGTTATTGCCAGTTCTTTGATGTAACTAAACTCAGAATTTGTAAGTTCTCAAATGTTGTGAGATGAGGTGATGATCGCTGGGCCCACATTGTTTCCTCAGCATTAGAATTGTCTTTTCCACAGTCAGTCAGTCAGCATATGTTAATGTTACAAATAAACTGTTTCTGCCATGAACCAATGTTTAGATAATATAAGAAATAGGAGCAGGAGTCGGCCATTCGGCCCCTCGAGCCTGCTCCGCCATTCAATAAGATCATGGCTGATCTTCTATCTCAACTCCACTTTCTTGCACTATCCCCATATCCCTTGATTCCCTTAATATCCAAAAATCTATCGATCTCTGTCTTGAATATACTCAACAACTGAGCCTCCACAGCTCTCTGGGGTAGAGAATTCCAAAGATTCACCACCCTCTGAGTGAAGAAATTTCTCCTCATCTCAGTCATAAATGGCCGACCCCTTATTCTGAGACTGTGACCTCCTGGTTCTACACTCCCCAGCCAGGGGAAACATCCTCCCTGCATCCACCCTATCAAGCCCTGTAAGAATTTTGAATGTTTCAATGAGATCACCTCTCATTCTTCTAAACTCTAGAGAACATAGGCCTTGTCTACTCAATCTCTCCTCATAGGACAACCCCCCATCCCAGGAATCAATCTGGTGAACCTTCATTGCACTCCCTCTATGGCAAGTATATCCTTACTTAGGTAAGGAGACCAAAACTGTACACAATACTCCAGGTGTGGTCTCACCAGGGCCCTATATAATTGCAGTAAGGCGTCTTTACTCTTATACTCAAATCCTCTTGTAATAAAGGCCAACATACCGTTTGCTTTCCTAATTGCTTGCTGTACCTGCATGTTAACTTTCAGAGATTCGTGTACAAGGACACCCAGGTCGCACTGAACTCCAACATTTCCCAATCTCTCACCATTTCAAAAATACTCTGCTTTTCTATTTTTTCCTATCAAAGTGGATAACATCACATTTCTCCACATTATATTCCATTTGCCATGTTCTTGCCCACTCACTTAGCTTGTCTATATCCCTTGAAGCTTCTTTCCATCCTCCTCAAAACTTACATTCCCACCTAGCTTTGTATCAGCAGCAAAATTGGATATATTACATTTGGTCCCCTCATCGAAATCATTGATATAGATTGTGAATAGCTGAGGCCCAAGCACTGATCCTTGCGTTACCCCACTAGTTACAGCCTGCCAACCCGAAAATGACCCGTTTATTCCTACTCTCTATTTTCTGTCCGGTAACCAATCCTCAATCCATGCTAGTATATTACCCCCAATCCCATGAGCCCTAATTTGGTTTAATAACCTCTTGTGTGGCACCTTATCGAATGCCTTCTGAAAATCCAAATACACCACATCCACTGGTTCCCCCTTATCTATTCTGCTCATTACAACCTCAAAAAACTCTAACATATTCATCAAACACGATTTCCCTTTCATAAATCCGTGTTGACTCTGCCCAATCCTATTATTATTTTCTAAGTGCCCTGTTACCACGTCCTTAATAATAGATTCTAGCATATTCCTTGCTACTGATGTCAAGCTAACTGGTCTGTAGTTCCCCGTTTTCTCTCTCCCTCCTTTCTTAAATAGTGGGGTTACATTTGCTACCTTCCAATCCGCGGGAACCGTTCTAGAATCTATGGAATTTTGGAAAATGACAACCAATGCATCCACTATCTCTATAGCCACCTCGTTCAAAACCCTAGGATGTTTGAATTAATTTTTTTTTATGTTCGTGGGATGTGGGCATCGCTGGCAAGGCCAGCATTTATTGCCCATCCCTAATTGCCCTTGAGAAGGTGGTGGTGAGCCACCAATTCAGAGGGCAGTTAAGAGTCAACCACATTGCTGTGGGTCTGGAGTCACATGTAGGCCAGATTGGGTAAGGATGACAGATTTCGTTCCCTAAAGGACACTAGTAAACCAGATGGGTTTTTACAACAATCTGGTAGTTACATGACCTAGCTTTTTATTCCAGATTTATTTAATTAACGGAATTTAAATTCAGTGGTGGGATTTGGACTCTGGATAATTAGTCCAGACCTCTGGATTACTAGTCCAGTAACATAACGACTATGCCACAGTACAACAACAACAACTTGCATTTATATAGCACCTTTAATGTAGTAAATTTCCCAAGGCGCTTCACAGGAGTATTATAAGACAAAAAAATTGACACAAGCCACATAAGGAGAAATTAGGGCAGATGACCAAAAGCTTGGTCAAAGAGGTAGGTTTCAAGGAGCGTCTTAAAGGGGGAGAGAGAGGTAGAGAGGCGAAGCGGTTTAGGCAGGGAATTCCAGAGCTTAGGGCCTGGGCAACAGAAGGCACGGCCACCAATGAGTGATTATAATCAGGGATGCTGAAGAGGGCAGAATTAGAGGAGCACAGATATCTCGGGGGGTTGTGGGACTGGAGGAGATTACAGAGACAGGAAGGGGCGAGGCCATGGAGGGATTTGAAAACAAGGATGAGAATTCTGAAATCGAGGCGATGCTTAACCGGGAGCCAATGTAGGTCAACGAGCACTGGTGTGTTAGGTGAATGGGACTTGGTGCGAGTTAGGACACGGGCAGCTGAGTTTTGGATGACCTCAATTTTACATAGGATAGAATGTGGGAGGCCAGCCAGGAGTGCGTTGGAATAGTCAAGTCTAGAGGTAACAAAGACATGGATGAGGGTTTCAGCAGCGGATGAGCTGAGGCAAGGGCGGAGATGGGCGATGTTACGGAGTGGAAATAAACGGTCTTAGTTTTGCTGCGGATATGTGGTCGGAAGCTCATTTCTGGGTCAAATATGACACCAAGGTTGCGAACAGTGTGGTTCAGCCTCAGACAGATGTTAGAGAGAGGGATGGAGTCAGTGACTAGGGAACGGAGTTTGTGGCGGGGACCGAAAACAATGGCTTCGGTCTTCCCAATAATTAATTGGAGAACTGGATGTCGGACAAGCAGGCTGAAAATTTAGAGACCGTGGAAGGGGTTGAGAGAATTGATGGTAGATAGAGCTGGGTGTCATCAGTGTACATGTGGAAACTGATGCTGTGTTTTTGGATGATGTCGCCATGGGGCAGCATGTAGATGAGAAATAGGAGGGGGCGAAGGATAGATCCTTGTCAGCTAGCATGGGAGCCAGAAAATGAAGCTGGATGGTCAGCAGTTTGGTGGGAATAGGGTCGAGGGAGCAGGAAGTGGGTCTCATGGACAAGATGAGTGCGGAGAGGTCATGAGGGGAGATCGGAGAGAAACTGGAGAAAGATGTGAGTTCAGGGCTAGGGCAGGGGGGAACCTTAGAAGAAGTTTGGTCCAGTGGGCTAGGGGAAGAAGGGAAGTGGCAGAGGCGGCTGAACGGTACCCACAATTGGTTACTGAACAAAGATTTCGAACCAAACAAAGAACATTTATGTCGGACCGGTGTTTGCTGTCAAAGTTTCATTTTGCAGTCAGTTTTGTGTCTTGCTGCAGAAGAATGGGGGCCTTCCAGAGACACTTCTGACAAAAGCTAATTTCTATATCATATTTAAACTATCTAGCATCACATAAAGACAATCCTATTCCCTCTGAATATTACTTCATGCGGTAAATCTGCTAAGTGCGATACCTAGTCTTGGGAAGATGTACAGAGGAAATGACAACTTACAAATATTAACACCTTATTTCAACAGGATTAAATCTGTTTAATTCTCAGTTTGTTTGTTTTTAATAATAAGTGGCTATGACATGAAAGATGTTCCATGGCATAAATCTCTGGTTGCTAAATTTTAGTTTTAACAAAAGATCTGAAATCCCTGGCTGAACTGAAATTAATGTCATGCACCTACAGCATAGCAGTTATAAAGGTCTACAAAAGAGACAGATGTGGTTGTTCATCTTCAGGCTTCGTTGCTTGCAATAACCTGTAAGAAATAACATACTGAAAAAAGGTACATTAACCAATGTGGATTGATTCTAGTTTCATTATTGTTAGGTGTCGTGCCATTTAGTATCTCTCTGTATCTTTTCTGCTTGTAGATAAATTTAACGAAGTAGATTTAACCTGCATATATTGCTGGTGATGAAATATGTTCCACCTTCAAAATGATTGGAGAATGCGGTGGCCATCCCACGCAGTCTCCAGTAATTGGTTTCTCACGGTTAGGGGCTAACAATTATACCTCAGTGCATTAATCTGTAAACAGCATGAAAAAGGGAACAGATTTTGGATCATAGGAGATTTGATCTGGTTGAAGGAAATTGCTTCTAGCAGTGAACACTGGGATAAAGTGTTGAGTAAAGGCTGAACTGTAACTGTTCCCCCTTGAATTACAGATGATGACAAAGGGACCAGGTATATTGAACAAACGTGCATTATCATCACTTACCTTCTCTGATTTCCATGGTAACTGCCAGAGGCCCTCTCCCACTGGATTACACCATTTAACTCTAGTTAGATGAGGAGGAAATATGCTGACAGTATACACTGTTGAGATATCAGGTATATAACTACTAATATTTGATTTAATTTAAAACCATTCTGTGTCAGTACAGACTTTAAGTGCTGAGGAGAAAATAAAAATATCCGCTTATATTTATATTAAATTAACCAAACTGGAGTAATCAGGCAACAAGATCAATCCATTCAGGAAAACAAATCCCTTAGTAATTCAACATAAAGTAGTATGACATGCAATACTACAATGTGGGACAGCTTGCTGAGAGGATAGAATGTTCTAGTGTTCAAAAGAACAACCATTGTTCGAACACACTGAAATGAGGGTACGACTAATTGCCGTAACCATTTTCACCCAGCAAGGAGATTCACAATGTGCTCATTGGGAGCCGAGTCACCAACATTCTTGCGTGTATGTCAGTGCTCAGGGGGCTGTGGTATACACAGAATCACGATCACCCCACTTCACATTCCTGGGTCACAGTGACCCTTGAGTCACCACTCTTATACACAAGAGTTTGGTAAACATTCTCTCAATATAACAGGAAAGAATTCGCAGCACAAACAACCACTCAAGATTTAACAATACAATGAAGCCATTTAGGACTGAGATGAGGAGGAATTTCTTCACCCAGAGAGTGGTGAACCTGTGGAATTCTCTACCACAGAAGGCAGTTGAGGCCAATTCATTAAATATATTCAAGAAGGAGATAGATATATTTCTTAAGGCTAAAGGGATCAAGGGCTATGGGGAGAAAGCAGGGACAGGGTACTGAATTTGGATGATCAGCCATGATCTCATTAAATGGCGGAGCAGGCTCGAGGGGCCGAATGGTCTACTCCTGCTCCTATCTTCTATACAGCTTGGTCTTGTCCTTGGAAACTCGTGTATCCAGAAACAAGCTCTGTTTGAATGATGGTGTTGTTAGAAGCACAATAATTATAGATTTTTGTGGCTGAGTAACTGCTCAATACTCCACATTTATTTAGTGGTCAGATAATTAGATTTTGAATTGCACATTCATTTCCCATTGTTTTCATTAATTTTGGACTGTAAATGAAGCATTCTGAAGAGGCAGCTGCCATTTGGGTAATGGAGGCATTAATACAGATAGTGCACAGATGGGAATGACATGACTATTGAGAGTCAAAGATCTCCCAAATGGAGTCAGAAATTATAACATTAGTCAGCTAAGAAGTAATAATGGTAGTCTAATAAAAAGATTATTAACTGCATTTTCACATTATATCCACATCACTTAATTTACTAAACTTCCCAGAAATTAAATGTCTTTACTTAATTCCTTATTAAGCGATTCCCTGGCACTTTGATAAACTTACCATTTTACACACGCTAAAGCATGTAACTGGCTTTCCATAATTGACTGGGGTATACCGTGTGCTATACGCTATGGCAGGGCACTATAAGCACGTGAAGATATGATATAATCATTTATCTTATTGATTAACTTGCAGTGAAATTATGAATAAACAATTACCACATAATAAGTATTTATAGTTTTAACAGAAGTTCAATAAACATGTGGCTGGATTTTCCTCCACCATTCAGCCCTAAAACTGTGTACTATACTTGCGGAAAATCCAAGGGAATTGGGCAGGGAGGCATGACACTACATTCCCACTTCCAATAGCAGCTCCAAGGATTTTCCTTCACCTGCCCAGCAGGGAGGTCAGCCAGCTGCCCCTTGACTGCCCTGCTGCAGGGGAGCTGGGAAGCTGCTAATTTCCCTGCCTCCTGATCCCAGGGACCACCAGGAGAGGGGAGGTGGGGCAGCAATGAAATGCCTGTTGAAGGCCCTTTCAGAGGGACAGCATCGACTAAAGGGCATTTCTCCTCCTCAGGCCCCAAGCACTGATCTTTTTTAAGACATGGCTTAGTCTGAGGCCTGGAATAAAATTGTCCTACCGAACTTCAGGGCTATTCTGCAATCTCTAATTAGGTTCCTCCTGTTCAGGACACTCTCTGCTGCACCACCACATCCTGCAGCCTTCCAGTGGTGGGCGCTCTTTGTGACAGGGATCCTGGTGGGATCCTGCACTGCATATCTAATAAACCCTGACCGAGGAGAATGGGGAATGGATGACGTCCCATCTCCTTTGACGGTGAACTCGCCCTCGAGGACAGCTCAGGCCATGGTCACCTAAACTGGTCCCTGCCTCAACTCATAGCTCCACTTGGCAGCTGCCATTATCCCAATGACAAAATAATCAGGTGGAAGGGCATAAATAATTTAAAAAACTGTTATTTACATTAAAAATTACATTAAAGGATATTCGTCACTGATTTCACTGCTGGTTAATATAAAGAATGATGGCTTCAGGAGTTATGATGTTTCACAACAGATTTTATGCAGAGTAATCTCTAGGTAAGATACAAGACTGTAGCATCCAATTAACTATAAGGCATTAAGCTAATTCTTAGAATTTAATACTGATATAATTTGCATCTTTGAGAGAGAGAATAAGGACCACTTGTCTGTTGCTTAAATGCACAATGTACTAGTCCGAGTTACAGTGCTTCACTACAAACTGGCTTCAACCAGCATATTCTCTGAATATTTTGCTTTCGTGCTCCATATGTTTTTTGCAAATGCAGTAAATTTTTAATGAGGTTTTGTGGTTGACTCAGACCTCAGTAAATTTATTGGCTTTTTCTTGTTATCTCTGGGCACACTGGAAATTGCTTCCCTGCTGTTTAACTCCAGGATGCTTGAATAAATTGAAATGTGAATGACCTTAAATCAGGGTACTCTATAATAAAGCTGTCAATAATGACATAATTTTTACCCCCGTCGGTTAGTTAACGACAGGAACTGATAAAAACCGAACTTCATACAGTTTTCAATTCCTGCTAAGCATAACCTTTCCATACATCAGAACCTCCAGTAAATCACACATTCTTTAATAACTTAGCAATAGATGTATTAATCAGTACAAATCCATATAAGCAATCCTCTTACTATAATACCCAATTTACAAACTATAGTGCAGGTTTTCTGATAGTGACAGGGCACAAGCATATCTTGGGTGCATGGAGGGGACCTCCCTATATTTTCTGAGGGCCAGTCATTTAAATAATTATGCAGTGTTCCCAACACTGATTGGACCAAGCACTCAGAGCACGGAGTCAGGGCGCCTTCACTTCCTGTATTGTTAAAATGCAGTCTGCTGAAATTGTTTTTTGCTGCAGTTTTGAAGTTGTCAGAGGAGACTGAAAGGGCTCAGTCCCTCCTCCCTTCACAGACAGAGCCCGAGAGGTAATGTTGAAAGAGGTGAAGCAAAGACATTGCTATGCATAGTTTGGAAGAGCGCCTTCCTCTAAAGGGAGCTGTTTGAGTTGCATTGGAAGAGGTGGCTGAGCAAGTCGATGCAGTTTCTGCCATGAGATCCTCACTGAAGAGGAGGAAGAGGTTTAACACGTTGAAGAGTTTGCCACGGTTAGGGACTAAATTAGAAAGCAGAACCACAAAGGTCATTATCTCTGGATTATTACCGGAACCACGAGCAAATTGGTATAGGGTCAATAGGATCAGGGAGATGAATGCGTGGCTCAAAGATTGGTGTGGGAGAAGTGGGTTTCGATTCATGGGGCACTGGCACCAGTACTGGGGAAAGAGAGAGCTGTTCCATTGGGACGGACTACACCTGAACCATGCTGGGACCAGAGTTCTAGCGAATCGAATAACTAGGGAGGTAGATAGGGCTTTAAACTAAATAGTGGGGGGGGCGGGGGGGAGGGTCCTGGTGGAGAGAAATCTAGAATGCTAAAGAGAAAAGACAAGGAAGCAGTGCAGGAAAGTGATGGGGTAAGGATAACCAGATTGTGTCAGGAAGGGACAGAGCGTACAAACAAAGGAGTGCACTAACAAATAGAATCCAGGTAAGAAAAAATGGTAATAAGACAAATAGGGCCATAGTACATAAAAATGATAAGATGTCTAAAAATGTTTTAAAAGACAAATCTAAAGGCACTGTATCTGAATGCACAAAACATTCGTAATAAGGTGGATGAATTAACAGCACAAATAGATGTAAACGGATACGATATAATTGCAATTACGGAGACATGACTGCAGGGTGACCAAGGCTGGGAGCTGAATATCCAAGGATATTCGATATTTAGGAAGGACAGGTGAAAAGAAAAAGGTGGTGGGGTGGCCTTGTTAGTAAAGGATGAAATCAATGCAACAGTGAGAAAGGATATTGGCTCAGAAAATCAAGATGTAGAATCAGTCTGGGTGGAGCTAAGAAGCACCAAGGGGCAGAAAACATTGGTGGGAGTTGTCTATAGGCCTCCAAACAGTAGTGGTAATGTAGAGGATGGCATCAAACAGGAAATTAGAGATGCATGTAACAAGGGTACTACAGTCATCATGGGTGACTTTAATCTACATATAGGCTGGCCAAACCAAATTAGCAATAATACTGTGGAGGATGAATTCCTGGAGTGTGTACGAGATGGGTTTTTAGACCAGTACGTTGAGGAGCCAACGAGGGAACAGGCTATCCTAGATTTGGTATTGTGCAATGAGAAGGGGTTAATTAATAATCTTGTTGTGCGGGGTCCTTTAGGGAAGAGTAACCATAACATGATAAAATTCTTCATTAATATGGAAAGTGAAGAAGTCCAATCCGAAACTAGGGTCCTAAATCTAAACAAAGGAAACTACGATGGTATGAGGAGTGAGTTGGCTATGATAGATTGGGGAGCTTCATTAAAAGGCATGACGGTGGATAGGCAATGTCTAACATTTAAGGAACGAATGCATGAATTGCAACAGTTATACATTCCTTTCTGGCACAAAAACACAATAGGAAAAGCGGCCCAACCATGGCTAACAAAAGAAATGAATGATAGTATTAGATCCAAAGGTTAGTCATATAAAGTTGCCAGAAAAAGTAGCAAGCCTGAGGACTGGGAGCAGTTTAGAATTCAGCAAAAAAGGACCAAGAGATTGATGAAGAGGAGAAAAATAGAGTATGAGAGTAAACTTGCAAGGAACATAAAAGTGGATTGTAAAAACTTCTACAAGTATGTAAAAAGAGAAAGATTAGTGAAGACAAATGTAGGTCCCTTACAGTCAGAAACGGGAGAATTTATAATGGGGAACAAGGAAATGGCTGAGCAATTAAACAAATACTTTGGTTCTGTCTTCACGGAAGAGGACACAAATAACTTCCCAGAAATGCTAGGGAACCAAGGGTCTAGGGAGAAGGAGAAATTAAAGGAAATTAGTATTAGTAAAAAAAGTGCTGGAGAAATTAATGGGACTGAAAGCTGATAAATCCCCAGGGCCTGATAATCTGCATCCCAGAGTACTAAAAGAGGTAGCCATGGAAATAGTGGATGCATTGGTTGTCATCTTCCAAAATTCTATAGATTATGGAACAGTTCCTGCAGATTGGAGGGTGGCAAATGTAACCCCACTATTTAAAAAAGGAGGGAGAGAGAAAATGGGGAACTACAGACCGGTTAGTCTAACATCAGTAGTAGGGAAAATGCTAGAGTCTATTATAAAGGATGTGATAACAGGACACTTAGAAAACATGGATTTATGAAAGGGAAATCGTGTTTGACAAACCTACTGGAGTTTTTTGAGGATGTAACTGGTAGAATAGATAAGGGAGAACCAGTGGATGTGGTGTATTTGGATTTTCAGAAGGCCTTTGAAAGTCCCACATAAGAGATTAGTGTGCAAAATTAAAGCACATGGGATTGGGGGTAATATACTGGCATGGATTGAAAATTGGTTAACAGACAGGAAACAGAGAGTAGGAATAAATGGGTCTTTTTCGGGGTGGCAGGCGGTGACTAGTGGGGTACCGCAGGGATCAGCGCTTGGGCCCAAGCTAATCACAATATATATCTGTGATTTGGATGAGGGAAACAAATTTAGTATTTCCAAGTTTGTTGACGACACGAAACTAGGTGGGATTGTGAGTTGTGAGGAGGATGCCAAAAGGCCTCAAGGTGATTGAGACAAGTTGAGTGAGTGGGTAAATACATGGCAGATGCAGTATAACATGGATAAATATGAAGTTATCCACTTCGGTAGGAAAAACAGAAAGGTAGAGTATTATTTAAATGGTGATAGATTGGGAAATGCTGATGTACAAAGGGACCTGGGTGTCCTTGTACATCAGTCACTGAAAGCAAACATGCAGGTGCAGCAAGCAGTTAGGAAGGCAAATGGTATGTTGGCCTTCATTGCAAGAGGATTTGAGTACAGGAGCAAGGATGTCTTACTACAGTTATACAGGGCCTTGGTGAGACCACACCTGGAGTAGTGTGTGCAGTTTTGGTCTCCTTACCTAAGAAAGGATATACTTGCCTTAGAGGGAGTGCAGCGAAGGTTCATCAGACTGATTCCTGGGATGGCAGGACTGTCGTATGAGGAGAGATTGGGTCGACTAGGCCTGTATTCACTAGAGTTTAGAAGAATGAGAGGGGATCTCATTGAAACGTATAAAATTCTGACAGGGCTAGACAGACTGGATGCAGGGAGGATGTTTCCCCTGGCTGGGGGGTCTAGAACAAGGGGTCACAGTCTCAGGATACGGGGTAGGACATTTAGGAGTGAGATGAGGAGAAATTTCTTCACTCAGAGGGTGGTGAACCTGTGGAATTCTCTACCAAAGAAGGCTGTGGAGGCCAAGTCACTGAATATATTTAAGAAGGAGATAGATAGAATTCTAGATGCAAAAGGCATCAAGGGGTATGGGGAGAGAGCGGGAATATGGTATTGAGATAGAGGATCAGCCATGATCATATTGAATGGCGGAGCAGGCTCGAAGGGCTGAATGGCCGACTCCTGCTCCTATTTTTCTATGTTACCTCTTCCTCATCTGATGGAATGGCAGCAAAACACATTTCACTTCAATCACCTGCATCATTACATGGTTACCATGTTCATCATTGGGAATCTTTCAGCCGTTGGAAACAATCATAAGGAAATCATAGTCATGCTCGACACATCTTCCAATTTCAAACCTTTCAATGATGGTAGATAAAACCATAAAATACTCCATTAACACCCACCTTCCTAAAGTAAATGATTTAGAGATTGTGTGCCCCACTCCATACTGGCCATTGGAGAAATCAGCAGGTGGCCAACCCCCATCTCCAGGCTAGCGCCCGTCACTTCAACTTGATCTTTCCTCCATGAATTTATCGGATGCAGGCAGTATATCAATATGAAACTTGGCAAACATCAGATCATCGTAGCATGGCAGGTGTTGGTTACAAGGTTGCTGATGGCAATAAATGCTTCCTATTCCATTTCTCTAGGTGTGGTTGAGGAGCATGACTTGCAGCGACTGAGGATGCAAGACTTGGAATTGGAGTACAAGAGTAAGGAAGTCTTATTACAGTTACACAGGGCGTTGGTGAGACCACACCTGGAGTACTGTGCACAGCTTTGGTCTCCTTATCTGAGAAAGGATATACTTGCCTTAGAGGCGGTGCGACGAAGGTTCACTAGATCGATCCCTGGGATGAGTGGGTTGGCCTATGAGGAGAGATTGAGTCGATTGGGCCTATACTCTCTGGAATTTAGAAGAATGAGAGGTGATCTCATTGAAATATATAAGATTCTGAGGGGGATTGACAGGATAGATGCTGAGAGGTTGTTTCTCCATGGCTGGAGAGTCTAGAACTAAGGGGCATCGTCTCAGGATAAGGGGTCGGCCATTTAAGACCGAGATGAGGAGGAATTTCTTCACTCAGAGGGTTGTGAATCTTTGAAATTTTCTACTCCAGAAGGCTGTGAATGCTGAGTCATTGAGTACATTCAAGGCTGAAATAGATAGACTTTTGGACCCTAGGGGAATTGAGGGATCGGCAGGAAAGTGGAGCTCGAAAATCAGCCATAAGCTTATTGAATGGTGGAGCAGGCTCGAAGGGCCGTGTGGCCTACTCCTGCTCCTAATTCTTATGTTCTTACTTCCATCTCACAACCCACAGCAGCAGTGTCTCCACCAGTAGCAAGCAGCAGCTCAGAAATGAACACTTCTGGGATTGCTATTTGGAGATAGACTTGCAGCAGGGTGCACTGCATGAAACACACAGCATGAGGAGGAGCCAATGTATGCTGCTGCAGATGAGCAGGAGGAGTTGATAGGAGGACCAACTTAAGGTCAACTTCAGCTTCTGAGTTCCAAAACTGGTGCCATCCAGGATCTGCAGACAAAAGAATCCTGCTTTCTGAGCACAATCGATTCATTGAGTCTTCTGAGAGTGTGCAAAGCATTCTGTAAGATGTGATGGCTAGTTTGAAGGAGTTCACTTTCCATCTGTGCAGAGCTGTTTGACTACTTCACAGACTTGCACTTTGTGTCACTTCTAGGGGACAAAACAGCTGAATTCCAGAGGTGAGCTGAGAGTGACTGCCCTTGACATCAAGGCAGCATTTGACCGAGTGTGGCATCAAGGAGCCCTAGTAAAATTCAAGTAAATGGGAATCAGGGGGGAAACTCTCCACTGGTTGGGAGTCATACCTAGCACAAAGGAAGATGGTTGTGATGGTTGGAGGTCAATCATCACAGCCCCAGGACATCACTAGAGGAGTTCCTCAGGACAGTGTCCTAGGCCCAACCACCTTCAGCTGCTTCATCAATGACCTTCCCTCCATCATAAGATCAGAAATGGGGATGTTCACTGATGACTGCACAGTGTTCAGTTCCATTCGCAGCTCCTCAGATAATGAAGCAGTCTGTGCCCGCATGCAGCAAGACCATTTGTGCCACACAAGTGCCAGGCAATGACCATCTCCAACAAGAGAAAGACTAACTGATAATCCGGGACAAAATTGACAGTCACTTGGACAAGTATGGATTAATTAAGGAAAGCCAGCATGGATTTGTTAAAGGCAAGTTGTGCACTGCAGCAACTCGCCAAGGCTTCTTCGACAGCACCTCTCAAACCCACGACTTCTACCACCTAGAAGGACAAGGGCAGCAGGTGCATGGGAACACCACCACCTCCAAATCACACACTATCCTGACTTGGAAATATATCGCCGTTCCTTCATAGTCACTGGTTCAAAATCCTAGAACTCCCTACCTAACAGCACTGTGGGAGTACCTTCACCATACGGACTGCAGTGATTCAAGAAGGTAGATCACCACCACCTTCTCAGGGCAATTAAGGATGAGCAATAAATGCTGGCCTTGCCAGCGACGCCCACATCCCATGAATGAATAAGAAAAGCCCCTCTTAATGGAGTCCGAAGTGTAGTTGTGGTTTCTTTGTGGAATATCAAACTGATGCTAATGGGACCTTGGGCTCCAATGTCCACGAGTCTGTTCTGTCTGGATTCACCATGCAAGGAACTTGTCTGAATAGCACCCTGATACAAGGCTTCAATAACGGATTGTAGCTCTGCGGTCAGTTACCACACAGATTGCAGCATATGCTGATGGAGTGTCCATAAGCAGTCTCTCAGGGCAGCTCTGCATCTACAGCATTCAGTTGCCCCACTAATATGACCCATACAGAGTCAGAAAGTGAGCAGGTTTAGGCAGTCGCCACAGTAGCAGACATGATGCCAGCAGTTTTATCAGCATCTTATGGTCCTACAGAAGGAGAAACCGAGCCATCAGCATCCAAGCAATCATTCAGGGCCATCCAGCAACCAGCAACCACACATCTTTCTTCCATAAGTGTAGCATCTAGAAGGAGCAGTATAACAGGCAGGAAGTGAGATGCTCCATACACAGTCACAAAGGTGAATCACTGGTGTACGAGATACTGACAGAACAGCAAGAACCATTGCACTAACACACTTTTGGAATTGAATTTGAAAATTGCGCAGAGTTCATTTGTGCTAGGCCACATTTCTGCAGCGCATGCATAGTGAGAGAGGTGAAGTTTCACGCCACATCCCTGGGAACATGATACAAGAATGCTTGTGCTGGGGGTGGGGGCACTTCAAAGTTTAAATGAAATGCTGCAGCTCCAGTGGAACTGGAAACTCCTCAATCTTGTTTCATTCCTCATTTCCCTTCTGGACCCTTCATGTGCTCCTGCTGCATGATGCCTCCTTCCCTGATGGCATCATTGTGCAGTATGCAGCATATTCTTATCAGCCTTGTGGGGGCTGTACAGCAGGACACTCCCAGATCCATCCAGACAGTGGAATTTTTGTTTACCATACCTGTCGTATTCTCTATCTGTATCCTGGCAGAGGCATTACAGCTTTAAGAACTTAAGTTCTGAATACCTGGAAGTCTGTTTGCAAGTGTGTCTGTTTTATAAAGGGGCACACTGATGACATTGTGTTGGAGGAACAAAGCAGCAAGAAATCCAAGTGAGGGGAGCCCTGCCCTAATGGTATTGGGTTCTGGCCCTTCAGTGAGATTCATGCACTCTCGTCGTGTGAGCAGACTGAGGCTCCAGAATTGCTCAGGCGGAAAATATCAGGCAGTGCGCCACTGGTGCATTTCCAGCGCTTCAATTTGGTGCCTGATTTTTCACCCCCGCCGTGTGTCTGCTGCAATCATTTACCGCTAGGTGATGGAAGCAGAAAATCTCCCCTCCTGTGCCTTGCAGCAACATGTATTTACTTTGACTTACACAGAACATATTATAGAGTCTGCTGAATTTCAAAATATCAAAAATGCCACCTCTGCTGGTTTGCAGTATTATCTTCACATAGTCATTGCCATGTCCTGGAGGTAGCTGATATATTAATGCACCAGCAAGGATCCAATGTTAAGCTGGAATAATTAGTGAGATACCTTTGAGAAACAAACATACTTATCGGACCTTTCAGTCTTGCCCCTCAGCAAAGATGTCGTCCTGCAAAGTACTGCCCTGCTTTCAGAGGTCATATGGGATCCAGTGACTCTACAGAATTACTGTTATTGCAGTATCTGGCCAGATATTCTAATTCTGGTAACTTATTCCCAGCCTTGGGTTTGATGCACTGGAGTTCATTTGAAACGAAACGAAACAGAAACACAGGAACCTTTTCCAATTTGCTCACTCCCAGTCCACTAATGTGCTGCCCATGTGAGAGGATTTAATCACCAATCTCAAAAGATGTATGAGAATGCCTAATGATCATCACTTGTCATCCAGTACCGAAATAGCTGAACAGGCCTGGCTTCACGCTGACAGAGCAATTTATTTGACATCTAAAGCAGTCCAATTGATGGCCCAATGATGCAATCTTCCCATGATACATGTCCCAATCTGCCTCATTGTCTGGAGCAGATTCTATTGATACTTCAGCACATTAGTCTGCAAGAAAACATACAGTGCACAGTGACAGCTCCAATAACCAATTATTTTTGTCAAAGATAAAGGAGGAGATGTTGGTCATTATTGCACTAATTTATCGGGTGGAAAATGGGGGCAAAAAGGATTAACTTTGACTTGCGATGTCTTGTAGCCCAAAGAAGCCTAAAATACATCTGATCCCATATTCGGGTGTCCCTGGTGGCTGCCTAAAGCAAGCATTAACATAAGAACATAAGAAATAGGAGCAGGAGTAGGCCAATCGGCCCCTCGAGCCTGCTCCGCCATTCAATAAGATCATGGCTGATCTGATCCTAACCGCCAATCTACTATCTATCACAGAACCATCTCCTGCATCTAACAGAATTGCACACACGAAATAGGAGCAGAATCAGGCTACACGGTCCCTGGGCCCGCTCCACTACCCACAGGGCCATGACCGATCCGAACCTAGACTCATGTCCAAATTCCTGCCCGCTCCCCGTAACCCTTAATGCCCTTTACTTCTAGGAAACTGTCTATTTCTGTTTTAAATTTATTTAATGATGTAGCTTCTACAGCTTTTTGTGGCAGCATATTCCATGGACCTACCACCCTCTGAGTGAAGTAGTTCCTCCTCATCTCAGTTTTGAAAGAGCAGCCCCTTATTCTAAGACTATGTCCCCTAGTTCTAGTCTCACCCGTCATCGGGATCATCCTCCCCGCATCCACCCGATCCAACCCCTTCACAATCTTATATGTTTCAATAAGATCGCCTCTCATTCTTCTGAACTCCAATGAGTAGAGTCCCAATCTACCCAACCTCTCCTCATATGACCACCCCCTCATCCCCGGGATTAACCGAGTGAACCTTTTTTGCACTGCCTCGAGAGCAAGGATGTCTTTCCTTAAGTAAGGACACCAAAACTGTAGGCACCTTAAATATGTAAATGCCGGGCCGAACGCCTTTTCCATAATATTCGTCAGTGCCGAGTGGAGCAGGTGGAGGCCCTGCTCTGCTCAGCTTTTTGGTTACTAACATAAAATAAACAGCAGTGCTTAAAGGGACCACTGGAGGCCACCACCAAAAAGGTAAGTAAATCTTTTGGCGGAGGGGAGCAAGCAGGAGTGTTCCTCTTGGGTCCGCACTACTGCAGGCTGCTGCCAGGCCACCATAGCCCCCCCCGCCCCTCCTCCCGTTCTTCCCCCCTCCAGGACTTACTTTAGTCCCATGGTGACCGAAGAACTGCCTCTGGGCTCCAGCTTCTGGCGCGCTGACCATTTCAGGCCCGAAAGCGGGCCAAGAACAATTCCTGCTCCAAGCAACCCTGTAGACATTATAATTTCCCAGTAATGCAGCTTCTGTTTTCCCACTATAATTATAGAATTATTCAATTAGTTCAGAGAGTGAATTTTTTTTTAATCAAGAGAGCCGGATTCTCAGTATTAAACACGTATGTATCAGAAATGACATTAGGTACAAAGAATGAAGCGCTCTCAGTGTTGTCTCAACAACCTGCCTTAATCTCAGCCCCAGAAAGCACCCTGGTGCACCAGTATGACATGATATTTACCCAGACCAGCTAATGTATGGCTTCTGAGTGAGTTTATACTCTATGGGGGAAAAATTCAGTTGGTTGCGCCTCCCGTTAGCGCCTTAAGAGGGCGCTAATGGGGCGCAAAGCATCTAGCGCCCAGGCGCGGCGAAGTTTGCGGCGCTCGCGAAATTAACTAGACATTTTGCGGCGGCGCTAAACACTACCGCCACGATCTCCTGCGCCGGCAGATCATGACGTCACTCGAGTGCGCAACGCCCCGGTATCGCCCCGGAGCGGATATTGAGTGGCGCCTCCTGCCTTACCGCCTGACGCTAGCAACGACAGGTTGAGGGGAGCGTTCTGCAGTCATGAAGGGAAAGGGGGAGCGCTAGTTAAAGGTGACCGCTTCCTGCCTTTTATTGTTGGTGCCATTTTTGAACTACGCATTCTGAGAGAGAGAGGGAGAGACTTCTGGAGAGATTCAACGTTGTGTGAAGGAGTTTTGGGTATGAGCAGCACTTTGCAGGGTCATTTTGATTTGCCATTCCTTGTATCGATTTAGCAGAGACTGTGGGGGCTGCACTCTGAGCTCTTTGCCTGGTACTCTCCATTGTTCTTTCCAGCACATTTGATGTGCAGGTCTCTCCAGGCCGAGATTCAAGGCTGCAATGAGCAGGATGTGGATGGAAAGCAAGATTAACCATCCCCTTTAAGAACTGGCCCGTGCCATTGTGTGTGTGTTCCATTGCTGACTGACATTACATGAGCTTCGCCAGCGCTCTGAGGTAGCGCCTTGCTCCTCGGCCTTTGCGCCTTAAGACAGGTGTGAAGCGCCTGATTTAGCGCTGCAATCACCTCCAGGGGCGATAAAAGTCAAGTTTGCAGTCGGTGGCGATAATTAGCGCCAGGCGCTAATCTTTGCGCCCGGCCGATAATTGCGCCCCAAATGGGGCGATACTGAATTTCTCCCCCTATGTACTTTGTGGCAAATTAAAGGTAGTGGTTGGATGATTGGGTTTTAAAAGCCTGTAGATTGTAAGAGGAAGGGAAGATTGAATTAGCCAAGAATTTCCCACAGTTATAAGGTCCTGGGAAGAAATTAGTTAAGAATAGGAGATGGTGTGATGGGTCATGATTGCATCACAGACAGGAGAACGAGTATGTTGGACAGCGTGTTTAGAGCTTAGAAGAGCACGCTATGGTTTGCAACAAAATGCTTGACGAATGGAGAGATTTCAACACGTGTATATACTTATATCAGGCCCCCAGTGTAAATGGGGTTCCTGATTCTAAAACAGTGGGGTCTGTGAAATATTTGAATCGTTTTTTAAACTCATCCTTCAACATTTTGTCAGAAAATGTCTCTAACCGTCCTTCTGAAAGAATGCAGTAAAAACGTTGTCCGATTCTGCATGCCATTGTTTACTCAAGTCTTGCATTTAATATTTTCAGTTGTTTTTTTCAGCTCCATTCTGCATAAATCATAAATTATCCAAAGCTCCACCACTCCCAGTAAAAGTAGGAAAAATGGAGCAATCATTTTCAAATAAAATTTTAACGAAAGTTACAACTCGGATTTGCTCCCAAAACGCTTCACTCGGGTTCACCACACGAGATAGCTGTCTTGTGTAGCTCTGTGCCTCTCATGAACTGAAACGTAACCTCTTGTTATGGAGTGAATGGGACATAACCACTGAGTTGTAACGGATATAGAGGCCGTGAAATTCTACACGGCCATTTGCCCCCACTGAGCTCGGACTTCCACCTGCCGATACACTTGAGTGCCGATCCTGCTGTAAATTGCGAGGTCAATTCAGTAAAATATCCATTAGCGCTGGCTTGGCTGAACTCCCATGTAACACAAGAGGAGTTGGCTGGGGTGGGTGGGGGGGGGGGGGGATTGACAATTACATCCTTTAAAAAGCCGAGAATGACTGAAGATTTCAGCAACAGATGACTCATGTGAGAATTTGGCGGCACTTTTGAAAATTGCCTGCTTGCGGAAGAACAGGCAGAGGCAGTCAACGAAGGGAGCAGAGCACTGGAAGGAAAGAGAAAAGAGCAAAACATTTTATTGAGGCTGATTTACAAACAGTTCTGAATGAAATGCGCCAAAGGAGAAAAAGACTGCTGGGTGCCCATGAACGGCAGAAGGATGTTCAAGGACCGTCAGTGAGATGCAGACTCTGAGGTCAGTCTCTGAGGATGTGCCGCAACTGACAGATGTAATTCTGGAGTCAACAGCCCTCGTTTGCAGTAACATCAAGGAAGCGGGTTCCTTTTTGGAAGCATGAATGGAGCGTGTAGCAGCTGCATTGGAATCTACGACAGCCCTCCACCCCCCATCTCAGAAGCGGCCAGGGACCAGCGGTGACTGCCTCCATGGAAGAAGACTGCTGACCTGTTGGCTGTAGGGGACGGATTAAACAGTACCTGATGTTATAGCTTTCCCAGGGCTCTCCAGATCTGATAGCTGTCATTAGACCAGCCTGCCCACTGATCGGTGGACATACAAATCCAGGGCCTTGCAAGATGGAGATGGCAGGAGTAGACCTGCATGGGGAATGTTATTCTCAGGTCAGCAACATGTGCCAGGCACCAGGCCTTCCCCTCAGAGCACCACAAAAGTAGCATATGGCAGACGGTATCAGGTTGTGCAGGCACTAGCTCCAGAGGTGCAGCCAGCAGTGGCTGCCTCTCAGGACTAAGCTTCCACCAGAGGAGAGCCACTTCAGTCCCATGAGCCTTTTGTACCACTACCTTGTGATACTGGCCCTCAGACTGCACCTAAGAAAAGCCGGAGAATGAAAGGCAGATTTAGACATCCAGGGGAGCAAGGTGTGAGGAAAGAATAGGTTGGCCTATATTCACTTTTGAGTTTCTTGTAATAAAGGGGAATGTGCATCTAGTCCATGCTCGTTTTTCCATGGAATGATAGTCACACAGGAAAGAGTGCATTTATGGCAAGGTCAGTTATTCATTCATATTATTTAGTCTTGCGTGGTCATTTAGGGCCAAAGAGGACTGATGTGACGCAATGTTCTAGGATGATTACTGGATTGAAGGCTTTTAATTTATATGAAGATGGAGGATAAGGAAGAGTGGCAGTGGTGACAAAGGGGAAGACTGATAGGCGAGAACACTTGATTGATAAATTGAGTTTTCTGATGCTCCTTGCAGCCATCACTGCGAATTCCTCTGATACTCTACTCCATGACTTTTCTGCCTCCAAAGCAACTCAGGCCACCTCCTCAGGAATCTTCATGTCCAGGTCTTTTTGGATGGCAAAGTTCTGCAGGGCACAGCAAGCGACAACTATGATGGACATCTTCCTTGAAGAGCTCAGGGAGGCCAGAATTCCAGACAATGAATGCATCATGGGATGGAAGTTGAGGGGGTTAATGATAGGAGCTTGCAAATTCTATGTGTGTGGCTTCCGTAGCATCCTGCACTGCAATAAAACTGGATGGCCTTATCACGTTGCTGGCTTGTGATCATGCTGAACTGGATGGATTCCTCAGCTCTCCTAAACAATGCATCAGTTACCCGATGACTGTATGTCCAGACTCTATTTTGGTGATATTATGCAGATCTACCATGGCTGCTTGAAATGAGCCAGTGACACAGAAACTGAGTGTGGTCATCACTTTCAGAGTCCCAACCAGGCAGATAATCTTGGCCAGAAGTCTTCATGCAGTAGTTGGCTCCGCTCCCCTACTGCCCCTTTGATGAAGCACAACCCTCACACAGAGTCCCTCACTGAGATCTTCAAATGATCTGTGTGGTCTGAAAATTCTTTTGGGGAGGGGAGTAATACCTTGTAGGATGAATCCTCTTCATTTGCTGCCTCACTCTGCAGCAGAATCCCTCCCTGGTCAGCTACGTGCCTCAGAAATGGCATGGACACCCACCAAAATATTCAAGCAACCTGACCCCAGGATTTCTGACAGGGTCAAGAACGCTGGCTTTGACAGGAGGAAGTTCTATTCCACCTCACAACCCCGCCCCCACCAGAAATCTCAGGGCCACATTGTTCAAATTGTTGTGGTTATCTCAGTATCGGCACAATTAGTGTTATAAAATCAATAACCATTTACTGAATTCCCGTATCAATGCCCTATCTTTCTGGGTGCAATTTGACAGATTGCACATTCTGCAAGACGTGTGCTGAAAAGGGTTGATTGAGTATTGCAACCAGTCAATCCTCAGTAAGCAATTACTGTATTCAGACCTTTACTGCCAGTTACATAAAATGAGGACATTATACTGCTGCCAATTATATAGAGCAAAGCAAACAGGCATTATTAGCATTCCCATATCTGGCTGGTAAATGTTATTTCATAATGCCTTACATATCATCAAGAATACAAATAACTAAGGAAGCTTTTATTTACAACTGCAGTAATATGATACAAAGAGGATGTGATTAATCCCAGTCTGTGTTATGTTCTGTTTTCCTATCATCCCTGTCATTGTCAACGAGGCCCTCTTGTATCCCCATCCCTAATGCACTGAATTCAAAATGCTTGTCCCCCTTCACAACCTTTCCTCTCCCTATATGTGCATACTCCTCCAGTACAACCTGCCAGCTGACACACCCAGCTCCTCTGACTCTTGCCTTCTCTGTAGCCCCCCCGCTTTTTATTCCACCTTCAGTCGCAGAGCCTTCAGCTGTCTTGGCCCCACACTTTCTCCCTCAACCCCTCTCTGCCTTACTGCCTTTTACCTCTTTCCAAGGTCTCCTCATGACCTAACTCTAACCATATCTTCAGTCAGCTCCCCAACTCTTCTCCCATTACTGCTTAGTGTCTGTTTTCACCTTTGTGCAATACTTTGGAGTGTTTTACTAATGTAAAGATGCTTTCTAAATATAGTTGCTGTTGGGAATGGTGGTGCTAATAGTGATAAAGCAGCATATTATTATATCACTAGATAGCAAGACATTCAGAACCTAAAATGTTGACTTTTGAAAGGATCATTGCGATGTCCTGTTACTTACCGAGGACAGAAGGCCATCGGGCTCATGCACACGTCCCCCATTTTTTGCTGGACTCATTTCTATCTGCCAAACCCTTCTTCCACCCCAGCAACCTGGGGCAGGTATCAAAATAGAGAGACCATAGCCAAATCAGGGATCCTCTGGCAAAAATTCCTCTCTGGCCCCTCAAAGGTGCTCAGGCAAGCTACTGGAGTGTCTGCAAACACCACCATCTCCCAAAACAGCTATATTTTATAAATTACCTTTAAAGTAGTGATCCACCTTAAAGTTATATGTAAAGCTGGGAATAATTGGACAGTGCAGTGAAGTAGTACTGTTCCAGTTAATATAAGTATTTGTGGTATGCACTTACATGAATGGGATCAATGGCTGGCCTGCTAATTCAATGTATGCACAAACCTAATTCACACAATTCCAAAATGCATGTGTGTTTTTTAAAGTCTTGCATAGTGTGTAGATAAAAATCACAGAACAGATGAACTGTGTATGATTTTGGCATCTAAAATCTGCAGGTACATTGTACGGCAGGCAGCTCGCCTGGTCTCTTACCAGCCCTTGCCGTGCAGCATCAGCTATCTGTGCTGATTGAGAGGGGCTGGGAGGAGCGGGCCTGAGGACAGCCTCATGGCAGCAAGAACCTGCTCAGGTACAAAGGGTATTTGTCTATGTACAAAGAATGTTTATACCCTCGGGCAGGGGGTAAATCAGTCTTCATGTACTTTACCAAGATTTGAAATATGTAAATCATTCAATTTTTAATATAGAAATGATTAGTGTGCTGAACATTGAAATATTAACCTTCATTTTTACTGCAAACCGACATCTAACACCAAAAAATTCTGAAAACAAATATTCCAGTGTGGGAATATTCATATTTAATATCACTGCAATCAATTGCAACGTTACAGCTTTATACAGAATAATTTCTGCCTTAATGTAATCTATATTTATGCTACTAATTCTATGTGGGGAAAAATGTAAATACATTCTAGTTCGGCAGTAAAATGTACCCCACCAGAACTTCACTCTTCTGCACTATCCATTCCTTCACACGTACACACACTGGCTTGCAGTCTCACCATCTCTCACTCGCGCAAATAAAACTACTTCACACCTTTTTTGCACAAACAGACACGGTATTAGTCGCACTGCCGTCTTGTAACCACTGCAATGCTGCGGTAACTTGGGCATAAAAACAGCACCAACCATTCCTCCAGTAAAACCCAATCCACATCTAGAATACAGTTTCATTGATGTGCAGTCAGGTATTAAACTTAAAATTGAAACTTCATAATGACCCATTCCTGCAGCAGCTACCTAATATATTACTGGAGACATAACTTCCAAGACTGATGTCACTGAATGCGGGCTCCCCTATTGCGTTCATAACAATCCAATAAATGTTACCACTTATACATATTTTTCCAGTTACTGTAAATATTGCACATGAAAAATACTGAATATGAATAAGGCAGAGAAATTAACATCTCCCTTACCACTGACATTGTGCACAGAAATTTCTCGTTGATAACACAGACGACAATATTGTTTGCGTGTCTTCCAATACTTCACTGAGCTACAGGATCATTTATTATTTAAGATAGTATGAAATGGCTTGGATGCTTCAGTAACTGTAAAAGCCATTTGCGAGCTCTCCACATCGCTATTGATTTAAATGTTACCTACTGTGTGCTTATTAACCTCCAGGTCAGCTGGTACTTCAGTCTGCAATATGTACAGTATTATGGAATCCTTAGTGTGCCGGATTGCACTACAAATAGTTACATCTCCTGGACTAAATTATTTTTGAGTAACAAAATCTCACTGATGACACATATGGTGATAGCACTCTGCATTGCTGAATAAAGGATAACAACCTGTAATGATCAAACATGTCTTTTTCCTACTGAAATACTGTAGAATATCTAAATCTAATGTAGCATTACATAATATCTAAAATAACAACAGTCTATTTCATAAAAGACTCACTTGACATAATATATAAAGTAATGGCACAGGCTAGGAATGCATCTCATTGGCTGTGGAACAGTAATCCTGAGTGGCTTCATTTTAACAGTGTCTTACTGTACGTTGTCATTTTAATGCATCACTCTCTTTAATTGGTTTAGTCATAATAAATAATTAATTATTTCTACAGCTTTAACAATCTTAAGTCAGTGTAACAGCCTCAATGCTGCTTCTGAATTCTACCAAAGAGGCAGAAAAAGATTTAAGAGAATTATAATGAACTGTTATAAACTACAAGTAAATTTACAATTATTGACATCAAATTTGTGCTGAAGAATTATGGCTTTCTTTAAACATATGCATATTTATTATCAGAACACACAAGTAACGGCACAATGTGGATAACATAATCGTTTATACATAAGCACACCAACCTTGCCATCTAAGGTAAACAACATAAGGGATGATGGAAAGGTTCAGTGGCTTTTCATTATTTCAATCTTTTGTTCTCCCTCCCTACTTTCCCATTTTCTCCTTGTTTCAGACTCTCTGCCTCTGCGCTGTCCTCCTTCAACTGAGAGGATCGGATTAAGTGCCTCTTTCAGATGGTCTGACGCACAGCAGAAAATCAGCACAAGGTGAATAACGGGCACAAACTCCCATCCGACCACGCAGTGACTCTACACAAGGGTATTCCAACCATGAACCACCTATTATGAATATTTATCTTCATCTCATCTCCTCTCCAAAATGAATAATTGCTGAACAGTTTGCAAAAATATCCTTGTCAATCTAAATAATTCATGGCTTAAGGCACAGTTTTCTGTATTTTATTGAAGTAAGTGGCACAAAGGGGGAGAAAATGTTTTAGGATGCAATGAATATCTAAACAAATATTTATAGTATTTCAGTAAGATTCCACTGAAACCCTTATTCATAATTCAACAATTAGAACTTATTAGTTTCATTAAACCATTCCTCTGATCTGCTCCAGTTCTATTAAGTAAATAGGATTTTGTTTCTGAGATGAAAGAGGCAAAAGGCATTCTGCTGACTTTGATGATATCAACCATTTGTGTCTCTTCAATGATTGATTCATTCCTCTATTTATATAAGCTCAAGTCTTGAGTATTATCAATGAATGAAATGCAGGTAAAATATTCTATTCTTCATTCTGAATAAAGGTGACAAAATTGAAGACCGAACAGAATTACGTCTATCTTGACAGGAAATGATACAAAAAATGTTTCCTTTAAGAACTGTCAGATGGCAAAGTAATGCTTCACTTGTGGCATATAAATGAGTTACTGTAAATAGATTATGAGTTGTAATTGGATTGTGCAGACAGCTGCAAGAAATGATTTTGTCATTAGATGTATCAGAATATGCAACGGCATGTAAGTTTTATTAGAAATATATTTATAAAAACACTTTTATCACTCAGTAATTCATTATGGAAAGAAAAAAACACTTGCCAAACTATTGTACCTGCCATAAGATGCATCAACTGTCTCAGTATTATTTTCTGATACTTTTGCATGTTAGGAAGATTGCAGGAGTGAAAAAATTCTATGCTAAGAAGGCTGATGTGCAGTAATCCCCTTCAAGAACTATTATTCTTTTTAACATAATATGTTATGCATGTTAAATATCCTCAGCAACTGCTTAGGAGAGCCTGATATTTTTTACATTTTGCAACGTGCCTGCCTGGCAACATACCTGATGTCTCTATGTCCAACCCCATTCCCTTTTCCTAATGTTCATTCTAATTCCTTCACCTGTTGGATATCCATCTTCAATTCACCTCGCACCTGGTCTGGCCTGCTCAACCTCCTCATCATTGCTGCCTTTGTCTGCCACTCCCACTTAGTCAGCAACAGGAAGTGGGGCTGTGTGGACATCCTCAGTGCCAGTCATTTTCACTGGCATTTACAATAGCTGCATTTTTTTTACATCTGTGACACTCCTCTCATCTCAAAAGTCCAAGCAAAATAAAGTGACAAAGGAAGGAAAGTAGGAGTGGGTGGGAAGCACAGACATGTACAGGAACAGAAGAGATCATTGCAGTCCATCTACCAGTCCCAAAGTTCACAAAATACCATACTAGACTATATCATTTACACTCACACTTGCTCCTTTTTCCAGCTTCCTCTTGAATTTGCCAAGTCATCTGCTGCCAATGACTCCCTGATCAGTCTGTGCTACACATTCACCACCCTCTATGTGAAGCAATTAAATGTAGACTGTTTACCTTCCCTCTTCTGAGCTTCACTGTGCCTCACTGTTGACGTCACAGGCCCCCCTATGATGATTAGCTGACAGCAATGAAGGACAGTATAATAACAAGATTAATCACTATTGGTGATAATCTACCCTGTTGTTCTTTCCAAAATTCCACTAGGAACCGATTTTTTTTCATTCAAGGGAAGTGGGTGTCGCTGGCAATGC
Source organism: Squalus acanthias (assembly GCA_030390025.1). Lineage (NCBI taxonomy): Eukaryota > Metazoa > Chordata > Chondrichthyes > Squaliformes > Squalidae > Squalus > Squalus acanthias. The sequence goes on from CM059434.1 coordinate 114,411,480, forward strand.
CAGCATTTATTGCCCATCCCCAACTGCCCTTGAGAAGGTGGTGCTGAACCGCCTTCTTGAACTACTGCAGTCCGTGTGATGAAAGTACTCCCACAGTGAATTTGTCGTAGCAGTTTGGTGGAACTGAGTGGCAGTTAAGAGTCAACCACATTGCTGTGGGTCTAGAGTCACATATCGGCCAGACCGGGTAAGGATGGCAGATTTCCTTCCTTAAAGGACATCAGTGAACCAGATGGGTTTTTACAACAATCTGGTAGTTTTATGGTCACCATTACTGATACTAGCTTTTTATTCCAGATTTATTTAATTAACTGAATTTAAATTCCCCAGCTGCTGTGGTGGAAGTTGAACTCACATCTCTGGATCATTAGTCCAGGCTTCTGGATTACTAGTCAGGTTACATAACCACTATGCTACCGTTCAGAATTGAAGCCAACAGAATCAAGTATCAGCCAGCCTTGTAACATCAAGCTATGTATCAGGAACTGTAATAAGTGCTTATTTGGCCACCAAAGAGAAGAGACAGAGGATTTACAAAGCAAAATACCACGTGGTGTCGCACTAATTTGAACTGTGGGAAGTGAAAATGTAGGCTGCAATTTCGCCTACCGAGGTGTGTCCAGTGCGGCCGGGGTGCGATCCCGCTGCTGGCTCCAGCCTGCTCTGTGAAAAGATTTTACGATGATTGGGCTTGTTAAGCCTGCCCAGTGCATTTGCCAGCCAATTTAAGGAAGCGGGTCTGATGACGTCATTTGATGACTCGTCATCAACCGGTTTCCTTAAAGGGACCATGCGCAAATTTATTTTGACTGTTGTGCTGTCAGTGTGCTACAGCATTGAGGTGCTGCAAACACTGACAAGCACTGCACAGAGGTGCACGGCTGGAGCCAGGCTCTCCCATGACTCCCTCCATATGGATGGAGTCACAGCACGCAGAGAGGTCCTCTTCCCTTCCCATGAGCGGAAGAGACCTCCCCAGGAGATTAACGCAGCCTGGCTGCACCTTGCACAGGAGGACACAAGCAGGGATGTCGTTAGGCGGACCAGGGTGCAGTGGCGCAAACCTTTCAATGATCTCAGTAGATCATGAAACGTTACTGCAAAGCCACACTCAACCTCATCCTGCTGTGCCTCTCATCACATCCACATCACTCTGCCTTCCCTACCCTACTCCTGCACATCCTTACTCACACCAACTTACCTTGCACCTCCACCCATCCCTCTCTGTCTACATTATCACCTCCCCATCTCACTAGCCATCCACACTCACCCTCATCCTAGTCCAATCATACCAACTAACAACACACAAGGGTAGGCACTTGGGTGCTTTAGCCAATGTTCATATGAAGTTTCTGTTAATGTGTTGTCAAACATTGAAATCTTTATTTTCAACACTTTGCGTTCTTGGACAGATTTGTGTGTACCTTTGGAAGTGCCTTAGTGAGTTGCAGTGAATGGTGAGACATAACGGTATACCCCCGCAATGGTGATGAGTGTGAAAGGAATGGTTTGGACATTGTAGGGATGCTTTATGGTGTTGGGTGGTGCCAACCTGGTGCATCATGTGACAGCCAGGGTGTACAGCGTCAAGTGAAGTAGATCTGGCCATGATGAGGCCATCCCTGGCGTCCCGGGCAGCAATGTGGTCGGGTACTGATGCCCTGTGTCCTGTGCAGCATCAGTTGATTGTGGAGAAGGTTGGGTCTGTTGGTGTGCCTGGTGCTGCTGATATTGGGGCTAATCGTGGTGGGATTCTGAGGACCAAGGTGAGAGAGTGTAAACCGTACCCATTCTGATGTAATAGATGGCAGGTGAAGGTGAGATGACAGAAGCAAATCTGTCAATGGTGAGAGAGGTTGTTCCAATGAGGTGGCACTGGATAGATAGTTGGCTCCAAACACTTGCGAGCTGCATAAAGCTTAATCTGTCTTCCAAATGCAGTAAGCAACACTTTCTGAGCTTGGAAAGTGAACAGCTGTGAGATGGGAGCTTTTATACAACTTTTGCAGCTGCCAGATAATCGGATAATTCAATGCTGAATCCACTCACGACATGCTGAGCTGACGTGATCCCCGAGCAGCAAGGAAGCCGTGGGGGATCACATAAAATTGAAAGGTAAGCTTAAAATACGATTTAAGTGCCTCTTAACAATTTCTCTAATGATCTAAATTGCCTCCCCCACCGCTTGGTGTCAGGTCTGTTCTGCGATGACAGACCCGACATCTGGGAGACTAGCATGGAGGTGGTTTGACAGCGGGGTCCCTACCCACTGTCAAAAAATTTTTTTAGTTTCCACTACTCTGTCCAGACATACTCTACAAATGCCCATTCCATAAGTTGATCACTGTCTATATGAAGAAGAACTTCCTGACATTAGTCCTAAATTTGCCATTTACGAGTTTGAATTAGTGCTGCACTGTCCTAATCTCACAGGTTACTATGAAACGGTGTTCTGGATTTAGCTTTTCGGTAACATTTACTATCTTATATACTGATGCTAGGCCACTCTTAATTGCCTCCTTTCAAAGCCCAACTTTCTCCAGTCCTTCCTCTTAACTCAATTTCAAAATAGCTCAGCAGCTTTACTGGTAAAGCTTTGTCTTTTCAATGCACCAGTGAAAACACAAGGCAAACCATTTGAGTTTGCAGTGAAAAGCAAATACTGTATTTTGCCCTTATCTATAACCAGAATTTTTACTTGTTGAAATTTCACAACTGCACAGAAGTGGAGCTTTTATTTTCGCTGTGGTAGCCAGTTGGAGTCAATGGTACAATGGAAGAGGGGCACCTGGCTACCTACCCGATCACTCAGCAGATAAAAACACCATGTGACACATGAGTAAACTGGATTAACCAGGAAGATTCAGGGGAACTCGGGAAAGTGGAGTAGAGGTCGAAGGTCAGCCATGATCTTACTGAATGGTGGAGCAGGCTCAAGGGGCCGTATAGCCTACTCCTGCTCCTAATTCTTATGTTTAATCCCTGGTCTGTACCGGGTTAACTGGTCTCAGCCGGGATGGACGTAATAGCACTACGGTGGGTCTCAAGAGGCTGAGCTAGCTTGGGGAGGGGGGAGAAACACAATATTGGCCAGAAGGCAGATATTTTGCTCCTTACAAAGCCGAGTGGAAAATCATGGAATCGGCAGCGACATGGTCCCACTGGGTCTCTGCTGTTTTCTAGTGGGTTCCGCCAGAGTGATGGCTGAAGTCCAGCAGAATCTCTGAGGAAATTTGGGTTCCATATAATGAACGCACCGTGCTTTAACTTAAAAAGATGTAATTTGAAAAAGCATTTGAGTACAGCATATAAACTCTGTGGCTCAATACAATTTACTTCTGCTGAAAGGTCATTGACCTGAAACGTTCTCTCTCCACAGATGCTGCCTGACCTGCTGAGTATTTCCAGCATTTTCTGTTTTTAGTTCAGATTTCCAGCATCCGCAGTTGTTTGCTTTTGTCTAGTAATTGCCATGTTCTATAATTATATAAATATTAATATTTAAAATATGAGCAGTGACTAATTAATGTTAGATAACTTTCTACTCTATAGGAAATTTGATTAACATAAGTTAAATTAATAGAATGACACTGTCATGTCATGATTAGAAAACGTGTTTGACTTTTCCAATGCTGCTAAGTTGCTGATCTCAGGAGATGACAACTAGTGGTCAGGTGCTTCCTTACAAAACAGTGAGAAAATCAAAGCGACATGGATCCCAACACATCTCTCAGTGTCAGCTTGAGAGCAGCATTGGCAGAGGTCCAGAAACATTGCCTGCCCTCGTGCCCACACTTGGGGCATGAACCAAGGAAACGGAGGAAAAATATGCTAGGAAATTATTGGGCTGGATCTTGCTGGAGCGGAGCATCTCGTGTGTCGTTAGTTAGACTTTTCCTGCAGCCTTCAGCTCAAAATCTTTTCTGTGCCTTAACTTGCTGAATGTTCGATCTTAGAACGGTGTGGTGAGGGTAACGGGGCGTCTGGGACCTCAGTGAATGATGAGACCAGCAGTGTATCTCCCTAACCAATGAGATTTAAGGATAGAGAAAGAAACAGAGGAAAGATGGAGAAGGAGGGTGAATTACAGTAAAATAAGGTTCAGAAAGCAAAGTAAAGAGAGGGAAAAGAAAGATTGTATTAAGAGAACGAGAAAAGGAGACAGGAAAAATAAAAACAAATTTTAAATGTGACATTTACAAAATCTCAAACATCAATTTACTATATGCAGGAATGAGATTGAACAGTTTAAATTGTTCCCTTTCTGGGCCAGAAAGGTTTGTTGGCATTGCATTAACAATTATCCTGTAGTTTATTAAGTACTTAGGCTGTTAAGTTCCAGCGCTAACTTTCTGTGGCGTGTTTAATGGACAATTAATGTGCAAATCCAGCAAGTTCTTAAAAATAACAGGGAGGCGAAGGGCGAGATGTCATGTGTGCAAAGAAAATGGAGGAGAGGCGTAAATCGACCGGCAAGTTCTGGAGATTTGCAACTCACTGTGTATCTCTTAATCCCTTGAACTTGCCGGTCGAGTTGTGCATTAATAGCGGTATGTGTCGTTAACACGCTGTTATTTTTCCAGCAAGATCCGGCCCAATATTTCTTTTATACGCCCAAAAATTGCTGTCAAAGTAACAGCGAGCGCTAGCAACTTCAGGCGAGGGAGAATCCACGATAAAACGCGGAAATCGAAAAGATACCATTTTGATGCACCGTTCCACTGTTAGCTTCGCGAAAACGGCATCTCGCTGTCTGGCTCCACATTCTAATGCATTCTAATGCGTGACGTTGCTGTACTTGCGCAATAGATACAAAATAAACTCACCACGGAAAGTTAAGGCTTGTCCATTTCAGTCTAAGTACCCTTTTAATGATGTGCTGAGTGTGAATTACTGCCATTCAACCTCTTTATTACAATTGTGGAGTCTGTTTCCTTCAGATTTTAATTGTAGGAGATTTAAAAAAAATAAAAAATTAAATTTTTTATTTTTACTTTTGTCTCTTTTTTTCTCTCTTAATCCAATTTTTCTTTCCTCCTCAATTTTTTCTTTCTGTACCTGATTTGACATTGAATTCACCCACTCTAACTTACACTTCCTTGTTCAGACCTTGTGCTGTTAATTTCACAATCCTTCAATCTGATTGGTTAAGGAGATGCCCAGTTTTTCACTCAGACCCCAGATGCCCTGTAGAGGGCGCCGCGCTGCTTCCATTTCGCACTTCCAGCAACTTGCAGCGTAAATGGGCAAGGGCAAGTCTGTTCCCTGACCGGTTACAGGAATGTTTGGGCCAATAGATATTTTTGCTGCTACTTTTTGGCATGATCAGTTTAACATTAAAATGAAAATAACTTTAGTTGTGACAGCTGATCTACATTCTGCACACAGCACCACTGTCTATGAAAATAATTACTGACTAGACTCAAATCAGTTGATAAGCTGCACAGTTTGACCGCCATTCAGCCATTTCCAAAAATTGTTGTCATCACAACAGATTAAAAATACATTAGCAGCCCATCATATGCAAGCAGTTTGAATGTGCTTTATCAACTGGAAAGAGCAAAAATATGATTGGAATCTATTTCCCTCTCCAGTCTTTTTATATTGAATAAAACAGACTTTCAATGTCATCTCTCTTTTTAAATGAATGAATGTGTCAGACCTTCACCCAGTAAGCTACAGAAGCTGACATGGCGAGCTCTGGGTGCGTCACACCTCAATAAAAGCCAATGTTTGCATGCCTGAATGGGTGGAGCCACATGATGATATAGCACAAAATAATTACAGTGAATTCTATGAAGTCAAAGGTTAGATTTTGTTGGTTGATTATTAACATCTATCAAGTCTGTGACAATGCACTGGGCATATTGAGTATATTAATTGAGAACTGATTTAATTCCAGTTAGACTTTTTCTGTTGATAATCGCACATGATTAATAAGTAATATTTTTCAAAAGATTTGCCAGTTTCAACTTGCAATTTATTTTGCCTCGTGTAATACTAAAAGTAGGTATTGGAGAAATTTGCAGTTACCTTATGAACACATGGAACCCGATTTTAACTCAACCCACTCAGCCTGAACGGGTGAAAATCGACTTTGTGCCTCGTTTCCGCCAAGCGCGAGTTTTACGGTGGAGCTGACACAGGTCACAAATGCATCTGCCAAAATAGATTCAAATAGGGAACCAATGATGTTGATTGGACCCCAACATGATTTTAGCTGGGCTGGTCAGAAGTCATAAGAATATAAGAATGTAAGAAAAAGGAGCAGGAGTAGGTCATTCGGCCCTTCAAGCCTGCTCCACCATTCAGTAAGATTATGGCTGATCTTCTACCTCAACTCCACCGTCTCGCACTATCCCCATATCCCTCGAGTCCCTTAGTATCTAAACATCTATCTATCTCTGTCTTGAATATACTCAACGACTGAGCATCGACAGCCCTCTGGGGTAGAGAATTCCAAAGATTCACAACCCTCTGAGTGAAGAAATTTCTCCTCATCTCTGCTAAACTGCCGTCCCCTTATTCTGAGACTGTGACCCCTGGTTCTAGACTCTCCAGCCAGGGGAAACATCCTCCCTGCATCTACCTGGTCAAGCCCTTTAAGAATTTTATATGTTTCAATGAGATTATCTCTCATTCTTCTAAACTCTAGGGAATAAAAGCCTAGTCTACTCAATCTCTCCTCATCGGACAATCCCCTCATTCCAGGAATCAGTCTGGTGAACCTTTGTTACACTCCCTCTATGGCAAGTATATCCTTCCTTAGGTAAGGAGACCAAAACTATACACAATACTCCAGGTGTGGTTTCACCAGGGCCCTATATAATTGCAGTAAGATTTCTTTACTCTTATACTCCAATTCTTTTGTAATGAAGGCTAACATACCATTTGCTTTCCTAATTGCTTGCTGTACTTGCATGTTAACTTTCAGTGATTCGTGTACAAGGACACCCAGGTCCCTCTGAACACCAACATTTCCCAATCTCTCACCATTTCAAAAATACTCTGCTTTTCTATTTTTCCTACCAAAGTGGATAACTTCACAGTTCTCCACATTATATTCCATCTGCCATGTTATTGCCCACTCACTTAGCCTGTCTATATCCCTTTGCAGGCTCGTTGCGTCCTCCTCACAGCTTACTTTACCACCTAGCTTTGTATCGTTAGCAAACTTGGATATATTACACTCAGTCCCTTCATCCAAATCATTGATGTAGATTGTAAATAGCTGAGGCCCAAGCACTGATCCTTGTGGTACGCCACTAGTTACAGCCTGCCAATCTCAAAATAACCCGTTTATTCCTACTCTCAGTTTTCTGTCTGTTAACCAATCCTCAATCCATGCTAAGTCCCACCCAGCAGCAGACCTGCTGAGTCAAACGTAGCAGCATTGACTTCACAAACTGACTGACATGACAGGAAGTTGCATTTTAAAATGCACTCGCCTGCAGGCATTCAGGTCCTGAGGATCTGTGCGCATTGTGGCCAGTGCATTTCCAAGCCGGGGTGAGCTTCCAGTTTGTCTCTTTCTGATTTTGCCGCCTTAGCTACCGTCATTAAGCACTTGCTGCTTATCATGGGCATGTTGTTGCTTCGCTCCTTTTGGATGGATGGACAGTCGAAGGAAGAGCAGCAGCAGGGCCTGTTATAAAACAGCAGGCAAGGGGTGGGGGGTGGGGTGCTGCTAGTAGAGGCCTTACCAAGCCCGCAGGTTGACTTACTTTATTAGATATTTTTGAGGAGGCTGCCCATCACCAAGGAGGCTGCCGCTGACCTATGTAGGTTCTTGCAGCAGGACCTTACCAGTACATTACCTTCGCAATGGACGCCAACAGCCAGAGCACGAGAGCTCTGGGTGTTGTAGCAGTGGCCACCTTCCCCCGTATCCAGGGTATAATATACTTCACTCATGTATCTATCAGGTTACCAGAAGACAATCAAGCAGCTTATGTCAACAGGAATAGCTTCTACTCCATCAATGTTCAACTTCAAAAGGATCATGAAAGTCTGCACCAGTTTTACTGGCAGCTGCCATGACACCATCATCTGCGACACTCATCCATCCCCCCCACCCCAGCGGCTTCAACAGCGCTAGTGGAAGGCTGCTGTTGCGCATGTGGAGTCCTTGGGATGCTTGCAGCAGTGACTTCGAGGAGCTTGAGACTCTGAGGGCCCAGCTGTAGACAGCAGCACTCCACATGTGTGGAGGTCACTGAGGAATGTTCTTGAGGAAGCAGAAGGGGTAATATCTTGACATGGGCATTAAAGCACTTCCTATAGTTTTTCAATGGTAAATACCATTTCTTACCTTCCAATAGTAATGTAATTTACATAAGACAACCAAACATCACGGTCACATTTCAGGATTTTTGATAATCTTTTTTCTCAAAGGAAGGATTGTGGGAATAACCCAACAGTTGTGCTTTTAAAAAATGAATTTGCACAGGTTTAAAAAGAAAGACAAGAGGCTGCAGACAGTTGATATGTGCATTGAGGCCAGATGGGCCAGCTTGTGGAAGTCACCAAGAGTCAAATGTCTGATATCAAGCCCTGTAGCAAGAATGGCCTCTATTCATCTAGAAACTAGGAGGAGAAAGCCCTCCTTAAAACTCACCTCAACATGGGAAGACAGGGAACTGGTTTCATTGGAAAACCACTCCAGGGAGGAAGCCAGGACCTAGAGCGACTAGGGCCACATGGGAGGTCAAGTTTGGAACAAGAGACTGTAGCACACAGCCCTCGGCCTGTAGCTGGAAGCTGAAAAAATGCAGGTGGTCTGTTTTCCAAAGTAGTGTGAAAGAAAGGCAATGCCAAAGTAACTAAACCAGCCCACAGAAGGGATAGGGTGTGTGGTTTATTTTTATTATGTTTTTGAAGAGAGAAGTGAGATTGAGTAAGTAATTAGCACTTGCTTTGACTGTTTTACTTTGTATGTTCACTTGTTGTCGTGAAATAAAGTAGCTTAATGATTTGTATCTGGCCATGTCTCATCAAGTGTTCTGGTCCGTCTTTGACAAGACTGGAGAAGTGCATGTGAGGGCATGTTCGAAAGACACAATATCTCGTTCAGATCACAAAGTCCCTACTATTATATGCTGAGTAGTGTAGAGGAACAAAGGGACCTTGGAGTGCATGTCCACAGATCCCTGAAGGTAGCAGGCCAGGTAGATAAGGTGGTTAAGAAGGCATACGGAATGCTTGCCTTTATTAGCCGTGGCATAGAATACAAGAGCAGGGGGGTTATGCTTCAACTGTATAAAACACTAGTTAGGCCTCAGCTAGAGTACTGCGTGCAGTTCTGGCCACCACATTACAGGAAAGATGTGATTGCACTAGAGAGGATACAGAGGAGATTTACAAGGATGTTGCCGGGAGTAGAGAATCTTAGCTATGAGGAAAGACTGGATAGGCTGGGTCTGTTTTCCTTGGAACAGAGGAGGCTGAGGGGAGACCTTATTGAGGTGTATAAAATTATGAGGGGCATAGATAAAGTGGATAGAAAGGACCTATTTCCCGTAGCAGAGGGATCAAACACCAGGGGGCACAGATTTAAAGTAATTGGTGGAAGGTTTAGAGGGGATTTGAGGGGAAATTTCTTCACCCAGAGGGTTGTGGGGGTCTGGAACTCACTGCCTGAAAGGGTGGTAGAGGCAGGAACCCTAATCACATTTAAAAAGTACTTGGATGTGCACTTGGGATGCTCTAACCTGCAGGGCTACGGACCAAGAGCTGGGAAGTGGGATTAGGCTGGATAGCTCTTTGTTGGTCGGTGCGGACACGATGGGCTGAAATGGCCTCCTTCCGTGCTGTAACTTTCTATGATTCTATGATATGCCGGGGCTATGCTATTGTATAGTTAGATGTGGGGCAGTATGCTCACACTCCAGAATACAAGACACTAAGTGTGCTATGGGAATGATCAGCACCACTGTAGCTGAAAGAATATTGAAGGCAGACCCTAAACTTCTAACAAGTCACACAACTGTAACAATCATAATTATACACCGAAACAGCAGGAAATGAGGCATTTGACCAGGCAAAGCTAACACTGCCAGAGCAGATTTGGAAATATCAACCCTGTGATATAAAAGCAGAGAGGCTCTTTATACTGAACAACAGGTCTCCATTGTGGAGTGGGAAGCCTAGGCCAGGGGAACAGAAATAATTGAAACTGATCTCAATCTTATCAATCAATGCATAAAGACAGAAAATCCATGAGGAGATTGCATAGCGATTCACTATAACCCAAATTAACAAAAGAACCTAGCAAGTGGTCAGAAAAAGGTTCAAAGATGTGATAAGAAGCAGAAGGTTGCACTCAATCACCAAGCCATGATACATACCCCCTTCTCTGAGATACTGGATCACCGGATGGCTTCACTGTAACCCATAATGGTGGAAATAGCATCTGACATGATGGGTGCCATAAAATTATCTATAACTCAGGGATTCAGGCAAAGAAATCAAAGTGCTCTAACTGTGATTATGTCTGAAATGCGGTCACATCTTGAAGCAGGCATGTAGTGAGGGAAGGCAGAGATGGGCAAACATTGTAGCTAACCATAACAGAAAGCTTGTCCACAATAAGAAAAGGGACAAAAGAATAAGTTTGAAAGTTGTAAGGAATACTATAAACGGCTTAATTAAATAGCCTCCATTTCCAGCAAGGACTTTATGGGACCGCGGATTGGAGAATTATGAATGAAAGCCGGCTTGTTTTTCTGCTGACCTCTGCTCTTCATTCTATGATCCACAATTCCATCCCTATTGTGTGAATGCAATAGTTGCTGTGCTGTTTTGACTATGGAAATACTCTCTGTGGAAAATAACCAGTCACCGCTGAACAATATCAATTGGATTAGCCAACGTGGAATTCTGGGCAAAGTGTTGCAGAGTGTTCCTTCAGAAGATTAACTGAATTAGGTGGAGTTCATGACAGGGAAAAATGTACTTAATGTATAAGAAACTGGGTTAATGTGCTGAATGGTCTTTCTCTGGGTCCATGTATTCTTGTGAAGAGCCCTGGACACTGGAGTGGACACACTAGGACAACAGTGAAGGGATTCCCTTGCCCCACAGTATTATGACAACCTGGTCTGTTTGCAGGTTGATCTGGGACTTTTTTTGTTATGTGATGGGGGGGTCCCTGCTCAGCATTTGCTGTTTTCTAACAAACATCAGGTGAGGGCTGGAAAAGAAAAAAAATGGCCCGGGTTTGGGCTCTAAACGTTGCAATGAATCTCCTTGAATTATGTCACCTTAGTGCATCTGTTGCACTGAAATGGATATAAATCAATACTGCCGATGGTGCCCTGAAAATGTGATACGAAACAGTAGAGGGGATGAAAATAGTATTTCATCACTCGGTCATAGGGTCATATACACGATCCATTTGATGAAAAATCCCCTTCAAAGAATTTTAGTCCACATGACTTGTGAATGGTAGTAAAGACTGAACTACAATGCAGCTGGATGTTTAGCCTGATTTAGTTACAGTGAGATGCAAGATAAAGTGCTCATGAACACTTCATTGAGTACTCTGAATTTTATAATCACATTAGGGTAGTTGGCGCACGGGATCGAGAAGTTACAGAAAAATAGGAAACATAGAAAAATAGGAGCAGGAGTAGGCCATTCGGCCCTTCGAGCCTGCTCCGCCATTCACTATGATCATGGCTGATCCTCTATCTCAATATCATATTCCCGCTCTCTCCCCATACCCCTTGATGCCTTTTGTGTCTAGAAATCTATCTATCTCCTTCTTAAATATATTCAGTGACTTGGCCTCCACAGCCTTCTGTGGTAATCCTTAATTTATAGAAGCTGGCCTTATACACGTGTCGCACAGGACTCCTTCTGCTGCAATCTTACGTTGACTGGATTTTTTGTGCCAGACTGTCTGTACATTCATGCTGTCGCCTTATTCTGGCCCCAGAATACCTGAGGACATTTTCCAGCTTTTGCAATGGGATTGTACTTTTTCCCTACAAAGCCCACACTGAATGTGTGGAAAAGACACTCCCTGTGTATCGGAGATCTTAAAGCTTTGGATTTTTTGGTTTTTGTTCTTGCCACATTTACAGCATGTTTATTAGTGTTGGTTTTATAATTTTTTTTAAATCCTGAAATTTTTACTCATATGAATTTGAACATTTTGGGAATTTTTATTTACTCATTATAAGTTTGGTTTTATAGAATCATAGAAGATAGGAGCAGGAGTAGGCCATTCGGCCCCTCTAGCCTGCTCCGCCATTCAATGCGATCATGGCTGATCATCCAAATTCAGTACCCTATCCCTGCTTTCTCCACATATCCCTTGATCCCTTTAGCCTTAAGAAATATATCCAACTCCTTCTTGAATCTATTTAATGAATTGGCCTCTACTGCCTTCTGTGGCAGAGAATTCCACAGGTTCACCACTCTCTGGGTGAAGAAATTCCTCCTCATTTCTGTCCTAAATGGCTTACCCCTTATCCTTAGACTGTGACCCCTGGTTCTGGACTCCCCGACCATCAGGAACATCCTTCCTGCATCTAGTTTGTCCTGTCCTGTTAGAATTTTATAAGTTTCAATGAGATCCCCTCTCATTCTTCTAAACTCCAGCGAGTATAAGCCAAATCGACTCAATCTCTCTTCATACGTCATTCCTGCCATCCCAGGTATCAGCCTTGTGAATCTTCGCTGAACTCCTTCCATGGCAAGAACATCCTTCCTCAGATAAGGCGACCAAAACTGCACACAGTACTCAAGGTGTGGTCTCACCAAGGCCCTGTACAACTGCAGCAAGACATCCTTGTTCCTGTACTCAAACCCTCTCGCTATGAAGGCCAACATACCATTTGCCTTCTTAACCGCCTGCTGCACCTGCATGCTTACCTTCAGCGACTGGTGCACAAGGACACCCAGGTCTCGTTGCACTTCCCCTTCTCCCAATCTATTGCCATTCAGATAATAATCTGCCTTTCTGTTTTTGACACCAAAGTGGATAACCTCGCATTTATCCACGTTATATTGCATCTGCCACGTTTCTGCCCAATCACCCAACCTGTCCAAATCATATTGGAGTTTCTCGGCATCCTCCTCGCAGCACACACGCCCACCCAGTTTTGTGTCGTCTGCAAACTAAGGTGCTGAAAAGTTGACTGTAAGTGAATAACTTACAGGATTTCAGCAGAACAGAAACAGGTGAAAATAAGAGGGCACATGAAAGGGAGTTCTTTCATAACAGCAACAACTTGCATTTATATAGCGCCTTTAATGTAGAAAAATGTCCCAAGATGCTTCACAGAACCATAATCGGGCAAAAAAATCAAGATTAAACTAAAGAATGAGTTCTTTCACTACCAACGTTCAAGGAGCTCGAGGAACCACAAGGCATCTAGGTACAAACTGTAGAGTCCTGAGGCAAGCAGCAAGTGAAGGTAAAATTTAGAATGGGAATTGGTTGGGTTGCATCCCAAATAATCTATTTTGTGACTGAAGTGGTACTAGAAGGCATGCCAGACAGATCAGCAGGCACCGAGCTTGCACTGGCTGCACCTGCCGTTATGCCACCCAGCATACTTGCAGGCCTTGACACACCAACCTGTCAAATGGTAGAATGCAACTGCCTCTATGGCTCCAGATCAGCTCACTGCCAATGTTGCAGGGTGGCTGCAAGTGCTTTCGCCATCTGCTATAAGGACACCAGCATCCAACCTGCAACATTGGAATGGCACTTCCGTCCTTCTCTTTTATGCCTCAGGTTTAGTGCAGGCATGCTGTACTGCTACCCCATGGACCAGATACCCTGATGTACCAAAAACGTAACCTTCCTTAGACTCACCTCATGCAGCATAATGTGCACTTTGCCAGCCACGAAAGGGAGGTTGGGTCTGTGCTGCTCCATGGATTGCCCCCAAAGTTAGTATCATTCCTCAGTACGGCCTATTTTCACTTCATTTCTGGATGGCACTTCTTTCCCCCATCTACCTTTTACACTTGGCAAAGCTTGCCAACAGTTTAAAGTGCCTTTTGAACTTTTCTAACAACTGTAAGGTTTTGTGCCCTCCACTTAAGTGGCTACACACCTTGAAATTTCACCTATATTGTGATTTTCCAGTCTCGCTGTTGGCTAGGTCCGCGCACAAAGCCAAATCTGCACTGCAAACTGTGAATAATTAAGGAAATAAACTGACCCAGGAAAATTGCATGCGGTCAGTAGACTATGTTTCTGGCTATACTTGCACTAGAGGTTAGTCATGCTGGACTGAACGTTGCCAATTATTAGCGGTATTACAAGCTGCTACTGCTATAGTTGCCAGAAGTACCACAAGCATATTCACCACAATCTATTTGTTTAACAGTAACTTTTCATGCTACAGACAATCAGAAACAATTAAGTAGCAAAATGCTTACCGAGTAGCTGTCGCTATACTGGAAATGCAACCTAGAACTTTCCTCTGCTGTCGGACTCAATGGTTTTGGATCAGACATGGATCGCTGCATCACCTTGATGGTCCTAGGACTTAGAGGCTGACTCTTTGGTGGTTCAGGAGCCATTAGTTTCTGCGAACTTACATCAACTGAAGGGGATTTCTCATAGGGCACAAACACTGTCTCCAATTCTCGGTTTGGGGACATTGGTGAGATTGGTGAGTACAATACCTTAGGAGATTTGGGTGGGGAGGGAACAACTTGGAATGAGGAATCTGCTCGAAGGTGATTGGAGTAACCTATTTCTAATGGTGTTGGACGCTTTTTATCAGTTTTTTGTGGGGATACAGCTGTAATTACCTTATGGCTCAAGTACTGGGGGCTTTGTCCATCTGAGTCTGTTTCTGTCTGGCAACCTAAGCTTTCACCTTTGTATGTTTTCTCTGGAGCTGAAATGTGCTTTACAATTTCTATCTTGGACTCAATTCGCGCCCTTATTGAAGGTGTCCTTATTATTCCTTCAGGTTCGGTTTGAACAGAAATCTCAGCTACAGTCTGCACAGCAATATTAGCGAGTTTTGCAAAATGTGGACGTTTTGCTTTATCTATCTCTGTTCCACCATCAGCATATTTTCCCACACGAGACTTTCGCCTTCTGGTGGGAATGTCCCAATCCTCCTGATTATCTTCATCATCAGTCTGAACACTGGTGTCCACACTCTTTTTAGTTCTTCTTCTTCGACTAGTGTAGCATCTTTCTGTCCCTTCTTCATCATCAGTTTGGACTCCACTGTCAACTATCTTTTTGTATGATCTTGGCTCTTGCATACTTTCATCAAGATCATCAGTGTACTGACCACGCAGCCTTGGCATGGAGCTTCTCTTCTTCAATGGTCTTCCCTCTCTAACATCAATGTCTTTCAAAGACATTTCTGATACTGAGCTTGGCATACAAGGCCGAGGCATGTGCTGAGGAATGCCATCCGACGGAACAGTATACCATGACTGCGTCTGTGGTACATCATGTCCCATCATGGCTGAAGCTGTTGTACTAGCATCCTGGGCATGCCAGAACTGACCATTTTCTGCTGTTGTGTACTGGGATTCTATCATTGCTTGATCTGCCGTTGTCTGAGGTGTGGCTATACCAGAAGGGTCATAGCTGTACTGATATATCTGTCGAATCTTTTGCTCCTCAAGCTGTTGTTGTAGTTGCTGCTGCAGCTGCTGTATTTGTTCGAGCTGCATCTGTTGCTGGGCGATGGTTTCTTGTTGCATCATAAACTGAGCTTGCCGCTCTTCTTCCTGCTGGTACAGGAGTTGTTGCTTCATTGTTTGGAGCTCCTGAAGTTCTCGCTGAACGATGAGCTTTTCTTGTTCTCGGAATATCTGGATCTCGTGCCGTTCTCGCTCAAGTTCTTCAGCTAAGCGGATCTGTTTCATCTTCTCAAACTCCAGCATTTCTCTTTCCATTAGCAAATGTTTGTTCTCTTCAGATCCAGGTGAAGCAATAGGTGATAGATTGGAAACCACTGAAGAGTCAATGCCATGTTTCTGCATGTAATCGGTTTCAGGCTGCATAAAACTGACGTCTGATGATGTGTCTGGATATGTTGCTGAAATTGTTGTCAAGTTAGGCACAAGCCCAGCTTGCAGTGCTTCCATGCCAACAGATTGTAAGGTTGATGTATCTAAACCTAGAGAAACGCCAGCACCCAGTTCTCTCCCTATATCAGCTGCTGTCAAGAAACTGGAAGACTTGGGCATTGGCTGAATATGTTGTAATGCTGATAGTGAAGGCATTGTATCACTGGTATGGAGACTAAGAGAAGTGCTGAATATTGAACCTGGCTGGGTAGTAATCGCAAAAGTGGATGGGATTGGAGTTGCCACAGAAGAATAAACAACACCACCAGAAGACCTTAAAACACTTGGCAGGCCATAGTGACTTCCTACAGTTGGCGTTATTCTTGCTTGAGAATACTGTGGCATGCCAGTGGCTGCAATCACTTGACGTGTCTCTGGATAGCTCAGTGTTCCCTTGCTGAGATGATCTTGAGGCTGAGTACAAACTGCAGAATAGTCCATTAATTCACCTGTAATTATAGGGTCAGAAATACAGCTCATTCCTAGATAATCAAATTGATTTGTGGGGATAATCATTGGCATTCCATCCAGGTGATTAAAGCAAAGACGGCATGCAATTCTTCATTATCATTAATAGTTGCAATTAGATGTGAAGCAAAAACAATGCTGGAAAACATGCAGGCACATGCAGCTGTGTGCAAAAAAACAAAAAGATGACACAAAAAATTAATTGCATTCCATTTTCTCATGCTTAAAGTTCTGTACCAAAATGAAAAATTAAGAATTAGAAATGATGCAAAAGAAAAAAATTAACCCAGTACGAGTTGAGGGAAACCATGCAGTCTTAACTTTAAGGAAAGATCTGTTGCTGTATCATACTGACCTGTAGTCAGTTTTCCCGCTGTAAGGTCTACTGCTGCGTCTGTAGCATCACTACAATAGTCAAAATTATGCTTGCTTTTATATAGAAACAGACCAGCTTCTGCCAAGTTTGTATCAGACATGGAGGGTTTCATGCTCCCAAATCCTCGGTAACCATGGGACCCACTACGGTCATATCGATAGTGGTCATCTCGGTACCCATAACGATCTTCAGGTAGTGTGGAAGCAGGTTGCTGTGTCAAAGATGAACAACTGCGACCAAATGGAAACTTGTAAACCACATCACAGCAAACATTCCGTCTTCCTGCGGTAAGATCTACAGGCTTGTCTTCCTCCTCTACAATTGTGGTAACAATTCCAGATGTTAATTCATCCATTGTCACCATCATTCGATGGGGCTTTGTTGTGCTTAAATCAACTGCTCCAACCTCTGCAGGTTCTACATCTATCCATCCATTTGTTGTACTAGTAGGAGCTATTGTCACTGGTTTTGTAATAGGCCAACCCGGCACAGAAGCAGCAGTGCTACAAGACAGGTTGATTGGAACTTCTACTGTGCTTGTGGCAGGTGACTGACTATGAGCATCGCTGCATGCTGCTTCATCAATCTTGGTTGTTAGCTGGAGTGGTAAGGACACGGCATGCCCAAGATCCACAGGTCTTTCAAAAGTGTCAGTGGTTGCAGTAAATGTTGTTGTAGCTGTGCAAGTAACTACAGTTATACTTTCAGTAGACATTGCCAGTGTAGAAACTGGAATTTGTTCATCTGATCCGGTTGTACTTAGATTCACAATGGCAGGCTGAACCGCACTGATATGGCGTATGCCACCAGAATCAATCACCATAGCATGCCTCCTTCCATCTGTAGAGAAAGTAGACAAATCCATACCATTATCTGTCATACCAGCATCTAAATTTTGTAAAGTACGAAGATCAATCACATCACTTGTGAACTGTGTTGTGTGTTCCAGTGTTCTCCCGTTTTCTTGAAATTGTGGTTGTTGGGTATATATTCTCTCAGGAGGAATCGTTATAGAGACACTAACTGTACCTGTACTTGGTACTTTGTCATAGACCACAGAAACTGGTGTCTTCGTGATCTCAGTTGATATCCCATGTGCCACTGTTGATACAACACCCTGTGCCAAACTCTGATAAAAATAAACTGTCTCTGTTTTTCCCTTTTCAATTATTTTCTGAGTTTCTAAAGATTTAGTAAAGTGAGCCAAGGATATGGTTGATGGTAGACCATGCTGGTTTGAAGGGGATACTGATGGCTGGGTGGAAGGTGCTTGGCAGGTTATAGATTCTGTTGGAGTGCCAGGTTCAGATGGCAAAGTGATTACTACATAAGTAGCTTGGGAATGCATAGTTAACTTTGGAGAAGATCTATTTGAATGTGGGGACATAGGAGATGTAGGAGAGATCAGTTTAAAGTCTCCTGGTGAGGTCAAGTTCAAAGACAAAGTTGTAGTTGAAGCTGAAGTTTTATGTTGTAATTCACTTGGCATATGCGCAGTTATAGGAAGGTGAGCAAGTGCAGGCTTTGGAGGAATTGCAGGTCGTATTCCATCTGCTGTCCTCGTGGTGAAAACCAATCCTGATGGAACTGAGGCTGGTTTAGGAGGGACAGGAGGTGGCATTGGATGAAATATTTTTCCATTTGCTGTTAAACTGCTCTGATCGAATGTATTAGATAAACTAGTTACAACACTAGTTTGTGTAGGGGCTCCCATTCTACAGATTGGTACTTGAGCTGGGGATTTCTTCCTCGCGATGACAACTGGCTTTGGAAAAGTTGGAGGAGGTAAAGGAGGAGGAGGAGGTGGTGGTGGAGGGAGTGGTGAATCAGTAGCAGACTGTAATGATGACCTTGTGAAGAATGAGCCCATTTTAAAAGGAAGAGAAGGAGCCCAAGTCGTAGTTTGTGGTAGTTGCGAGGCAGTGGTGGTTACAGAAGTAGAAACTGCTGTTGAGACAGAGGAAGTTGGTGCTGTTCTTGAGGCAGTTGCATGTTTTTCTTTTCCTGATACTGACATAGTGGAAGCCAATGTATCTATTGGTTGTGTTATCCCCGGGGATCCACAAACAGCAACCCCCACTGAAGCTGGTGCCATAGACACTGAAGAGATAGCTTTATCAGAAATACTATTCACAGTAGATTGTTTATTCAAAAACTCTCTAGTTTCTGGCACTGAAGTCACCATAGTGGAGGTGGGAATCTCGGAACCATCTAGATTAGGATGCACAGAAATAAGGACATGATCTGACATGGTTGATAGCTCAGAATGGCCAGTGGTTGAAATGGGATATACATGAGAAGTCCTTACAGTTGCAGAAGTTAATGGACTCGTTGTAGTCTTGACAGTAGATATGGATGTCGGTGTTGAAGTGTAATTTTCTTCACTTGTGGTTATACTAACCACGATAGAATCCTTTGCCTTTAATACATCAACCGGCATAGTGGACCAAACTGGAGAGGTGCTCGTTGTGGTAGCAGTAGAGGCAATTGTGTTAATAGGAGTTGCAAAAGTGGTAGATGTTGCTGCTGTTGATACCATACTGCTGGTTGGAGTCCCTGGTTTGCTCAGTTTTACACTTTCGGTGGTTTCATGTGACATCTGTCTATTATCTACATAATATTGTTCTCCATATTCTGCTTCAATATCATCTTCCACAGTAAAGTGCTGTGTAATTTTGACATCAGGGATAGCATGCATCATACCACCTTGCGCTGGCTCTGTACCAGAAAGTGGTACTGAGGTTAAAAATTTGTCATGCACCCTAGTGGAAGCAGAAGAGCTGCCCGTGGCCTCTGATTCAGCAGGCATATGGGACTCAGGAGAACTTGGCTGAGTTGGACTGGTTCCAGGAGTCAGCAGTGCTCTTTGTCGCTTCATGAGCTCCTCATAAGCAGCATCAGCATCTAATAACTGTTTTCCCATCTTTGTGGAAGATTCTATGACATCTGATGGAAGTGTAACAAATGTTTCTTCACCAACATGCATAGTGGAAACCATTTCCTCTTGATGGAGGTTTACATCTAAAGGTTGGGTGTAATAATACTGTTCAGCATCACTGAGACTAGTGCTTTTTTTCATTATTTCTTCATAAATTTCATCTGGACTTCTTAATTTCTTTTCAGATTCTTGCAACATGCCAGTGCCGGTCTCCTGTCCTGTATTAAGGAAACGGTTATCCGTTGTTCCATTATAAGTATCTTCTACTAGAGATTCATATATATAATCTTCTATTAACATGCCCCCGTATAAAGGCTCCTTTTCAAATACTTCATCGGGTTCTTTTTGATTCTGAAGTAATTTAGCTTTTTGCATCATTTCTTCATAAGCTTCTTCTGCACTTTTCAAAGACTTCTGATTAATAGCATCAACATCTTGCATAATGCGACCAGTTTTCTCATCTGTTGGAGAATACAGTGACACTGATGTAGGCAATTTGTAAACTTTCTGAACCTCTATAATTTTTTCTGGACTTATCTCAAATCCTTCCGGCTCAGATTCAATGCTTGGTGAATATTCAGAACACGAAGACCGATGTAACTCCTCCATTTCTGCTGCTTGTCGCAATTCTTCTGTAGGTGAGGCATCTTCAATTGGTGATAGATTACTTGGAGGTGTTTTTGGGCGCTCACGTCTTCTCTGAGCTCTTAGTTCATCTTTATCTTTTTTTGATTTCTTTGTTGAACTCTTTCTTTGTTGCTGTTCTAACTCTCGCTGCTTTTCTTGTTCTCGCAAAAGTTCTTCTTCCTCCCGCAATTCTTCTTCTTCGGAAGAGTCTTCAATAGTAGGCAACAAAGGACCATGCGATCTGTGTCTAGCCTTTCGTTGCTGTTTACTCTCTCCAAGCATCTTCTTGTGACTTGGACTACTGTCACTGTCTTCATCCAAAGATGATACTGACGTAGGTGAAGTACCAGGTGTAAAACTGGATGTTGCATGCAGACTAGATGAGCCTTCACCTCTTGACCTATCTTCTGGTGAATCAGTTAAGCTCTCCATCTCTAGCTCTGGTTCTTCTTCATAGTACAATCTATCCTTTTTCTCAGAACCTTCTTCTGTGTATTTATTTGCAATAGAACTGTTCAAATCGATTGTTTTAAAACGTCTAAGGCCCCCACCAGCTGAGACAGACAACTCTTCATTGTCTTGACTTTTAGTCTCTCTGTACTTAGACTCAGGACTCTCATCATACACTTCTTCATCATCATCATCATGCCATGAATGGCGCCTCCCTGAATCATCATCATGACTTGTGCTACTTTTTTTTGAAAGACGCTTGTGCTTAACAGTTGGTCCTTTGCTCTCTGGGCGCTCTTTCCCACTGATCTCTTTCAGCTGACTCCTGATATATTCATCCTCATCAGATCCTGATGCATCTTCTTCTGCACTCATCTCAATGATTTGTTTTCGAATAAAGTCTTCTTCATCACCAGACCCTTGGCTGTCACTACTTGATGATCCAACACTGATCTTCCTCTGTCTATGAGGGCGGGGTGAGTGCTCACTTTCACTACTGTCTTCTAGAGAATCATACCGTTGTCTCCTCACCGCTGCTTCATCCTGAGAACCATAGCTTTCTCTACAGTCTTTTCTAGGTATTGTATCTCCATGACCATCATCCTCCAGAGCTTCCTCATCTTCTTCCTGAATATCTTCCAGGTCCTCTTCATCTGAGCTATAAGACTCTGGTGTAATTGACAAGGTTCTTGGTCTGTGTCGTTCCCTCTCTTGGTCAGCGTAAATTCCATAAGGATCTTTGTACTGGCCTGACTTCTCATTATTTAATGTATTTGCCTGAGCTTCTAAGATTGATAGAACTGTACTTTCCAACTTGGCAAGATCTGATGGGCTTGTAGGACTACTTTCCTGAGAAATGGAATCTTTCCTAGCTGGTTCTTTGAGCAAGTCTTTATCCTCACTTTGAAGAACGGTTGGAATTTCACCCAGTGAACTTGATATACCATCAGATGAATAGCCCGTATCACTCAAACCCTGGGGGCTCTTCTGCTGGTGAAGCGCTGATGAATCTGACTTTTCTTCCTCTTTATCCTGTTTAAGGAAATATAGTATTTAATTGAATGTAATGCAACCATTAATCATATAAATTTACAACTCCAACAATTACAACTGGTTTCTTAATGTGCATAATGAACCCTGTTATAATCACAAAATAACTCAACAAAAGGATGTCAACTATGCATAAAATTCAAATTCACTGCAGAAATTTACTCCAAAATATTTCACAGTATTAGTTTATATTCCACCTCTTCTACTTTACTATACTTTCCTTTTTTCGAAATAACTTTTAACCATCTACCAGTAACAAATCTAATGTGCATAAAAATGCTATTACATTTCCAATATCTAATTACTTCCACTTTTATACTGAACAATTATGGAGACGTGCAATTATATTTCCTAAATGATTTACATCAGAAAATGAATAGCGTTAATGCGGAGAGTAAGTTAAACTAGTGACTCTTAATGAATAATGCAGTAAATAATGTCTGATTAATTTATAATTTTCTAAAAGATTGGGACATTTTCAAATTGAACGGTTGAATTGATCCATTCATAATGATCCTGTGTTCATGTAATTTCAGGTAAATACTTGTAGCTTTTGATTTTTGAAGGCTGAAATTAGGAAATATCTTTAAAACAGTCAGTGTCTTTCAGTGCAGTACCTAATGTTGAGCTTTATAATTAAATATTTTTAAATATAACATTGTCATAATTATAATCTTAAACATAAAATTCATTATATTGCTTAGATTAAGCCTACAAAAACATGTGTGGCTTACCACATAACAGCGGTAAAATATTATAGATAAAGATCTGACCTTGATGATTACCGTTAAAATATGCTTCTGGATCAATGGCATTAAAGATGTAAATTGAAGCTCTCTAAATGTCAGATCCCTTGATAATCTCCAGATGGAAAGGCACAGTATTAAGAGAAGGAATGACGAGTAACTGACAATAGCATCTCCCCCCTAACCTGACCACTGGAAGTGACTAAACAGGGTTTCCTTGCACTTCTGGCGCAGTAATACCGATGGAGCAGGAACAGGAATCTCCTGTCTAATGACTGTGTGATCCAGGAAAATTTCAAAAAAAATTAAAATAATAGTACTGTACATTATTATGCTATTTATCATCCTTTGCTAATCATGTGCAATTGTGGTTGGAGCCACATACAGTT
The DNA here is from genome assembly GCA_030390025.1 of Squalus acanthias. Lineage (NCBI taxonomy): Eukaryota > Metazoa > Chordata > Chondrichthyes > Squaliformes > Squalidae > Squalus > Squalus acanthias. The sequence goes on from CM059434.1 coordinate 114,434,589, forward strand.
TAGATTCCTTCTTTTAATCTCTGACATTAGTTCTAAATTGTTTAAATAAATTGTTTTTGATAATTCTGTGAAAAGAGCAGCCCGGGAGCATAATAATTAACAATAATTTCACGCATAATTTTTACATCAGTGATTGAAACCTGTTATCTAGTCTTCATACAACATCCATTTTTACAAATAATGCAAGTTCATGTAAACAATAATCGAAGCCTAGACACTAACCTCATGGTCCCTTGTTGTCTTCAACTATCACAAAGGTTACAGGGTACATTTTCTTGACTTTTGCCATTGGGGAACACCCAGGCACAAAGGTCAGGAACACACCACGGAGACCCTTTATCTTGGGGCTTCTCTGGAGGGGAGGAGGAGTTGAGCCTGTACCTACAGCTGGCACAGGCCCATCACAAATTTGCTAATGGGATGGGAGGAGGTGTTCCAGGTCTCCTGCCTCATTTAAATATTATGATGAAGGGCCATCGACCTGAAACGTTAACTCTGTTTCTCTCTCCACAGGTGCTGCCTGACCTGCTGAGTATTTCCAACATTTTCTGTTTTTATTTCAGATTTCCAGCATCCGCAGTATTTTGCCTTTGTTATAGTGAGGCTGCCTGCTTTCATTTTAACAGTGATTCTATTTTTAACCACAGGCGGCCCGGCTTCACAAACCTCGGGAAACTGTCAGATTAAAGGAGGCGAGAAGGGGTGAATCCATGGGGTAAGTGCCTTTACAGCACTGCTTGTGGGCCAGGTGGAACAAGATGTTTCCCCCCGGCCCAACAAGCTACCCAGTAAACCCCCCAGACCCCCTGTGATCTGTCTGCTCCCCCCGACCACCATATTGGATCCCCCCCGCCCCACAATCGGGACCCCCCCAGACCGTGATCCGGCCCCCCGCCACGATCTCTCACTTCCCCAATACACCTACCTGCTCTCGTAGGCTTGTGAAGCAGGCTTCCCGCCCTCCAGCCCGTCAATCAGGCAGCCTGTGGGCAGGAACCCCACTTAAAGGGGCCCTGCAGTTAAATTCTGCAGGACATTCGGGAAACCTGTTCTTCCGGGATTCCCAACCTCACAACAGCACCGCCCCCCCCCTCCCCCCCCCCCCCCCCGCCCCCGCACAGAACTCGCCTCCAGGCGAAAACCCAGGCCCATAACATTCTTTAGATAAAACATTAGTTGCATTTATGTTAAGAAATATCACTAGTCTGGTGCCACAGCAGCAACTGCAGCATCTTTGGGTATTGAGGCAATGGGAAAATAAATTATTTAATATTTCTACTGTACTTAAAATGATGTTGGCTGCAGGATCCCCTGGTTAAATGAGAGAGCCTATGACCCCACAATTCAACAGCTCCCTTCAGCAACCATAGTCACAATAATGACAATACAAGGTGGGTCAGTCTGAGCAGGCCAAAGTGAAAATCACAACACAATTTAGACTAAATGAAACTTTCTTTACTTCCACCGCCTGGTTGTAAAACTCCGCGATTTGTAATGAGCACTGAACTGCCCGTCAAGCTTTGATTGAGGTTGAAGTTATCTTCAGATTTCCTCATTGCTGAAAAATGGTTTTCCCAGTGTAACTTTAGCGGGGAGCGGTATGCGTTTCACTGAAAGACCCGTATTACTTGGGCCAAAACTCCAATGTCGTTAAACATCACTTGGGTGGAGAGCAGAGTGGAAAATCTGGTAGGGAGGATGGCACACCTGTCACAGAACATGCCCAATTTTACATGGAAAGAAATCAGGCTAGTTCAGTTAGAGATGTGCAATTTTCCCACTAGATATTCCTTTCTGCACCCGCCAAGCCGATGCTTAATGCCAAGGCAGCCAAGATAAAAATCTGTCTCATATAGTTTATTTTAATATTTTAACAATGTGGACATTCCCTCAATACATTTTTGCCTAACAGTTCTACTCATTTTTTTCAAATTAGTTTATGGGATGTGAGCATCGCTGGCAAGGCCGGCATTTATTGCCCATCCCTAATTGCCCTTGAGAAGGTGGTGGTGAGCCGCCTTCTTGAACCGCTGCACACCGTGTGGTGAAGGTACTCCCACAGTGCTGTTAGGGAGGGAGTTCCAGGGTTTTGACTCAGCGACGATGAAGGAATGGCGATATACTTCCAAGTCCGGATGGTGTGTGACTTGGAGGGGAACTTGGAGGTGGTGGTGTTGCCATGCACCTTCTAGGTAGTAGAGGTAGCGGGTTTGGGAGGAACTGTCGAAGAAGCCTTGGCGAGTTGCTGCAGTGCATCTTGTGGATGGTACACACTGCAGCCATGGTACACCGGTGGTGCAGGGAGTGAATGTTTAAGGTGGTGGATGGGTGCCAATCAAGCGGGCTGCTTTGTCCTTGATGGTGTTGAGCTTCCTGAGTGTTGTTGGAGCTGCACTCATCCAGGCAAGTGGAGAGTATTCCATCACACTCCTGACTTGTGCCTTGTAGATGGTGGAAAGGCTTTGGGGAGTCAGGACATGAGTCACTCGCTGCAGAATGCCTAACCACTGACCCGCTCTTGTAGCCATAGTATTTGTGTGGCTGGTCCAGATAAGTTTATGGTCATTGGTGACCGCCAGGATGTTGATGGTAGGGGATTTGGCGATGGTAACGCCATTCAATGTCAAGGAGAGGTGGTTTGACTCTCTCTTGTTGGAGATGGTCATTGCCTGGTGTGGTGCGAATGTTACCTGCCACTTATCAGCCCGAATCTGAATGTTGTCCAGGTCTTGCTGCATGCAGGCATGGACGGCTTCATTATCTGAGGAACTGAACACCGAGCAATCATCAGCGAACATCCCCACTTCTGACCTTATGATGGAGGGAAGGTCATTGATTAAGCAGCTGAAGATGGTTGAGCCTAGGACACTGCCCTGAGGAACTCCTGCAGTGATGTCCTGGGGCTATGTTTGTGACTCACTGTTCACTCTGCAGGGCCTCCAGTAAGTATCCCACCTGCCCTCATATGCAAGGCTAGCTAAAGTGTATTGACCATCTGTAAAAATGTCTTGTGATTGAATTGATACTGGCAGCTCAGCCATGCAGATAGACATTGCTGTGGTGTTGCACAATCTCTCTGATATATATATAATGTCCCCATCCCGCTTGAAGAGCAAGCCAGCTTTCAAAATGCTGTAAAATATTGTGTAATGTCCTGTTCGTCTGCTCTCCCCTTTCTCCTCCTTTTCTCCTCTCCCCCTTTGTTCTACTTCCTTCCCCACCTTGGCCCAATTATCCTCCGCCATCTCACCCTGCCTGACCTGAATAGTACAATTCATCTGGACTCCCTGTGTGCAACACCACAGGATGGGGGAGGGTGTGCTAACACAATGAACACAGGAGAGAGAAGTACAGATGATAAAATGGAAGACGCCCAAGTACATTCTGCCGAGGATGCAGTGCAGTAACTGTGTTCCACCCTGGAGGATGCGCAGCAGAAGAAAAAAGAAACCTCAAGAATTCTCAAGTAAAAAATTACAGTTGGATCAGAAGAGAGAAGTTTACAAGAATAAGGGCCTGGAAATCACACTGTGGTCCGATAGTGTATGGACACTTAAACACATTCAGCTGAAATCCTCTCTCTGCTTTTTTAGCAGAAGCGTTAAATGTTGTTTACAATAAATGGGTTAAAGTTTCTGCTAAAAGAGCAGAGAGGGATTTCAGACGAACAGGTGCCTGAACACTATATTCCACACCGCAATTTTAAGACTAAACTAGAATTGAATACAAAACTAAAATTGTGGGAAAGTCTGAACAGTTATTGTTATTATCTTCACAGAGAACAGATGGTGAGGGAAAGAGTAGGACCTCAATGATTTCAAGGGTGCCATTAATATCAAGTGATCAACGGATGGCAAATATTATAAACAATTTATTTGTGTCAGTGTTCATAAAAGCTCTCTTCCCAATGAAGAAGGTAGGAGCAGATATTAAAAATTATGAGTAAGGAGGTAACAGACAGGCTGAGAGCAGTAAAAGAGATCAAAGTATCTGGATTAGATAAACTGCGCTCAGCGTATCTAAGGAAATAGCTAATGAAATCAATCACACCGAGGGACATTTCTAGGGATTTATCGTAAACAGGAATCGTGCGTGAATTATAAAAATGGACATAAAGATAATGCTGAGTATAGGCCAGTGAGGCTGACATCTATGAGAGGTAAAACATTAGAAGACATTATGAAGGAGGGAATAATGAAGCACCGAGTGAAGTGCGGACTGGCAAAAATGAGTTAGCATGGCCCGACAAAGGTCTACTGGAGTTTGTTGAAATGGACCGAGTGGATAAGAGGAATTCGACAGATGTTATATATTTATTGGTTCACTAGATCAGAAATAGAGCAAAGTTTCAGGAGGAAACAAACAACGGTATCAGGTTCATGGAGGTGATGGAGATGGAGGAGAAGGAGAAGTACTGCTACTAATAATGGATGGTGGTAATTTGCAGGATGCCTCAGAAATTAATGTGAGGACATAGAAACATAGAAAGATAGGAGCAGGAGTAGGCCATTCGGCCCTTCGAGCCTGCTCCGCCATTCAATATGACCATGGCTGATCCTCTATCTCAATACCATATTCCCACTCTCTCCCCATACCCCTTGATGCCTTTTGTGTCTAGAAATCTATCTATCTCCTTCTTAAATATATTCAGTGACTTGGCCTCCACAACCTTCTGTGGTAGAGAATTCCACAGGTTCACCACCCTCTGAGTGAAGAAATTTCTCCTCATCTCAGTCCTAAATGTCCTACCCCGTATCCTGAGACTGTGACCCCTCGTTCTAGACCCCCCAGCCAGGGGAAACATCCTCCTTGCATCCAGTCTGTCTAGCCCTGTCAGAATTTTATACGTTTCTCATTCTTCTAAACTCTAGTGAATACAGGCCTAGTCGACCCAATCTCTCCTCATACGACAGTCCTGCCATCCCAGGAATCAGTCTGGTGAACCTTCGCTGCACTCCCTCTATGGCAAGTATATCCTTTCTTAGGTAAGGAGACCAAAACTGCACAAAGTACTCCAGGTGTGGTCTCACCAAGGCCCTGTATAACTGTAGTAAGACATCCTTGCTCCTGTACTCAAATCCTCTTGCAATGAAGGCCAACATACCATTTGCCTTCCTAACTGCTTGCTGCACCTGCATGTTTGCTTTCATGTGTAAGGACACCCAGGTCTCTTTGTACATCAACATTTCCCAATCTAGCACCATTTAAATATTACTCTGCCTTTCTGTTTTTCCTACTGAAGTCGATAATTTCACATTTATCCACGTTATACGGCATCTGCCATGTATTTGCCCACTCACTCAACTTGTCTAAATCGCCTTGAAGCCTCTTTGCATCCTCCTCACAACTCACAATCCCACCTAGTTTTGTGTCGTCAGCAAACTTGGAAATATTAAATTTGTTTCCCTCATTTAAATCATTGATATATATTGTGAATAGCTGGGGCCCAAGCACTGATCCCTGCGGTACCCCACTAGTCACCGCCTGCCACCCTGAAAAAGACCCATTTATTCCTACTCTCTGTTTCCTGTCTGTTAACCAATTTTCAATCCATGCCAGTATATTACCCCCAATCCCATGTACTTTAATTTTGCACACTAACCTCTTATGTGGGACTTTATCAAAGGCCTTCTGAAAATCCAAATACACCACATCCACTGGTTCTCCCATATCTATTCTACCAGTTACATCCTCAAAAAACTCCAGTAGGTTTATCAAACACGATTTCCCTTTCATAAATCCATGTTGACATTGTCTAATCTCGTTGATATTTTCTAAGTGTCCTGTTATCACATCCTTTATAATAGACTCTAGCATTTTCCCTACTACTGATGTTAGGCTAACTGGTCTGTAGTTCCCTGTTTTCTCTCTGCCTCCTTTTTTAAATATTGGGGTTACATTTGCCACCCTCCAATCTGCAGGAACTGTTCCATAATCTATAGAATTTTGGAAGATGACAACCAATGCATCCACTATTTACATGGCTACCTCTTTTAGTACTCTGGGATGCAGATTATCAGGCCTTGGGGATTTATCGGCTTTCAGTCCCATTAATTTCTCCAGCACTATTTTTTTACTAATACTAATTTCCTTCAATTCCTCCTCCTCACTAGACCCTTGGTTCCCTAGCATTTGTGGGAAGTTATTTGTGTCCTCTTCCATGAAGACAGAACCAAGTATTTGTTTACTTGCTCAGCCATTTCCTTGTTCCCATTATAAATTCTCCCGTTTTTGACTTTAAGGGATCTACATTTGTCTTCACTAATCTTTTTCTTTTTATATACTTGTAGAAGCTTTTATGTTCCTTGCAAGTTTACTCTCATACTCTATTTTTCCCCTCTTAATCAATCTCTTGGTCCTTCTTTGCTGAACTCTAAACTGCTCCCAATCCTCAGGCTTGCTACTTTTTCTGGCAACTTTATATGACTCCTCTTTGGATCTAATACTATCCTTAATTTCTTTTGTTAGCCATGGTTGGGCCGCTTTTCCTTTTGTGTTTTTGCGCCAGAAAGGAATGTATAACTGTTGCAATTCATGCATTTGTTCCTTAAATGTTAGCCACTGCATATCCACCGTCATGCCTTTTAATGAAGCTCCCCAATCTATCATAGCCAACTCACTCCTCATACCTTTGTAAGAACCATTGCTCATATTATATGGGGACAGAAATGAAACTGTCTCTGTTTGCCGAGGATGCAAGACTGTTGGGGTGGGGCTGCAAATAACAAGGAACAAGTAGACCAAATATAGAGGGATAGAATGGATTGAGATGGGGCAGATGTCATTTAATCTGTAGAAATGAAAAGATTGGGGAAATCAGGAAACAACACAAAGAGCGGCGAGAGTGGGAGCAGCGGTATAAAGAGCGCCCAGAGCAGGAGCAGCACCGGAAGGAGCGGTCCTGGTGGCTGCACAGCGAGAGGAAGCAGTTAAAAGGAGCAGTCCCAAGCGACAGCAACTCAACAGAGGCTGATTTTGGAAAAAGTGACGTCAGAGTAAAAAAAGTGATGTCGGCACAAGGGAAGGAGCTGATTGGTGAGTAGCTGATGAGTGTGTTTTTTTTAAGTTTATAAGTTTATTTCTGCTAAGTTAGTTAATAGCCTATTAAATAGAGGGAAAGAGATGATTGGTGAGTAGCTGGGGAGTGTTTTTTGTTAAGTTTTAAGTTTATTTCTGTTGAGTTAGTTCTTAGTCTATTAAATAGAGGCATGGCAGGGCAGCTCAGGCCCGTGGAGTGCACATCCTGTGCCACGTGGGAAGTCCTGGACGCTTCGCGTAGCCTGGACGACCACATGTGCGGGAAGTGTCGCCAGCTACAGCAACTCGAGCTCCGGGTTTCAGAGCTTGAGCGGCGGCTGGAGTCACTGCGGTGCATCTGCGAGGCTGAGAGCTACGTGGATAGCATGTTTCTAGAGGTGGTCACCCCGCAGCTTAAGAGTATGCAGGCAGAGAGGGAATGGGTGACCGCCAGACAGAAGAGGAGGACCAGGCATGTAGTGCAGGAGTCCCCGGAGTGCATCGCGCTCTCCAACCAGTATTCTGTTCTGAGTACTGGTGAGGGCGATGGTTTCTCTGGGGATTGCAGCCAGAGCCAAGTCTACGACACCATGGGTGGCTCAGCGGCACAGGGAGGGAGGAAAAAGAGTGGAAGAGCAATAGTGGCAGGGGATTCGATAGTTAGGGGAGCAGACAGGCATTTCTGCGGCCGCAGACGTGACTCCAGGTTGGTATGTTGCCTCCCTGGTGCCAGGGTCAAGGATGTCACTGAGCTGCAGCAGGACACTCTGAGGGGGGAGGGTGAACAGCCAGAGATTGTGGTCCATATCAGTACCAACGACATAGGCAGAAAGAGGGATGAGGTCCTGCAAGCAGAGTTTAGGGAGCTAGGAGAGAGATTAAAAAGCAGAACCTCAAAGGTAGTAATCTCCAGATTACTCCTGGTGCCACGTGATAGCGAGTATAGGAATAGGAGGATAGTACAGATGAATGCGTAGCTGGAGAGATGGTGCAGGAGGGAGAGCTTTGGATTCCTGAGGCATTGGGACCGTTTCTGAGGAAGGTGGGACCTGTACAAGCCGGACGGGTTACACCTCAACAGAGCTGGGACCAATATTCTCGCGGGAGGTTTGTTAGAGCTGTTGGGGAGGGTTTAAACTAGCTTGGCAGGGGGATGGACACCAGCATAGAGGAGTAGAAAAGAGGACTAAGGTGCATAAAAGAGTGAGTGTGTTGGAAAGTGCTAGAGAAGATAGTACTAGAGGCGGTAGTAGTTCCATATTAGATAGGAGCAGACTAAGGCTACGAAAAATTCAAAAATGGATTTAGAATGCATGTACGTAAACGCACAAAGTGTGGTGAATAAGGTTGGTGAGCTACAAGCACAAATAGCTGTGTGGCAATATGATGTTGTGGCAATAACGGAAAAGTGGCTTAAAAACGGTGAGGACTGGACACTTATTATTCAAGGGTACATGGTGTTCAGAAAAGATAGGGAAGGAAAAAAGGGAGGTGGGGTGGTTGTGCTAATTAAGGAAGACATTGTAGTATTGGAAAGGGAGGATGTTCTTGAGGGGACAAGGACAGAATCCATTTGGTTAGAGCTGAGGAGCAAAAAGGGTATGATCACACTATTGGGGGTATTCTATAGGCCTCCAAATAGTGAGAGGGAGGTAGAGGAGCAAATCTGCAGGGAAATCGCAGAGATATGCAAGAGCTATAGATTGGTGATATTGGGGGACTTTAATTACTCAAATATTGATTGGGATAATGCTAGGGTAAAGGGAAATGAGGGGGAGGAATTTCTGAAATGTGTTCAGGAGAATTTCCTTGACCAATATGTTCTTGGCCCAACTAGGAAGGAGGCTGGTGTACGAAAGGCTGATATTTAAAGATATTTAGTCAGACGAGAATCATATATGTATAACTTCAAGTGTCACCATTGACCAAATAATATTACCCATAATGTAGCTGCACAGTCAAAAGTAGTTTTGACTAAGTTTTGATAACAAACAGTCACAGGCTGCTAGTGAAGGTTAAATCATTAAGTAACATATTATGATGCTAAGTAGAAATTAGAATTCACTGAACGAAACTAATTGCAACAATATTTAAAGAATAATGAGTATAAGGACATAAAATGAGAGAGATCATGGAGTTAAGGTATTTATCTGGTAGATTCAAGTGAGATAATTTGGATACCTCAAGACTAGTGAAACAGCGCTGATATGGGCCCTTGGTATAGAAACATAGAAACATAGAAGATAGGAGCAGGAGTAGGCCATTCGGCCCCTCGAGCCTGCTCCGCCATTCGATGAGATCATGGCTGATCATCCAAACTCAGTACCCTGTCCCTGCCTTCTCCCCATATCACTTGATACCTTTAGCTTTAAGAAATATATCTAACTCATTCTTGAATATATTTAATGACTTGGCCTCAACTACCTTCTGTGGTAGAGAATTCCACAGGTTCACCACTCTCTAGGTGAAGAAATTCTTCCTCATTTCTGTCCTAAATGGCTTACCCGTTATCCTTAGATTCTGACCCCTGGTTCTGGACTCTCCGACCATCGGGAACATTCTTCCTGCATCTAGTTTGTCCAGACCTGTCAGAATTTTATATGTTTCGATGAGATCCCCTCTCATTCTTCTATACTCCAGCGAGTATAAGCCCAATCGACCCAATCTCTCCTCATATGTCATTCCTGCCATCCCAGGTATCAGCCTTGTGAATCTTTGCTGAACTCCTTCCATGGCAAGAACATCCTTCCTCAGATAAGGTGACCAAAACTGCACACAGTACTCAAGGTGTGGTCTCACCAAGGCCCTGTACAACTGCAACAGGACATCCCTGTTCCTATACTCAAACCCTTTCGCTATGAAGGCCAACATACCATTTGCCTTCTTCACCGCCTGCTGCACCTGCATGCTTACTTTCAGCGACTGGTGCACAAGGACACCCAGGTCTTGTTGCACTTCCCCTTCTCCCAATCTATTGCCATTCAGATAATAGTCTGCCTTTCTGTTTTTGACACCAAAGTGGATAACCTCGCATTTATCCACGTTATATTGCATCTGCCACGCTTCTGCCCACTCACCCAACCTGTCCAAATCATCCTGGAGTTTCTCGGTATCCTCCTCGCAGCACACACTCCCACCCAGCTTTGTGTCATCTGCAAACTTGGAGATATTACATTTAGTTCCCTTATCTAGATCATTAATGTATATTGTGAATAGCTGGGGTCCAAGGACCGATCCCTGCGGTACCCCACTAGTCACTGCTTGCCACTCGGAAAAGGACCCATTAATTCCTACTCTCTGCTTTCTGTCCGCCAACCAGTTCTCTATAAAACATAGAAACATAGAATCTAGGAGCAGGAGTAGGCCATTCGGCCCGTCGAGCCTGCTCCGCCATTCAATATGATCATGGCTGATCATCCAAATCCAGTACCCTGTTCCTGCTTTAATCCCCACAGTACACATATCCCACCCTACCCCCGTAAACCCCACGTATTTAATTCCCCCTAACATATCCCATCCTATCCCCATAACCCCACATATTTAATCCCCCCTAACACTAAGGGTCAATTTATCATAGCCAAATCAACCTAACCCACACATTTTTGGACTGTGGGAGGAAACCGGAGCACCCGGAGGAAACCCACGCAGACACGGGGAGAATGTGCAAACTCCACACAGACAGTCACCCGAGGTCAGATTCGAACCCGGGTCTCTGGCGCTGTGAGGCACCTGTGCTAACCACTATGCCACCGTGTTGCCCTATCCAAGTCAATACCTTGCCCCCAATCCCATGTGCCTTAACTTTACATGCTAATCTCTTATGCGGGACCTTATCGAAAGCCTTTTGAAAGTCCAAATACACCACATCTACTGGTTCTCCCTTATCTATTTTCCCAGTTACATCCTCAAAAAATTCCAGTAGATTAGTCAAGCACGATTTACCTTTTGTAAATCCATGTTGACTTTGTCCGATCCTGTCACTATTTTTCAAGTGCTCAGCTATTACATCCTTTATAATGGACTCTAGCATTTTCCCCACTACCGATGTCAGGCTTACCGGTCTGTAATTCCCCGCTTTCTCTCTACCACCCTTTTTGAATAGTGGGGTAACATTAGCTACCCTCCAATCCATGGGTACAGTTCCAGATTCCATCGAATGATGGAAGATGATCAGCAATGCATCTACTATTTCTAGGGCCACTTCCTTAAGTACCCTAAGATGTAGATTATCAGGCCCTGGGGATTTATCGGCCTTCAATCCTGTCAATTTCCCTAACACCATTTCCCTGCAAATACTGATTTCTTTCAGTTCCTCCCTTTCATCAGACCGTATGTTCTCCAACATCTCTGGGAGCTTATTTGTGTCCTCCTTTGTGAAGACAGAACCAAAATATGCATTTAATTGGGCTGCCATTTCTTTGTTCCCCATTATAACTTCCCCCGCTTCTGACTGCAAGGGACCTACACTTGATTTCACTAATCTTTTTCTCTTCACGTATCTATAAAAGCTCTTACAGTCAGTTTTTATGTTCCCAGCAAGCTTACTTTCATATTCTATTTTCCCCTTCTTAATTAATCCCTTTGTCCTCCTTTGTTGAATCCTAAACTGCTCCCAATCCTCAGGGTTACCGCTTTTTCTGGCCAATTTATATGCCCTCTCCTTGAATCTTAGGCTATCCCTAATTTCCCTTGTCAGCTACGGTTGAGTCACCCTTTTTGTTTTCTTCTTATGCCACACTGGGATGAACAAATTCTGTAGTTCATCCATGCAGTCTTTGAATGTTTGCCATTGCCTATCCACCGTCAACCCCTTGAGTGACATTCCCCAATCAATCCTAACCAATTCGCACCTCATACCATTGTAGTTTCCTTTATTTAAATTCAGGACCCTAGTCTCTGATTCAACTACTTCACTCTCCATCCTAATGAAGAATTCTATCATTTTATGATCACTCTGACCCAAGGGGCCTCGTACAACAAGATTGCTAATTAATCCTTTCTCGTTGCATAATATCCAGTCTAAGATGGCCTGATCTCTGGTTGGTTCCTCGACATATTGTTCCAGAAAACCATCCCGTAAACATTCTAGGAATTCCTCCTCCACAGTATTTTTACTAATTTGGTTAGCCCAATCTATATGTAAATTAAAGTCACCCATGATGACTGCTGTGCCCTTACTGCATGCTTCTCTAATTTCCCTTTTAATGCCGTCCCCAACCTCCGTATTACTGTTTGGAGGTCTATATACCACTCACACTAACGTTTTCTGCCCCTTGTTATTTCTCAGTTCTACCCATACAGATTCCGCATCATCAGAGCTAATATCCTTCCTTTCAATTGTGTTAATCCCCTCTTTAACCAGCAATGCTACCCCACCTCCCTTTCTTTTTTGCCTATCTTTCCTAAATATTGAATAACCCTGGATGTTGAGTTCCCAGCCTTGGCCACCCTGGAGCCATGTTTCTGTAATCCCAATCAAATCGTATTCATTTACCTCTATTTGCACAGCTAATTCATCCACCTTGTTCCGAATGCTCCTTGCATTAAGACACAAAGCCTTCAGGCTTGTTTTTTTAACACTCTCAGACCTATATGAATTATTATTTACTGTGACCATGTTTGATTTAAACCGTTGAGTTCTTTGCCTTCTACTTTTGTTTTTCTCCTTCCTGTCTTTAGCTTTTATCCTTGTTTCCCTTTCCTCTGTCTCCCTGCTCAGGTTCCCAACCCCCTGCCACTTTAGTTTAAACCCTCCCCAACAGCACTAGCAAACACTCCCCCTAGGATATCGGTCCCGGCCCTGCCCAGGTGCAGACCATCCCGTTTGTACTGGTCCCACCTCCCCCAGAACCGGTTCCAATGTCCAAGGAATTTGAATCCCTCCCCCTTGCACCATTCCTCTAGCCACGTATTCATTTGAAATATCCTCCTATAGAAAGACCTTGTACTGCTTGAAGCTAGAAATGAAAGAGATAAAGTAAATTCCAATGGGGTGAAAAACAATAAACAAGATAACACTGAACATGGCAAAGTTCGTGGAAAAATACTGGAAAGGCGGGATGCTACCTTCGTCTGAGTGACAATGGTACTTTGACCATTAGAACCAATTAGAAAAGGTGATTTTGTTAAAGACCATATATGGACACTGGCCAAACCAACTTTTGATAAGAAAAGGGTTAAAACCTCGATATCCAAAGAACAACTTCACACAGACATACTGCGAGGACAAAGGAACAGACTTAAGACGACGTCATCTGTGTCCGAGGGGTTCCAGAGACCTAGGGCTGCAAGCTACTCGTTAAAACTATCGCCTAATATTAAGTATATTACGCTGTATGCTTAATAAATCTTGATCTTTTGCTCAAACATACTGGCTGCTGCCTATTGGTGTCTTGTCCAAGAACTCAGAGATCATTAAGATCTCACACTGGGGAATGAGGTGGGCCAGATCGACCAAGTGTCTGTGGAGAACACTTGGGTATGAGTGATCATCGTGTCATAAGATTTAGATTAGCAATGGAGAGGAGCAAGGAACAATCTAGAGTGGAACTTCTAAACTGGAATAGGGCTAACTTCAATGGGATGCGAAAGGATCTAGCCAGGGTAAAATGGAACCAAAGACTGACAGGAAAAACTGTAACGGAACAATGGGTGATCTTTAAGGAGAGATGTTCCAAGTACAGGCTAGGTACATTCCAACAAGAGGGAAGGGTAAAGGAACCAAAGTAAGAGCTCCTTGGATGACGAGGGAGATAGAGAAGATGATGAAACAAAAAAAGAGGGTGTATGATGTCAGGTGAATTCTTCAAGGGAGAACCAGACCAAATACAATAAGTTGAGAGGGGATGTGAAGATGAAAGTAAGATTGGCAGAGAGAGAATAAGAGAGTAGAATGGCAGTTAACATAAAAGGGAACCCAAAAATATTCTACCGGCATGTAAACAGTAAGGGGGTAGTAAGAGGCGGGGTGGGGCCTATTAGAGACAAAGAAGGTGATATATGCTTCGAGGCGCAGGGCAAGGCTAGAATACTCAATGAGTACTTTGTATTGGTGTTTACTAAGGAGGTGGATGCTGGCAAAATATCGGTTGAAGTGGAAAAGGTCGAAGCAATGGAAGGGGTAAAAATTGATAGACAGGATGTACTAGAAAGGCTGGGTATGCTTAGAGTGGACAAGTTGCCTGGTCCAGATGGCTTGCATCCCAGGTTGCTAAGGGAATTGGGGGAGGAGATAGTGGAAGGGCTTGCCATAATTTTCCAATCTTCCCTAGATGCGGGGGAGGTGCCTGAGGATTGGAAAGTGGCAAATGTGACACCATTGTTCAAGAAAGGGTGTAAGGACAATCCTAGTAACTACAGGCCGGTCAGTTTAACATCAGTGGTGGGTAAAGTTTTAGAAACAATAATCAAGGAAAAAATTAACGGGCACTTGGAGAGGTTTAAGCTAATTGAGAGCCAACATGGATTTGTAAAAGGCAGATTGTGTTTGACTAATCTAATTGAATTTTTTGATGAAGTAACAGAGAGGATTGATGAAGGGAATGCAATAGATGTTGTCTACATGGATCTTCGGAAGGCGTTTGACAAAGTATCACATAGAAGGCTGGTTAACAAAACTGAGGTTCATGGAATAGGTGGGTCAGTGGCAGCTTTGATAAGAAATTGGCTTAAGGACAGAAAATAGCAAGTTGTGGTAAATGGCTGTTTTTCAGACTGGAGGATGGAAGACAGAGGTGTTCCCCAAGGGTCAGTGCTGGGACCACTGCTTTTTTTGATATATATAAATGACCTGGATATTGGAATACAGAGTAGAATTTCTAAATTTGCTGATAACACCAAACTTGGGGATGTGGCAAACAGTGATGCTGATACCAATCGACTGCAACAGGACATAGAAAGGCTAGCAGAGTGGGCAGACAAGTGGCAGATGGAATTTAATACAGAGAAGTGTGAGGTGATGCATTTTGGCAGAAGGAACAGGGAGAGGCAATATACACTTAATGGCACAGTTTTAAAGAGTGTGCAGGGACAGAGGAACCTGGGAGTTAATGTGCATAGGTCCCTGAAGGTGGCAGGACATATTGAGAGAGTGGTTAACAAAGCATATGGGATCTTGGGCTTCATAAATAGAGGTATTGAGTACAAAAGTAGAGAAGTTATGCTGAACCTTTATAAAGCGCTGGTTAGGCCACAACTGGAGTACTGCGTCCAGTTCTGGTCACCACACTTTAGGAAGGATGTGAAGGCCCTTGAGAGGTTGCAAAGGAGATTTACCAGAATGGTTCCGGAGAAGGGGGATCTTAGCTACAAGGACAGGTTGGAGAAGCTGGATTTGTTTTCATTAGAGCAAAGGAGGTTGAGGGGTGATTTGATAGAGGTGTACAAGATTATGACGTGTTTGGATAGGCTAGACGGGGAAAGGCTGTTCCAACTAGTTGATGATACAAGGACTAGGGGACACAGATTTAAGGTTTTGGGCAAGAGCTACAGGGGGGAAGTGAGGAAAAACTTTTTTACGCAGCGAGTGTTGATGACCTGGAATTCGCTGACGACAGAAGTGGTGGAAGCGGAAACACTCAATGTTTTCAAGGGGAGACTGGATAGGCACTTGAGGGAAATAAACTTGTGGGGCTACTGGGATAGAGCGGGGGAATGGGACTGACTGGATTGCTCTACAGAGAGCCGGCACGGACTCGATGAGCCGAATGGCCTCATTCTGTGCCGTTATGACTCTATGGGGAAAAAATTCAGTTGGTTGCGTCTCCCGTTAGCACCTTAAGAGGGCGCTAATGGGGCGCAAAGCAACTAGCGCCCGGGCGCGGCGATGTTTGCGCCGCTCGCGAAATTAACTAGACATTTTGCGGCGGCACTAAACAGTACCGCCATGATCTCCTGCACCGGCAGATCGTGACGTCAGTCGAGTGCACAACGCCCCGGAGCGGATATTGAGTGGCGCCCCCTGCCTTACCGCCTGCCGCTAGCAACGACAGGTTGAGGGGAGCGTTTTGCAGTCAGGAAGAGACTGGGGGAGCCCTATTTAAAGGCAACCGCTTCCTGCCTTTTTTTGTTGGCGACATTTTTGAACCACGCATTCTGAGAGAGAGAGAGATAGACTTCTGGAGAGATTCAACGCTGTGTGAAGGAGTTTCGGGTATTGAGCAGCACTTTGCAGGTTCATTTTGATTTGCCCTTCCTTGTATCGATTTAGAAGAGACTGTGGGGGCTGCACTCTGAGCTCTTCCCTGGGCTCTCCATTGTTCTTTCCAGCAGATTTGATGTACAGGTCTCTCCAGGCTGAGATTCAAGGCTGCAATGAGCAGGATGTGGATGGAAAGCAAGATCAACCCTCCCCTTTAAGAACTGGCCGGGGCCATTGTGTCTGTGTTCAATTGCTGACTGACATCACATGAGCTTCGCCAGCGCTCTGAGGTAGCGCCTCGCTCCTCAGCCTTTGCGCCTTAAGACAGGTGTAGCGGCTGATTTAGCGCTCCAATCACCTCCAGGGGCGATAAAAGTCAAGTTTGCAGTCGGAGGCGATAATTAGCACCAGGCGCTAATCTTTGCGCCCGGCCGATAATTGCGCCCCAAACGGGGTAATACTGAATTTTTCCCCCTATGACTCTGATTCTATGAAAAGAGGGTTCTGATGAATAGCTTGTTGCAACCACCAAGTCCTCCAAGGTAATAGTGAGCTTGTGTAGAGCTTTTGTTTGGCCCCATCCAGTGTATTTAATGCAATTCTGGTCATCATACTACAGTGGAGACATCTGACTTTGGAGAGGGCACTGGGATTAGGCACCTTAGACTAAGGAAGCTGCAAATATTTACACTGGAGAAAAGGTGGCTCAGGGAGACTGTATTGGGAGTTTTAAGAGATATAGGTAAATTAAATGAATTATTTATTTATTCATTTATTATTCATTCTCAGGATATGGGCATCGCTGGCAAAGCCAGCATTTATTGCCCATCCCTAGTTGTCCTTGAGAAGGTGGTGGTGGGCCTTCTTATTGAAGTGGTTTGATACATTTGAGTGTCTTGCTGGGCTACTTCAGAGGGCAGTTAAGATTCAACCACATTGGTGTGTGACTGGAGCCACAAATAGGCCAGACCAGGTAAGGTTTCGTTCCCTAAAGGACATTGGTAGACCAGTTGGGTTTTTAATGACAATCCGACAGCTTCGTGGTCACTTTGACTGGCACCAGCTTTTTATTTCCATTTAAAGAAAACTGGATTCAAATATTCAAACTACCGTGGTAGGATATGAACTCTCATTCTCTGGATTATTAGTCCAGTAACTCAGCCACTGTACCCATACCATAACCACAGACTCAAACTCAGAGCAGGGACAGTGAACAGACAGTTTAGATTACAGAGGGTAGTGATTGTGTTGAAAAGACTGGAGTCCGATATAGGCCAGACCAGGTAAGGGTGCCTGTTACCTGGTTTTGTTACATCTTATTTAATATGGCGAACCTTGGAACTTTGATGTTGACATTGGCCATTAAGAGTGGTAAAGGGTTCAATTCCTCCACACTGACATCCTTTATAATGAGCAGAAAAACTTACCCTCCAAAACAAAATGATGCCCCATATTCAGCAGAAAAGATGACCTTAGAGATAGGTAGATGGGTAGCAATATCTACCAAGGTCCTGCCTAGGTCAAAACTTAACTACTGAAATTTGTAATTATTATAAATGATAAGCATTTCATTTTACTTTGCATGACCTAGGTAAATAGTGCACATCTGTTATATTTGGGAGTAACAACCTTTCTTTCTAACCTGATTTTAATACAAAACCTATTGGGGTAGAATTTAATCTGGGCCCATTTCTGGGACTAGACTCGGCGCTGCAGAAGCAGCACACGCCCAAACCAAGAGGCCTGAGGCCGGCCCGAAACTGGACCTTGGGGCTCATTAGCATTTTATACCTGAGCTGCTCGCACCTGCAGTGTCACCACAGGCAGCTCGGGCATTGCCACTCACGAATGCTGCGCTGCTTGCCTCACCAGAAGTGTCTCAAAGTTAAGTCCTGGGAGAGTGGTTAGAGCGGGTAACGTGGAGGAGCCGATCGCAACGAGTTGCTCCGCCTGGCTCCACGAGAAGGTTTTAAACCACTTGCCTCCAGTTGTCAGCCACAGGGGTCACTGAAGACTCCAGGTTTCCTCCAACAGAGGTTAGGCCCCTAATTAACATATGCCCAATAAATGGGTTTAGCAGTAGGCTGAACGCCCGATTGGCCGCAGGCTGTCCCAGTACCACGGTCAGCATTGTGCCCGTTTTACATCTGGATATCAGTTTCTACTCGATTCTGTGGAAAATTACACATGAAGCTCTATCGAAGAATTCTTTATGAGAAAGGAAAATCTACAGAAGCAAGGTGTTTACTCACTGTTGTAACTTTTTCTTTTGTAGTCTGGAGTAGATCAGGTTTTTTCAGCTGTTCACTCTGCACCTTCATGGCTTCAGGGGGCAATTTTGGAAGGTCTGTATCAGGGGGGGGTTCGAGTTTCATTGTCTTTATTTCAGCCTGTTCTTTCTTGACGATTGACCCCATATCTTTTGACGCAATCGTTTTTTCTGGTTGCTTATCAGCATCTTCTTTTTGCACAGGCGCAGACGGAAGCTTCTTCTCCTCAACTGCTGGAGGTTTTTCTTCTATGACTTGTTTTGTGATGTTTAATTCCTGATCCAAAGGCTTCCCCTGTTTGACCACAGATGGAGTTTCTACTGGTTTGGCAGGAACTTCAGCTACCGTTTCTTTCTTCTCTGCTTCTTTTGAAGTAGTTGCCAGGGGACTTGGCTTTTGTTGTTGAGATTCTTTTGGCTGAGGGGTCATTGGTTGTTCTGCTGAAGGTTTTGAAGGTGATGGACCAGCAGAAGGTGGACCCTTCTGAGATTGTTGTTGTTTGGGCCCAGGCTGACCAGAAGCAGTCTGTTTTGGTGGTGGCTTTGATGAGATTGGAAGTGAAGGTGGCCTTTTTCCAAGGTCTCCCAGTTGTCCACTTAGTGCTCGTTGAGTTTGACAGGTCAAGCACAGCCATTCCTGGACCTAGAATACACAAACACAGTTTAAGTAAAAAAATCCACTTTGTTTTTATCTACTCACTTACTGGTCAATTTCTGCCTTGTTTTATTGCCTTATTTTGCAAAGAACACAAAAAAGATGAAAATACGTGGTTATCATTTCCATCCTGCTTTAATCATATTATAGTGTACCAATAAAATGGGCAAATAAATTCCTGCTTGATGGATTCATGAAGTGAATTTTCCTTTCTTACTATAGGATGGAGACTTTTCCACAGAGCAATAGAATCTTCCAATCAGATGTTCCACTTTCAAAAGTAGCAATGACCAAAAAACTGCTTGTTGTCTTTTTAGCATTTCTTACATACAGTTTTCAGAATAAACAGAAATAATTCTATTATTCTATGACATTATTTAATAAAAGATACTCTTTGAAAACACCCATGGCAGTGGTCATCAACATTATAGAATAATGGGACATTTGTATGACGTGAAGTGTCAGTTAATGCAGTTGAGGAGAGTACACTCAGTGAAAATGTTAGGTTCCTAGAATAAAGTAGCTGGAAACCTCCAAGAATATAAGCCAGGAAATTACTGCTGGCGATATTACTGTATCAATAATTACTAAGTTTGTACGACATTCCACTGCCTGCTATTTTAATTGAGCTGTTAACAGTTAAAATAAATGTTAACATAGGAAACAGATGAATGTCATATTAATGCATTTCCAGATGGCGTTATTTTAGCATTGCCGGTTACCCACTAATTTTAATTCGTTTGTACACGAAGATTGAAAGCAGTCATTTCAAGACTATGCAGATTAATACTGTAAAACATTACACATATTAGCCAATTAGGGGAAAAATACCATACAACAATATCAGGACTGCAAGTTGTGATTTCCCATCAATAATGGCTTAGTCACAATTCAAGGTATGGGGTAGTGAGGGATTGGAGCTTATTCCTATGTGTCAGGTTAAATGATTCGGATTTCCGGTGATACAGTGCTGGAGATTATACCAACGGCCACTTCTGTCAGTGCTGGTGGTGTCAGGAGTTTCTGACCTTTAATCCTAAATACCCCGTTATGATGTCATTGTTCACAATCTTTCAAATTTAACAATACTGAATCAAAGATGATAGCAGACAGATTGAGATTGCATCTAGGTGTTTTTAATCAGTGTCTACCAGTTTCAAAACTGGATTCTTCACAGAATGTTCCAATTTTTAAACAAAAATGATTTTTCTACAAACAGTGAATGTGATTTGTCTGATACCATCTTTGAAATTCAGCAAGCTAACTACTCTGTGAGGAGACATTTTAAAAAAGCAGTTTCTGCCACACGAGAGAGGAAACACAGATGATTTTATGTTAGCTTTGTCTCATAATATAACAGACATTCTGCTGGAAATTATTGAGTCTGTGAAGTATTACAAAAAAAATTCTGCTGTAGTGCTAGTAATCACAACCATTTAAAACACTTATTGAGCAAACTGAGTGAGCAGCGCTTACTACATTTAAACAGCCCAATCTAACAATTTAATTCAATTCAATTTGATTCTGATGCACACTATTTTTATTATAAATTGTGCTTATTCATAATTTTACAAAATACATATCTAAACATTAATGGCTCTGGCTCACAGCAAAGCAATAATCTGGCAAACTGCACCGTGAAGCAGTGGAACGCGAGTTATAGTCCCACAACGCTAATGCTGCGACTTTCTAATCTCAGCACAGTTTATCTATTATAGCAATAGTCCAGATTTTGCAATCCCTGTAAAATTTGTGCCAGGAACCAGACTGAGGTGACTGGGTTTAATATTGCAGGGATTAATGTATTTGAGTGATTAGCTCCCAGTGTCATTTTAGTCTTCGCTAAGTAGCTGAATTGGGATGTCAAGGTCTGCTTTGAGTGGTGGAGGTAAGAAAAGAACCATAGGGTCAATTAAGCTGCATCATTCTTCCACACCCACTCTTGACTAGTTCAAATCACCAGCAGCACGGGACTTGAATCTGGGCGTTTCGTCTACCCCCAATTATGAACATTTACGGCACTAGGGAATCTCAGAACACTAATGATAATTAGAATCTCACTGCAGAACTGTTAGTTATTTGTCTGGCTAATGGTGTCCTGGGTTGCAACTGCATAAACAAATATATGTTCCTGCAATTTGATATTTGTATTTTCTATTTGTCGTTATCAATTATAAAATTTGGAGGATATTCATCATGAATTAATGCCAATTGGTCTTCCATGGTCCAAGAGTCCACGTCAAGTTTTGTACTAGTGGCCTTATCGGTGCCTTCTCCTTTAGTGCCTTATTAGATTACTTTTGATGAGACTAAATATTTGTTTTGAATGAAAACATTAACTGAATAGCTGAGTTGAGTGGCACGACAGCGAGGAGTGCTGTTCAGTCCCCTATATCCGTGGAGCTGATCTCCTCACTTCTGTTTTGATAGGCTGCCAAGCGAAAGTCAAGTGCCTCCTGAATGACCTAGTGTTAGCCATTGTCAATGGCCCCCAAAGTGCAAGCTAAGATTTGTATTGGCCGAGGCCTGAGAGTAAATTAGCCACGCATTTTCATAGACTTGTTGCCGTAAACCCTAAGTAAACTCGGGGAATTAAGAAAGAACATAAAAGTATTGCAAATTCATGGATGTTCTCCAAAACAAACTGAGATTGTGCATCTCTATTGGGAGATCAGTAGTTGATTTGCATGATCGATTGAGTGATTGATGGGATATTATGTCTAGATCATGTACATTTGATCAACCTACTTAGCTATATATTTATTTAAACTTGTTGTAAGAGCACTTAATTATCTGGGTTGCAGCTGCACAAACAAATGCGTGTTCCAACTATTTGGTATTCATAGGTTACATTTGCCTTCATCAGGTGCAATATTTGGAGAGATATTCAGTATTGTTATATGTCAAATGGCCACCGACAGGTCATTGTATCTTTGAAATGCACTTTTGTCAATTGTCTGTAAATTCTAACTTCAACGCAAACATCAGTTTAAATCCTGGCCATTTACTGAAACACTTTAATTCGTTCTGAAATCTGAGGCCTATCTAAAGGAGAAACTCAATTACACAAGAGCTGGCATGATGCACATTGTGATTGAAGATCCAGGCCACACCAGGGCCACACAGGTTGCCAGAGGCCAGATTCAGGAACAATTTGCCCATCTGGAGAATAAGGGGCTGAAAATCCTCCTGTCAAAATGTGATTATCGGTTTTGTACTCACATTGACTTTTCTGGTAAAATTATGCAGGAGATATTTCAGCCCTAAGTTATTTACAAAAGGCCATCTCAGATATTTAAGATATCTGCAGAAGATATTTGATATAGATATTTAACCCATTATAGAATATTGCACATCAGATTTCTGAGTTCTATTTTATCTTTAGCAATTGTTAGGTTAATTTGTGCATCACACTTGTTCCGTTAAATACATAGTTGTTTTAGCTTGCAAAAGTTCTTGTCTGTATTTGCTTCTCTGGTGTTCAAAGTGATTGCCAAGTAGCATATTCCATTAAGTATATTACTCCAAGTGAAGGTAATTGCTAGCAGCCCCTTCTGCAAGTGGAGGCTATGAGAAAGGTAGAGTCTGAATTATAGGTCTGCTTATTGTGAAGCCATGGCAAAACATAATGAGCTGGCGGGAAAGTGGAGTTGAGGTCGAAGATCAGCCATGATCTCATTGAATGGTGGAGCAGGCTCGAGGGGCAGAATGGGCGACTCCTGCTCCTATTTCTCATGTTCTTATTGATGTAAACATAATGGCGTTTAACGACACATGCCGTTATTAATGCACAAATCAACCGGCAAGTTCAGGGGATTAGGAGATACGCAGTGAGTTGTGAATTTCCAGAACTTTCTGATCGATTTACACCACTCCGCCATTTGCTTAGCACAAACGGCATCTTAGCCTCCGTGTTATTTTTAGGAGCTTGCTGGATTTGCACATTAATTGGCCATTGAACTCGCTACAGAAGCACATTTATAAAGGGCAAAACCAATTGGTTTTCCTGTTAGAGTGCATAAGTCAATTTAAGTTGGAATGATCTGGAACAATTGGAATAGTTCGAATCACTGGAGGATTCAAAACGCGCATTTGTTGCTTTGTTAAATTGTTGCACCGCTACAAAATGACGGCGTGTGATAACCCTGCGCTATTGCACTCTGCAAAAATCTCATCTTCAGTCTCTCTCCTGTCAAATACCAAAAATTCAAGCATGTTATAACCCTTAAATGCTATACACGTGGCTGGTTTCATTATTATAAAAAGAGGCCATTAGACCGAAGCTCTTTTGGCTCGGTAATGGGTTTAATCTTTACAATGCAGAATGTGGAACTCCAATGTTCCAGAATTCACTTTTTTCATTCATAATTCATTCATCTACATGTGGCACAAGCCCAGCTATGAAAATATATATGCGCACACCATGCCTTGTTAAAGAAACCACTTCTGTCAGGAATGGTACATTGTTTTTACTTGTCAAACAAAGTAGAAGTCTGCTGACTGAGTGGATACCAGCTCTCAGAGTTAAGGCAGAATTACCTGCACGACCTAGTGGGGTGGACCGGTCATTGATGTAAGAGGGCGGGGGCGGGGGGGGGTGGCGCTAGGGCAGGGACCCCCCAAGTCAGGAGTTCCTGGTCCTGGGCCCTTATTGGGGAACTGGCGTAAAGTTAATGGGTAGAATGGGTAGAGTTAATGGGTGGAGTGGCAGTGCGCAATTTCAAAATATGGGCCTCCAGTAAGTTTGTACAGTGCAATGGCTAGGCCACAGTTAGAGTACTCTGTGCAGTTTTGGGTGCCCCATTAGAAAGGACGTTAATGTTTTGGAGATATACAGTGTAGATTCACCAGGATGATACCTAGGATAAGAAACTATAATTGTGAGGAAAACCTGGGACTATTTCCACTTACAGAAGGTTAAGAGGAGATCTAATGGAGGTTTTTAAAATTGATGGGTTTCGGTAGGATGAATAGAGCTATTTCCTCAGGTTGGCGGGTCAGTGAGAAGGGATCATCAATTTAAAATTGTCACTGAGGAGAGATTTTAGGGGAAATTTCTACATGGAGATTTATTAGAGCACAGAATAGTTTGTTACAGGGAGTAGTTTAGGCAGAGACCGTGGTATATTTTAAGGGAAGAATAGATGAATACTTGAAGCAGTGGAAGATACAGGGCTTGAGAAGGAGCAGGGCACTGGAAGAGGAATGCTCTAGCAAAGAGCCAGCACATACACGATGCGCCGAGTGACCTTCTGCACTGTAAACCTCTGGTCTAAAACCACTAAGAAATTCTGAGTCACTCTGAGTGACTGTTTGCTGAGTGAATGGTGGGGTTTTTAAATTTGATTACTCAGCTTCCTTCTGCTTACTTATTCCTCATTGCTAGTTACTGACTGAATCAAACTCATTTTGTTTCATGTTTAATCAGTGGGGTATTTGATTGGCAGTTTTACAGATTAGTTCTCATTTCAGTCAATTTTAGTCCCATAGGTGTGCAATGCCCTGAAGTGTGACACCTTAAAGATTTGATACAACAGTTGCATAGATTCAAAATCATTGGCAAAAGATCTAGAGAGGAGATGAGAATTTTTTTCACTCAGAGAGTTGTGGGGATCTGGAACGCTCGACCTGAAAAGGTGGTCGAAGCTGATTCCATCAATAATTTTAAAAGGGAGTTAGATGGGTACTGGAGGATGAGGAACTTACAGGGTTACGGACAAAAAGCGGAGATGTGGGACTGAGCATGACTGCTCTTTCTAACAGCCAGCACAGGCACAAGGGGCTGAATGGCCTCCTTGGAATCATAGAATAGTACAGCACAGAAGGAGGCCATTTGGCCCATCAAGTCTGCACCGGCTCTTTCGAAGAGCAATCCAGTTAGTCCCACTCCCCCGCTCATTCCCATATCTCTGCAATTTTTTCTCCTTCAAGTATTTAGCCAATTCCCTTTTGAAGGCTACTATTGAATCTGTATCCACCGCCCTATCAGGCAGTGCATTCCAAATCCTGACCACTCGCTGTGTAAAAAAGTTTTTCCTCATGCCGGCTCTGGTTCTTTTGTCAATCATCTTAAATCTGTGTCCTCTGGTTATCGACATTTCAGCCATTGGAAGCAGTTTCTCTTTATTTACTCGATCTCAACCCATCATGATTTTGAACACCTCTATCAAATCTCCTCTTAGCTGCCTCTGCTCCAAGGAGAACAACCCCAGCTTCTCCAGTCTATCCACGAAACTGTAATGCCACATCCCTGGAACTATTCTAGTAAATCTCTTCTTACCCTCTCCAAAGCCTCACATCCTTCCTAAAGTACGGTGCCCAGAATTGGACACAATGGGCCAAAAATTGATGCCGCTACGCGAGAGTACGCACTGTGTACTCTCGCGTATTCTCTCTCCAATTGCCGGTTTTCTGCATGCACTGCGCATGCGCTGAAAACCGGCACTTGGTTTTTGGAAAAGGGGGCGGTTCCTCGGTGCACCGCGTGCGCGCTACAGGCTGCGCGCACGCTGTGCACTTAGTGCTTTGGACGCGCAGGTAAGGACGGAAGATTTTAGAAATGAAAAAAGGAGTAAGACCCACTTTTAACAAGGTAAGTAGTGAATTAAGTATTATTTTGAATTTTTTTTAACAGGTATATCTTTTTGAGAGACTTTAAAGACAGGTAAGTTTATTTTTATAACTTTTTAAAAGATTTTAAATTTTTTCAAAAATTTAATTTTTTATTTAAAATGGTTAATTTTTTTAACTATACTTATTTTATTAATGTGATGTTTTTTTTTTAAATTTAATTGAGGTTTAGCTGTTATTTTGGGGGTGTGTAAGATTCATAGCTTTCACAGCACGTATGTGAAACTTATGAATGGAAGATGGTGTGCTGCCATTGGCTCTAACTGAGTCACGTGATCCCACAGCTCGCACGAATTCACTACGCCGGTGGGATACGCAAGCACTGCCCAGCTGATGTCTAGAACATCAAGTTCGTGCGAGCTGGATCTGAAAAAGCCAACGCGGAGTGAGAGATCGCGCCTGCTCCTTACCCCCGCGGGAACAGAGCGAGATCAATTTCTGGGCCATTACTCCAGCTGGGACCGAACGAGTGTTTTATATAGGGTTAGTATAACTTCCTGGCTTTTGTACTCTTTGCCTCTATTTATAAAGCTCAGGATCCCATATGCTTTATTAACTGCTTTGTTAATCTGTCCTGCCACCTTCAAAGATTTGTGCACAAGCTTCTGTGCTGTAAGTTTCTATGATTCTATAGTTCTATAAGAAACAGGAGCAGGAGTAGGCCATACGGCCCCTCGAGCCTGCTCACGCCATTCAATAAGTGTCAGCCAGTGGCTCAGTGGGTAGCACTCTCGCCTCTGAGTCAGAAGGTTGTGGGTTCAAGGCCCACTCCAGAGACTTGAGCACAAAAATCTCAGCTGACACTCCAGTGCAGTACTGAGGGAGTGCTGCACTGTCGGAGGGGCAGTACTGAGGGAGTGCTGCACTGTCAGAGGGGCAGTACTGAGGGAGCGCTGCACTGTCAGAGGGGCAGTACTGAGGGAGCGCTGCACTGTCAGAGGGGCAGTACTGAGGATGCGCTGCACTGTCGGAGGGACAGTACTGAGGGAGCGCTGCACTGTCAGAGGGACAGTACTGAGGGAGCGCTGCACTGTCGGAGGGACAGTACTGAGGGAGCGCTGCACTGTCGGAGGGGCAGTACTGAGAGAGCGCTGCACTGTCGGAGGGGCAGTACTGAGAAAGCGCTGCACTGTCGGAGGGGCAGTACTGAGGGAGCGCTGCACTGTCAGAGGGGCAGTACTGAGGGAGCGCTGCACTGTCAGAGGGGCAGTACTGAGGGAGCGCTGCACTGTTGGAGGGGCAGTACTGAGGGAGCGCTGCACTGTCAGAGGGGCAGTACTGAGGGAGCGCTGCACTGTCAGAGGGGCAGTACTGAGGGAGCACCGCACTGTCGGAGGGGCAGCACTGAGGAAGTGCTGCACTGTCGGAGGGGCAATACTGTGGGAGTGTTGCACTGGCGGAGGTGTCGTCTTTCAGATGAGACATTAAACCGAGGCCCCGTTTGCCCTCTCAGGTAGATGTAAAAGATCCTATGGCACTATTTCAAAGAAGAGCAGGGGAGTTGTCCCCGGTGTCCTAGCCAATATTTATCTCTCAACCAACATCACTGAAACAGATTACAATAGCAAAATACTGCTGGAAATCTGAAATAACAACAGAAAATGCTGGAAACACTCAGCCAGGCAGCATCCGTGGAGAGAGAAACAGAGTTAATGTTTCAGGTCTGTGACCCTTAGGTTATAACTGAAACAGATTATCTGGCCATTTTCACATTGCTGTTTGTGGGAGCTTGCTGTGCGCAAATTGGCTGGCGCGTTTCCTACATTACAACAGTGACTACACTTCAAAAAGTACTTCATTGGCTGTGAGGTTGTGAAATGTAAATGAAAGTCTTTCTTTCTTTCATGGCTGATCTTGTACTTCAACTCCACTTTCCCACCCTATCCCCATATGCCTCGATTCCCTTTGTGTCTAAAACTAGGCACAAAGCCTTTAATTATATAGCCAGATATTAAAAGTACTTCAATGCAGTGTTCAGGTCATCTGTGGATAATACCTGACTTGGCAAGGCTGGGGAATGGTGGAAAATGGGAAATTAATGTAAAATCAAATCAATTTTATTCACAAGCAGCCACCTCAAAAAAGATTGGTTTAATTCAATTTTGAAGTTACATGTTTTTAAATGTAGTTTCAGCTCCCAAGGCAAATACCATTCATTTGACCAGTTCTTTCAGCAATTCCCTTTAATGGTTTTTGACAGATCTGATCTGTATAACTTAATTTAACGAGAATGCATGCTGTGTCGATACAATTGAAAGGCTTCCTTTTCTGATTTACACAAGCTTTTACAATTTAGCAAAAGTGTTATATGGTTCATATTTTAACACATGTTGCCAGGCATCACCACATCGAATGGATCAGATGATGCCAATCTGCAGTTTGCCATTGTTACTGAATCACTGGATTCATGTGTTATTTTTGTTGCCGAGATGAAGAATGGCAGAAAACGGACACACTTTTGGTCACTCCTGCTAATATCTCCATCTTTGGCTTGGTGTTCATTTTGTTTTGATTACGTCTCTGTGAAGCACTTTGGGATGTTCTTCTACAATACAGGCACTTTGCAAATGCAAGTTGTTGTTGTGAAAGCCTAGCCAGTCAGTGTTGGCAAGTTATTATTTAACGGTAGTGTTCCACCGCAGAGTTTAATTCACACGTGTGCGTCCATCAAGTGCTGCTAGGTGGCAATCAGGAGCTGGAACCTTGGCTGAGTTTCCCCCGCCCCCCCTTGTTAATGAGACCAGTTGGCCTCATAATTTAACCCTGGCTGAAATTGTTTAAAAGAGGGAAAATCTCGAGGAAGTACTTTACAGAAGATGTTTCCCCTGGCTGGGGAGTCTAGAACCAGGGGTCACAGTCTCAGAATAAGGGGTCGGCCATTTAGGACTGAGATGAGGAGAAATTTCTTCACACAGAGGGTGGTGAATCTTTGGAATTCTCTACCCCAGAGGGCTGTGGAGGCTCAGTCGTTGAGTATATTCAAGACAGAGATCGATAGATTTTTGGATATTAAGGGAATCAAGGGATATGGGGATAGTGCAGGAAAGTGAAGATGAGATAGAAGATCAGCCATGATCTTATTGAATGGCAGAGCAGGCTCGAGGGGCCAAATGGCCTACTCCTGCTCCTACTTCTTATGTTCAAAGCTTATAGAGAAAAAAGATATAGAGTAGGATCTCCGTCCCTGCTGTGACATTATTAATGGGGAACATTATGATACACTGAGGTACACAAAGTCAAGTCTGCCTTGGAGCACCTCCTGAATTGTCCATTCTGCATTTGGCTGGCTTAAAGCAGCTCTCGAGTGGTTTGTAAAAACTTAGCACATCCATAATCATAAGACAAGGGTTTAACTTGGGAAATGGACTTCTATTTTGAAAAACATACTTTTGGTGTCATGTTTGCTTGTCAGCCGTGGATCAGTGGGTAGCACTCTCGTCTCTGAGTCAGAAGGTTGTGGGTTCAAGTCCCATTCCAGAGACTTGAGCACAAAAATCTAGGCTGACACTGAGGGAGTGCTGCACTGTCGGAGGTGCCGTCTTTCGGATGAGATGTTAAACTGAGGCCCCGTCTGCCCTCTCAGGTGGATGTAAAAGATCCCACGACCACTATTTTGAAGAAGAGCAGGGGAGTTATCCCTGGTGTCCTGACCAATATTTATCCCGCAATCAACATCAACACTAAAACAGATTATCGGGTCTTTTTCACATTGCTGTTTGTGGGAGCTTGCTGTGCGCAAATTGGCTGCCACGTTTCCTACATTACAACAGTGACAGCACTTCAAAAAGTTCTTCATTGGCTGTAAAGCGCTTTGGGATGTCACGAGGTCATGAAAGGCGCTATAGAAATGCAAGACTTTCTTTCTTTGAGAAAACTCCAACAAGCATACTGAAAATCCAAACTGTTCTATCCAAAACTGGACAGGTCACATCCTTGCACTTGAGTAGACAGCTGATTTAGAACTAGCTACTCTGTATTCTTCTGTAGAAAGGAATGTTATGAACTTCACAATAATCCACCTTTGATACTACCATGTGTCAGATTTATCCTAGCCAGTCAGTGTACCTAAAGGATGTATTTCAACTCCAGCCTCAGGTGAGCAATCAGGGATGTTTGTTTGTTTCCCACACCATGTATCCTTTTGGGCATTTTCAGTGAAACTGCCAATTTAGTCCAAAATATTGGGTAGTTTTGTGATGAGCATATTCATTATGTTCTCCTCTCCTTTATTGGCCAATGACATGACCACTGTTGCATTACCAGCTCTAGGAATATGTAAGAGAGGTCTGAAGTGACTCCCTCGTATATTTGCCAGGAAGCACCTGGCTTCAGTTCAGGATGTCAGAATACGAGTGGAACAAGAGAACCCTAAAATAAGTCAAAGGGAGGAACATATTAAATTGAATGTAAGTTAAAGAAAGTGGTAGTGGGGAAAATAATTGGACTTAAGATAGACAAATCTCCAGGACCTGATGGTTTTCACCTCAGGGAATTAAAAGAAATAGGTGAGGAAATTGCAGATGTAGTAGTCATAATTTCCCAAAGCTCTCTAGATTTGGCAATTTATGCCTTTGGATTGGAAAATTACAAATGGTACTCCATTATTTAAGAAACAAGGGAGAAACCAGAAAACTACAGACCTGTCAGTCTGACGTCAGTTGTGGGGAAGTTACTGGAATCTATCATCAGGGACAGAGTGAGTGAACACTTGGACAAGTAGGAGCTGATCAGAGAGGGTCAGCATGGATTTGTGAAGGGTGGTCACGTACGACTAACCTAGTTGAATTTTTTGATGTGGTCACCAACATGGTGGATAGGGGAGCATCTATGGTCATTGTCCATGTGGACTTCCAGAAGGCACTTTATACGTTTCCGCAAAAGAGATTATTAGCCGCCAAAACAAAAGCTGACAGAATTGAAGGTAATGTTGTGCCATGGGTCAGTAATCGTTTGGGAGATAGGAGGCAGGGAGTAAGGATAAAGGGAATGTGCTCTGATTGACGAGATGCGACAAGGATGGTAGACAGTGGTGTTCCCCAAGGGTCAGTGCTGGGGTCACTGCTTTTTTTGATATATATAAATGACCTGGATATTGGAATACAGAGTAGAATTTCTAAATTTGTCGATGACACCAAACTTGGGGGTGTGGCAAACAGTGATGATGATACCAATCGGACATAGAAAGGCTAGCAGAATGGGCAGACAAGTGGCAGATGGAATTTAATACAGAGAAGTGTGCGGTGATGCATTTTGAAAAGAAGGATCAGGAAGAGGCAATATACACTTAATGGCACAGTTTTAAAGAGTGTGCAGGGACAGAGGGACCTGGGAGTTAATGTGCATAGGTCCCTGAAGGTGGCAGGACATATTGAGAGAGTGGTTAGCAAAGCATATGGGATCTTGGGCTTCATAAATAGAGGTTTTGGCCCAAAAATTAGTCTCTCTACGCGAGAGTACGCACTGTGTACTCTCGCGTATTCTGTCTCCAATTGCCGGTTTTCTGCATGCACTGCGCATGCGCTGAAAACCGGCACTTGGTGATTTCAAAAGGGGGCGGTTCCTAAGTGAACCGCGTGCGCGCTACAGGCTGCGCGCACGCAGTGCACTTAGTGCTTTGAACGCGCAGGTAAGCATGGAAGATTTTGCACATAAAGAAAGGAGGCGTAAGACCCTCTTTTAACAAGGTAAGTAGTTAATTAAGTATTATTTTGAATTTTTTTCAACAGGTATATCTTTTTTAGAGACTTTAAAGAAAGGTAAGTTTATTTTTATAACTTTTTAAAAGATTTAAAATTTTTTCAAAAATTTAATTTTTTGTTTAAAGTGGTTAATTTATTTAACTACTTATTTTATTAATGTGATAGTTTTTAAAAAAAATTTAATTGAGGTTTAGCTGTTCTTTTGGTGGGGTATAGATTCATAGCTTTCACAGCACTTGCTGTGAAAACTATGAATGAAAGATGGTGTGCTGCCATTGGCTCTAACTGAATCACGTGATCCCACAGCTCGCACGAATTAACTGCGCCTGTGGGATACGCAAGCACTGCCCAGCTGCTGTCTAGAAAATCAAGCTCGTGCGAGCTCGGAATGAAAAAGCCGGCGCGCAGTGAGATATCGCGGGGAAGCCTTACCCCCGCAGGAAGACTCCATCTTTAATTTCTGGGCCATTGTGTACAAAAGTAGAGAAGTTATGCTGAATCTTTATAAAGCGCTGGTTAGGCCACAACTGGAGTATTGCGTCAAGTTCTGGTCACCACACTTTAGGAAGGATGTGAAGGCCCTTGAGAGGTTGCAAAGGAGATTTACCAGAATGGTTCCGGAGAAGGGGGATCTTAGCTACAAGGACAGGTTGGAGAAGCTGGATTTGTTTTCATTAGAGCAAAGGAGGTTGAGGGGTGATTTGATAGAGGTTAGGGTTATGACGGGTTTGGATAGGCTAGATGGGGAAAGGCTGTTCCCACTCATTGATGGTACAAGGACTAGGGGACACAGATTTAAGGTTTTGGGCAAGGGGGATGCGAGGAAAAACTTTTTTACACAGCAAGAACCTGGAACTCGCTGCCAACGGAAGTGGTGGAAGCGGACACACTCAATGTTTTCAAGGGGAGGCTGGATAGGCACTTGAGGGAAATAACTTGCAGGGCTACAGGAATAGAACGGGGGAATGGGACTGACTTGATTGCTCTGCAGAGAGCCGGCACAGACTCGATGTGCCGAATGGCCTCCTTCTGTGCCGTTATGACTCTATGGGCTGGATTTTGAATGACCCATGGAGTCGGGTTTGGAGGCGTGTGGGGGGTTAAATTTGCGGGGTCGGGGTTTCCGACCCCATCCCGCCTCCACGCAATTTTGACAAAATCAGTCGCGGGGTTCCCGACTCCGTCCCGCCTCCAAGAGGCGGGAGAGGCCATTAAAGCACTTAACAAGCCCTAAATTGGGTCTGTAATGCTATTTTGAAACGTTGTAGCTAGTTTAACCCTTTTCTGACGTGAAGCACGCCTGGTGTGAAACACTCCAGTGAAACCTGGCGGGAGCACACATGGATAGCTGACTATCAGCTGCAAGTCCACTATTACAATGGAGATGTGATGAAGGTAGTAGTAGTATTAGGTGTGAAAGTCACCTCTGATACTGCTACATTGAATGTCATGGTATTTGGTGTAAGAGGACTTGGATGCAAAAAATTCTCTCTCTCTCTCTCTCTTACTGATATATATCCAGGTCCACCCACATCACAAGCAATGCAAAAAACAGGTCCTCTCTCACCAGTAGCCAGACAATCTCTGACAGCAGGCAGGCAGCAATGAGGACATCACCAGAGGCGGGTTTCAGACTGAAACCACTAATTAGTTCATGGGTTCCCACATGCTGCAACTCAATTGCCCAATTAAGTGAAAATTGCATCAGGCATCCACATTAATCTGGAGTTGGGGGGGAAACACGAAATGTGGATTACACGACCCCAACCCAACCCCAAGACAAAATCCAGCCCTATGACTCTAAGTGCTGTTTCCCATGGATCTGTACTGGGGCTTCAGCTTTTCATCATGTATATCAATGACTTGGATGAAGGAATGTATAATGAAGGAAGGTTGCAGAACAAAGTTTGCAGATGACACTAAGTTAGAAGGCACAGTGAGTTGTGTGGATGGGAGAAGGAAGTTACAAAGGAACATAGACAGACTCAGTGAGTGGGAAAAACAGATGAAGTTCAATGTGGGGAAATGTGAGGTCTCCTACAACGTTCAGGCTTGGGCTGAAAAGTGGCATGTAACATTCGCGCCAAACAAGTGCCAGGCAATGACTATCTCCAACAAGCGAGAGTCGAACCACCACCCCTTACATTCAACGGCATTACCATCGTCGAATCCCCCACCATCAACATCCTGGGGGGTCACCATTGACCAGAAACTTAACTGGACCAGCCACATAAATACTGTGGCAACAAGAGCAGGTCAGAGGCTAGGTATTCTGCGGCGAGTGTCTCACCTCCTGACTCCCCAAAGCCTTTCTACCATCTACAAGGCATAAGTAAGGAGTGTGATGGAATACTCTCCACTTGCCTGGATGAGTGCAGCTCCAAAAACACTCAAGAAGCTCAACACCATCCAGGACAAAGCAGCTCGCTTGATTGGCACCCCCTCTACCACCTTAAACATTCACTCCCTCCACCACCAGCATACCGTGGCTGCAGTGTGTACCATCTACAAGATGCACTGCAGCAACTCGCCAAGGCTTCTTCGGCAGCACCTCCCAAACCCGCGACCTCTTCCACCTAGAAGGACAAGGGCAGCAGGTGCATGGGAACACCACCATCTGCAAGTTCCCCTCCAAGTCACACATCATACTGACTTAGAAGTATATCGCCGTTCCTTCATCGTCGCTGGGTCAAAATCCTGGAACTCCCTCCCTAACAGCACTGTGGGAGTACCCTCACCACACGGACTGCAGCGGTTTAAGGAGGCGGCTCACCACCACCACCTTCTCGAGGGCAATTAGGGATGGGCAATAAATGCTGGCCTTGCCAGCGAAGCCCACATCCCATAAAAATGAATTTAAAAAAAGGTAGTGGAATCCAGAACAAGAGAGCACAAACATAGGCCACTTAGGAGTGATGTCAGGAAGCATTTTCTCACACAAATGGTAGTGGAAATCTGGAACTCTCTCCCCCAAAAGGCTGTGTATGCTGGGTCAACTGAAATTATCAAGACTGAGATCGATGAAATTTTTGTTAGGTTAGGGTGTCAAGAGATATGGATCAAAGGTGGTTAGATGGAGCCGAGGTATAGGCCGCAATGATCTGACTGAATGGAGGAACTGGCTAGAGGGGCTGAATGGCCTACACCTGTTCCTATGTGCCTATATTTATTTTAAACAGGTTAGCATTAAAATAGCCAAAGAAAAGAATTTCATGCAATGTCCTGGTGTGTTTGTTACTAATATATTGCACAATTTCAAGGCCTAACTGTAAGTGTTGAAGTTTTCAGAGAATTAAATTTCTGTAACATACCCTACTTCATCAGGCTTTATCATTAAACTAAAGATAATAAAATGGCAAGAACAGGTGACAAGGGAAAAGCTAAAATGTATTGTTTTAAACAATCAAATTGAACACGAGATTGTTAAGCTGCTGCTGAAAGAGGGGGCGCCTCTTAAAAAAGCAACAGCACGGATCTGAGCGAGGGAGGGGAGAGCGGGGGGTGAGGAGTGCCGGGGGGGTGGGGAGGGCGGGGGGTGGGGAGAGCTGGGGGGTGGGGAGAGCCGGGGGGTGGGGAGAGCCGGGGGGTGGGGAGAGCCGGGGGGTGGGGAGAGCCGGGGGGTGGGGAGAGCCGGGGGGGTGGGGAGAGCCGGGGGGGGTGGGGAGAGCCGGGGGGGTGGGGAGAGCCGGGGGGGTGGGGAGAGCTGGGGGTGGGGAGGCCGGGGGGTGGGGAGAGCCGGGGGGGGTGGGGAGAGCCGGGGGTGGGGAGAGCCGGGGGGTGGGGAGAGCCGGGGTTGGGGAGAGCCGGGGGTGGGGAGAGCGGGGGGTGGGGAGAGCCGGGAGTGGGGAGAGCAGGGGGTGGGGAGAGCGGGGGTGTGGGGAGAGCCGGGGGGTGGGGAGAGCCAGGGGTGGGGAGAGCGGGGGGGGTGGGGAGAGCCGGGGGGTGGGGAGAGCGGGGGGGTGTGGGGAGAGCCGGGGGGTGGGGAGAGCCGGTGGGGGTGGGGAGAGCCGGGGGGTGGGGAGAGCCGGGGGGGTGGGGAGAGCCGGGGGGGTGGGGAGAGCCGGGGGGTGGGGAGAGGCCGGGGGGGTGGGGAGAGCTGGGGGTGGGGAGGGCCGGGGGGTGGGGAGAGCCGGGGGGGTGGGGAGAGCCGGGGGGTGGGGAGAGCCGGGGGGTGGGGAGAGCCGGGGGTGGGGAGAGCCGGGGGGTGGGGAGAGCGGGGGGTGGGGAGAGCCGGGAGTGGGGAGAGCAGGGGGTGGGGGAGAGCGGGGGTGTGGGGAGAGCCGGGGTGGGGAGAGCCAGGGGTGGGGAGAGCGGGGGGGTGGGGAGAGCCGGGGGGTGGGGAGAGCGGGGGAGGGGGGGGGTGGGGAGAGCCGGGGGGGTGGGGAGAGCCGGTGGGGGGGGGAGAGCGGGGGGGGTGGGGAGAGCGGGGGGTGGGGGAGAGCGGGGGGTGGGGAGAGCGGGGGGGGTGGGGAGAACCGGGGGGGGTGGGGAGAGCGCAGGGGTGGGAGAGCGGGTGGTGGGAAAAGCCGGGGGGGTGGGGAGAGTGGGGGGGGTGGGGAGAGCCGGGGGGTGGGAGAGCCGGGGGGTGGGAAGAGCGGGGGTTGGGGAGAGCCGGGGGGTGGGGAGAGCGGGGGTTGGGGAGAGCGGGGGGTGGGGAGAGCGGGGGTGGGGAGAGCGGGGGTGGGGAGAGCGGGGGGTGGGGAGAGCCGGGGGGTGGGGAGAGCGGGGGGTGGGGAGAGCCGGGGGGGGTGGGGAGAGCTGGGGGTGGGGAGAGCCGGGGGAGGGTGGGCAGGACAAGCAAAACATAGTTTCGTTTCATAGTGCATTTGTCTGGTGCAGGATAATCTCTGGCGATGGACACGAACATGTGTTTATCAAAATCTTTTATACAATGCTGTAAATAATTTTAATTATAAAAAATTTTTATGTTTGTTTTGTCAATTTGTGAAAATAACCCACACCAACAATACTTATTTCCTGTGGATATAACCCACCCACAAATATAACTCAGTCATATCGACAAGCTGCAGTGATCGTCCACTACTTTTCATACATTCACTGACTCATCCATTCCCACTGACACACCAATCAACTGCAGGAAAATTCACACTCCTATTGAGCTATAGAAATGGGGGACATATTTAAAATAAATGTTTTAATTTATTCTTTCAGGATGTGGACGTCGCTGGCAAGGCCAGCATTTACTGCCCATCCCTAATTACCCCTGAGAAGGCGTTCCCCAGATGTTGAGTTTGTAATCCCAGCAGGGACCTACGAATAAAGTATTGAATAGAAGTAAAATCCCAAGGGTGGATCAACCACGGCCACTGTTCCACACCTCCACATAGACAGTCCTGTAACTGATCAGCAGAGGCCAGGCGGAAATTGCCTGATTGTCATTTGGCGGGGAAAGGGAACTGCAGGCAAATGGCGGTGGGGGACAACTGAATTCTGAAGAGGGAAAATATAAAATTCTGAAATGTGTTAAAAATTGAAGTCCACAAGCTATGTCTATATAACACCAACCTTAGCTACACTGCCATGAGAGGCCCCAGAATGAAGGCCAGTTATATCCTTACAAGGAGGGAAATCTGAGGAGAAAGTCTCTCCATTCTTATGAATCTCTCTTTGGGCAGCCATCCCAGCCAGTGTGAGGAGGAGACAATGCAAAGATGGAAAACTCTGTTGTTGAGCTGCTTAGGAAGTGGTTTATTCTAGAATAGCAGTCGGTTGTGCAAATCTGTTTAATCATGTTAGCTATGTATAGATATCCTAATTTGCTTTTATAAACAGTCACAGTCCTTGTCTAATTTAAAGACAGATGATCCCTCCCACTGCAGCTTTTCTTTAAATCGCTTTACTTTGAATCAATTCAAAAATCCAAGAATTCCAAATTTGGGACCTCAAGCTCTCCAACTGTAAATGTGTCACACCGTACTCCCTATCTGTGCATGTACAACCTTCTACATGCCTCTGCTTTTGCACACACGATTCCCTGTTATGTTATAAGGAAAGAACATGCATTTAGCACAGCACCCTTACATCCTCGGCTAGTACTTCACTGTCAATGAATTACTTAAGTATTCTCACTTGTTTTGTAGGGAAATGTGGCAGCTAACCTGTGCACTAAACCTGTGTTGGTGGCATTGGCTCATGTTGACCAGAACAACAGGAGGTCTGCACTTCTTCAAACCAAAGTCCTTTGGGATCTTTTATGTGCACCTTAACAGGCAGACTAGGCCTAGGTTTAACATCTCTTCTGAAAGATGGGACCTTCAACAGACAGCACTCCCACAGTACTACACTGAAGTGTCAGCCTGGATATCTGCACCTAGTCCTGGAGTGGGGCTTGAACCCACAACCTTTTCACTCACTCAGAGGCCAGAGTCCTAACAACTGAGCCAAGCTGACAAGACAACCAGTCAACATGTTGCCCTGTTTCAATTACCTGCATCAATTACAACAGATTGAACCAGAAGGTAATGTTGTATTCTAGAACTGTAAGAACAATATTTGTTGTTATTCTGGTTTGACTTCAGATTCTGCAATTTGATCTGTTCAATTAAAAAATTAACTTATTTACTCAGTCCTAAATCCAAGTAATGCCATTCTAAATTTTTCTATCAATCAGCCCTTCTTCCATTACAATGTTTACTGTTCTTTCAATAAATGACGATAACTGGCAGGAAATGAAGAAAAAACAAACTCCACAGTATGTGTAAAAAGAAATAATTAAAAGATGCCTATTACTTGTGTTCCTCATGGATTGTTGTCCCAAACAACAGTATATGAACAAGATAATCTATGCACCATTGCAGAGAACTGGACTGATAACTTCCAAGCAAAAGGGCTTTTTAAATTGCAATTCAGTTAATTGTTCCTCTATATGTTGGCAAAATTTGGAAATCTGGTGTGACTGATCTGTTTGTGTAACCTTTTGAGCAACCTTGCTGTAATTCTATAAATTGCAATCAGCGACAACACAGATTATTCCCCACCAGGTACAGCTCAGGCCAACAGCGAGGGTGGAGTCACCGGCAATGTTCTGACAGCACAGCATCATGTTTCACTGTGCCATAGGTGTTGTGACAGGGTGATTTAACCTTTAAAATGCTATTGTGATATATCAGAACTTGTATAACTAAAATAATGGCACGGACCTGCGAATTTCCCCAGAAAATGCAACTCATTTCTCTCTTTTATTTCTGTTACATGGATAAAAATTATGAAGAGTATTGTGGTTTAAAATCACAAGAAAGAAATTGCAGATTACAGTGCAGACCAACATGGAAGTAGTTTGAGCGTTTGCATCACAGGAGTGACTGAAAAATGGAACATTTTGCTTCATGCAGGAGTGTCCCCGTTAGTAGCCTCTCATAGGATGCTGAGTTAAAAGTCCAGGTTCAGCCAGCGAGGAATATTGCAGACCTGCTTGTGTGTCACCTCTTCCTATCACAGTTCCCTCTCTCTGCTTCCTGTTCATTACTTAAAGTATTTAAAAAAACACATGCTGCATTTTTTACTCTGTTCATAATCATTTGAGTTTATTACCCTCTGAGATTTGTGCTTTAGATTTGTCACAAGGACGAATTTGGACCTTAGGCCTCCAGAGAGGAAAGTCATCTTAAAGTATTAAAACCATTTATCTCTCAGCAAGGCTCCGTCAATGCAAATTCATTCCACTAAGTCATGATAAACAGACTGACATCATGCATCACCTGGTTATTGTGTAAAATGTGTGGATATAATCTTGCCAGCAGCACATAAAAGGAAAGACTATAAAAAAAAGTGTTGGTTTCCTGCCAATATTATATTATTTAAAATGCTAAAGTTGCTTTGTTGGCTATTTTGAGAATTCAAATAATGTATTCTGAGTTCTTTTTAATGGATCTGTTATTTTGAGAAGAGTGATAATTTATGCATTGTGAAATCGTTCCGGTTTGCTGGTTCATTGAATTTTTCAGCACTTTTAAAAAAGTGTTTACTTTTTTGTGAGTTGACAGAAAGTTGTTGTTAAAACTATTGCTGTCATGTTTTATATTTGTGTTTTGCATTCACATCCCACCACCGATAATTACACAATCGACACGCTTAATAGCAGTATCGCTCGTTGTAGCGGCTCGGTCTGTTATAATCAGTCTCTCAATCTCTCCAACTCCTTCGTTCCCCATACCAGATCAGAGAACCCCATAAAATAACTCAGCGATTTTCAGCATCACCTTTGTATGATAATAGACTTCCACCAAAAAATAGACAACAGGATATGTTTCAGCTTTTCTTGTCTTGTCAAGAAAATTATGATAACCCTCAGATTGCCAATAGGTCTGGGAGCCGTCAGGGTCCTTGGGCCAACCATTATTTAAAGCTCTAGTTCACAAATTTAGATACTGAAAAAATGCTGTAATATTTCCCTTACGCAGCACAACTAACAAATAGTTTAATACTTTTATTTAAAATTATTTAGCACCTTCCTTCAATGTTCCCATTACCTTCATTCTCTCTCCATGATTTATTTACATTGGATATACGGCACAGAAACAGGCCATTTGGCCCAACCAGTCCATGTCGGCATTTATGCTCCACTCAAGCCTCCTCCCGTCTTTCCTCATCTAAATCTATCAGCATAACCCTCTATTCCCTTTTCCCTCATATGCTTATCTAGCCTCCCTTTAAATGCATCTATACTATTCACCTCAACCACTCCCTGTGGTAGCGAGTTCCACATTCTCACCACTCTCTGGGTAAAGAAGTTTCTTCTGAATTCCCTATTGGATTTCTTGGTGACTATTTTATATTGATGGCCTCTAGTTATGCTCTTCCCCACAAGTGGAAACACTCTCTCTGTATCCACTCTATCAAAACCTTACATAATTTTAAAGACCTCTATTAGGTCAACCCTCAGCCTTCTTTTTCAAGAGAAAAGAGACCCAGCCTGTTCATCCTTTCCTGATATATATACCTCGTATTTCTGGTATCATCCTTATAAATCTTCTCTGCACCGTCTCCAGTGCCTCCATATCCTTTTTATAATATGGCGACTAGAACTGTACGCAATTTAAGTGTGGCCTAACCAAGTTTCGATACAAGTTTAGCATAACTTCTCTACTTTCCAATTCTATCCCTCTAGAAATAAACCCTAGTGCTTGGTTTGCTTTTGTTATGGCCTTGCTAACCTGTGTCACAACTTTCAGTGATTTATACTCCCAGATCCCTTTGCTGCTGTACCATTTAGATTCATCGGCCGGAATTTTACGGGGGGGATGGGGGGGGGGGGTTGGTCAGCGGGTTGGGTGGGAAATTTGATATTTTTGACAGCGGGTCAGGAACCCACTGTCAACCCGCCACCACGTGCCTTTCCTGATGTCGGGTCTGTCAGCACTGAGTAGACCCAACAGTCAGCGGCGGGCGACCCAATTCAGGTAATTAGTGGCTTGATTAGAGCCACTTAAGAATGATTTTCAGCTTACCTTTTGCATTTGACAGCTCGTCCACGCTGTTGTTAGACCACGTCTGTCAAGCTGAGGCAGGAGTTCAATTGCCATTGAATCAGCTTGTTGAGTTGACAGCTTCAAATGTAAAGTAAAATCTTCCACCTTACAGAGATATCTTCCCTCAGCCATAAGATGTTCCTCACTGCATTTCCACTACAGATTCAGGATGCTGCAAGTCTTTACACCAGTCTCCGTCCAGTCTGACATCATTACCTCTCCCACCATTGACATCGCTTCTGTCATCTCTACTTCACCTGCCATTTATTCCATCAGCATGGGTGCCCTTTATACTCTCTCACCTTGGTCTTCAGAATTCCACTACGATTAGCCCCAACACCAGCAGCACCAGGCACACCAGCAGCACCGAACTTCTCTGCAATCAACTGATACTGCACAGGACAGAGGGCATCAGCACTCGACCACACTGCTGTCCAGGAGGCCAGGGAAGGCCTCACTATGGCCAGATTTACTTCAATTTACACTGTACACCCAGGCTACCACATGATGTGCCAGGTTGGCACCAACCCACACCAACACCATAAATCATCCCTACAATGCCCAAGCCATCCTTTCACACTCATCAACATTGCGGGGGGTACGGTTATGCCTCAACATTCACTGCAACTCACTAAGCCACTTCCAAAGGTGCACACAAATCTGTCCAAGAACGCAGTGTGTTGAAAATAAAGGTTTCAATGTTTGACACCACATTAACAGAAACTTTACATGAACATTGCATAAAATACCCAAGTGCCTACCCTTGTGTGTTGTTAGTTGGTATGATTGCACTAGGATGAAGGTGAGTGTGAGGGGTGGCTAGTGAGATGGGGATGTGATAATATAGATAGAGAGGGATGGGTTGAGGTCCAAGGTAAGTTGGTGAGAGTAAGGATGTGCAGGAGTAGGGTAGGGAAGGCAGAGTGATGGGGATGTGATGAGAGGCACAGCAGGATGAGGTTGAACATGGCTTTGTACGAACGTTACGTGATCTACTGAGATCATTGAAATGTTTGCGGCACTGCACCCAGGACCTAGAGTCATAGAGTCATACAGCAGAGAAAGAGGCCCTTCGGCCCATCGTGTCTGCACCGGCCATCCAGCCCTATCTATTCTAATCCCATTTTCCAGCACTTGGTCCGTAGCCTTGTATGCTATGGCGTTTCAAGTGCTCATCTCAATGCTTCTTGAATGTTGTGAAGGTTCCTGCCTTTATCACCCTTTCAGGCAGTGAGTTCCAGATTCCAACCACCCTCTGGGTGAAAAAGTTTTTCCTCAAATCCCCTCTAAACCTCCTGTCCCTTACCTTGAAACTATGCCCCCTGGTTATTGACCCCTCTACTAAGGCGAAAAGTTCCTTTCTATCTACCCTTTCTATGCCCCTCATAATTTTGTACACCTCAATCAGGTCCCCCCTCAGCCTTCTCTGCTCTAAGGAAAACAACCCCAGCCTGTCCAGTCTCTCTTCATAGCTGAAACGTTGCAGCCCAGGTAACATCCTGGTGAATCTCCTCTGCACCCTCTCCAATGCAATCACATCCTTCCTATAGTGTGGCGAACAGAACTGCACACAGTATTCCAGCTGTGGCCTAACTAGCGTTTTGTACAGCTCCATCATAACCTCCCTGCTCTTATATTCTATGCCTCGGCTAATGAAGGCAAGTATCCCATATGCCTTCTTAACCACCTTATCTACCTGTCCTGCTACCTTCAGGGATCTATGTACATGCACACCAAGGTCCCTCTGATCCTCTGTCCTTCCTTGGGTCCTACCATTCATTGTGTATTCCCTTGCCTTGTTAGTCCTCCCAAAATGCATCACCTCACACTTTTCAGGGTTAAATTCCATTTGCCACTGTTTTGCCCATCTGACCAACCCATCTAATATCGTCCTGTAGCCTGAGGCTTCCCTCCTCGCTATTTACCACTCCACCAATTTTCGTGTCATCTGCGAACTTACTGATCATACCTCCTACATTCATATCTAAATCATTGATGTACACTACAAACAGCAAGGGATCCAGCACTGATCCCAGCGGTACACCACTGGACACAGGCTTCCAGTCACAAAAACAACCTTCGACCATCACTCTCTGCCTTCTGCCACTAAGCCAATTTTGGGTCCAATGTGCCAAATTGCCCTGGATCCCATGGGCTCTTACCTTCTTGACCAGTCTTCCAAGCGGGACTTTGTCAAAAGCCTTATTTAAGTCCATGTAGATTACATTAACTGCACTACCCTCATCCACACACCTAGTCACCCCCTCGAAAAATTCAATCAAATTGGTCAGACATGATCTCCC
Source organism: Squalus acanthias (assembly GCA_030390025.1). Lineage (NCBI taxonomy): Eukaryota > Metazoa > Chordata > Chondrichthyes > Squaliformes > Squalidae > Squalus > Squalus acanthias. The sequence goes on from CM059434.1 coordinate 114,477,789, forward strand.
CCTGACAAAGCCATGCTGACTATTCTTGATTAATCCTTGCCTCTCCAAGTGGAGACTAATTCTGTCCCTCAGAATTTTTTCCAATAATTTCCCTACCACTGATGTTAGGCTCACTGGCCTGTAATTCCCTGGTTTATCCCTACTACCCTTCTTGAATAATGGTACTACGTTAGCTGTCCTCCAGTCCTCTGGCACCTCCCCTGTGGCCAGAGAGGTTCTGAAAATTTGTGTCAGAGCCCCTGCAATCTCCTCCCTTGCCTCACACAGCAGCGTGGGTTACATCTCGTCTGGGCCTGGGGATTTATCCACTTTTAAGCCCACTAAAACCGCTAGTACCTCCTCCCTCTCAATACTAATTTGTTGAAGTATATCACAATCCCCCTGCCTGATTTCTATGCCTACATCGTCCTTTTCCATAGTGAACACAGATGCAAAATATTCATTTAAAACCTCACCTACATCTCCGGCTCTACACACAGATTGCCACTTTGGTCCCTAATGGGCCCTACTCTTTCCCTGGTTATCCTCTTGCCCTTAATATACTTATAAAAGACCTTGGGATTTTCCTTTATTTTGCCCGCCAGTGTTTTTTCATGCCCCCTCTTCGCTCTCCTAATTTCTTTTTTAAGTACCCCCCTGCATTTTCTATACACCTCTAGGCTTCCACTGTTTTTAGTCCTTTGTATCTGCCAAAAGCCTCCCTTTTTTTCCTAATCCATTCTTGTATATCCCTTGACATCCAGGGTTTCCTGGACTTGTTGGTCCAGCCCTTGACCTTTACGGGAACATGTTGGCGCTGTACTCTCTCTATTTCCTTTCTGAATGACTCCCACTGCTTTGATGTGGATTTTCCTACAAGTAGCTGATCCCAGTCCACTTTGGCCAGATCCTGCCTTATCATATGAAAATCAGCCTTCCCCCAATTTAGAACCTTTATTTTCGGTCCATCTTTGTCCTTTTCCATGACTACCTTAAATCTCACTGAATTATGGTCACTGTCACCAAAATGCTCTCCTACTGACACTTCTACAACTTGCCCGGCTACATTCCCTAGAATTAGGTCCAGTACCGCCCCCTCTCTTGTAGGACTTTCTGCATGCTGGCTCAAAAAGCTCTCCTGGATGCACTTTAAGAATTCCGCACCCTCTAAGCCTTTCACACTCTGACTGTCCCAGTTAATATTGGGGAAGTTGAAATCCCCTACTATTATTACCCTATTATTTCTACACTTCTCTGAGATTTGCCTACACATCTGTTCCTCTATCTCCCCCTGACTGTTTGGGGGCCTATAGTACACTCCCTTTTTGTTTTTAAGTTCTACCCATATGGCCTTATTAGAGGAACCTGCTAAGATATCATCCCTCCTTACTGCAGTAATTGACTCCTTGATTAATATCGTGACACCCCCTCCTCTTTTACACCCACCTCTGTCTCGCCTGAAGATTCTATACCCCGGAATATTGAGCTGCCAGTCCTGCCCCTCCCTCAACCATGTCTCTGTGATCGCAACAATATCATACTCCCATGTGTTCATCAACACCTTCAATTCATCTGCCTTACTCGCAAGACTACTTGCATTAAAATAAATGCCATCCAGCCTTGCCATACTCCCTTGTGCCGTTACATATTTGCTCTGCCTTCCAGACTGACTTGTTTTTTCCTCTATATTTGGCTGTACATCACCCCCTACTATAGCTCCACTCCGTATCCCATCCCCCTGCCAAGTTAGTTTAAACCCCCCCCAACAGTACTAGCAAACCTCCCCGCAAGGATGTTGGTGCCGTTGCGGTTCAGGTGCAACCCGTCCGACTTGTACAGGTCCCACCTTCCCCAGAAACAAACCCAGTGATCGAGGAAACTAAAGCCCTCCCTCCTGCACCAACTCTTTAGCCACGCATTCATCTGCTCTATCCTCCTATTTTTATACTCACTAGCACGTGGCACTGGGAGTAATCCAGAGATTACAACCTTTGAGGTCCTGCTTTTTAATCTGCTACCTAGCTCCCTAAATTCTTGTTGCAGGACCTCATCCCTCTTTCTACCTATGTCGTCGGTACCAATGTGAACCACGACCTCTGACTGTTCGCCCTCCCCCTTCAGAATGCCCTGCAGCCGTTCAGTGACATCCTTGACCCTGGCACCAGGGAGGCAACATACCATCCTGGAGTCACGTCTGCGGCCGCAGAAATGCCTGTCTGCACCCCTTACTATTGAGTCTCCTACCACTATTGCCCTTCCACTCTTACTCCTCCACCCTTGTGTAGCTGAGCCACCCACAGTGCCATGAACTTGGCTCTGGCTGCACTCCCCAGAGGAACCGTCATTTTCACCGTTTTCCAACACAGAAAAACGGTTGTTGAGTGAGATGCACTCTGTGGCTTTCCTGACTACCTGCCTGCCCCCCTTCTTCTGACTGGTGGTCTCCCATTCCCTCTCTGACTGCATTTCTTAAGCTGTGGGGTGACCACGTCTAAAAACGTGCTATCCACGTAACTCTCAGCCTCGCGGATACACCGCAGTGCCTCCAGCAGACGCTCGAACTCCGAAAACCGGATCTCAAGTCGTTGGCACTTACTGCACATGTGGTCATCCTGACTGCAAGAAGCGTCTAGGAATTCCCATATGCTGCAGGCCGTGCAACGCACGGGACTGAGGTCCCCCGCCATACTTTTAATTAAAAAACTCTTACCTCAAATTTAAACTCTTGGATTCTCGCTCTCCCGAACTACCTTAACTATGAACTACCTGAAAAGAAATATACTTAAAATTGAAGAAAAAAAAGCACTCACCCATTACTCACCAATCAGCTTCTTCCCCTGTACCGGCGTCACTTTCTGTACTGTGACGTCACTCTCGAATTCTGCCGCCGCTCCCGCTGTTGCCGCTGCTCGATTGGGCCTGAAAATCACCGACCTTTATTTTCTCCCACAGCCGCTGCTCCCTCGCAGGTCCGCCGCCGATCTGTTTAATCTCAGAATCTCCCGCCCTGTTTACTCACAGAATCTCCCGCTCTGTTTAGGCACAGAATCGCCCGCCGTGTTTACTCACAGAATCTCCCACTCTGTTTACTCACAGAATCTCCCGCTCTGTTTACTCACAGAATCGCCCGCTCTGTTTACTCACAGAATCGCCCGCTCTGTTTACTCACAGAATCTCCCGCTCTGTTTACACACAGAATCTCCCGCTCTGTTTACTCTCAGAATCTCCCGCCCTGTTTACTCTCAGAATCTCCCGCCCTGTTTACACAGAATCTCCCGCTCTGTTTACACAGAATCTCCCGCTCTGTTTACACAGAATCTCCCGCTCTGTTTACTCTCAGAATCTCCCGCTCTGTTTACACAGAATCTCCCGCTCTTTATACTCACAGAATCTCCCGCCCTGTTTACTCACAGAATCTCCCGCTCTGTTTACTCACAGAATCTCCCGCTCTGTTTACTCACAGAATCTCCCGCTCTTTATACTCACAGAATCTCCCGCTCTTTATACTCACAGAATCTCCCGCTCTGTTTACTCACAGAATCTCCCGCTCTGTTTACTCACAGAATCTCCCGCTCTGTTTACTCACAGAATCTCCCGCTCTGTTTACTCACAGAATCTCCCGCTCTGTTTACACAGAATCTCCCGCTCTGTTTACTCACAGAATCTCCCGCTCTGTTTACTCACAGAATCGCCCGCTCTGTTTACTCACAGAATCGCCCGCTCTGTTTACTCACAGAATCGCCTGCTCTATTTACTCACAGAATCTCCCGCTCTGTTTACTCACAGAATCTCCCGCTCTGTTTACTCACAGAACCTCCTGACCACATCCCTGCTTGTGCCCTCCTTTGCAATGTGCAACCAGGCTATATTGATCTCCTGGAGAGGTCACTTCCGCCCATGCGAAGGGAAGAGGACCTCCCTGATGATGCGTCATCAAATGACGTGACCACACCCGCTTCCTCTAATTGGCCGGAAAACGCGCTGGGCGGGCTAAACAAGGCCCATCAGGGGAAAGTCATTTCACAGAGTGGGATGGAGCCAGCAGCGGGGTCGGGACATAAGAACATAAAAAATAGGAGCAGGCGTAGGTCATTCGGCCCCTCGAGCCTGCTCCATCATTCAGTAAGATCATGGCTGATCTTCTACCTCAACTCCAATTTCCTACACTATCCCCATATCCCTTGACTCCCTTAATATCAAAAAATCTATCGATCTCTGTCTTGAATATACTCAACGATTGAGCCTCCACAGCCCTCTGGGTAGAGAATTCCAAAGATTCACCACCCTCTGAGTGAAGAAACTTCTCCTCATCACAGTCCTAAATGGCCGACCCCTTATTCTGAGACTGTGACCCCTGGTTCTAGACTCCCCAGCCAGGGGAAACATCCTCCATGCATCTACTCTGACAAGCCCTGTAAGAATGTTGTTTGTTTCAATGAGATCACTTCTCATTCTTCTAAACTCTAGAGAATATAGGCCTAGTCTACTCAATCTCTCCTCATAGGACAATCCCCCACCCCAAGAATCAGTCTGGTGAACCTTCGTTGCCCTCTATGGCAAGTATATCCTTCCTTAGGTAAGGAGATCAAAACTGTACACAATACTCCAGGTGTAGTCTCACCAGGGCCCTTTATAATTGCAGTAAGACGTCTTAACCCTGATACTCAAATCCTCTTGTAATAAAGGCCAACATACCATTTACTTTCCTAATTGCTTGCTGTACCTGCATGTTAACTTTCAGTGATTTGTGTACAAGGACACTCAGGTCCCCCTGACCAGCAACATTTCCCAATCTCTCACCATTTAAAAAATACTCTGCTTTTCTGTTTTTCCTACCAAAGTGGATATCTTCACATTTCTCCACCTTATATTCTATTTGCCATGTTCTTGCCCACTCACTTAGCTTCTCTATATCCCCTTGAAGCCTCTTTGCATCCTCCTCACAACTTATATTCCCACCCAGCTTTGTATCAGCAACAAACTTGGATATATTACATTTGGTCCCCTCATCCAAATCAATGGCACTGATTGTGAATAGCTGAGGCCCAAGCACTGATCCTTGCGTTACCACACTAGTTACAGCCTGCCAACCCGAAAATGACCCGTTTATTCCTACTCTCTGTTTTCTGTCCGTTAACCAATCCTCAATCCATGCTAGTATATTACCCCTATCCCATGAGCCCTAATTTTATTTAATAACCTCTTGTGTGGCACCTGATTGAATGCCTTCTGAAAGTCCAAATACAACACATCCACTGGTTCCCCCTTATCTATTCTGCTAGTTACAACCTCAAAAAACTCTAACAGATTTGTCAAACATGATTTCCCTTTCATAAATCCGTGTTGACTCTGCCCAATCCTATTATTATTTTCTAAGTGTCCTGTTACCACATCCTTAATAATAGATTCCAGCATTTTTCCTACTACTGATGTCAGGCTAATTGGTCTGTAGTTCCCCGTTTTCTCTCTCCCTCCTTTCTTAAATAGTGGGGTTACATTTGCTACCTTCCAATCCACGGGAACCATTCTAGAATCTATGGAACTTTGGAAATGACAACTAATGCATCCACTATCTCTATAGCCACCTCTTTAAAAACCCTAGGATGTAGGCGATCAGGTCCAGGGGATTTAATCGGCTTTCAGTCCCATTAATTTCTCCAGTACTTTTTTTTACTAATACTAATTCCTTTCAATTCCTCATTCTCGCTGGACGCTTGGTTCTCCCCTATTTCTGGGAATTTTTTTGCGTCTTCTTCCGTGAAGGCAGACACAAAGGCCGTGATTTTTCCTGTCGATGCAGCTTGGGGGCAGGACAGCTGCCTTCCGGATTCCAATCCCGCCCCCAACGAAGTCCGACGCACAGATGCGATTTTGCATCAATTGGCCTTGTGGGCTTGTCGGCCAATTCAGAGAAAGCCAGTGTCAGATGACGTCAGTTGATGATGCATCATCTGCCGGTTTTCTTAAAGGGGCTACGCACAATTTTTTTGACTGCTGATTTTTCAGTGTTTGACAGCATTGAGGTGCTGCAAACACTGACAATCACTGTACAAAGGTGAGCCCTTGAACCCAGACTCTCCAGTGACTCCCTCCTTAGGCTAGAACAGATGGCAGCTGCAGGTGAGGTTACAGAAGCAATCTGTCACCGGTGAGAGAGGTTCTCCCAATGAGGTGGGACTACACAAACAATTCCAAACTTGTCACCTACAGAAAAGTCTAAATACATTAAAAATGATTTTCCCAACATTTTCTTACCTCTGAAACTCACCAGTGTACCATTGGAGCCTTCACACCACTTCTACAGCTGTCATCAATGCACAAACATTACAGTAGACCCACAGCACGCCACACTTACCTGGCGTGGTGTCCGGACATCGGGAAGCTCGCAGTAGACTTGTCAAAGTTGCAAAAAGCGTCTTAGCTGCCTGTTAACAACCTGTTAACAAGCTTAAATTAAGTGCCTATAATCTTCCCGTCGCTAGGTGTCGGGTCCATGCGCAAATTGGGGACCCAACACCTGGGAAGATTGATTGGAGGCGGGTTGACACCCGCTGTCAATCTTTGCAATTTTACCGGATGTCCCGCCTCCAAACCCGTCCCGAGTGCCGGCAAAATTCCCCCCAAAGTATTTGTTCAATTTCTCTGCCATTTCCTTATTCCCCGTTATAATTTCTCCTGTCTCAACCTGAAAGGAACCCACATTTACTTTCAATAATCTTTTCCTTTTTATATACCTATAGAAGCTTTTACACAGTCTGTTTTTATGTCTCTGGCTAGTTTACTCTCATTCTATTTTCCCTTTTTTTTTATCAATTTCTTGGTCTAGCTTTGCTGAATTGTAAAATCCTCCCAATCCTCAGGCTTACTACTCTTTTTGGCAACATCGTCCTTTGATATAATACTATTTTTAACTTCTCTTTCTAACTACGGTTGGACCACTTTTCCTGTGGGGTTTTTGTACCTGAAAGGAATGTATATTTGTTGCAAATTATGTATTAATTCTTTAAATGCTAGCCATTGCTTCTCTTCCATAATTGTGACAATCTTCAAGAAAGGTGACAAGTCCGATTGCAGCAATTACAGAGGAGTTTCCCTGCTGTCTGCCAAAGGGAAAGTCATCGCAAGAATCCTCCTGAATCGCCTTCTCCCAGTGGCTGAACAGCTCCCCCCAGAGTCGCAATGCGGATTCCGCCCACTAAGGGGCACAATGGACATGATCTTCACCGCGCGTCAATTACAAGAGAAATGCAGGGAACAGCACCAACCGCTGTACATGGCCTTCTTTGACCTCACAAAGGCCTTCAACACTGTCAACCGTGAGGGATTATGGAGTGTCCTCCTCAAATTCGGCTGCCCTCAAAAGGTTGTCACCATCTCCGCCTGCTTCACAACAACATGCAAGCCGTGATCCTGATCAACGGTTCCACCACAGACCCAATTCACGTACGGACTGGGGTCAAGCAAGGCTGTGTCATCGCACCAACGCTCTTCTCGATCTTCCTTGCTGCAATGCTCCATCTCACCCTCAGTAAGCTCCCTGCTGGAGTGCAGCTAATTTACAGAACAAACATAAGAACATAAGAAATAGGAGCAGGAGTAGGCCATTCGGCCCTTCGAGCCTGCTCCGCCATTCAATGAGATCATGGCTGATCTTCTGCCTCAACTCCATTCACCGGCCCTATCGCCATATCCCTTGATGCCCTTACTAGTCAAAAATCTATCGACTTCTGTTTTGAATATACCCAATGACTGAGCCTCCACAGCCCTCTGGGGTAGAGAATTCCAAAGATTCACCACCCTCTGTGTGAAGAAATTTCTTCTCATCTCAGTCCTGAATGGCCTACCCTTTATCCTGAGGCTGTGGCCCCTAGTTCTAGACTCCCCAGCCAAGGGAAACATTCTCCCAGCATCCATCCTATCAAGCCCTGTAATAATTTTGTATGCTTCAATGAGATCCCCTCTCATTCTTCTGAATTCAAGAGAATACAGGCCTAGTTTACTCAATCTCTTCTCATACGACAGTCCCTGCCATCCCAGGAATCAATCTCATGAACCTTCGTTGCACTCCCTCTATGGCAAGTATATCCTTCCTTAGGTAAGGAGACCACAATTGTACACAGCGTGGTCTCACCAAGGCCCTATATAATTGGAGTAAGACTTCTTTACTCCTGTACTCAAATCCTCTTGTAATGAAGGCCAGCATACCATTTGCCTTCCTAATGGCTTGCTGCACCTGCACATTCACTTTCAGTGACTCATGTACAAGGACAACCAGGTCCCTTTGAGCATCTGCATTCCCCAATCTTTCACCATTTAGGAAATACACTGCCTTTCTGTTTTTTCTACCAAAGTGGATAACTTCACATTTATCCACATTATATTCCATCTGCCATGTTCTCGCCAACTCACTGAGCCTGTCGAGATCCCCTTGAAGCCTCTTCACATCCTCTTCGCAACTGACACTGCCACCTAGCTTTGTATCATCAGCAAATTTGGAAATGTTACATCTAGTCCCCTCATCCTGAAGGGATAATTACAAGTCCCAGCCCTTTTGGACTACCCCAGATCAGGCGTATTCCCCAGACGTTCACCTTCAACTAACGTTAGCGGTAGCCGAATCCTAGAGACGCTTAATTGAGTCTAAAGGTTCAGACTATCTCTCCCTAAAGGAAAGGAACGGCCTGAAGATGTTACCGTCCTCCGATAGCACTTTTAACAAGTTTAACTAGACTGTAACCTTCCAGAAATTATGAGGGTCCGGAAAACCCCCCAGAATTCTGCAACTCCACTCAGAAGAGTGTACAGAAATTGAGTTCGCGAGATTGATACAGAAATACTCTTTGAAACAATTTTAAAAATATATAAATTTATTAAAGAACCGACATTTAGTTAACAGCTGGTATGGCAATCGCAACTTTAACCGTTCAAAATACAAATAGCTTACATTTCTTATCTGAGATCCTTATTCTTAAATCTTAACTTCGTTACATTTCCACAATTCTACTTATTTCTTAATCCAGAATATCCACCAAAATCAAATTCCTTGATTACCCCCGACTCAAAGGGTTAAAAACTTACAGAGTGGTTCTGAAGAGTGAGACAATCGCTTGCCTCATTCCAGTGACTTCTGACTTTCTCTCTGAAAAGCTCTATTTTTATACTCTATTTTTAGTGGTTTATTCTTCGAAGTTTTCTGCTGATATAAGCTAATTATCTCCAGCCATATTTCTGTTGACTTCTTTCTATTCTTACTGTCATTTCAGCTGCCAACTTTTAGAATCCTGTCTGCTGTATAGGTGTTTCAAAAACTTATCATTTTTAAGGTTATTATCGATTTATCTATTTGATGCTATTCTTAGGAAGTCTTTCTATTGAATTCTTAACTCCGTTTAGCTGCTTGCATTCCAGACGTCGTGTCTCCTAACTGTTCCATTTTCAATACAAACACAATGTGATTGCTTGGTGTCATCTGTTGATGCTATATCTTCAAAGTGTTCTGTTTGTACCTTTTACAATTTGTAAATCAAAAACACTTCAATCGATTACTTAATTGTTTTCCTAGCTACTTCAATTGGTTGTATTAAGAACCATGTCTCCTTGTTCTAAGTTTAACATAAAACTATTTTATGGCAGGTATTTCTTTTACTTGATGTCATTTTTTCAAAGGCACTTGGTTTTTTTTAATGTTCTGTGCACCTGTTCGACGTGTTAGATTTTGACACTTTAAACTGGGTAATGGTATTGTGTTGTTCCAAACTGTAGACTCCTTGGAACCAACAACCCTCTGTTTCAATGAGGCCTTTGTCTTAGTATTTACAAACCAATTCCCATTTCAAAGCTTGTTTGGTGTTTACAGCTTTAGTTGCTGAGGCTGTCCAGACTTTTAAACCCAGTATGTCATGTATTAAAAATATCAGAAATCTGTTCATAGAATGGTGTATCTTTCTGAAATATGGCTTATTCCTTCACAATCCAAATCAATGATATAGATTGTGAATAGCTGGGGCCCAAGCACCGATCCTTGCGGTACCCCACGAGTCACAGCCTGCCATCCTGCAAAAGACTTGTTTATCCCTACTCTTTGTTTTCTGTCTGTTAACCAATTCTCAATCCATGCTAGTATATTACCCCCAATTCCATGTGCCCTAATTTTGTTCACAATCTCTTGTGTGGGACCTTATTGAAGGCCTGCTGAAAATCCAGATACACCACATCTACCGGTTCACCTTTGTCTACTCCACTAGTTATATCCTCAAAGAACTCCAATAGGTTTGTTAAACAGGATTTCCCTTTCATAAATCCATGTTGACTCTGCCCAATCTTACTATTAGTTTCTAAGTGCCCAGTTATTGCATCCTTTATAATAGATTCCAGCATTTTCCCAACTACTGATGTGAGGCTAACAGGCCTGTAGTTCCCCGTTTTCTCTCTCCCTCCTTTTTTAAATAGCGGGGTTATATTTGCTATCCTCCAATCTGCAGGAACCGTTCCAGAATCTACAGAATTTTGGAAGATGACAACCAATGCGTCCACTATTCCAATGGCCACCTCTTTCAAAACCCTAGGATGTAGGTCATAGAAACATAGAAACATAGAATCTAGGAGCAGGAGTAGGCCATTCGGCCCGTCGAGCCTGCTCCACCATTCAATACGATCATGGCTGATCATCCAAATCCAGTACCCCGTCCCTGCCCTAATCCCCACAGTACACATATCCCACCCTACCCCCGTAACCCCACGTATTTAATTCCCCCTAACATATCCCATCCTATCCCCATAACCCCACATATTTAATCCCCCCCTAACACTAAGGGTCAATTTATCATAGCCAAATCAACCTAACCCACACATTTTTGGACTGTGGGAGGAAACCGGAGCACCCGGAGGAAACCCACGCAGACACGGGGAGAATGTGCAAACTCCACACAGACAGTCACCCGAGGTCAGATTCGAACCCGGGTCCCTGGCGCTGTGAGGCACCAGTGCTAACCACTATGCCACCACTAGGTCATCCGGTACTTGGGATTTATCGACTTTTAGTCCCATTAATTTTGCTAGTACTGTTTTTTTACTAATAATAATTTCTTTAAGTTCCTCATTCTCGTCACACCCTTGGTTTTTTCGTATTTCTGGGAGGTTTTTTGTGTCTTCCTCCGTGAAGACAGAAACAAAGCATTTATTTAATTTCTCAGCCATTTCCTCATTCTCCCGTCTCTGACTGTCAAGGACCTACATTTACCTTCGCCAGTCTTTTCCTTTTCACATACCTATAGAAGCTTTTACAATCCGTATTTATATTTTCGCTAGTTTGTGCTCATATTACATTTTCCCTTTCTTTATCAATTTCTTGGTTCCCCCTTTGCTGATTTCTATAAAGAACCCAATCCTCAGGCTGACCACTTTTTCTGGCAACTTTATGAGCTTCCTCCTTTGACTTAATACTAGCTTTAATTTCTTTTGTTAGCCATGGTTGGATCACTTTTCCTTTTGGGTTTTTATGCCCTAGAGGAATATATGTTTGTTGCAAATTACGCATTATTTCCTTGAATGTTAGCCATTGTATGTCCACCTTCATACCTTTTAGTGTAGTCTCCCAATCTACCATGGCCAACTTGTCCCTCATACCCTTGTAGTTTCCTCTGTTTAGATTGAAGACCTTAGTTTCAGATTGGACTACATCACTCTCAAACTTAATGTAAAATTCAATCATATTATGGTCACTTGTCCCTAAAGGCCCCTTTACCACAAGATTATTGATTAGCCCTTTCTCATTACACAGTACCAGATCCAGAATAGCCTGTTCCCTGGTTGGTTCCTCCACATACTGATCCAGGAAACCATCTCGCATGCATTCCAAGAATTCGTCCTCCACACCATTAGTGGTAATTTAATTTGCCCAGTCAATATGTAGATTAAAGTCCCCCATGATTACCGTATTGCCCTTGTTACATGCGGGAAACTGTTCAACCTCCGTCGCCTCCAGTCCAGATCCAAGGTCGTCCCATCCTCTGCCGTCGAATTACAGTATGCAGACAACGCTTGCGTCTGCGCACACTCGGAGGTCGAACTCCAAACCATCGTCAACACCTTCATTGAAGTGTACGAGAGCATGGGCCTTACACTAAACATCCGTAAGACAAAGGTCCTCTACCAACCTGCCCCCGCCACACTGTACTGCCCCCCGATTATCAAAATCCACGACAAGGCCTTGGACAACGTGGACCACTTTCCATACCTCGGGAGTCTACTGTCAACAAGGGCAGACGTCGATGACGAAGTCCAACACCGCCTTCAGTGTGCCAGTGCAGCCTTCGGTCGCCTGAGGAAGAGAGTGTTTGAAGACCAGGACCTCAAACCCGGCACCAAGCTCATGGTCAACAGAGCAGTAGTAATACCCGCCCTTCTGTATGCCTCAGAGACATGGACCATGTACAGCAGGCACCTCAAAGCACTGGAGAGGTACCACCAATGCTGCCTCCGTAAGATCCTGCAAATCCATTGGCAGGATAGGCGCGCCAACGTCAGTGTTGTCACTCAGGCCAACATCCCCAGCATCGAAGCTTTGACCACGCTCTATCAGCTCCGATGGATGGGCCACATCATCCGTATGCCCGATACGAGACTCCCAAAACAAGCGCTCTACTCGGAGCTCCGACACAGCAAGAGAGCCCCAAGTGGGCAGAGGAAACCCTTCAAGGACACCCTCAAAGCCTCCTTGAAAAAGTGCAACATCCCCACCGACACCTGGGAATCCCTGGCCCAAGACCACACAAAGTGGAGGAAAAGCATCCGGGATGGCGCCAAACACCTCGAGTCTCTTCGCCGGGAGCAAGCGGAAGCCAAGTGCAAGCACAGCAAGGAGCGCACGCCAACCCAAGCACCCTACCCACCCGCCCCTTCAACCACCGTCTGCCCCACCTGTGACAGAAACTGTAGGTCCCGCATTGGACTCATCAGTCACCTGAGAACTCATTTTTAATTTGGAAGCAAGTCATCCTCGGTTCCGAGGGACTGCCTAAGAAGAAGACCGTCATACCTTTTAATGTAGTTGCCCAATCTACCTTAGCCAACTCGCCCCTCATACCTACATAGTTTGCTTTGTTTAGATTTAAGACCCTAGTTTCGGATTTAACTAAATCACTATCAAACTCAATATAAAATTCTATCATATTTTGGTCACTCTTCCCTAAAGGCCCCTTTACTACAAGGTTATTAATTAACCCTTTCTCGTTGCACAATACTAGATCTAAAATAGCCTGTTCCCTAGTTGGTTCCTCAACATACTGATCTATTACTGCAAATTTGGTTTGCCCAGTCTATATGTAAATTAAAGTCCCCCATGATTACTGTATTACCCTTGTTACATGCGCCTCTAATTTCCTGATTTATACTCTGCCCTACATTACAACTACAGTTTGGGGGCCTACAAACAACTCCCACCAATGTTTTCTGCCCCTTGCTGTTTCTTAGTTCCACACAAACTGATTCTACTTCTTGATTTTCGGAGCTAAGATCCTTTCTCTCTGCTGTCTTTATCCCATCCTTTATTATCAGGGCTTCCCCTCCTCCTTTTCCATTTTGCCTATCTCTTCTAAAAGTTAAGTATCCTGGAATATTTAGTTCCCAATCTTGGCCACTTTGCAACCACATCTCTGTAATGGCTATTAGATCAAACCTATTAATTTCTATCTGCGCTATTAATTTATATATTTTGTTGCGAATGCTTCGCGCATTCAGATATAGTGCCTTTAGCTTTGACTTATTTCTATTTTTCCCTGATGTCACCTTAGTCACTGATGCCTTATTACATTTGTTACGCTCTCTGTCCCTTCCTGACCCATTCATCCATGCCTTTGTTACCTCTAGACTTAATTATTCCAACGCACTCCTGGCTGGCCTCCCACATTCTACCATACGTAAACTTGAGGTCATCCAAAACTCGGCTGCCCGTGTCCTAACTCGCACCAAGTCCCGTTCGCCCATCACCCCTGTGCTCGCTGACCTGCATTGGCTCCCGGTTAAGCAGCGCCTCGATTTCAAAATTCTCATCCTTGTTTTCAAATCCCTCCATGGCCTCGCCCCTCCATATCTCTGTAATCTCCTTCAGCCCCACAACCCCCTGAGATATCTGAGCTCCTCTAATTCTGCCCTCTTGAGCATCCCTGATTATAAGCGCTCAACCTTTGGTGGCCGTGCCTTCTATTGTCTAGGCCCTAAGCTCTGGAATTCCCTGCCTAAACCTCTCTGCCTCGCTACCTCTCTTTCCTCCTTTAAGACGCTCCTTAAAACCTACCTCTTTGACCAAGCTTTTGGTCACCTGCCCTAATTTATCCTTATGTGGCTCGGTGTCAAATGTTTTGTCTTATAATACTCCTGTGCAGCGCCTTGGGATGCTTTACCATGTTAAAGGCGCTATATAAATACAATTTGTTGTTGTTCTTGATGTTATTCTGCTTATTTTTACCCAAAACTCTATTCTGCTCTAGAGCCTTGACATTTCTCTCGCTGCTTTTAAATTTACTCTTTCCTGAATCCTCCTGCCCCCCTTCATTAGTTTAAAGCCCTGTCTACTGCCCTAGTTATTCGATTCGCCAGGACACTGGTCCCAGCCCGGTTTAAGTGGAGCCCCTCCCAACGGAACAGGTCCCTCTTTCCCCAGTACTTCTGTCAGTGCCCCATGAACTGAAACCCCTTCCTCCCACACCACTCTTTGATCCACGCATTTAAACCTCCATACTGTTTGTCCCTATGCCAATTTGTGCGTGGCTCAGGTAACAATCCAGAGATTATTACCTTTGAGGTCTGCTTTTTAATTTCGATCCGAACTCCTAAAACACCCTCAGTAGAACCTTTATAAAACATTGGTTCGGCCCCAACTGGAGTACTGTGTCCAATTCTGGGCACCACACTTTAGGAAGGATGTGAAGGCCTTAGAGAAGGTGCAGAAAAGATTTACGAGAATGATTCCAGGAATGAGGGACTTCAGTTACATTGATAGACTGGAGAAGCTGGGTTTGTTCTCCTTGGAGCAGAGAAGGTTGAGAGGAGATTTGATAGAGGTGTTCAAAATCATGAAGGGTCTGGACAGAGTAGATAGCGAGAAACTGTTCCCATTGGCGGAAGGGTCGAGAGCCAGAGGACACAGATTTAAGGTGATTGGGAAAAGAACCAAAGGCGACGTAAGAAAAAACTTTTTTACGCAGCGAGTGGTTAAGATCTGGAATGCACTGCCTGCAAGGGTGGTGGAGGCAGACTGAATCTTATCTTTCAAAAGGGAATTGGATAAGTATCTGAAGGAAAATAATTTGCAGGGCTATGGGGAAAGGGCGGGGGAGTGGGACTAGCTGAGAGTTGGCACGGCTGGATGGGCTGAATTGGCCTTCTTCCATGCTGTAACCATTCTATGATTCTAACCTCATTCCTAGTTCTACTTATGTCGTTGGTTCCGACGTGGACCACGACAACTGGATCCTCCTCCTCCAAGTTCTTCTCCAGACGCGAGGAGATGTCTTTAACCCTGGCAACAGGCAGGCAACACAACCTTCGGAACTCTCGGTCGCGGCTGCAGAGAACAGTATCTAGCCCCCTGATTATACTGTCCCCTACCACAACTACATTCCTTTTCACTCCCCCCACTTGAATGGCCTCCTGCACCATGGTGCCATGGTCAGCTTGCTCATCCATCCTGCAGGCTTTTCTCTCATCCACACAGGCAGCAAGAACCTCATACCTGTTGGACAAGGGCAAAGGCTGAGGCTCCTCCAGCACTGCACATGGGTCCCCTTACCTGCCTGAGTTGCAGTCACACCCTCCTGTCCCTGACCACTAACCAGACCTGTACCACTACCTAACCTAAGGGGTGTGACTGCCTCCTGGATCAAAGTGCCCAGGTAACTCTCCCCATCCCTGATGCCCCGCAATGTTTGCACTTCAGACTCCAGCTCAAAAACTCTGAGCTGAAGTTCCTCAAGATGCAGGCACTTGAGGAACTTGAGGACTGGTTATCCAAGATCACAATGCTCTCCACAAAATCCCACATGCTGCAGTTGCGGCACACCACCTGCACTGCCATCCCTATATGACCTTGTTTTATTTAATTAAATTTAATTAAATTAGTAATTAGGTAACTTGGTTTACAGTGTAGTTTCTTGACTACTTACTTGATCTAGTTTAAGTAAAGGGTACTGAAATTAAGTATCTACCTGTAACACAAAGCACTACAAGTAGTGTAGGCAAAAAGCAACAACTCCTTCCCTCTCTTCTCCGAATTCCCACTCTTTCCAAATTCCCAAATAAAGCACTCTGTTTAAGTCCCCTCCGATTTAATCCCACTCTGTGCAGAGCGCCACCGATGTTGCCCGCCACGGTCAGCAAAATCGCGACCATATTTTCCAAGTAATATGTGACGTTATTTTCTTACCAAAATGTAACACCTCACACTTAACTATGTTGAAATTCATTTGCCAATTATATGCTTCAAGTTCATTAATGTCCTCTTGTAATTTGTTGCAGTCCTCCTCAGTGTTGACCCATTTGGTATCATCCGCAAATTTAGAAATTGTGTTTTTGATTCCAAAGTCTAAATCGTTGATATAAATTGTGAACAGCAGTGGTCCCAGCACTGATCCTTGTGGAACACCACTACCCACCTTCTGGCACACTGAATAGCTACCCTTTACTCCCACTCTCTGCTTTCTGTCTTGAAGCCAGCTAGCTACCATTCTGCTACTTGTCCCCTGACTCTGCATTCTCTGACCTTATCATTAGTCTATTATGTGGTACTTTTCACAACTTCAGGATATCCCAAAGCGCTTCACATCCAATAAGTACTGTTGAATCACAGTCATTGTTGTAATGCACTTCTAATTTAATTCCATCTCATGTTGCCAGTTGTAACTCTTGTAAAGAAAGATTTTAAACAGCTCCCTTCCGTGCCTTGGAGTTGCAGCCTACCTTTAGGAGGCAGGACCAATATCCAAGAAAACTGGCTCCAAACGTTGTCTGTTTTAGTCAGTGGAGTGTTACAAGATTATGATTATGACACCAGGATAAGACAACTAACCATCAGTGTATATAATATATTAAAATATACTTTGTGGTTCACTAATACACATTATGTACTGACTTGTGATATACACTAACTGTGCCAATATATAACCGTACAATCAGTGCATAGTATATGTTAGCACAGTTGGTATTAGATTTTTTCTCCTTGTTATAAATGACATGACAGCAGCTGGTGGAAAGAGATAGAGAAAAAAAAACGACCCAAAAACTCCATAATAAATGTAAAAAGAAATCACTGTGATGCTTACAATTAATGCCAGTTGTTCACCAATCTCTCTCTGCGCTGGTCATCACTGATTCAAGCACTGTAACAAACTGGGTTTTGGAAATATTGGAAGCTAATAATTTAATGTAATTTCTGCACTACTATTTTAGGCAATTTCTGTGAATACAGCACTGCATTATAAAACCTTTCCATACTGGGTTCTCAATCTGACAGCCACAAAACATTAATTCCAATTCTACGAAGAAAAATTGCCCACACAACAGAATTAGAAATACCAAACATGCCACCACGCTGTGCCAAATTACACATCACCCAGCAGTGATTTATTTAAAAGCATTTATGTAAGCTTCTACAAGAGCTAAATGTTGCGTTAAACCGGTTTTACTGTGTTTGGTGTTAAACTATGAATCCTGTGCTAAAATATTCTGGAACAGCACTGCCATTATAGATAAAGGAGGCTTGGCTTCCGCCCAGTTTACAGTTTCACATTAACAATCCAGGCTGAATGCATCCTCTTCTATTTACTTCAGTGGTGAGTTTCTAAGGAAAACATTTTAAAGAATGTACAGGCCCAGCCTAATGACCATTCTATGGACAGTTACAAAATATCTAGCAATGAGAATTAGAGCTGCAAAATCTATCTTCCCCATAATCACGTGGCTGTCATGACTCAACAGTCTGGTGAGAAGTGGAACGTAGTCATAATTACACATCAGCACAGGGTTATTCAGTATCCCTGCAGCCTGGTGAGCAGTTGTTTCCTCTGTACTCCTGCTAATCATGCAGGAGCCCAGCATCATTGAAAATGTGTAACAAAATCTTTTCCAAACAGAGAAACTAAAAATTAAGAGTCTTGTCAATCAACATCAAAGACAAAGAAGGCTCAGAGAATTCTGAAGAAGCCGTTTTTTTCTCCCCTCAGTCTCCCTGTGCCGCAGGATTTGAATGATCTAAATATAACTCGCATCTATCTGCCCTGATTAGACAAAAGCACATTTACAAATCGCTGAGAGATTACTAATGGAACTGATGGCTAGAAGGAGGGTGAAGTTTTAAAGGTGTGGGGGGCAAAGTTTCTGCCACTACTAATTTAAACAAAAAAGTAGATGTGAATCAAAAGTATATTAAAAAGTTAATAATTGCAAATAATTAAATCCATAATTCCCTAGGTATCACTAGTTAGCAGTCCTATTGGGTTGAATTACACATTTCACTCAAGCCTACTTTGATTTTTGCTAAAATTAGGTAAGACAGCAATTTTGGCCTCAGAATGGCTTTATAAATATTTTTACTGTAATTTTAATTTGTTCTTTCTAAAGTTATTGTTTTTTTCTAATTACCTTTTTACTTTTAAATGTCCACCAGTACTACCCAACTCCCTGTCGCCTCTTTCAGATGCACTCCTGGAACCAGGAGATCGGTTGCAGGCATAGATAGGCAGGAAGATGCCGGCTTGGCTTGATAACTTGCCTGGGTTTAAGGATAGTAAAATCGAGGGGCAAATGCAGGCTTTATTTTTGCTGTTTTCTTCACAGTTAGAATATCACAAAAATTACTGTTTTTCTTGGCAACAGATATAAAAACAAAAGGGTCAGCCCCAGCCTGAAGGGAGAATGAGAACCTGATCTGCACCGTCCAATGACTGAACCAAGCAACCAAAAAATTCTTTTATCAATTTCAAGGGGGAAAATGCAATTTTTTTTTCCATGTATTTGAATTGTGCGAAGGTGTGAAATGTATTGAAAGGCACAACCACGTGATTAGCAGTAACACGTTATGGCAAAGATGATCCAGTGTTTGTCTCCCTCCCAAAACAAATTACATCAACACGTTTTCCCTCGGAAAGACAGTGCCCCTTTGAAAGATCCAATCAATTGGAATTTTGCGCCCAACTGACTGGATTGTTTAAATTTCTCTATGCAATTAGATGACTAGACACTAATGCACCTACTGTGGCCAAGTTGTTATATTGTTCCTGCACTTTGTTGCTCTCCTCGGCACCGCCTTTGGAGACTGTAGAGCATCAGCTTGGCCAGGACACTGTACAGCATCAGCAGAACATCTGGAGATTTCAACTCAACTCATTTGCCAATCTAATCCAGCAGTTACCAGTTCAGATTCTGGCCCAACATCTTTCACGGCGCTCATAGCTACTGGAGACTGTGGTGCGTCTACCATGTTCTCGTCACCTCAGGAGGTGTTGGGGAGGGTGGGGGACCACACTGTTGGAGCACTGCGCACAAGCTAATGCTACTCTCAGAGTTATTTTCAGATGAAATAATTTGTAGGAGCAGAAAGGTAGGCATGATACTACTGCAGTGTAATTACCAAACGTATACTGTATATAATATAAAATAAAAACAAAATGCTGGAAATACTCAGCAGATGAGGTAGCATCTGTGGAGAGAGAAACAGAGTTAACTATACATGTCGATGACGTCAGGTCAGACCTATATACAATATATAAGCTGGGCTGGCTGCTGAAAACAAAAAAAAAGTAAATGTCTGAAATTCTTGCAGGTTTTCTAAGCAAGTTCCTGGAAACACAGGCCCCGATCTTGAGTGGGGCTGGTTTTGGGAGCGGGGTGGGGGATTGAAGTACTGGTCAGAAGTCCTGGTTTCCCTGCATGCTGTGTGGTTTTAACTCCACAGTGGCTCTGCGCCTGGAAGTCAGCCTGATTGACAGGGCGGGAAACGCTCTGGAGGAGCCTGTAGCCCAGGAACAGGTAGGGAATCTGCGTGGGAGGGCAGGGGGGTGTCCGAATCTTGGTGGGGGTGGGGGGCGGGAAGGGTCCGATCCTGGGCGGGGGGGTGGAGTCAAAAGCAGGTTAGCTTGGGGGGCTGGGAGGAAGGTCTTCTGCTCATCCTGGCCCACAAGCAGTGCTGGAAAGGCAATTACCTGTCCATCCAGCAGTCCTCGCCTCTTTAGCTGCCGGGTTTCCAGAAGCCCAGGAAATCTGGCCAGCCAGCGTTAAAGCTGGAAGAGAGATAAAATCTGAGGTACGCAGCCTTATCATAATATTTAAATGAGCGACCGCCTCCTGGGAGCGGGTTGGTTTCTCCCGCCCCGCCTCCGTTAAAACCAGAAATGGGCGGGTTGGAGGCGGGATCGAGATTATCTAAATTTTCACATCCCACCTGACCGAAACCCATCCGTTTCCCATATGTTTTGGGGTTAAAATTCCCCCAGTCTCTGGCGGCAAAAGCTGAGTTTTTTGTAGAGAGTTCCTATGGGTCCTATCGTGTATCGTGCTGCCGTGAACAGGAAACTGGAAACCATGAGAAGGTGGATTTGTTTTGATGTAGAAGCACAATTCTCGAGATGACATCAACCATCAGCTTTGACTGAATCAGTTATCAAATCTACAATGAATCCCCAATCACACTATGCAATGGATTCTTCAATTAATCAGCAATCATGGAATATAAAGCTGAATATAATTCACAACTGAAATGTCACAGCAATTACAAACCTGTCAAATTATAAATGCCAAACATCTCTTCTAAACCTGTTGATCCAACCTTTGAAGTACCTTTATCTGATTTCTAAATTTATGCCTACTTTTGCAGATGGCCAACTCCTGCTTCCCATTTAGTGAAGGAAGATCAGTTCTCATCCCAACGCCAGCTGCTTTTAACATCAAGTAAAATCAGGTCAGACGTCACCATTTTCATCACACCAGCGTCTTATCGGCTTTATTTATTGCACCCTCACATTGATTCAATGTGGTGAGTGCTGCATCATTAAGACCCCTCGTCTCTTTCAGATTCCCCATAACAATTTCTATCCCACCCATGGAGTGTATGGGTACTATTATTACATCCAATACCAATGCATTAGTCCATATTAAACCTCATTTATCATTAATTAGCCCAGGGGAAAACGTGCTGATTTCTCTTTGTTAAATCTTAGCCGCCACCTCCAAGTACACAGTCCTCACTGATGTGGAGATGCCGGTGTTGGACTGGGGTGGTCAAATGTGAGAAGTCGCACAACACCAGGTTATAGTCCAACAGCTTTATTTGAAATCACAAGCTTTCGGAGCGCTGCTCACTGCACCTGATGTTGTGCGACTTCTCACAACAGTCCTCACTAGCTTCTTAGCACCTGCGAATTTAAGCACCTTACACAGAGACGGATATTTTAGGTCATTTAGGGAACCCAGGGAAAGAAAGAAAAGACTTGCATTTATGTAGCGCCTTTCAGGGCCACCGGACGTCCCAAAGCACTTTACAGCCAATGAAATACTTTTGAAGTGTAGTCACTGTTGTAATGTAGGAAACCCGATATAATCCGTTGAAGACCGCCCCTAATGCAACATAGAGCTCTTTATTACTAGTCACTGCCTCCTTCTCTATTACTAACTAATAATCCATGTCCATGCCTAATCTTTGGCATTCACTAAACCTACTTTCTCACAGATGATACCCCATCAAGATCATGTTGGAAGTCTAGATACAACACATAATTTGGTTTCTACCAAACCCCTCCCCGTTCCACCTCCCTCTCCTCCTCCCCACCTCACCTCCCTCCCCCCTACCACCCTCCCCCTCCCTCCCTCTCCCTCCCCCCACCTCACCTCCCTCCCCCCTGCTTCACCTCCCTCCCCCCACCTCCCTCCCCTCCCTCCCTCCACCTCCCTCCCCCCCGCTTCACCTCCCTCCCTCCACCTCCCTCCCCCCGCTTCACCTCCCTCCCCTCCCTCCCTCCCCCTCCCTCACCCCCGCTCCACCTCCCTCCCCCTCCCCCCGCTTCACCTCCCTCCCCCCACCTCACCTCCCTCCCCGCTCCGCCTCCCCCCTCTTCACCTCCCTCCCCCACCTCCCTCCCCCTCCCCCCTCCCTCCCGCTTCACCTCCCTCCCCTCCTCCCCGCTCCGCCTCCCCCCTCTTCACCTCCCCTCCCCCACCTCCCTCCCCCTCCCCCTCCCTCCCGCTTCACCTCCCTCCCCTCCTCCCCGCTCCACCTCCCTCCCCCTCCCTCCCCCCCTCCCCCTCCCTCCCCCCCACCTCCCTCCCCTCCCACCCTCCACCTCCCCCTCCCCGCTCCACCTCCCTCCCCTCCCTCCCTCCACCTCCCTCCCCCCTCCCCGTTCCACCTCCCTCTCCTCCGCCCCACTTCACCTCCCTCCCCCACCTCACCTCCCTCCTCCCCCGCTCCGCCTCCCTCCCCCTCCCTCCCCTCCGCTTCACCTCCCTCCCCCCACCTCACCTCCCTCCCCTCCGCTCCACCTCCCTCCCCCTCCCTCCCCCCTCCACCTCCCTCCCCCTCCCCGCTCCACCTCCCTCCCCCCACCTCCCTTCCCCCCGCCCCCACCCGACTCCGTCAACCTGTGATGTTATTTCCTAACAAATCAGAGATCAGTCCCCTTTTAAAACTACTTGCTTGTTTGTGATATTGATCCCACCATTCTTCTGATTATTAACAACAGGCTAACGCTTCTGTAGTTACCAGGTTTGGCTCTTGTTTGTACACAGGAACTAAATTTGCCTGTTTCCAGTCTGTCAGAAACTCCCCAGTGTTTGACTCCCTCACTTCTGATTGTCCAAAGGGCTCCACGGACACAAATTACCTTGGATCATCACAAATTCAATACACAATCATTAATGCAAGAGTCTAACTGTTCTCTGGCCAGTGTAACAATGTAAAATGAAGGCACAGAAGTCAGATAATCAGAGAAAAGGATGTTTGCAGGAGTTCTGCGCTGCAAAGATAAGGTCTTGCGTAATTTTATGTCAATTACCTCTGGATGCGCTACCAGATTGTGACTTCTTTTCAGTCAGAGAATAATGGAAAAAATACTCTCAGCTCTTTTGCCTCAGAGTAGGGTGGTATTTTAACACAATACAATTGTTCACTTCCATATGGGCTATTTTCAGTCCAATTCTTTGTTCTTAATTAAAAAATATTTGTATCAAAGAGCTTTACATGCTTTGACCTTTTCAGACAATATTCACAAGGGAGATAACGAGGCTAACAATGAAATAAACTGTGTGATTGACCACGGGGGACCTTTTATAATTTATTCAATCTTTATTTTTCCACTCTGATACCTCCTTATCGTCTCTGACTGAGGGGGCAGCTTCGATAGATGATCCCAGACCACCTCCAATGCCACACCATGCACAAACAAAAATTAACATCAGTTTCTTAGGCATTTTAAAATTTGTTTTTCACATTCACTGATGGAGTCTTCCATCAGATTTCCCCTCTCTCCCTATGCAGCAACAGCACTACCTGACAACTGACATCAATCCTTTATTAACATTTCTCGAATAATGTTTTTAAAGAAATATCAACTCCCATTCTTACTGTTGACTCTTGGTGATCATCAGCCAAGTCAGTCAGTAGGATCGTCACTCGTACCTTGGGTTCAGTTCAACGTTCCATCCTCGGGCACTGGCTCCCTGGCAGAAATTAGTGACTATTTCCCTCTGACATTAGCACAGCTTTTACTCAGGTAAATTATGTATAAATAAAATCAGAAAGATGTTTTCCTATCTACATGAATCAATACTGTGTAGGGTTATCTCGTGTTATTTTCAGGGAAAATTGGCAGCTGTCAACTTTTGTGATGTGTGTATAATTTCTCCTGTTAATACACGATCATATTTACGTTCCGAATAACTGCCCAATAAAAATCCTCATTTTATTTAAAATAGTCAAACCTTATTTTTGAAAACTACTGCTCTCAGTTTGAGGGTTACAGCACAGAACAAGTTATTCTTATGGTTACATGGTGTACTACAACTTCTCAAGTCAAAGGTTAGCATTTATCATCAGGCAAGCAATGGCAATCGTGTTTTAGTGATTATTGCTGGGAAAATATACTTCAGGGTAGTCAATTCAGTGAACATCTCAGAGGGCACAAATTTGTAGTGATATCAAAAATGACAGATCTCTCTATTTATGTCCATTGCTCATTTGACCCCTTTCTTTCTTAAGTAACTATTTCTCGCTCAAGTGAGTCACCAGGCCAGAATATCAACCCTTCTGTGCCCTGTCATAGCCTGTTAACTAATCACAGAACGATTGTCCCTGGCCTAGAACTTCCCATCCTTCTAGTTACAGGCTTTAAATGGAGTATCGGGAGTAACCGAATGGCACTTCAGCTTTCAAATAATACTGGGATTGATAGAATAGAAGATGTACTAAGGTGAGCACTTATAATTACTTATATTATTGCTTAACTCTACCCAATACCATTGTGTACTAATCTGCCATATCAGAATGAAGCAACCAAGAAAAGCTGATAAATGCCACAATGCAACCATAGGAACATAGACAGTGGTGAGGATCCCTAATTATCACATTGAGAGTCCTGTACAAGATTATGACTAGAGAACTGGCTAGTGCTTAAGCCACAATTCCAAGTTTATGTCAAGAACACAAAGAAAGAAAGACTTGCATTTCTATAGCGCCTTTCATGACCTCAGGACGTCCCAAAGCGCTTTACAGCCAATGAAGTACTTCTTGAAGTGTAGTCACTGTTGCAATGTAGGAAACCCAGCAGCCAATTTGCACACAGCAAGCTCCCACAAACAACAAAGTGATAATGACCAGATAATCTGTTTTAGTGATGTTGATTGAGGGATAAATATTGGCCCAGGACACCGGGGATAACTCCCCTGCTCTTCTTCAAATTAGTGCCATGGGATCTTTTATGGCCACCTGAGAGGGCAGACGGGGCCTCGGTTTAACAGCTCATCCAAAAGACGGCACCTCCGACAATGCAGCACTCCCTCAGTACTGCCCCTCCATCAGTGCAGCGCTCCCTCAGTACCGCCCCTCCGACTGTGCAGCACTCCCTCAGTACTGCCCCTCCATCAGTGCAGCGCTCCCTCAGTACCGCCCCTCCGACTGTGCAGCACTCCCTCAGTACTGCCCCTCCATCAGTGCAGCGCTCCCTCAGTACCGCCCCTCCGACTGTGCAGCACTCCCTCAGTACTGCACTGGAGTGTCAGCCTAGATTTTTGTGCTCAAGTCTCTGGAGTGGGACTCGAACCCACAACCTTCTGACTCAGAGGCGAGTGTGCTACCCACTGAGCCACAGCTGACAAGACCTGATGCACCTACACCTCGATATTCTGTATTAGTCTACAATATCTGCAAAGAATAGCAGTCAATAAATCTTCATTGATGAATGAATGACCTGCTCCTGTTCCTATGATTCTGTATTTACACAGTTTCCTGTGGCTAAACTCTCCGACTATGGTCACCTAGTCTGCTGTCCTTTACATCACTGAGAAGCATCGTTTGATAAGACACAAGACATAAGACGTAGGAGCAGGAGTAGGTCATTTGGCCCCTCGAGCCTGCTCCGCCATTCAACAAGATCATGGCTGATCTGATCTTGGCCTCAACTCCACTTCCCTGCCCGCTCCCCATAACCCTTGACTCCCTTACCTTTCAAAAATCTGTCTATCTCCACCTTAAATATATTCAATGACTCAGTCTCCACAGCTCTCTGGGAAAGAGAATTCCAAAGATTCGTGACCCTCTGAGAGAAGAAATTCCTCCTCATTTCCGATTTAAATGGCAGCCCCCTTATTCTGAAATTATGCCCCCTATTTCTAGATTCCCCCACGAGGGGAAACATCCTCTCTGCATCTACCCTGTCAAGCCCCTTCAGAATCTTATATGTTTCAATAAGATCCCCTCTCATTCTTCTAAACTCCAATGAGTATAGGCCCAACCTGCTCAATCTTTCTTCATAAGACAACCTCTTCATCTCCAGAATCAACCTCGTGAACCTTCTCTGAACTGTCTCCAATGCAAGTATATCCTTCCTTAAATAAGGAGACCAAAACTGTGCGCAGTGCTCCAGGTGTGGTCTCACCAACGCCCTGTACAGTTGTAACAGGACTTCCCTACATTTATACTCCATTCCCTTTGCAATAAAGGCCAACACTCCATTTGCCTTCCTAATTACTTGCTGTACCTGCATGCTAAGTTTTTGTGATTCATGTATAAGGAACCCCAGGTCCCTCTGTACCTCAGCATTTTTTAATCTCTCCCCATTTAAATAATAATTTGCTTTTTTATTTTTCCTACCAAAGTGGATAACCTCGCATTTTCCCACATTATACTTATTCTGCCAGATTTTGCCCACTCACTTAGCCTATCTATATCCCTTTGGAGATTCTTTGCATCCTCCACACAATTTGCTTTCCCACCTATCTTTGTATCATCAGCAAATTTGGCTACATTACATTCAGTCCCTTCATCCAAGCCATTAATATAGATTGTAAATAGTTGAGGCCCCAGCACTGATCCCTGCGGCACCCCACTAGTTAGTTTGCCAACTTGAAAATGACCCATTTATCCCGACTCTCTGTTTTCTGTTAGTTAGCCAATCCTCTATCCATGCTCATATATTACCCCCAATCCCAGGAGCTCTTATCTTATGTAGTAACCTTTTATGTGGCACCTTATCGAATGCCTTCTGGAAATCCAAATACACGACATCTACTGGTTCCCCTTTATCCACCCTGCTTATTACATCCTCAAAGAACGCCAGCAAATTTGTCAAACATGATTTCCCTTTCATAAAACCATGCTGACTCTGCTTGACTATATTATGATTTTCTAAATGTCCTGCTACCACTTCCTTAATGATGGACTCCAGCATTTTCCCAATGACAGATGTTAGGCTAACTGGTCGATAGTTGCCTCCTTTCTGTCTCCCTCCTTTCTTAAATAGGGGCGTTACAGTTGCGGTTTTCCAGTCCACTGGGACCTCTCCAGAATCCAAGGAATTTTGGTAGATTACAACCAATGCATCCACTATCTCTGCAGCCACCTCTTTTAAGACTCTAGGATGCAGGCCATCGGGTCCAGGGGACTTGTCCACCTTTAGTCCCATTAGTTTGCCTAGTACTTCCTCTCTAGTGATAGTGATTGTTTTAAGTTCCCCCCCCCCACCACCCCAATAGCCCCTTGATTATCCATTATTGGGATGCTTTTAGTGTCTTCTACCGTGAAGACCGATACAAAATATTTGTTCAAAGTCTCCGCCATTTCCCTGTTTCCCATTATTAATTCCCCAGACGCATCCTCTAGGGGACCAACGTTTACTTTAGCTACTCTCTTCCTTTTTATATACCTGTAGAAGCTCTTACTGTCTGTTTTTATTTTTCTTGCTAGTTTACTCTTATAAGCTATCTTCTCTTTCTTTATCATTTTTTTAGTCGTCCTTTGCTGGTTTTTAAAAATTTCCCAATCCTCTGGCCTTCCACTATTCTTCGCAACATTGTATGCTTTTGTTTTCAATTTGATACCATCCTTTAACATAGAAACATAGAAACTAGGAGCAGGAGTAGGCTATTCGGCCCGTCGAGCCTGCTCCACCATTCAATACGATCATGGCTGATCATCCAATTCCAGTACCCTATCCCTGCTTTCTCACACAGAATCCCCACATCGAGCCTGCACCTATCCCACCCTATCCCCATAACCCCACGTATTTAATTCCCCCTAACATATCCCATCCTATCCCCATAACCCCACATATTTAATCCCCCCCTAACACTAAGGGTCAATTTATCATAGCCAAATCAACCTAACCCGCACATTTTTGGACTGTGGGAGGAAACCGAAGCACCCGGAGGAAACCCACGCAGACACGGGGAGAATGTGCAAACTCCACACAGACAGTCACCCGAGGTCAGATTCGAACCCAGGTCCCTGGCGCTGTGAGGCACCAGTGCTAACCACTATGCCACCGTGTTGCCCGTTTACTTCCTTAGTTAGCCACGGATGGTTCATCCTTCTCTTAGAGTCTTTCTTTCTCACTGGAATATATCTTTGCTGAACCAGAGTTGCTACCTAATACAATTTCTCCAACCCTTTCTGTACTCCTGATAACTACAGGATGAATTTAGAGAGGTACCTGTCCTTCTCACAGTTGCTTCCAGCTGCATCCTGCTTTAATCCTCCCAATATACCAGTCTATATAATACCTTATATTTTGAGTCTGCCCCATCTGTCTACATCTAAAGCTGGAGTCTTCTGATTGGTTCAGTGCTCCTGTTTGTGATTAGAGTCTGCAGCATCATATCTCATTCGTAAATTTTTGTGACTGAACTTATCACGTTTTACCAAAACACTGTATGGCGTAATTTCTGATCCTTTTAATTTACAATAAAATCAATTCATCCAATTTTTAAAATGAGGGCACGGTGCTAGAGTAGCCACAACCATCTTCCATACAAACCTTCTATTGTTTCTTTCTCGTTCCAGTGCCAATTCTACAAGCCGCTTTCCCACTGCCCACAGCCTCCTTGCTCACTCCATGGACCACCAGCCCCTCGACCTCCAGCCCCTCGACCACAAGCAAATCCACAGTTGATCCACCAGCAATTATGTCAATGTTTGGATCACATGTCAAGCACTGCTCATGAAATTTGTGGTTTCTCAACCTAGACTTTCTCAATATGGGGAAACGGTGAACCTATTCTCTTGACCTGTAGAAAGCACAACCCCTTATCCAGAATTCACGGAGTGGCACTGGACCAATTGTTTGGTGTAGAATTCTTTTCCTCAAACTATAATACTATAAGACAGTTGGCCGGAATTTTCCGGGGGGGTCAGCGGCGGGATCGGTGTGGGAAATTAGATTTTTTTGACAGCGGGTCGGAACCCTGCTGTCAACCCGCCGCAACTTATCTTTCCCAGTGCCTGGTCTGTCAGCGCTGAGTAGACCCTACAGGCAACGGCGGGTGACCTAATTAAACTTATTAGCATCTAGTTGACAGATGACCAACAGGCTTTTTTAACTTAACAGAAAATCACCTGCAATGGCATCTCTTTCCGCTCCCACATTGTTACCTTTGGAGTCCCCCAAGGATCTATCCTTTGCCCCCTCCTATTTGTCAACTACATGTTGCCCCTTGGTGACATCATCCGAAAACACAGCGTCAGTTTCCACATGTACGCTGACGACACCCAGACCTACCTCACTACCTCTTCTCTCGACCCCTCCACGGTCTCTAAATTGTCAGACTGCTCGTCCGACATCCAGTTCTGGATGAGCAGAAATTTTCTCCAATTAAATATTGGGGAGACCGATGCCATTGTTTTCGGTCCCCGCCACAAACTCTGTTCCCGAGCCACTGACTCAATCTCTCTCCCTAACATCTGTCTGAGGCTGAACCACACTGTTCGCAACCTTGCCGTCATATTTGACCCTGAAATGAGCTTCTGATCACGTATCTGCGGCATAACTAAGACCGCCTATTTCCACCTCCATAACATCGCCCATCTCCGCCCTTGCCTCAGCTCATCCGCTGCTGAAACCCTCATCCATGGCTTTGTTACCTCTAGACTTGACTATTCCAACGCACTCCTGGCTGGCCTCCCACATTCTACCCTACGTAAACTTAAGGTCATCCAAAACTCGGCTGTCCATGTCCTAACTCGCACCAAGTCCCGTTCGCCCATCACCCCTGTGCTCGCTGACCTACATTGGCTTCCAGTTAAGCAACGGCTCGATTTCAAATCCCTCCATGGCCTCGCCACCTCCCTATCTCTGTAATCTCCTTCAGCCCCACAACCCCCCGCCCCCCCCCCACCCCCACCTCCCCCCCCAGATATCTGCGCTCCTCTAATTCTGCCCTCTTGAGCATCCCTGATTATAATTGCGCCACCATTGGTGGCCGTGCCTTTTGTTGCCTGTGCCGTAAGCTCTGGAATTCCCTCCCTAAATCTCTCCGCCTCGCTACCTCCCTTTCCTCCTTTAAGATGCTCCTTAAATCCTACCTCTTTGACCGTCACCTGCCCTAATTTCTCCTTTTGGCTTGGTGTCAAATTTTTTGTCTTAGAAAAATCCTGTGAAGCGCCTTGGGACATTTTACTACGTTAAAGGCGCTCTATAAATACAACGTGTTGTTGTTGTTGCCACTGGAACCACGCTGTTCAGGGACCACATCTGTCAACCTGAGGCGGGAGTTCAGTGGCCACTGCTCCAGCTGATTACTTGACAGCTTCAATTGTACAGTAAAAGCTCCCACCTCACAGATCATCACTTTCCTCAGCCACAAGCTATTTCTCAGTCCATTTCCAGCACAGATTCTGCAGGCTTTCCACTTTCCATCCACTCTTACCTCATTGGAAGAACTCTTTCACCATTGACAGAATGCTTCTGTCATCTCTACTTCACCTGCCATCTATTCCATCAACATGGGTGCCCTTTGTACTCTCTCACCTTGGTCCTCAGAATCCGATCACGATCAGCCCCAACACCAGCAGCACCAGGCATAACAACATCACCAACCTTCTCTGCAATCAACTAATGCTGCACAGGACACAAGGTATCAACACCAAGCACATTGCTGCCCGGGAGGCCAGGGATGGCATCACCATGGCCAGATTTACTTCACTTTACGCTGTACACCCTGGAAGCCACATGATGCACCAGGTTGGCACCACCCCACACCAACATAATAAAGCATCCCTACAACGACCAAGCCATTTCTTTCACACTCATCATCATTGCGGGGGGTACCGTTATGTCTCACCATTCACTGCAACTCACTAAGCCACTTCCAAAGGTGCACACAAATCTGTCCAAGAACGCAAAGTGTTGAAAATAAAGGTTTCAATGTTTGACAGCACATTAATAGAAACTTTACATGAACATTGCATAAAACACCCAAGTGGCTACCCTTGTGTGTTGTTAGTTGGTATGATTGCACTAGGATGAGGGTGAGTGTGAGGGGTGGCTAGTGAGATGGGGAAGTGATAATGTAGATAGGGAGGGATGGGTGGAGGTGCAAGGTAAGTTGGTGTGAGTAAGGATGTGCAGGGGTAGGGTAGGGAAGGCAGAGTGATGGGGATGTGATGAGAGGCACTGCAGGATGAAGGTGTGTGTGGCTTTGTACTAACGTTTTGTGATCTAATGAGATCACTGAAAGGTTTGCAGCACAGCACCCAGGTGCCCCTGAACACATCCCGGCTTGTGACCTCCTTTGCAATGTGCAACCAGGCTGCGTTGGTCACCTGGGGAGGTGTCTTCCGCCCAACGGAAGGGAAGAGAACCTCCCTGCGTGCTCTGACTCCCTCCCGCTTCCTCTAATTGGACCGGGAAATGTGCTGGGCGGAGCTTAACAAGCCCAATCAGGGGAAAGTCATTTTCCAGAGCGGGCTGGAGCCCACAGCGGGGTCACTACCTGCCACCGACCCGCCGAGGTAAGGAAAATCTCGGCCAACTTGAATAAGAAGTATAATATTCTGGAAAGGATTAAGATTCCTGGGACACCATGTGCCTGTCTTTGGTTAAATCATGACTGAATACTTTTTTTTCCCTGTCACCAAAGACTTGTGCTGCAAGCCTTAGTTGAGCTAATTTCACACTTTTAATTTATTTACAATCCTCAAATTACAGAAACCTAATGAAGTGTCCCTTTAAATGTGTGTCCCTCCCTGAGCCAGGCATTACAACATTGCTGGGCTTCAGACAGATTATCATAACCTTGTCAAACTTAAAACAAGTGCCAGGCCGTTCAGGAGTGAAATCAGGAGACACCTTTTCACACAAAGGGTAATGGAAATCTGGAACTCTCTCCCCCAAAAGGTTGAAGATTCTGGGGGTCAACTGAAATTTTCAAGACTGAGATCAATAGAATTTTGTTGGTTAAGGTTATCAAGGGATACGGAGCAAAGGCAGTTAATGAAGTTGAGGTACAGATCAACCATGATCTAATTAAATGGCGGAACCAGCTCGAGGGACTGAATGGCCTCCTCCTGTTCCCAATGAAAGCATCACCATCAAACAGAGAAAAATATAATTAGCTAACATCCAAAATAAAGCAATCATGGAAGAACAATTCATTAACCATATTTTATTGTACATGAGCACTACTTCACTATCCATGTTGATGTAACTGCATTGCAGGCTCCCTCAACTAACAGAGCTAGTCAAGACCAGCATCCAGTATTGATCACCAAAGCTCCTTTTGGTCCACTGTTGCAAGTTCCATTTGATCTCATGAGAGACAGTTTATTCTAATCTACTTTCTTTGCTCACAGCAAGATCACTCCTGTGGATCTGATCCAATCTAGGAGGTCAGGCACTAACTGGCAATGAAATGTCAGCCGTCAAATGCGATTTTAGTCCAAAGGCACATGGTGCTCTGGTGCAATTATAGCCGACGCTCACGTGATCCATCGCAAGTTCAGCGCCACCCCCGAAGTAACAATGGCAAGCCAGTGTTATTGGTGTCTACTGCTGAAGGAGTCAGTGAGGAGCCTATGCCAGATAGGTGAGAGCGTTCATTAGCACTGCCTAGTGCAATCGTGAGCATGCTTTAGATTCTGTGCCGTTACTGTCAACAGTTTCAATAAAAGGTTCGTACATAGGGCAGCTAAAGTTAACATTTAGAATTTACATTAACATAATCTTTGAATCTGGAATTTGTATTCATTGAATCTGTATAGGGAGAATGCAATTTTCAACAACTTGCATATAGCGTCTTTCACGTAGCAAATCGTCCCAAGGCGTTTCACAGGAGCGTGCTCAAACAAAATTTGACACCGAACCACATAAGGAGATAGTAGGACAGATGAGGAAGGTTTCAAGGAGCGTCTGAAAAGAGGAGAGGTAGAGGTGGAGAGGTTTGGGGAGGGAATTCCAGAGCTTAGGACCTCGGCAGCTGAAGGCACGGCCGCCAATGGTAGAGCGATTATAATCAGGGATTAGTAAGAGTTCAGAATTGGAGGAGCGCAGAGATCTCAGAGGGTTGTGGGGCTGGAGGTGGTTACAGACATAGGGAGGGGCGAGGCCATGGAGGGATTTGAATAAAAAGGAGAATTTTAAAATCAAGGCATAGCTTAACCGGGAGCCGATGTAGGTCAGCGAGCACAGGGGTGATGAGTGAACAGAACTTAGTGCGAGTTAGGACACGGGCAGCAGAATTTTAGATGAGCTGAAGTTTATGGAGGGTGCAACATGGAAGGCCGGCCAGGAGAGCATTGGAATAATTGAGTCTAGAGGTAACAAAGGTACCAGTTAGGGTTTCAGCAGCAGATGAGCTGCAAAATGAAGCAGCTTTTGTTAGTCATAGTCATAGAGTCATAGAGTTATACAGCACAGAAAGAGGCCCTTCGGCCCATCGTGTCCGTGCCGGCCATCAAGCCCTGTCTATTCTAATCCCATTTTCCAGCACTTGGTCCATAGCCTTGTATGCTATGGCGTTTCAAGTGCTCATCTAAATGATTCTTGAATGTTGTGAGGGTTCCTGCCTCTACCACCCTTTCAGGCAGTGAGTTCCAGATTCCAACCACCCTCTGGGTGAAAAAGTTTTTCCTCAAATCCCCTCTAAACCTCCTGCCCCTTACCTTGAAACTGTGCCCCCTGGTTATTGACCCCTCTGCTAAGGGGAAAAGTTCCTTTCTATCTACCCTTTCTTTGCCCCTCATAATTTTGTACACCTCACTCAGGTCCCCCTTCAGCTTTCTCTGCTCTAAGGAAAACAACCCCAGCCTGTCCAGTCTCTCTTCATAGCTGAAGCGCTCCAGCCCAGGTAACATCCTGGTGAATCTCCTCTGCACCCTCTCCAATGCAATCACATCCCTCCTATAGTGTGGCAACCAGAACTGCACACAGTATTCCAGCTGTGGCCTAACTAGCGTTTTGTACAGCTCCATCATAACCTCCCTGCTCTTATATTCTATGCCTCGGCTAATGAAGGCAAGTATCCCATATGCCAATTTAACCACCTTATCTACCTGTCCTGCTGCCTTCAGGGATCTATGTACATGCACACCAAGATCCCTCTGATCCTCTGTCCTTCCTAGGGTCCTACCATTCATTGTGCATTCCCTTGCCTTGTTAGTCCTCCCAAAATGCATCACCTCACACTTTTCAGGGTTAAATTCCATTTGCCACTGTCCTGCCCATCTGACCAACCCGTCTATATCATCCTGTAGCCTGAGGCTTCCATCCTCGCTATTTACCACACCACCAATTTTCATGTCATCTGCAAATTTTCGTGTTCTTGCTATGAATCATTCCGAGACCTAAATATACTTGTGAGAAGTCGCACAACACCAGGTTATAGTCTTGGACTATATGGACTATAACCTGGTGTTGTGCGACTTCTCACATTTGTCCACCCCAGTCCAACACCGGCATCTCCACATCATAAATATACTTGAACATAGACAACAAAAAGACCAAATCACTGTGATTCACTGCACCTGCCGAGTGCTGCAGTGTAGCCATAATAAATAGAACCAATAACTGCAAATGCTGGAAATCTGAAATAAAAGCAGAAAATTCTGGAAAATGAGAGGTCAGTGAACAGCTGTAAAGCGAAAAGCCAGATTAACATTTGGGTATGTACATTCAAAACAGCAAGTAGCTGAGCCTTGTATACAAGGAAGGATCCATGTTAAATGCCAGCTGTGTGCTGAGATGGCTGATCTAAGTTGGGTGGAAGGGTACTCGAAGGATATGCTGATGGAGCTGGATGAAATAGGGTGGGAGGAGGTTGGAGTGGAGCATAAACACCAGCACACACCAGTTGGGCCAAATGGCCTGTTTCTGTGCTGTAAATTCTATGTAATTATCCCATGTGCTCCTGGGTTAAAGAGGGGAACAGCAGCCAGGATTCTTGCTCCTCATCACTATCCAACATTTCTAGCTAGGAGCATTTGTCAGGCTGTGCTCGGATATCCCTGTAGTCGAACAGATACTGACTCTCCATGTCAAGGCTTACAGATGAATAATGGCAAGTTGAAGTATCAGACCGTGCCCAGCGCTCATGGACTGCAGCAAAGAGCCAATGTCTTCAGGGGAGGAAACTGGAGGAAAAAATGGCAAGAAAAAAAGACAAAATAGTCAGGTGGGAAAAACCGACAGGAAATGAGAGGGCATGAAGAGCTGTAGTTCTGTACAATAACCAGAACTGTAATTTGTTCTGATGAGCATTTTAAATGATTATATACTATAAAAAATCTTGGACAAATTAATAAATAATTGTGAAAGGTTTTCTTAATTGAGATTGGATACACACAAGCAGTTGAAATCATTAAAAGAAAAATTTTTGCAACAAGAACAGCATAGAAAATCTATTTGTACAGGACTGTGAAGAGAGAAACAAAGGGCAAGAAATGAATAGGGCACCAAGAGAGAGAACACACAAGGGGACAGTGTGCGGGACTAAATGTGAGGGAACAGTGAAAGAGAGCGAGAACACACACAGGACAGAGAGGGAGAGAGAGAGAATGTACTGGGAGATAGTGAGAGGGGGAATACACCAGGGACAAGGAGAGGTAGAGCACTGGGGGACAGAAAGAAAGAATGAATCGAGGCAGGGAGAGATAGATAAACAAACAAACAATGGGCAGCAGTTCATCTGTTCAGACAGAGAACTCAATAGAGGTGGTGAACTCAAGGGAATAACTGTATTACCCAAATACAATAAATGTGAGGATAATAAGTTTTAAATAATATGGGCCTCAAATTCTATGATTATTTTGGGGCAAAAATGGGGTATTTCAGGGATAAGCGATCAGAATTTGGGTCATAAGTCTGATATGTCTTTCTTAAATACAGGCTATATTCTGGTGGAACTGGGTGCTGGCAGAAGATGCTCCCACCAGCGAAGTGGCGTGTCTGCAGATGACAGGATAGAGAGGTTTAGGTCCTCACCTCTACCTGGCCAGACACAAAGGGCTGGATTTTCAATGACCCGTGGAGTCGGGTTTGGAGGCGTGTGGGAGGTTAAAGTTGCAGATTCGGGGGTCCCGACCCCATCCCGCCTCCACGCAATTTTGATAAAATCGGTCGCGGGGTTCCCGACTCTGTCCCGCCTCCAAGAGGCGGGAGAGGCCATTAAAGCCCTTAACAAGCCCTAAATTGGCTCTGTAATGCCATTTTGAAACGTTTTAGCTAGTTTAACCCTTTTCTGACGTGAAGCACGCCTGATGTGAATCACGCCAGTGAAACCTGGCGGCAGCACAAGTGGATAGCTGACTATCAGCTGCAGGTGCACTATTACAACGGAGATGTGATGAAGGTAGTAGTAGTATTAGGTCTCAAAGTCGCCTCTGATGCTGCTGCATTGAATGTCTTCAGAGACTGCCGCGGCCTTTGGAGGACCTGGATGGAAAAAAAATTCTCTCTCTCTCTCTCTCTCTGCTGAGCAGCATTTTGCATCCAGGTCCTCTCACAGCAAAGGCCAGGCAATCTCTGACCTACAATGATGACATCATCAGAGGCGACTTTCAGACTGAAAACACTCATTGGTTCATGGGTTCCCACATGCTGGAACTCAATTGCCCAATTCAGTGAAAATTGCATCAATCTCCCACATCCAATTTCAGGCGGGTGGATAACACGAAATGCGGATGACACGACCCCAACCCGACCCTAAGACAAAATCCAGCCCAAAGCCTATCCTCTGGGGCTATTGTAAAAAAACATGCAGGGCTATTTTCTATAAGTGAGCCTAATTTTTGACCCTGTGTGTATCCAGACAGAAACAGGCCAATACTATGAAACATTAAAGATAAAACAGTTCCTTTTTTTACACCTCCTTTAAAATTCTTTGAAAAAAATCTTGAATTCTTCAGGTTGCAGTTTGCTCGTGTGATTTACGTCTTGGGCTGTCTGAAGTTAGAATCTGATGTGCCTTACACCAAGTTTAATAATTAGCTACTATTTAAAATGGTGCATTCCTTTCACAAGCATTAGAAATATGCTCCTCCAGTTACGAGTGTTTCCACTAATAGAAATGCAGGGGATAATGTGGGACCATGTTTTGGCTTATATATGACTTAAATTACACCTTTCTGTGATAAACGTACTTGTGGAGAAGCAGAGGCAAAATAGGTAGTTAGAATGGCCTCTGAGGGTCAAAGGGTATCCTTTAGGGGCCAGTCTATTCATGAAACCCTTACAATGAATGTTCCCCTTAAGGTGCGCGGCCGATCGGGAGGTCCCGCACAAGCCGCTCACCAACTGCTGCCGCTGGAAGAGATACCACGGCCGCGCAGCAAATTTAAGGGACCGCGCACCAAAAAATTCAATGAGGTTAGTCAAGCAAGATTTTACCTTTTGAAATCCATGCTGACTAATCATTATAATATTTTTGGTTTCTAGATGTTCTTCTATTTTCTCCTTTAGTAGGGATTCCATTATTTTTCCTACCACCGATGTTAAGCTGACTGGTCTATAGTTCCCTGGAATATATTTTTCCCGGACTCCGTTGAACACCATTTTAAATATTTCCCACTGCTGTTCTACATCATTGTTTGCTAACATTGTTGTCCATTTTATTTTCCCAAGTTCTTTTCTCAGCCCCGCAAAATTGGCTTTTCTCCAATCTATTACCCTGGTCTTCGTCATATTAACGTCCTCCTCAATTATTATCTTAAAGAGTTGAAGGCAAAAGTAAGTGCAAGTTATATTTTATGGAGACAAATGGAATATCTACTAAATCTATTTTTGATCTTTGATGATGCAATGGATAATACAAATCAGGTATAAAAATGCAAGTTTGGGCATTATTGAAATGATCAAGAGCACAGCAATATTGCCATGACTTATCCAGCATGTCAGTGTTACTTATGGTTCAATATATTAGACCAGGAGGCATTAGCCAACTCTGAGTTCAATGGTACTGTGTCACAAATATTAACACTAGCAGACTCCTCGGTGATAGATAACCTAAAGTGGCCTCAAAGGCCCATGCCATAAATGAATGCTCTGGAGAAGATTTGTGGGTCCAGTGTGTCTTCGTATCTCTCAGCGTCTCATCTGGTGACAGTATTTCTTTTTCACTTTCCAAAAAGCCTCTCCAGGAGATAATCAATATGTTTTTTTTACAGCCGGCCTTCACAGTTGAAGGACAATCATTTAGCATTTAGTCAAGAAATGAATAGATAATAAAAAGAGCGTAATAAGCACATTTTTTTGCTTGCCAGCGACAGACAGGTAAGTTCTATGATTATAGTTCTTCACAGGTTATTAATCTTGCTAGTATCTGTTCAGTTTGCTGATTGTTACATTTTACTACATCCGAGATAAATGGGCAGAACAGCTCGTTATGTTAAAGCACGTTCCCCTTTTGCAGATACACTCGGCTGTTGTCGCATTCTTGCAGTGTCTTTCGATTTATTTTTCAATTCTTTGCCTTTCTGTAATTTCTCACAGCCTCTAGATCTTTCTATCAAGAAAGAGGATAGTCTCGTTGACAATACAGCTCAGACGATCCATTGGAAGCAGGTCGCACTCAGCCACTGTCAGCAGAATCTGAACACCTTCCAGCTCTTGTCAACACTCAGCGCAACGCCAGACGAGTACGGCACCCTCAACTCCACAATGTGAATTGTTGAGTAAAGCTATTTCAAATCATTCCTTGTGAAATTATAGAAACTTGAGATGGTAGTAAGAAACAGCCATTGTAAAAAAATCTCAACTATAATCAAGGGGGGGAGCGGAAAGTGAAGAGAAGGGAGAGGGAAATAGATGCTCGCAGAGAAAAGTTTGTGGTAGAGGAAGAGAAAGAGAAGGTGGAAAAGAGAAAGGGAAAAGAGAGAGAGGGGAGAAAGAGAGAAAGAGGAGAAAAGAGAGAGAGGGGAAGAGAGAGAGGGGGAAAGAGAGGGAGGAGAAGAGAGAAAGAGAGAGAGGGTGAGAAAGAGAGAGGGTGGGAACGAGAGAGGGGGGAATGAGAGGGGAAACGAGAGAGGGGGGAACGAGAGCGAGGGGGGAACGAGAGCGAGGGGGAACGAGAGCGAGGGGGAACGAGAGCGAGGGGGAACGAGAGCGAGGGGAAATGAGAGAGAGGGGGAACGAGAGAGGGGGAAGAGAGCGACAAGGGGGAAGAGAGAGATGGAAAGAGAGGGACAAGAGAGAGAGGGGAAAGAGAGAGAGGGAAAGAGGAAAAGAGAGAGAAAGATCCTGTTGAATTGGGAGGCCATCTCTGGCTCTATTGGGAGAAGACAGAAGAGTTGCAGTTGAGGCTCAGTGGGGCCATGTCACAAAGCAGTGCCCCTGCTTCACTGTGAGCAACGCCATGGTCGATCCATTTTAAAAATTAAAAATTCAATTGTGGGAGAAAGGACATCAGTTTGGTAGACCCTATGTCAATTCCATTCCCACTATATTACTGAAGAGAAACTACGGTGTCTATATATTTGAATATTAGCATAATCACTTTTTAATTTAATTATGCAGCAGCCAAGTGCACTGGAACAACGGCACAGAACTTGCAGCGTCTTTGGTTGCGCACCACCTTTGCCCCAGTAACAGCCGGTACTTTTATTGAATGGCTGGACTTTCTTTCTTCTGGTGAAATATCTCTGACCATAAGTTATTTTCTGTGAGCATTTAGTGTAAGTTAGTTGTGAACTGTATTGCACTTTAGACGTATACTTGCAGCAAATTGATCAAGTTTTCATTTCACGTGGGAGCTGGCAATAGCTGTCAGAGCGAGGCTGCATCATTATAAATTTGAAGCTAAAAATAAATGGCCATTTTGGTGCTAATTGGACAGTTAAAAATTGTCCATCAACCAGGCAACTAAAAATAATTGGCCGAGTTGCTGTTGAATGATTCAATGAGAACAGAACTGTGACACATTCAAAGAACTGGATCACAAAGAACATTTCTAGCTGCGACTGTGCTAAAACTTTATACAAACCTCAACTCAATTCTTTTTATTTCTATTATTGTAATAGTTTTCTTGAGCTTTCCAACATTTCCATTCAAGTTGTCATCAGATATCAGTGTCGGAATTTCCTCGGGGTCTCCTGATCGCCCACAAAACGATTATGGTGTGTGGGGGGCTTCCCCTGACGTTACGGCGGCCAATCAGGAGAACGTCCCAGGACATTCCCAGTGCACATCTCCACACTACTGATTCCAGATATTTTGTTATTAATCACTGCCACTGTGAACAGTGAATATCTGCAGGGAGAAGGGTGCACTTTCTCTGCTGTACCACCCAAAATCAAAGAGAAATGGGAGGGCGGCCTTGTGTCACATCCCCGCCCCAAACTGAATTTTGCTTCCTCCCCACCCCCTCCACTCTCCAACAGACAAGGCTGCTAGCCACCTCTTCATTGACCCCAGAAACTGCTAGTAGAGAGGTCGTATTGCCTTGCGGGCAGCAGTAGAAGGTCCAATGCTGCCCCTTTTTCAGGAAGGGGTGTAGTCGAGGACAAACCTCCCTCTGCTCTGGCCCTGCAACATTTCTTTTAAGCCTCAGCTCAGTCATGGTGCTGAACTTTGGGTCTCTTCTGCCCCCTTTAAGTAGTCCCTTCTCTTCTGGTGCAGCAGCAGCCTTCTGCTTGGAGTTGGAGATTCTATCAGGAGCCTGCCCTTGCATGGCTAATGACTGAACCTAGGAAATTGGGTGGTGCGAGCAGGCGAAGTCCCACCCTGACCCTCTTCAAATGGGCACAGGGAAATCCAACCTGGAGTTTCTTACAGATTATGATTCTTCACTAATGCCATTATAGGGAGGGAGGAGTTCACTGAAATGGAATACTAACGTATACTTATTTATATAATTAAAGGGCTTGTGTAAAGCCATTAAATCTGTGGATGACATTAAATCTGTCTGAAGAAGAAAAGGAAAACAACTGTTACACTTTTCTCATTGGCTCAAATAAGCAACTGAACCAAAGTGATTCACTAAAAAAGTAAAACTCCCACAGAAAGGCAAGCACTTCAAAAGGCGCACTTTCAAGCAATCTCATTAAATTTTTCCAAAGTGGCTCTGAGCAATTGTATTTCTGACTCAGCTGACTACATAGCCATATAAATGGATAATTCTGACAGAAAAACACTAAAATTATCCAGGGAATCAGCAGTTGTATGTTAGATATCCACCAAGAGGGTTCCCAGGCACAGGCCTGTCAGAAGGAATGAGAGAAAGTATCAGATACAGAGGGGTCGAGATAACAAAGTGAAAAAGTATGAGAGCCGTACAGAGACACAGAAAGACACAGTAAGAATTGGAGGATGGGAAAGTAACAGTAACAGGAAGAAAGACACTACTTTTGGAAGTATTTTTGTCCAAGAGCAATGCCACAGAAGGTTGACCGGTGTTTGCGCTTTACATTACATTCTAGTTGTTAATAAAGATATTAGTCTGTCTGGTCAGTGTGGCAAAGTTTGGTAGCATAGTGCAAAGCTAATTAAACCATGTGGGTAGTTCATAATCGGGTACAAGCTTCTGTAGGGAGAAGGCATGGAACATTTTTT
Organism: Squalus acanthias; assembly: GCA_030390025.1. NCBI lineage: Eukaryota > Metazoa > Chordata > Chondrichthyes > Squaliformes > Squalidae > Squalus > Squalus acanthias. The sequence goes on from CM059434.1 coordinate 114,519,275, forward strand.
GATCATAGATGACAAGGTTCATTTACAAGAATTTCTATTAGACCCATTGAGAGAATGCGATTATATGAAAGTACAAAAATCACTCTCTCTTACATACATACGAAGACCAAAATCCAAATAGTACAAGAAAGCCATTAAATCTGTCGATGTTCTCTCTGATTAGTTATCATGTCAGCCTTTCATTCAAAATTGTACTCATGAGGTTGCTTAACTGATGGTTTATCCTCTGAACTGCATAATTGATACTAGACAATGACTTCTCAACATCAACTAATAGCCAAGATTGTGCCATAGAGGCAGTCACAAAAGTTATCATAGGATCTCTTGTAGCTAAAGAAATAGTGACCGACAGTTCACAAATAGCAACTGAGGAACATGCGACCAGTGGCACCTTGGAGCTTCTATCTCCCTTATTCACCCTAGAATAAAACACAACCTAGCTATACCTTCATGAGGCAAATATAGGGGTGATTCTGCAATCCTAGAGTTGCAATTAAAGCAATTTTCCATTAAGCTCAGCCCCCAGCTGTATTTCTAAAATTTCATACATTTAGAATTATTGGACTGGATTTTCCTTCTAGCAGTGGAGTATCAGCAGGATCTGCCTTATCACAACTCTGACCACTTTGTCTGGGCTGGGGTTCATTGGCCACGCAGAGCCATCTCTCGGTTCGATTCCTGCTGCCAAGAGGGAGCCCATTGGAGCTGAAGAGGCAGGTGAGGGAGTGAGCACCACAAGAGGTGGTGAGGGACCTTGAGGAGAACAGAAAAGCACCAAGGAAAGCTGGGCCGTAGCCTCGCCTAGAAATTGGATATATCTTTAATTTGATATTTTTTAAGTATATAACGTTTCTAACTAATATATATTTATGTGGAATCGTATACAATTAAATATTTTGATACATGTAAAATTATACATAGTTGCATATATTTATACGATTTGATGTATTTTAGGTAATGTATGTTTCCAATATTTCCATATGAGCAGCTATCTATTCTGTATATTCCGGATACTCGTCAGGCAGGGAGATTTATTCCTACACTGCCGTGGGTGAGTAACTAAATTTAGTCAGTTACGTACTCGATTATTTCCTTGTGAATTTTTATCTTTGAGAAATGCCAAGGAAGATCTGCTAATTAGACAACAGCATTGATAACAAGTACAATCTTCCTCGACAAATTAACAATTGAAGAATGGCCAATCATTAATCTTGGGAATCTGTCCTTAAATTATCAAGCAACATATATAAAATATTTACTGGCTTTCCACCACAACTCAAAATTTTAACAGTTCATTTCCACATATTTTAGTACTGTTCAGCTCACTAACGGAACGGTATGTGACACACAACAAGCCTTTCTTTAATGTATGCAGGTAAATGTAACCTCATTAAAACAACATGACAGAATCACCAAGGGATCCTCAGTCTTCAATCTCCCTCCTCACAGCTGCTCCTACTCTGCTGCCGTAATCGCGTCGGAAATGCGGCGGAATCCCTGTCTGTGTGCACAAATGGGATTTCCGCCACAGTTCTGGCGATAGAGCAGGACGAGCGCCAAGGAAATTCCCGTCTATGCTTTTTTTAAAGCATGGATTATTTCTGAAATGGGGCTTTTTTGGCTCTGAAAATGATGCAATGTATCATGCAATCCACTCACATACATAGCCAGTGGCAGCCTTGCAATAAAAAGAATAAACGGCAAATGCTGGAAATCTGAAACAGAATAGTTAATGCATTTTTCGTAACTGGAATGGAAAACTGAAATAGACATACAATATAAGAGCAAGGAGGTTATGCTAGAACTGTATAAAACACTAATTAAGCCACAGCGAGAGTACTGCGTACAGTTCTAGTCACCACATTACAGGAAGGATGTGATTGCACTAGAGGGGGTACAGAGGAGATTTACGAGGATGTTGCCAGGCCTAGAGAATTTTAGCTATGAGGAAAGATTGTATAGGCTGGGGTTGTTTTCTTTGGAACAGAGGAGGCTGAGGGGAGACTTCATTGAGGTGTATAAAATTATGAGGGGCCTAGTTAGAGTGGAGAGGAAGGATCTATTTCCCTTAGCAAAGAGGTCAATAACCAGGGGGCATAGATTTAAAGTAATTAAAGGATTAGAGGGGAGTTGAGGAGAATTTTTTTCACCCAGAGGGTGGTGGGGGTCTGGAACTCACTGCCTGAAAGGGTGGTAGAGGCAGAAACCCTCATCACATTTAAAAAGTGCTTGGATATGCATTTGAAGTACCATAACCTGCAAGGCTATGGGCCAAGAGCTGGAAAGTGGGATTAGGCTGGATAGCTTTTTTCGACCGGCACAGACACAATGGCCTGAATGGCCTCCTTCTGTGCCATAAATTTCTATGATTCTATGATGAAGGAGCACTTTAGTAGAAACAGGAAAAAGGGAGGCATGAGTAACAAGTCAATAATATAACCCAGTCACCAAGAGGAACTGAATGGGTTGAGCACACTGCTACCTGCTTAAAATAAAAGCATAAAATTAATATAAAAGATCATCGCAATAAAACAATGTAAAGACATTAAAAAAAGGACGCATAATTGGCCCACAGTTGCTAATGTTTGGATGTTAAGCTAGATATTTTCTCAGTTCAGTGCACCCTATGATCCAGAGCCCATCCTTTTCTTCCCACTATCTAGTTTAACGGCATTATGACCCAGGGATTGTAACAGAGAAGATTTACTGCTACTGTAATATCACTCGCTCAACCGTACGTGTTCTGTCTTTACAGAAGGTGGGCTGAAAAGCAGTCGAGCGAGAAAAAACAGAATCCAAATCAACAAACTGGTTTATTTTTACAGAGAATTAAATGAATGAAGAGAATATTTGGTGAGATCTATCACTTCACTACACCCATGACAAAAATAACAATATACAGTTCCACTGCCTCTCTGGGTGAAAGCCCATTATCAAGCTAGCTATTCCTAAGCTGACTGGTTATGGTAAATCTGTTCTAAGGCCTCAAACATTAACCCAACTTTCCTTTCTCCACAGATACTGCCTGACTTGCTGAGTGTTTCCAGCATTTGCTGTGTTTATTTCAGATTTCCACCATCTGTAGTATTGGAATTGTTGCCTGACCAGCCTGTGAGTGACAAGGAAATAGCACAGAAATATCTCAGAGTCCCTCAATCCGTATGGAAGCTTTTCCTGTGGTTATTAATCTATATTCAGGGATTTAGTGTTGATTAGAATTTACAACACTGTAACATGCACTTGGTGCAGGGGGAGGAGCAGGTTTGTGTTCTTTATGTTCTTCTCAGACAGGTAAACTCCCCTCCTAAATCCCTCCACTCTCCCTCTCTGAGTCAGTCTAGATTGGGCTTTAAGTTTGCCCAACAGCTGCCATCTTACCTTAACGAACTGTAGCTGTTAATATTACAATCTTAAAATAGATCATCAGGTTCTGAAAATGCACACAACTGATTATTCTTTTTTGCTTTTTAACATGTAATATTATCCATGTAAACTTGAAATGTAAAATACATGTACTTTTATCAGGACACTGGAAGTGAACTAAAACTAATCATATTTTATTTTGGTGCAAGAACACTAGTGTCAGCCCCAGGGACTCAAGTCAATTAAGTTCAAGGTAATAAACTGCCTAAGACACTCGGCCTCCAGTCCAGTCTAGTTTAATGACATTTCCTGTGTAATTAGTTAAATCCACTGTGCTTACTTCACATTGCATGCACTGTGTCAGCTCATAGATGTCCTAGGCCTTTAATACATAGCAAAAGGCTTTACCACAAGCTGTACTGCAGGCAGGCGTAAGAGAAAAAACTCCAAGTGACATAATAGAGGCTGGCAGCTGATTCAGAACTTGAAAGTGCTGAGCCTTTTCTGCTTTATAGGAGATTACAGGAAAGGAAGTTTCACCCACAGGGAATATTAATGCCACACTGATCACTTCTGTAACAAACAACTAAAAAGCTTGTTTTTAGATGGCTCAGCTATTTTTAACGATGGATTAAATCCCACATGAATTTCATGATGATATTAGAAAACCTTTTGAGTGTAACAGGAGGTAAAATCTATTCAGGTAAAATAAATAGCTCAAAATTAGAATTGGGTTTAACAGTGAGACATAGGGTCGCATTCCTAAAGATTTAATGAGGGGCTACCCCATCAATCTCAGTTAAACACAAATTTAATTGCGGTTTTTGCCGCACTTCTGGCCAAGTTACGGTGGCAGAGCGGGAATACATCTGAGGAAATTTCCAGTCAAAGTTCCTGCTACAGCAATGGAGCACTTCAGTGAGACACACACGGTGGTTGTGGAGGATCGGTTCACCACTCATTCAGCTGCATGTACGAGAGGGAAGGGTAAAATTGTTGGGTGGCCTCCTGCTCGTTTCGCTATAGCATACTTCCTAGTATTGTTTAAACTACGCAAGGGTAGGAATAGACTGGATGTTTGGCAGTTCTTCTCTTTCCCAGAGTGCAGTGAGCCTCTAGAGTGTGTTACCGGCTGGTGCGGTGGGCGCTGACTCTCTACCTTCGAGAGGGAGCTGGAACGGTTCCTGACTGGGGCTGAGATCGCATCATATCAAAGGTCAGTGTTTTATAGACAACACTTGGTCGATGTTTCGATTGCCTGAGGGGGCTGGAAATGAATTTTCCTGAGTATTTTTTTCCCTTATTGGCCCCGGGTTTCATCTCTATTTCTTTGGCCTCTCCCAGGAGATTACATGGTTGCGGGGGGAGAGAGATTGGGGATTGGTGGGGGGGGGGGGGGGAAGGGAGGAGGTGTTTAGTTACGATGCTCCAGTCATCGTGGTGTGGAGCGGGCTTGATGAACCAGCTGGTCTTTTCCTACCCGTCAATTCTGTATGTTCAGCCAAACAATGGAACTGTAAAAAGCTGCCCATGGTTTGGGCGTTCCCACAACTGCTACACAGTCAAATTTAATTTAAATCATAATGTTAAACATTTTCTCCTGCAGAGAGCTCATTTCAGCAGTTTTATTTCAATTTAGTGTGCCTCCAAAAACAATATGGCTACGGTGTCCGACCATCTGTCTCCCGGCAATACCACCAAAATCTAATATTCCCTGAATCACACTATTCACTCAAGCCCCATGGAGCCAAACTGCTGAAATCAGCAGCTCAGAATCCACCAAGTTTTCACTTCAGAAGTCCAGCGTTGTTCTGGACAGTGACCTCTGTTCTCAACCCAACTCAGTTATGCATCCTCTTCCTTCTGCTAGCTGAAGCAATGCTTTATCTGAGGAGTCACCGAGAGTGTTTCATTGAAGGGCACAACTTACAACCTCGATAAGACTATGGCTTCAAATAGTGACTTTTCTCCCCCATTATATTCCCATCAGGTGCTTTGCACCCTGAGCCTGCACTGTGATAAAGTTCCAAAGGAGGTTTGTGGCAAAGGTATATATTGAATTATTAGTTGGGGAAGAACAATGACTGATGAAAATGTTTTTGAACCATCACAGGAAAAGAGATGAGACCAATACAAAAATGACATACTGAGGGCACATTATTCGGGAGTCACAAGGGTCGTCGCTGTCTGGAAGAATTAAAGGTAACAGATCAAGAGACAGGCAGAGAACAGCAATGGAAAGCTGTAACATCAGGGGCTGATACAATCCAACTATACAAATGCTGGAAACACTCAGCAGGCCAGGCGTTCTGACGAAGGATCACAGACCTGAAACGTTAACTCTGTTTCTCTCACCACGGATGCTGCCTGGCCTGCTGAGTGTTTCCAGCATTTTCTGTTATTTCAGATTTCCAGCATCCGCAGTATTTTGCTATTGTATACAAAGACTGGAAACAAGTTGTCAACCTTGCATGAGTTCCCTAAATCTCAGTTTGGCACATCCAGTTATTTCCTGTCTAGTCTGAATTTTAGCTCAGCAAAGGTTGACAAATTAACTTGACTGATACGGACATCATCAATGGCCTTTAGGGTTGAAATAACCTTTCCACAACCTTTATTAAAGATAAACTGCAATGCCATAAAATTAATAAAGACTTAGTGACATCAGCACATTACCACACCGCAGACAAGGAAGGTGCAGGAAAGCTCGGTGAAAGAAAGACTCTCCTATTTATCAACTTTATTCAAGAATAGAAATGAGACTTTTCATAATGAATAGTATTTCAGTTTCCCAAAGGTACCATTTCTGTATTTTAATTTGTCAATTTAAATCTTCCTGTGGCCCAGGGTCTATTACAACTTTAATCATACCAGGCTTATAGCAACCAATAGATACAGGACGTTGATTACAGTCACAGTTGAACCAGATTAGGAATTATATTAAAAACTGCTGAATTTAAGAGGTCCTTTTGAGAGTTCCCGGATAGCTCAAAAGGGGTCATTTTACAGTTTTGCTTTCCCGGTGGGGAGTCTTTCTTGCCAAGATTGTATATCGGAAATTCTGATGTGCCCTGTGCTTGATTTTCTGAGCACTGTTTTGTATGGTTGGAAAATAATGCGCAGCAAATGCCTGAATTTCCATTGTGAGCTCGACTACCATCAGTAGTTCTACTACAACAACAACAACATCACAAAGCACTTCACTGAGGCATAAAAAATGGGTGCCGGAAGCCGGAAGAGAGGTGACCAAAGGCTTGGTCAAAGAGGTGGGTTTTAAGGAGGGCTTTAAAGAAAGAGAGGGAGAGAGGAGGGATTTAGGGAGAGAGTTCCAAACAGGAGGCCTAGACAGCTGAAAGTATCACCAATGGTGGGGCGAAGTGTGGGAGGAATGTACCGAGGAATGGAGCGTTCTAACTGGGGGACGGTTGTAGGGCTGCAGGAGGTTCCAGAGATAGGAAGGGACGAGGCTATGAAGGGTTTTCAACACAAGGATGGAAATGTTAAATTTGAGGCATTGGGGGGACCAGGAGCCAATGTAGGGGATAGGGGTGATTAATGAGCGGGACTTGGCATGGAATAGAATATCGGCAATAGTGTTTTGGATGAGCTGAAGTTTACGGAGGGTGAAGGATGGGAGGCTGGGTGGAGGGCATTGGAATAGTCGAGTCGAGAGGCGACTAAGGCACGGATGGGGTGTCAGTTGGGTACGAATGGAAGCGGGTGAGGTTAGAGAGGTGGAAATAGATGGTCTTTGTGATGGAGAGGGTATGGGGTGGCATGCTCAACTTGTGGTCAAATAGGACATAAACATTGTGAACAGTCTGGTTCAGATTGTGAAAATGGCCGAGGAGAGGGATGGAATTGGTGGCTATGGTACAGAGTTTGTTACAGGGGCTGAAGACAATGGCTAGAGTCTTCCCCGTGTTGGATTGGAGGAAATTCCGGCTCATCCAAGACTGGATGTCAAGAAGCCATTGCTGGAGATGCTCTGGCCATGATCAGAATGATGAGTGGAAATAAGCGAGGGCAGTCCCACTGAGCTGGACAGCGGAGGAGAGGCATTGGAGGAGGATGGTGTGGCCGACCGAGTCAAGGGCTGCAGAGAGGTTGAGGAGGATGATGAGCCAAAATGCATCATGGTCACAGTCACAGAGGATGTCATCTGTGATTTTGGTTAGGGCTATTTTGGTGCTGTGACAGGGGTGGAATCCTGATTAGAAAGGTTCAAACATGGAGTAGTCGGGTAAGGAGTTGGGGGAGGGATGACAAAGTTCCTTTTACAACAGCAACATTTGATATTTCTGCTACAAGGTGTTAACACTGAATGAAGAAAATGTCCTCTAAAATTCACTGTAGTAACCTCGAATGGTTGAGTAAAATGTGCACGCGATGGCTTCTATACCTTTTCCAACTAGAATTGTTCTAATAGAGAATGACCATAAGCCCATAGAGAAAAATGCAATAGATTTTTTCCTTTGCAGATGTGACTGTTTGACTCTCTCGTGCATCAACAGACTCGTCATCTACCTTATGCAATAGTTCTCTACAGAGTAACTATGACAACCGAGTTAATACGCTTGCAGTAAAATACTGCTGCCATCAACTTAAAATGCTGCCTCTGCACCATTCCTTCAAGAATGAGAACAGTTTCCAGTATTACTGTATTTGAATAAAATATATCAAAATCCAGCCCTCAGAGTACAAATCAATAACACAATCAGAATGCTGTCTATATAGCCAATACCAGTTACAATGCTCAAACTGTATACTGTTCCGGCCAGACCACATTTTGAGTAGTGTGGCCAATTCTGGTTACAGAAACACATGGAAGACGTATATGCATACAAATCGTTGAAGGTGCCAGGACAAGTTGAAAAGGCTGTTAAAAAAGCATACGGGATCCTTGGCTTTATTAATAGAAGCATAGGGCTGGATTTTCATTGACACGTGGAGGCGGGTTTGGAGGCGTGTTGGGGGTTAAAATTGCAAAAACTGGCGGGCGGGCACACGTCCGCCTCCACGCAATTTTCATTAAATCGTGTCTGCTGGTCCCGACTCCGTCCCGCCTTTCAGAGGCGGGAATAGGCTGTTAAGGCCCTTAACAAGCACTAAATTGGCTCTATAATGCTATTTTGAAAGGCCTTTGTGATTTTAACCCTTGTTCTACGTGAAGCACGCCTGTTCTGAACCACGATTGTGAAACCTGGCGGGAGCACATTTGGATATGGATAGTTGACGCTGGCTGGCTGGCTGGCTGGCTATGGGGATGCATATATGGATGAATGGAGAGGAGACATATCTGGGAGTGGTGGTGTAAAAATATCTGGGAGCAGACTTAGGGCTGCTGCTTATTTTGCAGGTCCTCTCACAGCAAAGGCCAGGCAGTGTTTGAAGACCTTCAATGCAGCAGCAATGATGACATCATCAAAGGCGACTTTCAGACTGAAAACACTAATTGGTTCATGGGTTCCCACATGCCTGAACTCAATTGCCCAATTAGATGAAAATTGCATCAATCTCCCACATCCAATTGCAGTCGGGTGGATAACACGAAAAGTGGATGACACGACCGCAACCCGCCCCAGTATCAAAATCCAGCCCAGGCTGCAAGATTCTCAGTTCAGCTCAGCTCAGTTCAGTTCAGTTCAGTTCAGCTTGGTGCTGTGTGAACGGGTGAGCTCCACACCCATGGCTGCTTGCGGGGAATGCTAGTATGGAGGGCCCAGTGCAGAAGGCCCGGGGAGGAAAGGCTGAGAGATTCTCAACTCAGTGCTGTGTGAACGGGCTGCTCCACACCCTGGCTGCTCGCGGGGAATGCCGGTGCGGAGGGCTCGGTGCAGAAGGCCCAAGGTGGAAGACCCGGAGGAGAGTGGCCCAGGCGGGGGGCCCAGGACGGGGCGGCTGGTCGGCAGACGTGGAGTCGGGAGATGCGGTTGGTGAGCATTGCTGCACTGGTTCTGAAAGTTGCAGAATGGTTTCGGGCCTGAATGAGTTCCAGCGGCCCAGCATCTGCTCTGTCTGGCGGCAGCTGTGAGGCTTTTTCTTGGTCATGAGACCGGTTTATGCGTCGCCATATTGGTGGAGGAAAGATAAACTGTTTCCATCTGTAATGTGGCGCGTGAGCGGTTACAAGATGGAAAATATGAATGGTTAAAAGACGGAAAATAAAAGGAAAGTAAAAGACAAAGCAGAGTAATATCGGTAAGGAATGATGAGTATTCTTTGATGGTTGGGTCCTGTGAGCGATAACAGCAAGCAGAAGAAGATTTGAGTGTTCGGTCTTTTTACGGGATTTCAGGAAGTGGATGGCTTCTTTTTCCGTGGAAGGGCTGAAGACTGTGGACAAGGACTATGACTTTACATGGTTCGACAACATCAAATGGTGAGTTAATGGATTGCCAATAGGACTGGCGTAGAACTGGTATTTAATTGTTTTGTTGGGAAGGTTTCAGGTTTTCTGTTTGAAAGCAGTTTACTTGAAGCTTAATTGATTTTCTGATAAGGATTGTGGGAATTTGCACATGGTGATGTATTGGTGGTTATGTAGGAATTTACTTTGAGGTTATTGTCTAGTGTTGGTGTGTTTGAAAAGATAAAGTAAATTAATATTGGTAATTTATTGAACGAACGGACGCTCGAGTGAACGAACGGACGAACGATTCGAACGAACGCATTCATGCATATTGGAACTTACACTCGATCGAACGAATAATCACTTGTGCAGTGATAGAACGAACGATTCGAGCGAACGCACGCAGGCACGCACTTAGACAAATGATACGCACGCACGCATTCATACATATTGGAACTTACGCTCGATCGAACGAACGAACGAACGAACGCTTGAATGAACGAACGAACAATTGAATGAATGATCGAATGAACAATGCCAGTAGGACTGGCATAAAACAGGGTTTTTTTTCCTTGGTTTATTGGAATAAGTGTTATTTGTAGCATTTAATTGGATTATGATGGTGCTATGTGTTTGTACACTGTGGTGTTGAAATGGTTTTTGTTTTATGTGGAGTTAACTTTGAGATTTATTATTTTAAATCTAAAAAGTTGTGTGGTATTGTTTAAGAGTATTTGTACTGTAAACATTATTGATTATTTGTAAAATTAATCATTGCATTTATATTAACTATAAGGCTGTTTTTTAGGCTTCATTTTTTGCTGTGATGGATGAATGTAATGGATTTACTATGTAATGGATTTACTATGTAACTGATGAGTTGTATAAGTATTATTTGAATAAAATATATCAAAATCCAGCCCTCAGAGTACAAAGCAAGGAAGTTATGCTAAACCTTTATAAATCACTGGTTAGGCCTCCGTTGAAGTATTGTGTTCAATTCTGGGAACTACACTTCAGGAAGGATGTCAAGCTCTTGCAGAGGAGATTTACTAGAATGGTGCCAGGGATGAGGGACTTCAGATATGTGGAGAGACTGGAGAAGCTGGGATTGTTCTCCTTACAACAGAGAAGGTTAAGAGAAGATTTAATAGAGGTGTTCAAAATCATGAATGATCTTGATAAGAGTAAGTAAAGAGAAACTGTTTCCAGTGGCAGAACGGTCAGTAACCAGAGGACACAGATTTAAAGTGATTGGCAAAAGAATCAGAGGCGACATGAGGAAAAATGTTTTACTCAGCGAGTTGTTGTGATCTGGAATGCGTCGTCAGAAAGGGCGGTGGAAGCAGATTCAATAATAACATTCAAAAGGGAATTAGTTAATTACTTGAAGGGAAAAAAATACAGGGCTATGAGGAAAGAGTGGGACTAATTGGCTAGCTCTGCCAAAGAGCCGGCACGACGGGCCGAATGGCCTCATTCTGTGCTGCATCATTCTATGATTGTATGATTTAAGCTCTGGAAGCAGTCCAGAGATGAGCTGCAAGGCTGATCCCTAGTGTCGGAGATCTGAGTTATGAGGAAAAACTGCAGTTACCCGAGATTTTCAGGTTTGAAAGGAGACAAATAAGAGATAATCGCAGTATAATATAGCAAATTATAAAGAATGGTAAATGTGGAAGACTGCTTCAAACTTAACTGTATGAGTAGAGCAAGGGGGCATAGAATCAAACTAGTAAAAGGGAAATTTAAGACAGGAAGTTCTTCACTCAGAGTGATCAACACATGGAATGGACTTCTGTCTCGAGGAGTAGAGGCAAGAACTGGGAATAATGGAAGAAACAATTAGAGGCCATTATGGGGTGACTGTAGAGTCCTTTGCTGGATGAATGAGCTAAGATGAGATGAATAGCTGTTATCATCTGTCTCTGCCTTGAAAACTACTCATTTAATACAATGGGCGTGGCTCAGGAGGAGAGTGAGCCTGTTTCTCCCAGGGCCGTTTTCAGCAATTGTCAGGTAAACCTCACCTGGAATCGCTGCTGCCATCACAATTCTCCATTCAAATCAAGATAAAGGCAAAAGAAAAACACACCAATAATGTTTTTTTTAAAAGAAAACATTAAAATAAACGAACATATCAAGAACAACCACTTCAAAAGTTTTATTCATAACCCTGAATGTCACATGTCTTCATAGTCCTCCATGCAACTGCCATATTCCTTCTCAATGACGCAGACAAATATAACAGTTTTTTTTTAAAATGTCTTACCTGTTGCATAAGTAGAACACTTCGCAGGTCTGTTGGGTGAGACTACATGTACATAAGTTGTGGAGTTGACTGGATCTCATGTGCTTCCAACTTTGTCACTCATGTTATACAACCAGGTGCCCTTATTTTAAATGTGCCTCAATGGGGAAAGATTTCCTCTCTGCACTCGGTGCAACAAAATCATAAATGCATTCTTTAAAAACCCATTTATAATTTTGTTGCACAGGCATACAAAAAAATTCCATCCTTATAAACCTTAAGCAGGAACAAGAGATAATGTGGAGTAGTCTTTATAAAACCTTTATAGTGAACCTTTATAAAAACACAGGTTCAGTCTCAACTGGAGTATTGTGTCCAATTCTGGGCACCACACTTTAGGAAGGATGTGAAGGCCTTAGAGAGGGTGCAGAAAAGATTTACAAGAATGATTCCAGGGATGAGGGACTTCAGTTACGTGGATAAACTGGAGAAATGGGGTTGTTCTCCTTCGAGCAGAGAAGGTTGAGAGGAGATTTGATAGAGGCGTTCAAAATCATGAGGGGTCTGGACAGAATAGATAGAGAGAAACTGTTCCCATTGGCGGAAGGGTCGAGAATCAAAGGACACAGATTTAAAGTGATTAGCAAAAGATCCAAAGACAACATGAGGAAAAACTTTTTTACGCAGCGACTGGTTAGGATCTGGAATGCTCTGCCTGAAAGGGTGGTGGAGGCAGGTTCAATCGTGGCTTTCAAAAGGGAATTGGATAAGTACCTGAAGGAAAAAATTTGCAGGGCTACGGGGAAAGGGCGGGGGAGTGGGACTAGCTGAAGTTCTCTTGCAGAGAGCTGGTACGAGCTCGACGGGCCGAATGGCCTCCTTCTGTGCTGTAACCATTCTATGATTCTGTGATTCTATGATAGTCAAGAATCCTCTGTCCTCTGGGGAGAGAATGTGTATAATACTATACGTCTCAGGCTACAACAGTTTGGGGAAATAGGGCCAACCATTCCTTCCGGATTACGTGCAAAGGTTAGGTTAAACAAAATAAAGAGTGGGAAAATAGGCAGAGCAGTACATTCCATAAACTGGACAGGACAGTGCAACAATGATGTCATTCAGCAATATTCATTAAATAGTTCACTGATTTTCATCATTTCAAACTCTTGCTGTTAATAAAGTTCGTTACATAATGTAACAATTCAGAATGGATGAGGGGTGCGAGAGAGAGGAAATCAGGCTTAAATCAATCATGGATATTCAATAATAGGATGTTTAATATAAAATCTAATATTAAAGATAACTTTAATTTGTGCTATTTTGGGTGTGGAGTGGAGCTGAAAGGGATAAGTAATTTGTAAATGAGACAGATATGGAAAGCTAGTTAAAATTTAGAGAAAATTGCTGCAAATGTATTTGAGCACCATGAACTATTGTCTCAGTTCTTGAAACCAGGCTTCTCTGTTGAAATTTACTGGGAGATTCAGAATTGGGCAGATAAAGGAGATCATACTCGGGTGGACAGGGGATTGCCAATATAAAATATTTCACCCATTTATACAACAGAAGAAGTCAATGTAAAACTCTCTTGTTATAATCTCTCCCCTCACATCTTGGACTCATGTTGCTGCCATTAGGTGATGTCAGAACCATCAGCAAGAGTAGTTCTCAAACATAGCGAAGACATCTCATGCAAATTAGTTTATTTAGGTACATTTAAATATTACAGATCTGGCTTCCCTTGGAGTGCTGACAGAAAAAGGAAACTGCGAGAGCTTTCTGGAGGAAATATTGGGCAGGACGGTAGGGCTACCTTCAAGTTTTTAGAATTTATGCCAAGGGATCTTTATGGTTCACTAAGATGCGTTAACTCAATTTAACATCTGACCTGAAGGGCAGTGTATTTAACTCTGTTGTACTTCCCTAACACAGGCACGAAGGCATCCGTATCAAATCAAAACTTCCGCACAGGGCTTGAGCCTGAAACGTTCTAGGATATTAATTGAGGCTCTAATCCAAGTTATTGCTCAGAACATATTTCCTAAAATTGCAAATACAAAGAGCAAGTAGTTAAATGCCTTTTCCATATTGCAAAATACTCCAGTGACGAGGCTTATCAATTCCTCTGCTGTGTCACAAGGGCCAGAAAATGCCTCAGATTGTCTCATCCTTATTTTAAGAAATCATACTCTTTTACAACAACAAATTGCACTTGTATCACACTTTTAACATGCAAAACATCCTAAGGCCTTTCACGAGTGGAAATGGACAGGGAAATGGAAACTAAGCTATGGAGGGAGAGGTTAGATGGGGTAACTCAATGTCTGGTCCAAAATATGGGTTTTGAGATGGATTTTGAGGGAGGAGGGGGAGGTAGAGAGGTGATGGGGTTTAGGGAGGGTGTTCTGGAGAATAAGGCCAAGGTGGCTGTAGACAATGCCACCAATGGGTGGTGCAAAGAGAGGTGGGGGGGGGGGACTCAGAGAAAGCCAGAGTCAGAGTCTCAAAGACAAGAAGAGAGGGGGAATATAAGGTTTGAGAACGTTGCAGAGGATGGGCACAACCACAGAGAGATGTGAAGGTGAGGGTGATGAATTTACATTTAAATATGTTGGGGGACAGAGATTCAATGTAGGTCAATGAGGATTTGGCGTTGGGCAAGTAGGACTTAGTATGGGATAGAATATTGGGGGTGGAGGGGGGCTGAGTTTTGGATTAGTTCTTAAAGATACGAGACTTTGATACTTGGACATATCCAGTACATGTGTCACGGCTCTTAGCTAATTTATGGGATGCGCTGTTAAAAATTCAGTTGTGGTTAATTAATACGGTTACGTGTGAGTTGTTTATCAATGGTGCAAAAATTACTTGAGCATTAGTCAAGTGAATAGTTTACTGAGTGAGGTCCAAATATCTCAGAAGTCAAAGAGTTAACAGGCTGAACAACATAGCATAGCTAAAACTAAAGCTACTCATTTTATATTTGTTTCTCGTAAGACACAGTGCAGTTTCACTGTTCTAATATCCTGTTATGATCTCAAATGGAAGTCAAAAAACTGAACATAATTGGATAATGCAGCCACAATTTATGACAATACATAATGAATTAAATCAATAAAATAACGTGAAAGAAATCCACTTTGGTTCCATCTATTCCAAATGATGTGAATTCAGAGCTCCCGCCATCGATGGTGATGATTCCAAATACAGGTCTCATGGTGGTAAAACCAACATGCTTGCTGGCAGCTTGCCTGCCTCAGACCCTCGCAATAAACAAATCGAAACCACTCTACTACCTTAAAATGACCTTCTGATCATTTTGAAGTCAAGAGTTTAAAGCCAAGATGACAAAAGAAAAGTGGAAAGTATGACAGAAGAAATTGTGCAAAGCCTCGTTCCCTTTGCAGAGAATCTGGCATGGAAGATAGTGCACCAATTTACTGTTGAGTAAAAGAGAGCATTGGAAAATCAGGAACCCAGCAAATCGGCTGAGGAATCCTCTGCGTCGAAATCTCCAATCTGCACTCCTGTGCCAGGAGTGAAGCCCCAAAAGGGCCAGAAATTCAGGTCTCCACGGGTGAGTACGCGCTGGGTACTCACCCGTAGACCCAACGAAAGTGCCAGTTTCGCGTATGCACTGCGCATGCGCTGGAAACCGGAACTTCCGTTCTCCTGAAGGAAGGGGTTCAGAGGTCGAACGCGTGCGCCGGAGAGGCAGCGCGCACGCAGCGAACTTCGGTTTTTTTTTCCGGTTTCTCCGTGAGGGTAAGTACGGAGAAGCTGCGCGGGGAAAAAGGAGGCGCAAGGCCTGCTTTTAACAAGGTAAGTGGTGAATTAAGTACAATTTAAACATTTTTTCAACAGGTTTATCTTTTTTACATACTTTAAAGAAAGGTAAGTTAATTTTTAGCACTGTTAAAAAGTGTAATTAATTTTTTCAAAAATTTTTATTTTTGTTTAAGTAGTTAATTTATGTAATTTATAGTTATTTTAAAAATGTGATTTTTTATTTTTTATTTGAAGTTTTAGTGAGGTTTTGGGGCCGATCTCTATTCACAGAGGCGGCGGACCTGGGTGGAGCGGCTGCAGCGAGGCGGAGGACTTAAGAGGCGGCGGCGACCAGGTAGGCCCACAGAGGCTTTTAAAGTGCGGGACGCAGTGGTTGCTGGGTAGGTGATTAATTTTTACCTGTATATAAGTTGGGCGGTTCCTAAACCCGAGACACTACACTTGTAGTGTCCCCCACCCTTCCTCCTCCTCTAACCTAAAGGAGGTGAGTGACTATCAGGTAAGCTCTTTTTTGTTCTAGTTTAATCTGCAAGTTAGCTGGAGGGGATGGCAGGGGAGGCAGTGAAATGTTCCTCCTGCAGAATGTTTGAGGTGAGGGACGCCGTAGGTGTCCCTGCTGATTACACCTGTGGGAAGTGCACCCATCTCCAGCTTCTCGAAAACCGTGTTAGGGAACTGGAGCTGGAGCTGGATGAACTTCGGATCATTCGGGAGGCAGAGGAGGTCATAGATAGAAGCTTCAGGGATGTAATTACTCCAAAGCATGAAGATAGATGGGTGACGGTGAGAGGGGCTAGGAGGAAGCAGTCAGTGCAGGGATCCTCTGTGGTCGTTCCCCTCAGTAACAGGTATACCGCTTTGAATACTGTTGAGGGGGACGACTTACCAGTGGTAAGCCACGGTGACCGGATCTCCGGCGCTGGGTCGGTCCCTGTGGCTCAGAAGGGAAGGGGGGAGAGCAGGAGAGCAATAGTTATTGGGGACTCAATAGTCAGAGGGACAGATAGGAGGTTCTGTGGCAGCAAAAGAGACTCACGGATGGTATGTTGCCTCCCGGGTGCCAGGGTCCGTGACGTCTCGGACCGTGTTTTCAGAATCCTCAAAGGGGAAGGGGAACAATCACAAGTCGTGGTACACATCGGTACCAACGACATAGGTAGGAGAAGGGACGGGGATTTAAAACAGGAATTTAGGGAGCTAGGTTGGAAGCTGAGAGCCAGTACAAACCATGTTGTAATTTCTGGTTTGTTGCCGGTGCCACGTGCTAGCGAGTTGAGGAACAGGGAGAGAGTGCAGATAAACACGTGGCTGCAGGGATGGTGTAGGGGGGAGGGTTTCAGTTATGTGGATAATTGGAGCACATTCTGGGGAAGGTGGGACCTGTACAAACAGGACGGTTTGCACCTGAACCAGAGGGGCACCAATATCCTGGGAGGGAAATTTGCTACGGCTCTTCGGGGGGGTTTAAACTAATTTGTCAGGGGGATGGGAAAAAGGGGTGTAGTCCACGAGCCAGTGGTGAGTGTAGGGAGGTACTGAGGAGGGTATCAAGGTCGCAGGAATGTACCGGCAGACAGGAAGATGGCTTGAAGTGTGTCTACTTCAATGCAAGGAGCATCCGGAATAAGGTAGGAGAACTTGGAGCGTGGATTGGTACTTGGGACTACGATGTGGTGGCCATTACGGAGACATGGTTCGAACAGGGACAGGAATGGTTGTTGGAAGTTCCGGGGTATAGATGTTTCAGTAAGAGTAGGGAAGTTGGTAAGAAAGGTGGAGGAGTAGCATTGTTAATCAAGGATAGTTTAACAGCGGCAGAAAGGCAGTTCGAGGGGGATCTGCCGTCTGAGGTAATATGGGCTGAAGTTAGAAATAGGAAAGGAGCGGTCACGTTGTTAGGAGTTTTCTACAGGCCCCCAAATAGTAATAAAGATGTGGAGGAAGAAATTGCAAAGCAGATTATGAATAGGTGTGGAGGTCACAGAGTAGTTGTCATGGGTGACTTCAACTTTCCAAATATTGATTGGAACCTTTATAGGTCAAACAGTTCGAATGGGATAGTTTTTGCACAGTGTGTGCAGGAGGGTTTCCTGACACAATATGTGGATAGGCCGACAAGAGGTGGGGCCACGTTGGATTTGGTACTGGGTAATGAACCGGGCCAAGTGTTTGATTTGTATATGGGAGAGCACTTTGGAGATAGTGACCACAATTCGGTAACTTTCACTATTGCAATGGAGAGGGATAGGGCCATACGGCAGGGCAGGGTTTATAATTGGGGGAGGGGTAATTATGATGCGATTAGGCAAGAATTAGGGAGTATAAGATGGGAACAGAAACTATCAGGGAAAGGCACAAACGAAAAGTGGTGCTTTTTCATGGAGCAATTACTGCGTGTCCTTGATAGGTATGTCCCTGTCAGGCAGGGAGGAAATGGCCGAGTGAGAGAACCATGGTTCACAAAAGAGGTTGAATGTCTAGTCAAGAGGAAAAAGGAAGCGTATGTAAGGATGAGAAAACAAGGTTCAGTTGGGTCGATTGAGGGGTACAAGGTAGCAAGGAATGAGCTAAAAAAAGAGCTTAGGTGAGCTAGGAGGGGGCATGAGAAGTCCTTGGCGGGTCGGATCAAGAAAAACCCCAAGGCTTTTTACTCTTATGTGAGAAATAAAAGAATGACCAGGGTGAGGGTAGGGCCGGTCAAGGACAGTAGTGGGAACTTGTGCATGGAGTCAGAAGAGATAGGAGAGGTGATGAATGAATACTTTTCGTCAGTGTTCACCGAGGAGAGGGGCCATGTTCTTGAGGATGAGAGTGTGATAAAGGTGGATAGGCTGGAGGTGGTAGATGTTCTGAGGGAAGATGTTTTAGCAATTTTGAAGAACCTGAGGGTCGATAAGTCCCCTGGGCCAGATGGGATATATCCTAGGATTCTTTGGGAGGCAAGGGAGGAGATTGCAGAGCCTCTGGCTTTGATCTTTGGGTCCTCACTGTCCACGGGGATGGTGCCAGAGGACTGGAGAGTGGCGAATGTTGTTCCTCTCTTCAAGAAAGGAAATAGGAATGACCCTGGTAATTATAGGCCGGTTAGTCTTACTTCGGTGGTTGGTAAGATAATGGAAAAGGTCCTGAGGGATAGGATTTATGACCATTTGGAAAGGGGCAACTTAATCAGGGATAGTCAACACGGATTCGTGAAGGGTAAGTCTTGCCTAACAAATTTGATTGAATTCTTTGAGGAGGTAACTAAGTGTGTAGATGAAGGTAGAGCAGTTGATGTCGTATACATGGATTTTAGTAAGGCGTTTGATAAGGTTCCCCATGGTCGTCTCATGAAGAAAGTAAGGAGTTGTGGGATAGAGGGCAATTTGGCCGATTGGATAAGTAACTGGCTATCTCATAGAAGGCAGAGGGTGGTGGTGGATGGAACATTTTCGGACTGGAGACCAGTTACCAGCGGTGTGCCACAGGGGTCGGTGCTGGGTCCTCTGCTGTTTGTGATTTTTATCAATGACTTGGAGGAGGGGACTGAAGGGTGGATCAGTAAATTTGCTGATGACACCAAGATTGGTGGAGTAGTGGATGAGGTGGAGGGCAGTTGTAGGCTGCAAAGAGACATTGATAGGATGCAGAGCTGGGCCGAAAAATGGCAGATGGAATTTAACCCTGATAAGTGCGAGGTGATTCATTTTGGTAGGGCAAATTTGAATAAGGATTACAGGGTCAACGGCAGGGTTCTGAGGAACGTGGAGGAGCAGAGGGATCTGGGGGTTCATATCCACAGATCTCTGAAGGTTGCCACTCAAGTGGATAGAGCAGTAAAGAAGGCCTATGGTGTGTTGGCGTTTATTAACAGAGGGTTTGAGTTCAAGAACCGTGAGGTTATGCTGCAACTGTACAGGACCTTGGTGAGACCACATTTGGAATATTGTGTGCAGTTCTGGTCACCTCACTATAGGAAGGACGTGGAAGCATTGGAAAGAGTGCAAAGGAGATTTACCAGGATGCTGCCTGGTTTGGGGGGGAGGTCTTATGAGGAAAGATTGAGGGAGTTGGGGCTTTTCTCTTTAGAGCGGAGGAGGATGAGAGGCGACTTAATAGAGGTTTATAAGATGATGAGGGGGATAGATAGAGTGGATGTTCAGAGACTATTTCCTCGGGTAGAGGCAGCTGTTACAAGGGGGCATAACTATAAGGTGCATGGGGGGAGATATAGAAGGGATGTCCGAGGTAGATTATAGATTTGACAGGTCTTCCTGTCAAAATCTATGAATGAAGATTCCCTGCTCCGATTGGCTCTCCATGGCTCATGTGATCCCAGGGGACGCTTCGAACTAACTGCGCCCCTGGGATACGCAAGCACTGCGCGCCGGCAGCTGCAGGAGGCCCAGGAGCCGAATTCCATGCGGGCCCGAAGCACAACGGCAGGCGCGGTATGTAAGTACGCGCGCGATTCTTGCACCCGTGGGAAGCCGGAGAGCCGAATTTCTGGCCCTATATTTTTAAATCTGCTTATCTGCTGACGCAAGTCACATAGGCAAGCTAAACAGATAATCAGCTTTTTCCTTCCTGATTTTAAAATAGGCATAAGAAATGGCTAAATCCACCAGCGCTGTACCTGACCAAATGGAGAAAAGTTCTATTCCCATCCTTCTTCTGATATGCACAGTTTGACCAAAAAAAGAGCAAAAAGGATAGTTGCAGGAGAACAGGATCGCAAGGGAGGCCAAGATTGCTGGGTATAGTGGGGTCGCTGGTATAGTGGGGTTGCTGGGTGAGGTGGGGTCGCTGGACGCGGTGGGGTCGCTGGGCAAGCCTGCCAGAATCTGAGTAACTTTTATACTTATTAGATTTTTGTTACTCTTTCAGGAACGGGACCTCCACACGTCATTGTTTCCCTTTTAAACTCTACATCAGGACCGAGTCTCTGTACCACGGCTTGGCTCTAATGTACAATACAGAGCCCAAGGTGCAAACACACAGACAGTCCCGTGCTGACTTTAATGAAAAAGTGGCCATAACCTGATGGCACATTTGTGGCCTCCCGTGTTCATCGGTTCACAACCCCTTCAGCTCCCTGAACACTGGCATGTTTACATGGAGTGAAGTTGATGGGGGGAGAGCCATATATCTACCATCAGCTTCACTCCTGCAGTGTTTCAAGCAGCTCCAAGCACAAACCAGGTATAATATTACACTGCTTCAAAGGACCAGTGGCAGAAGATTTCACTTTTCTCGTGATTCTGACAGAACATTAATAACTTTAATCATCATCATAAAGGAAGTGTAAACTGTGGCATTTTTTGCAACCCTGCTTCAGAATGGTTTTCAACCAGGACTAGCCGAACTCCCTTGGCATTTCTCATGTTGTCAGTGCCATGATACACTGCTTTTAAGGTTAGGTGTGTCGTGCCAGGGGAAGTTTGCCTGTAGATTGGTAGCTGTATATAAATCCCCAGCTCCCCTCCTTTGGAAGAGGCCAGGCTAGCGAGATCGGCAGAAACTACCAGGATATCACTGACCTACTTTCTCTCTTTTCATACACCTTTTTTTAAAGAAAATCCTACATTGATAAGTTCCCCACCTGTTCAGCAGTGATGTGTGCTGTATTATGATTGCAATATTTGAGCCAATTAGGTGTAGGTATAACACACACAGTGATACTTGAGGTTTGATGACTAGTCTTTTATATTATCAGTAGCTCTCTTATGGACAGTTGGCCTGAAGGGTCTGGATCTGGACTTTTTTATTTTTAGGACGAGGCCAAGTGATTTTTTTTTAATTATAGTTGTTTAAGGAGGGCAATGAGTGATAATCAGGGCAAGGAATTTTCAAAAAGAATATCTTGGGGGGCGGAGCTGGGTTGGACAATGGAGGCCGCAGAGTGGGACCAGAGATCACTTTTTTCCATATTACTTTACGGAGCGGGACTGGGCTTAAGATTGTTCCCATGGAACAGAGCCCAGAATTTGGTATTTCATATTTTACGGTGTGGGGTTGGGCTCAGGAGGGGCATAGGATCTTTTTAAAAATATCTATTTTAGCAAGTGTGACTGGGCCAGAGGGAGGGTCCTGAGGCCAGCCTAGAGAACGAGGTCAGGATTAGGAAGAGTCAGAACGCCGGCAACTGGAGGGGCTAGCGGGGGGGCAGGGGAACGATTAGGCAGTGGCCCTGGGAATGAGGCTGGAGGCAGAGGGGGTCAAAGAGCAGGCCAGCGAGGAATGGATCGTGCACAATGCTACCAGTGGTGGGAGGTCTGCAGTTACAGTGTGACAGGCAACAGTTTACATTGAAAAATCGCCAATGATCGCTTAGATAGGCAGCTTCAATAAAAATGTGGACATAAAAAGCTCAAAATCACAACACAAGAAGCGTGACAAGAAGTGCACAATTATGCAAGAATTTGAATAATATATGGGTATTTTTCGATAGATACATAAATAGAGATAGAGCGGTAAAATTTAATGATGAGATTTTACTAACATTCTGTAAATGTGCTTTGTTCATTTTCCATTTAGAGCTATGCAGTTTGAAAATGCTAGTGGTGAATGGAAAGCTGAATGCCAGTGAACAAATACATTTTAAAATGGAGAAAAACTAAATAATAATACAAAACTGAAGAATACCATTAACCGTCACTTTCAGTTAAGCAAAGGGTGACATTTATTTTAAAACCATTCACGATCTTTGAAGGGTTCAAAACACAAAGCACTTAAATAATAAATACAGCATGCAGTGATTTTTTACAGTTGAAGTGTAAATATGAATGTTAATGCAAAGTGCAGCACTGAACTGATGGAATCATCACCAAACTTCACTATACACCATAAACACGTACTTGCATGAAATTCGTTATGTAACCCATTAGATTGAAACTGAACCCAACATTTTATTATATTTTGTTGAATTGAAAATATTCACATCACACTAAATAACCAGACCTCCTTTAAATTTCCGTGAATCAAACATAAAACAAAGGTTAGCTTCTTAATCCTCAACCTTGCCTTCCTCTGATTCTTCATTTACTAAAAATCTAATGTAGATACAAGAACAAGATTTTTAGCCCCAACTCCTTCAAAATGGGATCTGCGTTCAAACTACAGTCTGAATAAAACCATTTTGTGCTGCTTTTCGTGACCTGAATCCCTCCAGATTCTAATGGATCACAGACTCATCCATCAAACCTTCACAATGCAGTGCAAACACCATTACAGGCCTAACGGTCAGTGATTAATATTTTATAGGATGCCTTTCATCTACTTCCAGTTGGTATTTTCCCCTTCATTATACTTTGGATGATTTCTAGAGTTCAGCTTTGGATCATCAAAAATTGAAGAGGTAAATACCAAATCAAACTCTTAAATAAGAATCTACATCCTGTTCACTTTCACTTTACAATCACATTTATTCGGGAGGCTTACAACTGCAATACAAAACTAAGCTGTTAAACTTTTAGTGCTTCCATTCCCACAAAGAACACTAATCTCGATTTACAAAAGTCAATAATGTTTGTTAATTCATTGCTTCGCTTAAGAATCTGGTCAATAAATAAAATAAATACTTTGTTAAATAATGGCAAAAGAATTTCATATGGAAATTGTAAGGTGTCCATGACTGTACTAATACACGCACAGTGAGATTTCAACCTGCTTATTATCTTCTTTGTAGTCAAAAAATTGGTTACTGGATTAGATTGGGAAATAACAACAGCTGCTCGCATTTCTATAGTGCCTTTCAGGCAAACAAAAGTTTTACAGATAAGTGTGAAGTGAAATGAACACCGAACCAGGAAGGGAGAGGTTAAGATGAGGTTATTGAAAGCTTGATCAAAGAGATGGGTTCAAGTGGGTTTTTAAAGGAGAGGGAGGTGGAGAGATTTAGAGAGGGAATTCAAGAGGGATTGATTCAAAATACAGACTGAATGCAAAGAGTATCCAACTTCTACGGACACCAAGGCTGGATTTTACCAGCCCTGAGGAGGCGGGACTGCTGGGAAAATCAAAAAGAATGGGAGCGGGTCCCGAACCCACTCCCAACCTGCCTCCAACCAATCTTCCCGGGAGTCGGGTCCCCGATCTGCGCAGGGACCCGACTCCTAGCAGCGGGAAGAGGATTATAGCCACTTAACTGCCTGTTAATAGGTAGTTAACAGGCAGTTAAGAGGCTTGTTCCCATTTTGAGACTACTGCTGCGGGTTTCCCGACGTCGGGCAATCCCCCCCAGGGTAAGTGAGGTGTGCTGTGGGTCTGTTGTAATGTTGGTGTACAGATGACAGCTGCAGAAGTGGTGTGAAGGATCCAATGGGAAACTGGTGAGTATCAGAGGTAAGGAATTGTTGGGAAAGTCATTTTTAATGTGTATAGATTTTTCTGTCGGTGACAAGCTTTGAAGTGTTTGTGTGGCCTCACCTCATTGGGAGAAGTGATAGATCGCTTCTGTACCCTCACCTGCAGCTGCCATCTGTTTTATCTTAAGGAGAGAATCATTGGAGAGCCTGGGGGCAAGGGCTCACCTTTGTACAGTGATTGTCAGTGTTTGACAGCACCTCAATGCTGTCAAACACTGTCAAATCATCTGTCAAAAAATTATGGGGCCTGTCACTTTAACAAAACCGGCAGATGAAGCGTCATGCACTGATGTCATCTGACACTGGCTTTCCCTTAATTGGCCAGCAAGCCCGCAGGGCGGGCTTAACAAGGCCAATCAGGGGAAAATAGCGTCAGGTCGTCGGACGTCGCTAGGGGCGGGACTAGAACCCGGAAACCAGCAGTCCCGCCCCCAACATGCCTCCTCAGGTAAGATCCCGGCCTAAATGTCTTGTGCACAGGTTGAATATTCATGCTTGCTTTTATTCCCTCTCTCTGTCATATATATTGCATAATTTTTCTGTCTAAGTCTCTACCATGCATTATATATGAGCCCGTATTTTCCAATGCCTAAGGGTGTGTACGCGCTGTGTACACACCCGTAGGGACATCGGAAATGCCAATTTCAGGCATGTGAAGCGCATGCGCTGAAAACCGGCATTTCCGATCTGTCAAGAATCCTCTTAATTAAATTTTTGTTTAAAATATTTAATTTAATGTAATTTTAAGTCATTTTAAAAACTTGATTTAAAAAAAAATTATTTAATGTTTTAGTGTCTTTTTTCAGTGATCCCCATTCATATATTTGACAGGTCTATCTGTCAAAAGTATGAAGGGGGATTCCCTTCTTTCATTGGCTTGCCTGGCCCACGTGATCCCAGGGACGCTTGCGAACTGCCTGCGCCTCTGGGATACGTGGGCCCTGCGCATTTCGACTGTGGACAGGCCCAGGATCGGAAGT
This sequence comes from Squalus acanthias, assembly GCA_030390025.1. Classification (NCBI taxonomy): domain Eukaryota; kingdom Metazoa; phylum Chordata; class Chondrichthyes; order Squaliformes; family Squalidae; genus Squalus; species Squalus acanthias. Next base: position 114,544,355 of record CM059434.1, read on the forward strand.
GTCCGGACCTCGGGAGCCCTCAGGTAAGTGCGTAGATTTTTTTCCGATAGGAGGCATCCGCACGCAGGAAGCCTCCTATCGGAAATTACAGGCCATTAAATTTGGTATATGGGGCATGCGTTTCATTGAAATCTCATTGTACCTGCAGTACCTGCTACTCCTGTTGGTGGTGCTGTTATCGGTCTTTGGATTGTTAAAGGTATCATGCTCTGACCCACAGCTATACTGTGCGGCGAGAATCGATCGTCCTGTGATGGTGCCTCTCTACTTTTTCAAAAACTTAAGCCCCGATTTTAACCTAGAGTGCCCAGCGAGAACGAGGCACATTTAGGTCTGACACCCAATGTACACTTGGCCTTGTTTTTTAAACACTTCATTGACTTCAATGGAGCTGATTATCAACGGGGTGTAAATCAGGCCAATCGTGTCCCGCTCTCACCGAGCGTATTACGTTAACATCTTCCAGTCTTAACACTGATTTTCCATACACTTTGTAGTATTACCTCTAATGCTCTAGGCATACTGTAAATGTTCAAGGAGCATTATTTTCTAAAATGCTTGGCAAACCTTTTCTGTAAAAAACACTTTTCCATGGAGATGGTGCCATTTTAATATTCACAATCACTCTAGGACATTATATGTGAAGAGGTTGAAACTTTCTATTGAAGCAATGGTGAGTCAGCTTGTGTGTGGGATTAAATGATAAACTGCTTCATATGGACAGAGGATGAGGACATGTTGTAGACAGGTTCAGTAGCACTGAGTCATGGAAGGGGCTTTATCCACATGTTGTAGATAGGACCAGTAGCATTGAGTCATGGAAGGGGCTTTATCCACATGTTGTAGACAGGGTCAGTAGCATTGAGTCATGGAAGGGGCTTCATCCCACATGTTGTAGACAGGGTCAGTAGCATTGAGTCATGGATAGGGCTTTATCCACATATTGCAGACAGGGTCAGTAGCATTGAGTCATGGGAGGGGCTTCATCCCACACGTTGTACACAGGGTCAGTAGCATTGAGTCATGGATAGGGCTTTATCCGACATGTTAAATTCATCTCTTATGAATTGTTTTTCATAATTCGTGCACGTAACAATTGAGAAATGATAGTACAGTGAGTAAAACCAGTGTGTATAATCATCTCCAGAACCACTCTATTCCGTACATCAAAAGTTTGCATCTGGTTTTTGCCATTTTAATATTAATGACTTCTTTAATGAGTCTTTAGTGACACAAAGTTCCAATCCAGATTATGCTTGTGGTGCAGGACATGTCCAAACAGTTCTCTTTCATGGTTCAGAACTCCTAGTTATGCAACAGCAGTCTCTATGCATGATCCAGAACCAAGCTGCAAAATGGTTTTATTGAAAAAGGGAAATGGTTAAGGGCCGAGAGTTCCATTTTACCCTGACCTCCATCTGAAGGGAAGTCGGCCTCATGGTGGGTACCTCACTTTGTCAAAGCTCCTCACACAAGGGCCTGAATTGTGCAGCTAGTGACAAGCCTGACAGCACTGGACTTGGACCTCAAGGTGTCGTGCATAGGCCCCACATCACGCTGAAGACACATTGGATGAGGAAACCCTGAGACTTGAGATAATAGCTGCTGGAAAGCCAGGTATAAGAATATGCTTCTCGTGTATCCAAGGTTCTGTGCCCACTGTGATTAGATTGCCAGAGAGACAAACCGATGTTACTGCAGCTCTGCTCCTCCAACTGCTTGAAGCATCATTCGTAGGGTTATGGTTTGTATTGATGCTGGGGTCAGCAGGATGGTGACATTGCATTTCACTATGCCACTCAAAAGGAGTTCTTCGAAAAGACTCGCTTTGACTCAGCCTTTTGAGAACCTGTTTCTGCTCAGTATGTCCTGGATTGCTTGTCTCTGAACATGAAACTCCCTCTGAAGCAGCAGCAAACAACATTTTCCACAGATTCCTGTACACACTTTGAACAGGGGGCCACTCGTCAGTGAGGAATAATCAGGAGTTGCTGAGGTTTATTTGCTGAGCCATTGCTTGCTTTTATGTATCCTCTGTGGATCTAACAGACAGCAAAAGCTCATTCACAGGGTGCCTAACCACAAAAGTAAGAACAGCCTAACAACATTAAATAGAAAGCAATCAATATATGTCAAGCCAATAAATCTCTAATGGCGCCAGGTTCAGTGAAGTGATGAGATACTGCATAAACACTGCATGCATTGGGCGCGACCTCGCATCAGATGAGTGGCCTGTTTGCAGCGATAGTGTGGTGGCTTCTGTCAGGCCGTCCCCTCAGTTTATTACATTTAAAGTGTAGCCTGTATCTGCCAATTATATTAACATATTGATTTAATTGTTCTGGACGGAAGGTCCACTTGCCCAAGAGCACATCAGCTTTGTGCTTTTGCATTCCGCAGTGACAAGGCAGCTGAGAAACTGAAATCCTGTATTAGAGCTAAGATTCTTTAATCAATGTGCTCTGTTTTGCATTATTTTAGGGAAATTATTTTTATTATTATAGCCATCCTTTGCTCTGCAATTAGGAACAGACATTTCATAATTCTCCAGGTACAAGGGAAAGTAATAATCTAAGCTACTAATCACTGTTCCTCTCTGAAATCCGCTTGGGTTAAAGGAACTGTGCAAGTTGTTGTTAAAGTATCTTCTTATTTGTGTTTCATTTGGTCAAAGAAAATGTAGCTTCCAGCAAGGCAAATGTGCAGTGTTTCAGTTAACAATATTTGCATCTATCGCATGTTTCTTCCATTCACGCACCGGCGGATCTCTCAAAGCATTGCTCACTGCGAGATGGAGATCAGCTGCTTATAACAACAAGGGTGTTATCAACCAAGTGTGATGGGGAAAGGTTACAGGATGCAATGGTAACACTTACAAGTGCGTGCTATAGTAAAGACTTTTAATGCACTAGTCAATCTCCTGTGGCTTTGCACATGGTAAATGTCCGCTTGATCACCACCTTAAACTTTCACTCCCTCCACACCGTGGCTGCAGTGTGTACCATCTACAAGATGCACTGCAGCAACTCGCCAAGGCCTCTTCGGCAGCACCTCCCAAACCCGTGACCTCAACCACCTAGAAGGACAAGGGGAGCAGGCGCATGGGAACACAAAGTCACACACCATCCTGACTTGGAAATATCTCGCCGTTCCTTTATCGTTGCTGGATCAAAATCCTGGAACTCCCTCCCTAACAGCACTATGGGAGTGCCTTCACTGCACGGACTGCAGCGGTTCAAGAAGGTGGCTCACCACCACCTTCTCAAGGGCAATAAATGCTGGCCTTGCCAGCGACGCCCACACCCCAAGAATGAATTTTTAAATATCAGAATATATGGTCACTCTCTTACCTGCTTCTTAGGTCTTTGTGTTGCTGTTTCTCTGTTTCACCTCTTCTACTTTTGTCTCTTTCTCTTCACTACTGCTCCTCTCCCCAAGTATCTCTCTAGCCTCATCTGCTTCACTCACTTTTTTTCTTCTTTTCTGCTTTCCTTTTGGATGGGCGGTGGTAGGAAAGAAGCCCCCAACAACTGTAGATTGTATTCGAGGTGGGGGCTACGGGTAAAATGTGGCTCCTCTTCTCCAATCATGCATATTTTCCTGTACCCTTTTGCTCCCATCACATCCTCTACCCCTTCACCTTCCTAGCGCCCTGACTCCCATCATTAGCCCTTTGAACTACTCATTCCACCCATATATCCTCCCCTGTCCCTTAGTCTGCTGGCATTCAACGCACTCATAACCTCCATCCACTCCCCCTTGACTCACATCAAGGACAGGTGGCAAGAGGCCAATGACCTGCTCACCCTCGACCAGTTTCCCTCTCACACTCCCTTCCGATCAATTTGTTTTTAAAGAAATCGAATTAGATTGAGGGAAGACATTTTCTGTCGGTGTGTCTTTCTTTCTGTCTCATAGGTGTTAGAAATTAGAATCTCTGTGGCGCACAATTCTGTCAACAAAACACAGGTGAAGTTCAACAGGAGTTTCTGTTGAAAATGGAAGTGATGCTAAATGAAGAAAGTTTCTCTCTATCTCCCCGTGTACGTATATATGCACATGCACACACGCACACAGCCAGCTTCTCTGTTAAAATAAAACTTTGACATTTTGCTTTGGTAAAGATTTTGAAATTCACCCTTTGTTTTTCAGGATTATTCCAGAAACTGCTAGAGTTAAATGAAAAATATCCCATCAGTACCGAACATTACCTGATGCATGCTGGGAAATTAGGTACAATAACTTGGTGTGATGAGTGACCTCTTGGTAAATAGAACATATCCTAATTTTACAGATTTCTTTTAGTGGAATCAAGTCGATGGCCCTATTAATCTACACAAACTGGTGTTGCTAATTCAGCTCCATGTGGTGCTACTTCACATTGGCCCCCCCCGACACAGCGGAACAAAATGAATGCAGCAAGCAGCAGGGATGTGTTCCACTGAATTGCTGCAAATTTCTTTTTCCTACCAGACAAGACAAGATGGTGGGTCAGAGTTTGAAATGTTGAGTCAGGACATTTCTAGCTTGCTGGCTGTGCCACCGAAAATATTTCAAATTGAATCCCTGGGATGCGATTCAACAGCCCACTGAGTAACGAAGAAATACTATGGGATGGGGGGATGTATTTCGGCAAGGTTCTCCTGCTCACCCTCCATTGGTGGCAGAGCCGCGAAGCCCAGGAAAAACAGCGTAAACGCATTTAAACAGTTTTCCGGGGTTTCCGCCAAAGTTACACCAGACAAGGGGAGAACCCCCATGGAAATTCACCTGTAAGGTAAAGAGGCAAAGAATTTACCTTTAACCCCCATAACAGGGGCTCTGTAATCAATTGGAGATTCACCGTGGATGACTCCATCATGTCCAAGAATGGTAGACTGATTTGGCATTTCAAAGCTTTGGCAGAATATGATTGATAGTTACAGCGCAGCCCGATGGCAACAGCCCAAGTGTAATTGCAAACTCATTTTTCAACCCAGCTCCCTTCTTCCTGACTCTTTCTAGTCTGGGACACTGTGTAAGGAAGATGGATAATGTGAATGGCTAGCAAGGAGCTAGGCTGAGATACCAAGCACACTGACTCCTAGAGTGAAGAGAGAGATACACACATGCCATTGCCCGTATATGACACAGTCCGTGTTTTGAGGTCAGTGTTTGCTTGTCCGTACTGTGGACAAAAATCAGCGTCGCTCCCAGTTCTGTCTCTTAGCGTTGCTCCTGACCCCTAGAGTCACAGTCATCGAGTCATAGAGTGATACAGCGCAGAAAGAGGCCATTCGGCCCATCGTGTCCGCACCGGCCATCAAGCCCTGTCTATTCTAATCCCATTTTCCAGCACTTGGTCCGTAGCCTTGTATGCTATAGCGTTTCAAGTGCTCGTCTAAATGCTCCTTGAATGCTGTGAGGGTTCCTGCCTCTACCACCCTTTCAGGCAGTGAGTTCCAGATTCCAACCACCCTCTGGGTGAAAAAGTTTCTCCTCAAATCCCCTCTAACCCTCCTGCCCCTTATCTTGAAACTATGCCCCCTGGTTACTGACCCCTCTACTAAGGGGAAAAGCTCCTTTCTATCTACCCTATCTATGCCCCTCATAATTTTGTACACCTCAATCAGGTCCCCCCTCAGCCTTCTCTGCTCTAAGGAAAACAACCCCAGCCTGTCCAGTCTCTCTTCATAGCTGAAGCGCTCCAGCCCAGGTAATATCCTGGTGAATCTCCTCTGCACCCTCTCCAATGCAATCACATCCTTCCTATAGTGTGGCGACCAGAACTGCACACAGTATTCCAGCTGTGGCTTAACTAGCGTTTTGTACAGCTCCATCATAACCTCCCTGCTCTTATATTCTATGCCTCGGCTAATGAAGGCAAGTATCCCATATCCCTTTTTAACCACCTTATCTACCTGTCCCGCTGCCTTCAGGGATCTATGTACATGCACACCAAGGTCCCTCTGATCCTCTGTCCTTCCTAGGGTCCTACCATTCATTGTGTATTCCCTTGCCTTGTTAGTCCTCCCAAAATGCATCACCTCACACTTTTCAGGGTTAAATTCCATTTGCCACTGTTCTGCCCATCTGACCAACCCGTCTATATCGTCCTGTAGCCTGAGGCTTCCCTCCTCGCTATTTACCACTCCACCAATTTTCGTGTCATCTGCGAACTTACTGATCATACCGCCTACATTCATATCTAAATCATTAATGTACACTGCAAACAGCAAAGGACCCAGCACCGATCCCTGCGGTACACCACTGGACACAGGCTTCCAGTCACAAAAACAACCTTCGACCATCACCCTCTGCCTCCTGCCACTAAGCCAATTTTGGATCCAATGTGCCAAATTGCCCTGGATCCCATGGGCTCTTACCTTCTTGACCCCTATCTGATGCTGCTGCTCTGAGGGGGGTGGGAATAATTGTGATAATTTGAAAGATCAGGAACTTCTGTCCACAGCAGAATTCCATCCCTGAAGTGGCAGCAGCATCCAGTAGGAGCAAGTAGTGGCGGTGATTTCAGAGACAATGGCTGGATTTTCTCAATGGGAAGCGTTTGGAGGCGGGACTGCTGCTTGCCGGCTTTCAATCCCGCCTCCATCAGCTTCTGCCCAACCAGCGGGATTTTCCCCTGATTGACCTTGTTAAGCCCGCCCAGCAGGCTCAGCAGGCCAATTAGGGGGAAGTCAGTGACAGAACACGTCAACGTATGACGTGTCATCTGTCAAGAACTTTTGAAAGAAGAAATGTCATCGTTTGACAACTCTGTGAAGCTGTCAAACACTGACATTCTGTGTAGTTTGATGAGGCCTTGTGTTCAGGACTCATCAAACCTTTCTACTTTGTAGAAATCAGCTGGCTGTTGGTTCAGAGGATCCAACAGCCAGTCTGTGAAATTTACAATGGAGATGTCAGGGACCACGTCTCCACAGCGGTTGAAGGCTGTAGATGGAAACATAGGTAAGTTAACATTTTCTAACACTTTACACTCACCTTACATACTTACCACTGCACACTTGCACCCATCACTCACCTCTACATCGCACTTTCAGACCCCTCCGACCCCCGCAGACCTCCTATTCGCCTCCTACACCCCGGCGGGGTTCCCCAGGTCGGGAAGCCCGCACTTCAGCGCCAAAGATGGGGATAATCCTATTTTCTGCCTGTTAACTACCTGTTAACAGGCAGTTGATAGGCTTTACTCCCTTCCCGCCTCCAAGGAGATGGGACCCGGGGCCGGGCGGCTTCCCGCCTCCTGGCAAGAGGGCACGGAGGCGGGTTGGGGGCGGATTTGCCACCCGCCCCCAAATTCTGCAACTTTCCCGGCAGTCCCGCCTCCATACCCGTCTCCTCGGGGCTGAGAAAATCCAGACGGATGAGTTTCTGGCCACAGCCTGCATGAATCACTAAGCATATGCAGAATGCTCTGTTGTTTCCTTGCTTGACACAAGCACGCATTCACTTGCAGCAGGGATTGCTGGAAATGTTTTCCTTCTTTACCTGGGGGACCAAAGTCAATAGTAATTCCTCTACACTTAGGCCAGGGATTGGATCTGGGATCTTTCTATTCTGCATAGCTCAGTTGCTCATTGGTTGAAGTTTGAGCTACTGGGGGAGTCCCCCATAATCTCTTTTTTGCTGCAAAGTGTTTTCACTGACCCCGTCTATCCGTCTACAAAAGCAGGATTTATTTAACAACTACATCCTGCAGAATATCAAAACAATCCATTTGCGAAAAAAAGGGAAAAATGTACAACTTTAGAAGTAACACATTCTACTCACAGTAAGTTTCAGTTCATCGAGAACATTCCCTCATACCCTATCCTGCACCAAGTCCGGCTTGCCCAGCACCCCTGCCCTTGCTGACCTTCATTGGCTCCTGGTCCCTCAACGCCTCAAATGTAAAATTCTCATCTTTGTGTTCAAATCCGTCCATGGCCTCGCCCCTCCTTATGTGTGTAACTGCCTCCAGCCCTACAATCCACCCCGAACTTTCCACAAGGGTTTGATTCCAAACAGTCCATACCGATTTCTGTTTAGTGTCACTGCCCTCGGTCCAATTTGTTTTGCCGGCCCATCTATTTTTGACAGATTTTTATCCATTATTATTACATCTTAAGTAAAATATCAAAACTGGACTGATTCTAACTGTTTTGTGGTTGCAAAATTACCAAGGGCTGAAAAGGAAGTTCAATACCATCAGCAAGTAAGGGAGAAGCCATTCCCAGGGACACGGCTTCAAATCAAGGAGCATGACAAAATATGGTGGAGAAAATTAACAAAGAAGATCGGTTAATGCTGTGCCTGTACATCAGAACTCTGAAGGTTTACACTGGGAATTCTAACCTAGTGATTTCTTTCTGATGATGACCGACACTTATAAATGAGTCAATGTTCATTTGTTTATCGCCTCAGGTTCAGTACGGTAGCTGTATAATCAGCAAGTCTCCAGTATATAAGTAATTAAAAATAGAAAATACTGTAAGTATACAGCATGGCTGTCAGCATCTGGGTAAAGAACACGAGACAGCTTGTGAGAATAAAAACAGAAAATGCTGCATCAGAATGCCAGGATTTTTTCCAAAAGCTGATGAACCTGCTGTGTATTTCCAACATGTTCGATTCCAGATTGCTCGCAATTGCAGTTTTTTTCGGTTGATCTCTCCCGTAAGGAATGCTTTAAATCCCTTATAATACACACGACACATGTGTGACACAGGCCAGAGACTTGCACCAGTGTTACCTTCGCACTGTGTGGCAGATTTACCAGATTGAAACCTTTACACCACCTGTTTTAGCGCAGTTCATTATCATTCTTATCAGTAGAGATCCAGCACCAGTTCAATCAAAGCTTTCTCAGCAGCTGTGCTAAAAATAGCAAATCCGTGCAGGGCGAGACACAGCAGAAGCACTGAAGAGAACAGACTTTGCTCAGGCTAGCCCAATCCGGAGCTGCAGTGACTGGTATTGCTGATTTACATCGAATACCTATATCTGAAAGAGCTGCACCTGGAGAACCCAGCGCGGGGCTGAACACTGTATTGCGGATCAAAAATTACTCTTGTTTTTTCTTCTATCCAGTTTTCTATTGTCTGATACAATAGCAAAATACTGCGGATGCTGGAAATCTGAAATAACAACAGAAAATGCTGGAAACACTTCAGTTCTGACGAAGGGTCACAGACCTGAAACATGAACTCTGTTTCTCTCTCCACAGTTGCTGCCTAACCTGCTGAGTGGTTCCAGCATTTTCTGTTGTTATTTCTTTTCTTTGAACCTCCTCTTGCAAAGACACTGATTCTCACTGGGACACAGTTCCAGAGGCACTGGCCATGCCTCCAGTTCCCCGTCCAAGTGGCCATTCTCCCTGTGTGACTTCATACAGTGTTGGCAGGTTCCTTGTCCTGGGAAGCATAATAGCTGAATAAAACCCGAAAATCCTGTCATCACCGACTGCTGTCTCTCGAGCAACCCCACCCCCTACATCACTCACGATTGTTCCTGCCATGGCAGATGGTCCTGGGTCTCTGCGATGGCGGAGGAGTGACGCCACTGGGCTGGGGGGGGGGGGGGGGGGGGGGGGGGGAAGAGGGGAAACGCTGCTGTGGCGGGAAATTTGAAGATGTCCCAGATTGCGAGCAGCAGTACCTGTGAGATCCATGCCCCATTCTGGGAGACTCCGGGTCAATCTGGGAGAGTTGGCAACCAGAGTCATCACCCAACATCTACACACGCACACTTTCTAGCGAGGGTTAATGAATAGCAATGAGGAGTGGATCAATAGCTATTTCCCCCTCCCTTGCTCACAGGCACTGGGACCAATTGCAGCACCCCGACTACCATTCCATCACAGACCCGGGATAAAGTCTAGAACCTCAACCCTCCCAGCATATCTAGCTCAGTTCTACACCAGATGGTGCCTTTAGCACCAAAACACTGGGGTGCCAATATTACAGTTATAGAGTTATACAGCACAGAAAGAGGTCATTCGGCCCATCGTGTCTGCGCCGGCCATTAAGCCCTATCCTAATCCCATTTTCCAGCACTTGGTCCGTAGCCTTGTATGCTATGGCGTTTCAAGTGCTCATCTAAATGCTTCTTGAATGTTGTGAGGGTTCCTACCACTACCACCCTTTCAGGCAGTGAGTTCCAGATTCCAACCACCCTCTGGGTGAAAAGGTTTTCCCTCAAATCCCCTCTAAACCTCCTGCCCCTTACCTTGAAACTATGCCCCCTGGTTATTGACCCCTCTACTAAGGGGAAAAGTTCCTTTCTATCTACCCTATCTGCTGCGGCTGGAGTCACTGTGGAGCATCCGTGAAGCTGAGATCTTCGTGGATAGCACGTTTAACAAGGTGGTCACACCGCAGGTAAAGAGTGCACAGGCAGACAGGGAATGGGTGACCACCAGACAGAGTAAAAGAACTAGGAAGGTAGTGCAGAAGCCCCCTGGGTCCATCTCCCTCTCCGACAGATTTTCCGTTTTGGATACTGATGGGGGAGAGGGTTTCTCAGGGGAATGCAGCAAGAGCCAAGTCCGTGGCACTACGACTGGCTCAGCTGCACAGGAGGGGAGGAAAAAGAGTGGGAGAGCAATAGTGAAAGGGGATTCTATCGTAAGGGGAACAGATAGACGTTTCTGTGGCCGCAGATGTGACTCCAGGATAGTATGTTGCCTCCCTGGTGCCAGGGTCAAGGATGTCACTGAACGGCTGCAGGGCATTCTGAAGGGGGAGGGCGAACAGTCAGAGGTCGTGGTTCACATTGGTACCAACAACATGGGTAGAAAGAGGGATGAGGTCCTGCAACAAGAATTTAGGGAGCTAGGTAGCAGATTAAAAAGCAGGACCTCAAAGGTTGTAATCTCTGGATTACTCCCGGTGCCACGTGCTAGTGAGTATAGAAATAGGAGGATAGAGCAGATGAATGCGTGGCTAAAGAGTTGGTGCAGGAGGGAGGGCTTTAGTTTCCTGGATCACTGGGTCTGCTTCTGGGGAAGGTGGGACCTGTACAAGTCGGACGGGTTGCACCTGAACCGGAACGGGACCAACATCCTTGCGGGGAGGTTTGCTAGTACTGTTGGGGGGGGTTTAAACTAACTTGGCAGGGGGATAGGATACGGAGTGGAGCTATAGTAGGGGGTGATGCACAGCCAAATATAGAGGAAAAAACAAGTCAGCCTGGAAGGCAGAGCAAATATGTAACGGCACAAAGGAGTATGGCAAGGCTGGATGGCATTTATTTCAATGCAAGGAGTCTTGCGAGTAAGGCAGATGAATTGAAGGTGTTGATGAACATGATGGAGTATGATATTGTTGCTATCACAGAGACATGGTTGAGGGAGGGGCAGGACTGGCAGCTCAATATTCCGGGGTATAGAATCTTCAGGCGAGACAGAGGGGGGTGTAAAAGAGGAGGGGGTGTCGCAATATTAATCAAGGAGTCAATTACTGCTGTAAGGAGGGATGATATCTTAGCAGGTTCCTCTAATGAGGCCATATGGGTAGAACTTAAAAACAAAAAGAGGGCAAGCACTTTGCTGGGAGTGTACTATAGGCCCCCAAACAGTCAGGGGGAGATAGAGGAACAGATATGTAGGCAAATCTCAGAGAAGTGTAGAAATAATAGGGTAATAATAGTAGGGGATTTCAACTTCCCCAATATTAACTGGGATAGTCAGAGTGTGAAAGGCTTCGAGGGTGCAGAATTTTAAAGTGCATCCAGGAGAGCTTTTTGAGCCAGCATGTAGCAAGTCCTACAAGAGAGGGGGCGGTACTGGACCTAATTCTAGGGAATGTAGCCAGGCAAGTGGTAGAAGTGTTAGTCGGAGAGCATTTTGGTGACAGTGACCATAATTCGGTGAGATTTAAGGTAGTCATGGAAAAGGACAAAGATGGACCGGAACAATTCACGCAGCAAGTTGTTATGACCTGGAATTAACTGCCTGGGAGTGCTTTTGGTCACCGGTTCTAATGTCTCCTTCTTTGGCTCAGTTTCAACGTTTGACTGATTACGCTCCTGTGAAGCGCTTGGGACGTTTTACGATGTTAAAGGCGATATGTAAATGCAAGTTGTTGCTGCTGTGCTACCATAGGCTCAGCTTTTCCAGACAGAATCAGCCAGGGATGGTGCTGCTCCCCGTGGTCGAAATGCTGGCAGCTCACTGTATATGTTAACAGCTCAGAATTACAACTTGGCAAGATATTGGAGGGCAAACAGTGACTGAGGCCGAACCCCACCATCACACAGCACCTTTGGTATCGGCTCACAGCTCAGAATTACCACTTGGCAAGGTACTGGAGGGCGGACAGTGACGGGGGCCGAACCCCATCATCACGCCGCACCTTCATAGAATCATAGAAAGTTACAGCACGGAAGGAGGCCATTTCGGCCCATCGTGTCCGCGCCGGCCAACAAAGAGCTATCCAGCCTAATCCCACTTCCCAGCTCTTGTTCCGTAGCCCTGCAGGTTACAGCATCCCAAGTGCACATCCAAGTGCTTTTTAAACTTTCCACCATCTACTAGGCACAAGTCAGGAGTGTGATGGAATACTCTCCACTTGCCTGGATGAGTGCAGCTTCAACAACACACAAGAAACGCGACACCATCCAGGACAAAGCAGCCCGTTAGATTGCACCCCATCCACCACCTTAAACATTCACTCCCTCCACCACCAGCGTACCGTGGCTGCAGTGTGTACCATCTACAAGATGCACTGCAGCAACTCGCCAAAGCTTCTTCGACAGCACCTCCCAAACCCGCGACCTCTTCCACCTAGAAGGACAAGGGCAGCAGGCGCTTGGGAACACCATCACCTCCAAGTCACACACCATCCTGACTTAGACGTATATCGCTGATCCTTCATCGTCGCTGGGTCAATATCCTGGAACTCCCTACCTAACTGCACTGTGGGAGCACCTTCACCACACGGACTGCAGCGGTTCAAGGCGGCTCACCACCACCTTCTCGAGGGCAATTAGGGATGGGCAATAAATCCCAGGAACGAATAAAAAAATTGTCAATGGCCTGAAAAGATGCTTCAACGAGTTTTGCCACAAAATGGTACATTGCGGATTTGCCCGCACGCGTTTTGACTCAATGAGTCCTCATTAAGAGGAGATGCCAACTTGCTACTGTGGCCAATTCTTCCCCATGCCCTTATTTCCCGTAAGATGTCAAGTTCCCTCCACATCACTGTATTAATTCCATGGACATTGTTGGCCCTTGTCCACCTGTCCAGTGGGAAAATTGCATCAGCAGTTTGGTCTATTCATTGCATTATCCTTGGACTATACACAACGCATGTTATAGAGGGAGGTGTTATAAGTGGTTGGTACAATGGACAGATTGCTTTAGATAAACATAATGGGGTAGAGTTTCGCTCGTATACGTCCGTGCTATCGGCGCAATCTGGACGGAATCGGCAGAACCAGTGCAAAAGTTCGGGGAATTTTAAATGAAAACCACTTACGTTAGTGTTTTCTTTTGCCCTGGTTTAAGATTCAATTCGCCAGTCAGGCCCAGCCCACAAAATTGGCCACGCCCCCAGGTCAACTGTGCGAGTTTGCACGGGTTCGGGAAGGCTCTTGTGCTCATTTTCTTAGGCGCACAGGCACTAGTCAGCTCGTTTTTAAAAAATTACGTATCAAAAAATATTTAATTTACTAACAAACTAACTAATGTGCACCCCATTACCATCTCTTTTTGCCTTGCACCATCATCCCTTTTGTCTTTTAATCTCTCCTGCCTTCTATCCTATCAGACTTTGTTCTGACCTTGTGCAGGGACAGAGGGACCTGGGAGTTAATGTGCATAGGTCCCTGAAGGTAGCAGGACATATTAAGAGAGTGGTTAACAAAGCATATGGGATCTTGGGCTTTATAAATAGAGGTATTGTGTACAAAAGTAGAGAAGTAATGCTGAACCTTTATAAAGCGCTGGTTAGGCCACAACTGGAGTATTGTATCCAGTTCTGGTCACCACACTTTAGGAAGGATGTGAAGGCCTCAAGAGGGTGCAGAGGAGATTTACCAGAATGGTTCCGGGGATGGGGGATCTTAGCTACAAGGACAGGTTGGAGAAGCTGGATTTATTTTCATTAGAGCAAAGGAGGTTGAGGGGTGATTTGATAGAGGTGTACAAGATTATGACGGGTTTGGATAGGCTGTTCCCACTAGTTGATGGTACAAGGACTAGGGGATACAGATTTAAGGTTTTGGACAAGAGATACAGGGGGGATGTGAGGAAAAACTTTTTTTACGCAGCAAGTGGTGATGACCTGGAATTTGCTTCCGACGGAAGTGGTGGAAGCAGAAACACTCAATGTTTTCAAGGGGAGACTGGATAGGCACTTGAGGGAAATAAACTTGCAGGGCTACTGGGTTAGAGCGGGGGAATGGGACTAACTGGATTGCTCTACAGAGAGCCGGCACGGACTCGATGGGCCGAACGGCCTCCTTCTGTGCCGTTATGACTCTATGGGCTGGATTTTGCCAGCCCTGGGGAGATGGGTTTGGAGACGGGACTACCGGGAAAATGGCAGAATCTGGGGGCGGGTACCCATCCCGCCCCCGTGCCATCTTCCCAGGAGGCGGGAAGGGGATTACAGCCACTTAGGATTATCCCCATTTTTCCACCAGAGGCGCGGGCTTCCCGACGTCGGGAAACCCTGCCCGGGTCACCGAGGCGAGCAGTGGGTCTGCGGGGCTCGGAGGGGTGCAAAAGTGCGCTGTGGAGGTAAGTGATGGGGCAAGTGTGGAGAGGTGAGTATGTGAGGTGAGTGGAAAGTGATAGAAAATGTTTACTTAACTTTGTTTCTTCCTGCAGGCTTCAACAGTTGGGGATGCGGAGACTCTCGCATCTCACCGGCAGAGATGACAGATGGCTGCTGCATTCTCCGATACAACTAATTTCTGCTCACAAAAGAGGTTTGATGAGCCTTGAATACAAGAACTCATCAAACAACAGAGAATGTCAATGTTTGACAGCTTCTCAGAGCTGTCAAACGATGACAATTCATCTGTCAAAAATTTTTGACAGATGAAACGTCATATGCTGACGTTCTCTGTAACCGGTTTTCCCTTAATTGGCCTGCTAAACCCGCTGGGCGGGCTGAACAAGGTCAATCAAAGGAAAATAGCGTGGGCTGGCCAGAAGTCGATGGAGGCGGGACTAAAACCCAACAAATGGGAGTCCCGCCTCCAAAAGCTCCCCATTGGCAAAATCCAGCCCTATGACTCTATGACTCCTCCCCTCCCCCCTTGCCCTGCCCTGCACTTGCTTAAAAACCTGTTACATCTCTAACTTTTTCCAGTTCTGTCAAAAGGTCATCGAGCTGAAATGTTAACTCTGTTTCTCTCCCCACAGATGCTGCCTGACCTGCTGAGTGTTTCCAGCATGTTCTGTTTTTATTTCAGTTTTCCAGCATCTGCAGCATTTTGCTTTTGCACCAATAAAAATAGTAAATGGTTCAGTTTTGTTTTTTAAAGTCATTTTCAGTGATTTTAAATCAGGTTACTCACAGGTGGAAGACTGGACACTTCTTAAAAATGCTTGTTTTTTGTGATAAACCCATTTTCAGCAGCATTAATAAATCTGGACCAGGCTACCACTCGTAAATACATCGCTGAATATTTTTTCATGGAAAGAAAAGATAAAAAAACGATTATGTTCTATTACGCTGCCCAATTGCGCTGGTTCAGGGAAGATTTAACGTTTGTGATTACACAAATAATTTTTTAATCGGAAACTTGAACTGTAACCTAACGAACGCAATTTCCCGATTGTGCCCAAAGCAGAAACTCCACTCCAATGTGCACGTACAGGTACATATTGTTGGATCTCGCAAATGTGTATGGATTTGTCATCTCATTCTCAAATTTGTGAGGCTGTACAGTTCTTTTATGTCCGTTAAGGTGTTAAGTGAAGTACCAGGAGCAGATTGTCAGGCACCTTATAGTTATGGCTCTGATGAAATATGGAACGGACACGCCCACCCATCACCCCCTCCCCATCCACCGCCACCCACCCACACACAGCCCCCCACTGCCACCACCTCTACACCCACAACCCCCCACCCACCCAAACTGCTCCCATATGTTGTGAACTGAATCTCCAGAAACAATGACAAGAGGCATGCTGGCCTAAGCACGAGGGGACTTGGTTGGTCTAAAGAGACAGTTTTATTTTACTGACTGATTCAGGTTCCTTTACTGCACACATGCATTCATTATACCTCATATATTGGAAATATTTCATAACATTGGAAGACAATGGCAAAAGCAGTCTATTGGCAGAGCAAACCAACTTATCAGAAAAGGAAGCTGTATAATGGAGAATACATCCGTTATTGGACAGGGCAGCAGCCGAATATTGCAATGTCCTAAACGCATCCAGAAGTACTTCTGTACGAACAGCTGAAGTCAAATCATTTTCTAATGATGAAAATCCACAGCTGTGTATGGCTCTATCTGAGCTAGTTGAAAATTTCTGCACTACACACTCAAAGTTGTGTCCCTCGGGATGTTTCTGCAACTCACGTGGACACAGCAACAGTCAATGTGCCATGATACTAAACTCGCTGCATTAGATTGTGACTGTCAGCCCATACTTGCTGCTGTGCTGACTCATGTTTTACAGCTTCACAGTACAGCTGCACTGGGACAGTGTTTACTGACTATTGCACGCACTGTTAATAACTGTGTGCATAAGCGACATTTGAGCTTTAGCCTCAGGAGGTGGGTGTAGTGACTCATTCCACCACTTCATTAGACAAACTGAGGAGGACTGACACAATCTTGGTACAAAAATCAGATTGTTATTTGAAAAGCAGCTTGATTAACGAGAGTTTCCATGAAGATTGCTAAAGAGTTTTTTCCATAGGGAGGAGGAGTCAAAGGAAGGGCCTATATTAACTACTTAAGTATTTTTAAAAAAAATTGTGAATGTTTTTTTAATACAAAAATCAACAAGCGACTAAATTAACACATGCACACCACAGCCATCAGTAACCACTGCAACAGCTGCTCTCAGCCGGACATCAGCATCACCAATGGTTGGCTCTTCCAGCTTCAGCAGGCCAGCACTCAATCCTGCTCTAAGTATCTGAAGACTTTACAAGGACACAAAGACATTTTCTGATGTGTGAACTCAATAAACTAAAGGCTTGTTTCTCCCTGTGCAGGTGATAATAGATTTACTACAGTTGGTAATATCACTATTCTCCCCTCAGTGACTGAAAAGCAGTATGCAGCTATCCACCATGCGGCTAATGTCCGTGATGCTGGGGATCAGTGAATGGGCTTAATCCCTTATCTAATGCTGAGGAGTAGTATCCTACCACTAGCACTCAAAGGTTGAGAAAAATTAAAACTTGGCAATACTACAAAATAATGCTGCTACTAATGATATCACCAGTGCCAACTGTCACTGGCGGGAAACTTATAAGGCAGAGACATGACAAGGTGTTACATAAGCGGAATTTGACACAGCTTTTGTGATTCACTGATAGATTCTGTGGTATAACTGTAGTTTAAGGCAGTGGATTCAATGGAATTTTATCAGAGATACGCAAGACCACCTCTTGGACGACATCCTTTTTCACCTTTGTACTGGGTGCAGGATCAATAAAGTTTGAAAAGTTCCCCTTTAATCTGGACCATAAGGTGAGTAAAGAGCTGACAGGAGAGTCAACTTTGGCTCATACTAAAACTTTCACCAGGATTTGGATGCTTATGACTAGATCTCTGCCTGTGGATTTCCGTACACAAGTGCAAGGCTCTGCTTTGCCCAAGTAGACGGGTGTGGAGCGGGTGATAGAACTCTGCTGCTCACTCTGCTGCTAACGCACACCACTGGTACCAGTCCACCATTGCACATGGAGTATAAAGCAGAATTGCGGTAGTGGTAGCTAACTGTACTTGTACAATAAGCCAACATAAATATTTGTCATGTAATATATTTACCCTCATCTCTGAAGTGTGCATATGATGCAAGTTCTGTTCGTCAAATATTGAAACTGGCATTGTCATCATCCATTGGGTGAGAGTTCCTTCAAAACTCCCAATCTTTGCAGCAATAAAGATCCCAGTACACCATCCTTGCATTTTCATAAGTGGTGCTCTAAAGCTTGACTGCATGGGTGAATTGCCCATTGGATTACACAGAAATTAGAGCTTGAATTAGCTTTCCAGTATGTTGTGCCCACGGCTTTGTGCAGTTTTGAACATTTTTATCGTTATTACTTTTTCACAAGTGAAATGTTCCCCAGTGCCTTTATCCCACAAGGCCAAATATTATATTAGTTTTATGGTTCTTTTTAAAAGAAATTAAATCATGACAAAGCTGCATGAAGAGGGAAATGTGGTTTAAAAAATCTAATTAAACATCAACCGTCTAATAGCCTCATGAGTTGAGATTACTGCAGTGCTAATTTACTGTTGGCAATTTAATGGCTTCTTTTCTTACAAGTTGAGGTTGCTGGAAATGGCAGGAGAACTACAAGCCTCAATCACTGATAGTTTGCTCTCACACATAATGATGGCACTGGTGGGCAGCTCAGTTACTCCTGTACCACTATATTACCTGTACCCCCATCACTAATCTGGATATTACTCCTCACACAACATTCATATTTCCTCATAAATCAACGAACTGTGATTCCAGTCTGATAATCTTGAATTTTGGCCAATTTTCCCTTTTTGAACGCCAGCAACTAAGTCAAACTTCAGCCTCTGTGCACACCTTACCCATTAAGCAACCTTGTGCATCTGATACTAGTCTTAGATCATAAGAATTAGGAGCAGGAGTCGGCCATACGCCCCCTTGAGCCTGCTGCGCCATTCAATATGATCATGACTGATCATCGACCTCAACTCCACTTTCTCACCTGACCCCCATAACCCTCGATTCCCTTAGAGTCCAAAAATCTATCTATCTCAGCCTTGAATATACTCAACGACTGAGCATCCACAGCCTTTTGAGGTAGAGGATTACAAAGATTCACAACCCTCTGAGTGAGGAAATTTCTCCTCATCTCAGTCTTAAATGGCCGACCCCTTATCCTGAGACTATGCCCCCTAGTTCTAGACTCTCCAGCCAGGGGAAACAGCCTCTCAGCATCTACCCTGTCAATCCCCCTCAGAATCTTATATGTTTCAATGAGATCACCTCTCATTCTTCTAAACTCCAGAGAATATAGGCTCATTCTACTCAATCTCTCCTCATAGGACAGCCCTCTCAGCCCAGGAATCAATCTAATAAACCTTCATTGCACTCCCTCTGAGGCAAGTATATCCTTTCTTAGGTAAGGAGACCAAAACTGTACGCAGTACTCCAGGTGTGGTCTCACCAAAGCCCTGTATAATTGCAGCAAGACCTCCTTACTCTTGAACTCCAACCCCCTTGCAATAAAGGCAAACATGCCATTTGCCTTCCTAATTGCTTGCTGTATCTGCATGTTAACTTTGTGTTTCATGTAGTCTTGTGCCTATAGAAATATCAAAAACACAGATTATAACTTGCACCCAAACACATCATGAAGTACAATTGCCTTGATACGAACGAGTCAGGCTGCTTTTCCCACGTGTAGAGTCTGTCACACGCCAGTAGATGATGAACAACTGATCCACCATGACATCTAGAAGGGCATCATATTTATAGTCCAACCAGTTCGCCGTAGGTAAAAACATTTTCAACAGTGCAAATCATTACATAAGGAACAGATGTTTAAAAAAAATCAAGCAACACACGTATATACAGCATACCTGATGGGCAAGGAATAACAACTTTTAATTTTACTAGACTCAACGCAGTCACATCTGAGAAATTCATCCCATTTCACTCACACAATGAAGAGAATATTCCAATCTTCATCCCATTACAAAATGACTCATTTATTTTCTTAACAGCAAACAGAGGAAGCATCTCGTAGTAATGGGAGATGATTTCCTTTGGTCACGATGTGCTCGTAACATGGTCAAGAGAACAGGATGATTTCCTCTGGTCGATGTGTCCAGTGAATAGGAAACGTGTTCTTTTTGAATACTTTTACAATTTCTCTACAAATATCAGACATGGGAAATCTTTCTGCCATGTTCATAATGTCACTTGAAAGGAAGCATTTAAAAGAACTGATTATAACACTACACAAGTTTGTGTCATTATGAAACTCTGAAAATATGTAAAAGCTCTAACTGAATAAATTAACACGCAAGTAGATTAAATTTGACAAGTTTATATTTGCTAGGTCTAAACTGTAAATCCTTCACAATCCTGAATAGTCAGCACTCCCTTCAAACCATGCGGCTTATCATTAGAATTTTTATTTTTCAAAACATGAATATTTAGTCTGTGTGCATGTGCATTACTTTCCTTTGCTGAATAAATAGATGCGTCACAGAGCATTGCTTGAATTATTGTAGTGTTGCAAAACTGCAAAGTATTGTACTCCCATTTTACATTTTTATTCTGTACAGGAATGCTGTGGCCCTTCCCAAGATCTGAACATTAACTGCCTGACATGACGTTTCTCTGCAGTTTTCAAATACAATAGAGAGAACGGAGAATGTCAAGAAGCTAATCTGAGATGTGGATGCCAGTGTTGGCTGCCGATTGTTTGGCCTTTGACTGTCAGGATGATGAGCATCCCAATAGAGCACATCTCCTAATTGCCCTTTAATTCTGTCCCTTTACGGAGTGTCCAACCATATTCCACACGTTTGCTATGCCAGAAAGGTTAACGTTCCCTTCCCCATGGGGAGACATCAGGCATTTCTTTGGTGCCTCACTACAGGAGTGTGACTGAAACTGGAAACTCAGTACAGAGGGGAAGCAACTTGTATCTGAGGCACTCTGAAGTGCTGCATTGCTGTCCCATTAATGTTCTCCTGTTGAAATGTCCGTAATTGGCCTTTAGAGTACCACTGAATAATGTCCAACTTTTGATAATTAATTAGTGGAGACTAAAACTGAAAAAAAATAGCGTTTAAACTGACCCTAAACAAAGTGCTGCCACTGGCTGTGGGATGACTAAGCTCTGCGGCAAGTCCAGATCTCGCTCTATTCTTTGCTGAATCAGCAATTGATCCAATTCTTCGACACAACAGATATGCACTGCACTAGGTGACATGCAAACCATACATTGACAATAAAGAAGTTATTCCTTTTGCTAAATGTAGTTGAAATTTCATCGTTTAGATTGGTGTCCTCTGTTTCTCCTACCCTGATTTTACAAGAAACGCTCTCTCTGCATTCTCACTTTATCAATTCCACTCCTTCCCAAACTTGAATTATATTCTTATCCAAATTTTCTGTAAATGAATACGGGAGAATTGCCTCTATTTGTGGAGAAATCATAAGGTCAAAGATAAAGGCATTTTAGAGTAACCCTGAAATTACTGGCGCTCCCCTGAATTTATTCCGTGTGCAGACGGTTGTATTACATTGATGACTCTTGATACAGCCTGGCTATCAATAACAATCATGAAGAAACCCACAAATGCATTCATACACCAAAATCTTCATTTCAGACTTGAATGCAAAAAACTAGGCTGACACTCCAGCTGCACTGTCAGAGGTGTCGTCTTTCAGATGAAACGTTAAACTCAGGCCCCGTCTGCCCTCTCAGGTGGATGTAAAAGATCCCATGGCACTATTTCGAAGAAGAGCAGGAGAGTTCTCCCCGGTGTCCTGGCCAATAGTTATGCCTCAATCAACATCACTAAAAAACAGATTATCTGGTCATTATCACATTGCTGTATGTGGGAGCTTGCTGTGTGCAAATTAGTTGCCGCGTTTCCCACATTACAACAGTGACTACATTTCATTGGCTGTAAAGCACTTTGCGATGTCCGGTGGTCATGAAAGGAGCTATATAAATGCAAGTCTTTTTATTCCTTTCTTCAAATAAACTAAAATGTGTTAATAAGAATTCTTAAAAGGCAAAGTTAACTCATCTGATGTTGCGTAGACCAAAGAAATGCAAATATAATCATATTCCCAGTGAAAATCATTATCCGTTAAGAAAACGGCAAATGTTCAAAGCAGCGGCAAATCCAGCTGAATCAGGAACTGAGAGACCTAAGTCAGATAGAAGTGTTTTTGCGACTCTGCTGATCAAATGTTTTTCTTAAAAGAATATTATTTCTGTAATTGAAATATTCCCTCAATGATGCAGTGCCAACTCAACAGCGTGACATTACTGTGTGGGACATGGAATGTAGTTTATCAAGTGGTGTGAGTCAATCCACAATTGCTTGGATTCAATCAACATACATGCCGTAAAAGGTTTCAGACACTGTGGAAGCTCCTAGGCCATGGGTTATTCTCCTACTTTCCAGTGTATTTTGAGTTCCTGATTTCAAGCAAGGTTGTCTTTTGAAGAAAAAACTTGCAAAACCCCGTCATCACAGCTCAACTACATCCTGTCGTCTAGTGGTAGGAAAGAGCGATCTCCCACACAATGCGCTCCCTAGCCACACCAGCAAAAGGAAGTACAGAAAGGGCGTTAGGTGCTTCCCCCACAGTTAAGGAGAGTAATCCTTTGTGCGAGTCCTCGTGACCATTTACACACCGACACTGGCCGAGGTCTAGAGCAGGCTGCTGGTCAGTCGCTTGGGTATGCTGCATAAAATGGTGAGAATTAGAAGGGAAGGCAAGAAAAATATGAAATAATTTACCCCCCACTCCACCAAAAAGGCACCGTTCAGAAATTCAGAATCAAGAACATGTGTTCAGTGGCTGTTGCCGTATGTCTTGCTGTACGGCAACAGGTCGAGTAGACGAGAGCCAGGGAGTTCCGAGTGCAACGGTGGGGCCCTATTGCCTGTAGTGAGTCTACAGTCACAGACAGCTACCTCCCATAATGGAATAGCAGCCTCTGAAAGAGTTCCGGCGTACCGAAGAAGCTGCAGCTGAGGTGTGCAATTGGCCCAAGAGCTGAGGGTCGTCCTATATTCACACTGCACCGAGTGACATTGAAAATCAAGACCAGCCTCATTGTTTATGTCACAGGGCACATCCCGACATGCAGAGGGACATCTTGGAGTCAGTCGCATTTTGTGCAGTAACATGTTTATAGTATTAGAATGTGCCAAACTTTCTTTGTCAAGCTGAAACAATTCCTGTTCCACAGAATATTAACAGCATTCGGTTCTTGTTTTATTTCTTACACTAATTGGTTTGTTTGTCTACGATGCCACATTGCAGGAAACCTGGGCTAAAACGATAGGATCACTCTCTCTACATCAGCAATTTAAAAATGATAGTGAGCTCACAGAATTTACCAGAAATTCACTAAATTATTTGGAACAAGAATACATTTGTTAATCTTTCACTTTGAATCTCATCACTTGTCAGCGGGCAATTTCTTACCATTCTGCTTTATTCTTATTAACTGAAATGGTTTGATGAGGGGCAAAGTTCAATAAGAAATAGGAACAGGAGTAGGCCATACGGCCCCTCGAACCTGCTCTGCCATTCAATAAGATCATGGCTGATCTTCGACCTCAACTCCACTTTCCCACCCGATCTCCATATCCCTTGATTCCCCGAGAGTCCAAAAATCTATCAATCTCAACCTTGAATATACTCAACGACTGAGCATCCACAGCCCTCTGAGGTAGAGAATTTCAAAGATTCACAACCCTTTGAGTGAAGAAATTCCTCCTCATCTCAGTCTTAAAAGGCCGGCCCCTTATCCTGAGATTATGCGCCCGAGTTGTAGACTCTCCAGCCAGGGGAAACAGCCTCTCAGCATCTACCCTGTCAATGCCCCTCAGAATCTTATGTTTCAAAGAGATAAATATGACATTTTAAATAGCTAATTCAAAGCAACTCCTCCCTCAGGTAATGACTAATTAGAGGAAACCTGCCTAATCCACACATCCTTAATTCAAATAATGCAAACAACATATTTACTTAATAACTAGTTAGGAAAATGATTCCACTGATACAACAATGGTAATTCTTTAATTAGAATAATTGCTGGGTAGCAGATAGGAGAGAGACAATCTTCAGAACACAAGCCAGTGCAATGTTTTCCCAAAGAATAACATGTTAATCAATAAACGCGGAATAATGGGTTCAGGGGAGGGAAGATACTAATCCAACTGATGAATTTGTCTATAGGCAGACACTAAATCGAAAGCCGAGCGAGTGGCACTCAAATAGATACCTGCTGCTTTGGGGTGCTCTCGTTTATGGTTGGTGCTGCTCCCACTAACTCCCAAAATAAATACCATTCCGAGGTGACTGGAGACTCATGGTAAGATGAGTATCACCACTGCCTTCAGTTCTCCAGAGGCCACCGGTTTTATCCTAGAGATTACTGTTGGCAGCAGGAGAAACAGGTGCCTGCCTTCAGCAGCTGAGGAACAGGCCATTCAGCCCAGCTGGTCTATGCCAGTGTTTATGCTCCACATGAGCCTCCTCCCACTTCTAATTACCTCTTCCTTCCCTGCCCCCATAACCCTCTATTCCTTTCTCTCGCATGTAAGCATCAAACCTTTGTCAACTCTACCTGCTTCAACCACTGTGGCAGTGAAGTCTACATTCTCAGCATTCTGTGTAAAGCAATTATTTATTTGATCTGTCCGTAGCTATCTTATATTTATGCCCTCTGGTTCTAGATTCACCCACATTGACCCTATTGAACCCCTTCATAACCTTAAAGACCTCCATCAGGTCTCCTCTTAGTCTTGTGTTTTCCAGAGAAAAGAGGCCGGTGTGCTCAATCAGTGACGACAAACTTCAGGAATGAAAACTATTGCTTGAACTCAAGATTAGGTTATTGCACCATTTGGAATGTATTTATATATAGAGGTTTAGATGGAGGTATTATTGAGTATTGGAGCCAGTTCTGCACCAGTGATGGCTTAGTGTGGACAGTGATCGTAAAGAAAGCAGATTATTGACGAACATATGCAACTGATGGGCAGAAAAAGACCAGCTGGTCCATCAAACCTGCTCCACACCATGATGGCTGGACCATCGTGACTAAACACTTCTCCCCCACCCTCCCCAACTCAGACCCATCCGTGCAGCCATTTAATCGCCTGGGAGAGGCAAAAAAACAGGGCCAATAAGGGAGAAAACACTATCATTCCTCTCTGACCCCCTCAGGCGATCGAAACCAGTCTAGGAGATCACACGGACCAAGAGTTGTCTATAGAATCATAGAATGGTTACAGCACAGAAGGAGGCCATTCGGCCCATCGAGCCCGTCCCGGCTCTCTGCAAGAGCACCTCAGCTAGTCCCACTCCCCCGCCTTTTCCCCATAGCCCTGCAAATTTCTTTCCTTCAGGTACTTATCCAATTCCCTTTTGAAAGCCGTGATTGAGTCTGCCTCCACCACCCTTTCAGACAGTGCATTCCAGATCCTAACAACTCGCTGCGTAAAAAGTTTTCCCTCATGTCGCCTTTGGTTCTTCTGCCAATCACCTTAAATCTGTGTCCTCTGGTTCTTGACACTTCTGCCTGTCTGTTCCCCTAACTATCGATCGCCCATCACTTTCCCGATCTTCCTCCTCCTCCCCTGTACAGCTGAGCCACCCGTGGTGCCGTGGACTTGGCTCTGGCTGTACTCCCCAGAGGAACCATTGCCCTCACCAGTATTTATTGGTTGGAGAGCGAGATGCAGGGGACTCCTGCACTACCTGCCTGGTCCTCCTTGTCTGTCTGCAGTCACTCATTCACTCTCTGCCTGCACACTCTTACGCTGCGGGGTGACAACCTCCTGAAACGTGCTATCTATGTAGCTCTCCGCCTCATGGATGCAACGCAGTGACGCCAGCTGCTGCTCAAGCTCCGAAACCTGGAGCTTGAGCTCCTCCAGCTGACGACACTTCCTGTACACATGGTTGTCGAGGACACGGGAAGCGTCCTGGAGTTCCCACATGGCACAAGATGTGCATTCCACAGGAATGAGGTGCCCTGCCATGCCTCTACTTAATAGACTATTAAGTAACTTAACAGAATAAACTTAAGACTTAAAAAAAATCACCAGCTACTCACCAATCAGCTCCTTCCCTTGCGCTGACATCACTTATCTTACTCCCTGACACTCGCACTCCCTCCGGGCTCCGGGCTCTCGGTCCTACCTTTATCTCCGGCCGCTCCTCTTGCGCTTCCGCAGGTCCGCTCTCGTGTCTATTAACTTAGAGACCTTGGGTTCTGTGGCTCCACTCTCCTTTTCAGTTGGACGTCTCACCCGCCTTCCTCCTCTCCACCGATTTCTGTGCTCACCAAATTTCTCCACTCTGCGTTCTCCCAGCTCTGTCTCCAATCTCTCTGATCAAGCTCTGTGCTTTTGCAAACTGGTGCCTAATATATACCTTTTGAGAGTCAAACAATCTACAACTGCTTAATCAGCTTCTAGCTCACAGCTTTTACCACCTACTCAAGTAACCACTTACAGCTGATAGCTGCTCACTGCCACTGACCACGCAGTTCCTTTTATGTTACAAGACAAAGCCAAATTCCAATCTGATGGTTATTTACCTAACTTACCTTACGCCTACCAGTGAATTTCTCCTCTCCACTGATTCCTGCGCTCACCAAATTCCTCTACTCTGCCTGCGATCCACTCCATTTGCGTTCTCCCAGCTCTGTGCTGAAAACACTTAGCTTCTATATGATGCGATCTCTGCCCAGCTCCCTCTTGGAGGTGTAGAGAGAGACAGCACCCACCATACCAGCCGGCAACACATTCCAGAGGCTCACTGCTCTCTGGGAAATGAAGAACCGCTCAACAATCAGTCTATTCCTACTCTTACACAGGTGGTTTGACACGTTGGACCCCCTGGGACACATCTCATTGTCTTGGCTGAGCTCTTTGTTGTAGGGAAAGATGTGAATAGATTTTGTCTGTGTTTAAATTGTGAATTCTGGGAGATTCTCTCACTGCTAACTTACCTGACGAAGGAGCGAACTACTCCGAAAGCTTGTAAAATTAAATAAATCTGTTGGACTAAACCTGGTGTTGTGCGACTTCTCATTTTACTCTTACACAGTTTAAACTCGTGTTTCCTGGTCCTCCCCAATCTGTTACACAGGAATAATCTCTCAATAGGGACGCTATCCAGCCCTTTAATGATTTTAAACACCTCTATCTGGTCACCTCTAAGTCCACGCTGCTCTAAAGTACCTGACGAAGGAGCAGAGCTCCGAAAGCTTGTGATTTCAAATAAAGCTGTTGGACTATAACCTGGTGTTGTGCGACTTCTCACATTTGTCCACCCCAGTCCAACACCGGCATCTCCACATCACGGCTAAAGTAAGTAGACCAAGATCCTTGAGCCTTTCAGAGTAGCTGAGCTTCTTTAAGCTGGGAATCATTCTTGTAGCTCTTCTCTGGACCTTCTCCAAGGCCACTATATCACCCACTATGTGGGGGTACCAAAACTGGGCAGTCTGACCAGCGCCTGTACAGTGACAAAATGTGTCCTTTGATTTATACTGCATGGTTCTATTAATACAACCCAATTCCTTGATAGCTTCAGCTGCAGATTCTCTACGTTGGTCGTGAACCTTCAGTGAACTGTGCACAATAACATCAAGATCTTTTTCTCTCTGGATCTCTTTCAGTATTGTCCCCTGCAAATGATATGTGTATGTATCATAACCTTCACGAGACAAAATTGGTCTTAATCATATTATCATTGCAAGGTTATCAAAAATAATCTGCCATGATGACAAAGTTTATGGCCAACATATGACATAATCGACACCGAAAAGTTAATAATGTTCAGTTGTCGTCTCTTGATGTGACACTACAGTACAGTCTCAAAGTCCAAAGAGACCAGCGCAACCTTTAAAGTATGAAAACTTTGATATTCCTGCTCATGGCTCAGTTCCGTCCTCCTGGACTCCAGCAGCAGTCTCCCATGCTTTCAGCCTGTGTACATTTGCTACATATACAGTACAATGTCTGTAAATCTAAACCTGAACCAACATCAATATGATGGTAGCCTGCTACAGTAATACTGTGACGCCAACGCAAGTCTGCCTGTCTACCTTCTCTGGCTCCCAATTAGCGTGCAAAATTGATACTGCAAGACTGGCAGAGAGAACAGCAAGCACTATTCCGGTTTGTCTGTGTGAATTTGAGGTGACCAGTGCCATAGGAAATGTCTATTCCCAGTGGATAATATCCTAAAGCTATCAGTGAGGAGCAATGCTGAGAAGAGACTAACTCGCCATGACTGGAGTCAGAAAGCAAAATGTGGAGACCTAGAGTTACAGTGAGAAGTTACCAAACACCGATGTTCGTTCAGGACATACTAATGTGCTATTCAATATCGAGCTACACTGTACCTGTAGAAAATGCAGGAATATAAGTTCACCAATGGAAAGCCCAGCAAAGTGGGACCAGAACAAAATTGCTTTGCTAAATCAAGATTTACTTGCAAGTTCCCTCTAGGGACAAGACCGTAGCAAAACTGTGATATACTGAGATACTCAATATATCAAAGTTTGATCTATCGCGACTCTACAAACCATTAGCAAAACTCAAGCCGTTCACAAACAATATACTGAACCCAAAATGAGATTGCAGGCTTGAAATCAATCTGTCTATGCATCAATATTTACAATACATGTGTGGAAGCTAAGGGCGGCATGTTTCAATTGTTTGAGCAAATAATGGGTTGTGCCAGAGATCAGTGACTATCGTGCCTTCTACAGTACAGCTGTAGTGAAGGATTAATAATTGTCACTGTAATCTCTATGAATTCATTAAGTGTTAAGCCACAGTCAGTAATTCATTGCAATAAAATATCCCGTTATTACTTTAAACAGCAACATTCTCTACACTACTGACCCACTGTTAAATGCTGCTATTAGCATATTGCAGTAAATTTATATTATGCTCAAGCTTATTAGTAAATGCAAAAAAGTATTGACATGGGAATGCCCAGAAAAAGAAGCCAGTGAAAATGTTCCACATACTTGAATACCTGAGAAGTGCTAGTTCATTCTTCAAGGGTAAATGTTTAAACTTGGCCCCAACAGAAGTTATATAATTGGTTTAGGCAAATGAATTATACTTTTTTCATAAAAACAGACACAGATGTAATGGAAGCAAACCGAAGCGCAAATTGAATAGTTGACAGGTGTCTGAATGAATTACTGAACAAATCTATTGTTGTTCACGCCTGTTTACTGTGTAATCCTCATATGCAGTAATTCAGGTTGGCATTAATTTCATTCTGGAATTGGAACTGTTTATTAAATTCTCAGCGCACACTCCACAGGCAAAGACAATGATTTGTTCTAAAAGCAGGCAGCTCTAAACCGATTTCTGTAATATGGAGATTAAAAGCTTACCATGGTCTTCTTTCCAGATTCATCTTTGCATGTAATAACAGATATATTGGAGTGAATGTGATTAGGTCAAGAAAGTCATGCTTGCATAAACATTATTCTGTTACAGTGGGAGCCTCTGCAGCCAGGAATACTCCATGGTGTTTATTCACACTTGGTCTACATGTTGAGCACAAGAGCAGACCTCTAGTTACTATAAACGCATTCACAAGATTTATACAATATTTTAGATATCTGTGCTGCTGAAAGCTGGCCCTATGTCTGCTTTATCAAATGCCTTTTGAAAGGTGTTTCACAGTAAGAGTACAAAGAAGCATGTCACGAGTGATGGTCACCCAGCTTGCTCATTCCACAGACTATGTTGAATCTACTCATGGAATTTACTCCTTGTAAATAGTTTGAGTTTTGACTCTCCACAGTCATATGATTAAAATATGAAGGTCCAACCAGAACTCACTGCTAATGTAAGTTAACCAGATAGGTGTTAAAATGGTCATACTGTAAATCCTATCCATTGCATAACCGGCAACAGAGTAACGCAAGGATCAGTGCTTGGGCCTCAGCTATTTGCAATCTATATTAATGACTTAGATGAGGGGGCTGAATGTAATATGTCCCAAGTTTGCTGACGATAAAAGTTAGGTGGGAAAGTAAGCTGTGAGGAGGACGCAAAGAGATATAGACAGGTTAAGTAAATGGGAAAGAACATGTCAGATGGCATATAATGTGGAGAACTGTGAAATTATCCACTTTGGTAGGAAAAATAGAAAGCAGAGTATTTTTTAAATGGTGAGAGATTGGGAAATGTTGGTATTCAGAGGGACCTGGGTGTCCTTGTACAGGAATCACAGAAAGTTAACATGCAGGTACAGCAAGCAATTAGGAAAGCAGATAGTATGTTGGCCTTTATTACAAAGGGATTGGAGTATAAGAGTAAAGAAGTCTTACTACAATTATATAGGGCCTTGGTGAGACTACACCTGGAGTATTGTGTACAGTTTTGGTCTCCTTACCTAAGGAAGGATATACTTGCCATTAAGGGAGTGCAACGAAGGTTCACTCGACTGATTCCTGGGATGAGGGGATTGCCCTAAGAGGAGAGATTGAGTAGACTAGGTCGACATTCCCTAGAATTTAGAAGAATGAGAGTGATCTCATTGAAACATATAAAATTCTTTATAGGCCTTCAGAAGGCATGTGATAAAGTCCCACATAAGAGACTGTTATCTAAGGCAGAAGCCCGTGGAATTGAGGGCAAATTATTGACCTGGTTAGGAAATTGGCCTGAGTGGCAGGAGACAGGCAGTAGGGATAATGGGCAGGTACTCTAATTGGCAGGATGTGACTAGTGGTGTCCCGCAGGGATCTGTGTTGGGGCCTCAACTATTCACAATATTTATTAACGACTTAGATGATGGCATAGACAGTCATATATCCAAATTTGCCGATGACACAAAGATAGGCAGCACTGTAGGCAGTGTAGATGAAAGCATAAAATTACAAAGAGATACTGATAGATTAAATGAATGGGTAAAACTGTGGCAAATGGATTTCAATGTAAGCAAATGTGTGATCATCCACTTTTGACCTAAAAAGGATAGAATAGGATACTTTCTAAATGGTGAAAAGCTAAAAACAGTGGATGTCCAAAGAGACTTGGGGGTCCAGGTACATAGATCATTAAAATGTCATGAACAGGTACAGCAAATAATCAAAAAGGCTAATGGAATTAGCTAGAGGACTAGAATTCAAGGGGTAGAAGTTATGCTGCAGCTATACAAAACCCTGGTTAGACCACACCTGGAGTACTGTGAGCAGTTCTGGGCACCGCACCTTAGGAAGGATATATTGGCCTTGGAGGGAGTGCAGCGTAGGTTTACCAGAATGATACCCGGACTTCAAGGGTTAAGTTACAAGGCGAGATTACACAAATTAGGGTTGTATTCCCTAGAATTTAGAAGGTTAAGGGGTGATTTGATCGAAGTTTTCAAGATATTAAGGGGAACAGATAGGGTAGAGAGAGAGAAACTATTTCTGCTGGTTGGGGATTCTAGGACTAGGGACATAGTCTAAAAATTAGAGCCAGACCTTTCAGGAGTGAAATTAGGAAACACTTCTACACACAAAGGGTGGTAGAAGTTTGGAACTCTCTTCTGCAAACAACAACTGATGCTGGATCAATTGTTAATTTTAAATCAGAAATTGATAATTTTTTGCTAACCAAAGGTATTAAGGGATATGGGCCAAAGGCAGGTATATGGAGTTAGGTCACAGATCAGCCATGATCTCATTGAATGGCGGAGCAGGCTCGAGGGGCTGAATGGCCTCCTCCAGTAGTGTTCCTATGTTCTTAAAGGGCTTGACAGAGTGGATGCTGGGAGGAGAACCAGTCTCAGGATACAGGGATGGCCATTTAGGACTGAGGAGGAGAAATTTCTGCACTCAAAGGGTTGTGGTTCTTTGGAATTCTCTACCCCAGAGGGCTGTGGATGCTCAGTTGTTGAGTATATTTAAGTCAGAGATCGAAGATTTTTGGACACTAAGGAAATCAAGGGATATGGGGATCGGACAGGAAAGTGGACTTGAGGTCAAAGATCAGCCATGATCTCATTGAATGGCGGAGCAGACTCGAGGGGCCGAATGGCCGACTACTGCTCCTATTTCTTATGTTCTTTTGATCGGATATCTTACTCCCTCCAAATCTAGTTTAAATGAATCTCAATGTCCATACTTATGTTTTGCACCCACAGATTTAGTGCAACACCTGGGTGTATGTAAACCATTCTTCCTGTATAGGTTCATGCTACCTTAAAACATTCCCCAGTTATCGATGAAGTCAGTTCCCTCCTCCACACTCAATTTAACTGTCAGCTACTGAAATAAAAACAGAAAATGCTGGAAATACTCAGCAGGTCAGGCAGCATCTGTGGAGAGAGAAACAGAGTTAACGTTTCAGGTCGATGACCTTTCGTCAGAACTCTGTTCCTTGTATTTAAATCCGAAAGGGTTTTGATGACCTGAAACGTTAACTCTGTTTCTCTCTCCATAGACGCTGCCTCACCTGCTGAGTATTTCCAGCATTTTCTGTTTTTATTTCAGATTTCCAGCATTCACAGTATTTTGCTTTTGTGTCAGCTACTGAAGTCAGTTTTCCTGCTTATTCTTTCCATTGCCCCAAAATCAGCCCTAACCATATTGTAACCATTGTCTAAAACGTGCCACCATAAGAACAAAAGAAACAGGAGCAGGAGTAGGCCATTTGGCCCTTCGAGCCTGCTCCACCATTCAATAAGATCATGGCTGATCTTCTACCTCATCCCCACTTTCCTGCACTATCCCCATATAAAAGAAAGACTTGCATTTCTATAGCGCCTTTCACAACCACCAGACGTCTCAAAGCGCTTTACAGCCAATGAAGTACTTTTTGAAGTGGAGTCACTGTTGTAATGTGTAATGTAATATCCCTTGATTCCCTTAATATCCAAAAATCTATCGATCTCTGTCTTGAATATACTCAACGACTGAGCATCCACAGCCCTCTGGGGTAGAGAATTCCAAAGATTCACCACCCTCTGAGTGAAGAAACTTCTCCTCATCTCAGTCCTAAATGGCCGACCCCTTATTCTGAGACTGTGACCCCTGGTTCTAGACTCCCCAGCCAGGGGAAACATCCTCCCTGCATCTACCCTATCAAGCCCTGTAAGAATTTTGTATGTTTCAATGAGATCACCTCTCATTCTTCTAAGCTCTAGAGAATATAGGCCTTGTCTACTCAATCTCTCCCCATAGGGAAATCCCCCCCATCCCAGGAACCAGTCCGGTGAACCTTTGTTGCACTCCCTCTATGGCAAGTGTATCCTTCCTTAGGTAAGGAGACCAAAACTATACACAATACTCCAGGTGTGGTCTCACCAGGGCCCTATATAATTGCAGTAAGATATCTTTACTCTTATTCTCAAATCCTCTTGTAATAAAGGCCAACATACCATTTGCTTTCCTAATTGCTTGCTGTACCTGCATGTTAACTTTCAGTGATTCGTGTACAAGGAAACCCAGGTCCCTCTGAACACCAACATTTCCCAATCTCTCACCATTTAAAAAAGACTTTGCTTTTCTATTTTTCCTCCCAAAATGTATATACTTCCTTTAATATTTGTCCCGCTATGCAACCCCACCACGGGATTAACTCTCTCTCTCTCTCCCTTATTAGCCCAACTGGTTTAAAATAAATTATATTAGCAAAAAGGAATCCTACAGGTGTTGCAACTGGTGCAGTTTCATTCTACAGTTTGGAAAGGGTAATCTGGAGGATATTTTAGGGAGTAATCTGTTTTTGATAAACAAACACCACAGGTCTAATCCAGTCCGGCCATTTCTTAGAAAGGATGGCACCTCAGAGCCTGCTATCTGTTTACACTCAGCGATACCATCTGATAGAAAATGGAGTGCTGATTAGAAGCAGTTTTGGCATTCTGAGAATAGCACTGGCCATATGGAAGCAAGGATTGTTAATACAGCAGGACACCCTCACCATTGCAGACACCAGCAGGGTGGAGAAATTCACTCCTTTATCTGCCTAGAGTAATAAAATATTCAAAACAAAATAAATTTCACTATCAACGGTTCAGAGGACATGCAAAGTTGTAATCCTTAATATTTCAACAACCCAGTAAGCCTAGTAATGCGAACATAGATAGTTAAAGGATTAATATTTTACCCTTGTCTCTAGAAAAAAAGATAAACGACAACTTGCACTTATAAAATCTTTAACATAGAAAAAGATCCCAAAGCCCTTCACAGAAACGTAATCAAAGAAATGGATACTGAGCCTAGTAGGAGGGTGAGCAAAACGTGGTCAAAGAGGCAGGTTTTAATCAGGAGTAGAGGGGTTTAGATAGGCAGAATGCGGAGTTCACACAGCTGAAGGCATGGCCGCCAATGGTGGGGCAAAGGGAAGAGGGATGTATAAGAGGCCAGAGTAACAGGGAGTGTCTTTTGGGGGTGGGGAAGAGATCGTAGCGTTGGAAGAGATTACAGAGATAGGGAGTGGCAAGGCCATGGAGGGATTTAAATACAAGGACCAGAATTTTAAATTTGATGTGTTGGGGACTGGGAGCCAATATAAGTCAGCAACACAGGGGTGATAAGCAAAGAGGACTTGGTGTGGGATAGGATGTGGCAGCAGAGTTTTGGATGAGCTGTAATTTAGTAAGGATGAAGGATGGCTCAGACAGCAATTGAATAGTCCAGCGTGGAGGTGACAAAGGCATGAGTAAGGGTTTCAGTAGCAGATTACATAGAATTACATAGAAGTTGCAACATGGCAACCAGGCCGTTTGGTCCCATCAGTCCATATTAGGGTTTACTCTTCACACATGGGCTAAGGTAGGGGTGCAGGCGGGCAATGTTACGGAGCTTGTTAGTAGGCGCTCCTTGTGACGGAGAGGACATGTGATCATAAGCTCAGCTCAGGGTCAAATAGGACACTGAGGTTGGAAACAGTCTGGTTCAGGGTGAGACTGTGCCTGGGGAAGGGGATGGAGTTAGTAGTGGAAGTATGCAGATAGTACTGGGTGCTGACGATGATGCCTGCTATCTTTCTACGATTTAGTCCAATCCAATACACAATGTACAAATGGCAAGAACAACATGAAGAATATTCAGTGAAAGTTGGTTTTAATTTTCATCAGAACAACTGTTCCCTGATGCGCAGTGTGGTGGGTGTGGTACTGAGCATCCTGGTTTGTCCTGAATCAACTAGTATCAGGTAGTTGAGCACTGAAACAGTTAGCATTCCCAGACAATGTAAAAGAAAACTGGCCAAGATTGCCCCTCTTGATTACAAGCCCAGCGACCCCATGACTGTGATGCTCTCTCCTTTACATGATAAAGGAGTGTTCCATTAATCTTGAATTAGGCACATCCGTGAAGAATCCGTTTGTTGGTGAGCTACTGAAGAACTGGTGTGACCTGTGCAACCATAAGGAGAATGAAAAAAACTGGAGAGATAATGGGGGAAAAATTCAGTTGGTAGCGCCTTAAGAGGGCGCTAATGGGGCGCAAAGCAACTAGCGCCCTGGGCGCGGCGATGTTTGCGCCGCTCGCGAAATTAACTAGACATTTTGCGGCGGCGCTAAACAGTACCGCCACGATCTCCTGCGCCGGCAGATCATGACGTCAGTCGAGTGCTCAACGCCCCGGTAGCGCCCCGGAGCGGATATTGAGTGGCGCCCCCTGCCGCTAGCAACGACAGGTTGAGGGGAGCATTTTGCAGTCAGGAAGGGACTGGGGAGCGCTATTTAAAGGTGACCGCTTCCTGCCTTTTTTTGTTGGCGACATTTTTGAACCACGCATTCTGAGAGAGAGAGAGAGAGAGAGAGACTTCTGGAGAGATTCAATGCTGTGTGAAGGAGTTTTGGGTACTGAGCAGCACTTTGCAGGTTCAATTTGATTTGCCCTTCCTTGTATCGATTTAGAAGAGACTGTGGGGGCTGCACTCTGAGCTCTTTCCCTGGGCCTCTCCATTGTTATTTCCAGCAGATTTGATGTACAGGTCTCTCCAGGCCGAGATTCAAGAATGCAATGAGCAGGATGTGGATGGAAAGCAAGATCAACCCACCCCTTTAAGAACTGGCCGGGGCCATTGTGTCTGTGTTCCATTGCTGACTGACATCACATGAGCTTCGCCGGTGCTCTGAGTTAGCGCCTCGCTCCTCGGCCTTTGCGCCTTAAGACAGATGTGTAGCAACTGATTTAGCGCTCCAATCACCTCCAGGGGCGATAAAAGCCAAGTTTGCAGTCGGAGGCGATAATTAGCGCCAGGCGCTAATCTTTGCGCCCGGCCGATAATTGCGCCTCAAACGGGCCGATACTGAATTTTTCCCCCAATAGACTTTACTAAACTTTGTTAATTTGAATTTATGTCAGTGCCTGGTACAGGACTCAAACTTACTGTACAATTTGTAATAGGTTTTTCCCTCATCAAATTGAGGGCCAGTGTTGGTAATGGAAATTTCAGTATCAGGCTTTGCAGCTGACAGGCTAGGTCATAGTCATTCTTCTTCATTGCCCCAACAATTTACCTCAATCTGCTGCATCATTATCATGTTGCTGTTTAAAAACAGCTTTTGCTGTGTATATTATTCACTAATCTATGGAATTATAATTAAATGCCATCTCAAATGCAAGTACAAACCATAATACTGTTTCACAGAGGCCTACCACAGCTTCAAATCAAAGGCAGCCGAGATAAGGGAGCACAATTTCATTTCTGGCAAATGATCAGATGGCTATTATTTCCAAACACCATCCTTCCATTATTAGATGGTCCAATAGTTTCCAGTCATGCTTGACATTCACCAGCAGAATCCAATAATGGCCCTTTCCAAAGGGTTACTTACTGTCATAATTATAGCTCTTCAGTGACTGTTACATGCTGTATTAATATTCAGGTTGAGCAATTATTGGCCATCCAAATGCATGAAATACACATTGTAGCTTTCATAGAATCATAGAATGGTTACAGCACAGAAGGCGGCCATTCGGCCCATCGAGCCCGTGCCAGCTCTCTGCAAGAGCACTTCAGCTAGTCCCACTCCCCTGCCCTTTCCCTATAGCCCTGCAAATTTTTTTCCTTCAAGTACAATCAAAATAGACATTTCATAGCGCCTTTCCCAACCACCGGACGTCTCAAAGCACTTTACAGCCAATGAAGCACTTTTGGAGTGTAATCACTGTTGCAATGTGGGAAACGTGGCAGCCAATTTGCGCACAGCAAGCTCCCACAAACAGCAATGTGATAATGACCAGATAATCTGTTTTTGTTATGTTGATTGAGGGATAAATATTGGCCAGGACACCGGGGATAACTCCCCTGCTCTCTTCAAAATAGTGCCTTGGGATCTTTTACGTCCACCTGAGAGAGCAGACGGGGCCTTGGTTTAACGTCTCATCCGTTAGAAGGCACCTCCGACAATGCAGCGCTCCTTCAGCACTGCACTGGAGTGTCAGCCTAGATTTATGTGCTCAAGTCTCTGAAGTGGGACCCACAACTTTCTGACTCAGAGGCGAGTGTGCTACCCACTGAGCCACAGCTGACACTTAAATAACAAGCATTTCAAAGCATAATGAATGGCTCTTGTGAACTGACGATGCCAGTCTTTTAACTTCCAGCATGTCATAAGTCCTCTCAGTGCAGTGGCTGAATTATTTTTGGGGAGGGCACTGACTGGGGGCAGATTGTTAGCCCCTGGATTTCCTGATGGCTTTCATTAGACTAGAGAGGAGAGATTTTGTGTGCACATGGAGGCAGATAGGTGCTAGAGAGCGCCCAGGCAACATTGCATTCAAGAACACCGCAAGCCTTAAAGGCCCAGGTGCATGGAGCATCAGGAAACCAAACTGGTAAAACTGCTGCAGAACCATTGACTGGCCCCGAGATTCCTGGACGGTCAGTGAGTGTTTTCGCTGTTCCTGTTTTAAAGTTTAAAATTGAAGCTGTTTTATTATTTGTTCACAGGATGTGGGTGTCGCTGGCAAGGCCAGCTGCCTGTAGGTTTTGCTAAAAATCCTTTAAATATATTCCTGATGGGTAAGTCCCTTTGCCGGTTTGAAAATTCCATTCCTTGATATTGGTTATCTGCTCCTCTGGCAGGAGAGGATGTCAGGAACAAGAGGAGGAAGGAAAGGGTTCTGCATGAGCCGAGTACAGAAGGCCGCCCCAGGCTGTGGAGAGGTGGAACCAATGCCGTACTCTGCCTCTGGCAAAACAAGTCCCGAAAGCAGCTGGACACAAAGCATGGCAGCAGATAGCAAAATAACTAACCTCGGGCTGCAGCAAGCAGCATACATGGCTGGACTGCTGGGAGACCGTCACTGATGGTCAGAAGTGGCAAAGTAGGGTACCAGATGACAATGCTTCTCACCAAGAAGAAGGTGATTGCTATGTGCATCTCAATGCATCCTGCCCTTCTTTCGTTTTGCACAGGTCCTGAAAGCCCTCTGTCTTCACGGCTCTAAATCTTCTTTCTACCACCACTGGCTGAAGGGAGACGTTGGGGTCGATTTTAACTCCCAGCAGGTTTTA
This sequence comes from Squalus acanthias, assembly GCA_030390025.1. Lineage (NCBI taxonomy): Eukaryota > Metazoa > Chordata > Chondrichthyes > Squaliformes > Squalidae > Squalus > Squalus acanthias. The sequence goes on from CM059434.1 coordinate 114,582,752, forward strand.
CTCCATGAGCTTGCTGCTAACAGGAAATCGTCACATCAACATAGAAACATAGAAATTTACGGCACAGAAGGCGGCCATTCGGCCCATCGTGTCTGTGCCTGACTAGAGTTATATTCCACTGTTGCCAGTAATGCATTATTTAAGTAAGTTATGGAGAGGAAGGAAAATCCAGCAAAACAGTGAAGTGTGGGCTGAATAACAAAATCAAAGCATTTTTATCAGTTCCCCCCACCCTCCTACACATGAATAGAGTTGTGTCCTGCTATGGTTTGACATTCAATGGTGTTGTGATCGGTCTACAGAAGACGTTCTCAGAGAGACAGATAGCCTGACTGATCTAGAACAAGTAAAATAATTACTGTGTTCCACCCACAGAAACATTTGACGTCCCAAATACAGTTAAACTGCAGCATTGTCCATGTTCACTTGAATGGAAAATGTAGTAAAAGCTAGCAGCTTATCCACAGCGCACTCATCTTTCATGGAGATATTTAATATTTCAGAATGGAATAAAATTACAAGTAAAACGTTTTGCATCAACACAAAGGAAAGCTTGCACAGAATCCATTGGCATTTCCATGGTAGCGCTATAGTGATAGTCAGAGAGTATTCTCGATTCTTGCACTCACAGGAGATGACTGGTTTGCTTTTATGATCAGAAATTTGGGGCTGGATTTTGCAGGGGGTCAGCGGGCGCGATTCGTGGAGGCTTGGGTGGGAAAGTGTTTTCTCCCCCAGCGGGTTGGGACTCTCTGTGAACCCGCCGCCACGCACCTTTACCAAATGTCAGGTCTGTCAGCGCTGAGCAGACCCAACACGCAGCGGCGGGGGAGGCAATTAAAATCATTAGTGGCTGGTTTACAGCCACTTATCAATGGTTTGTTTCCCAGCTTTTTGGATTTGACAGGTCGCCCATCAGTTTCCTGCTTTAGGGTAGGGAAGGCAGAGTGATGGGGATGTGATGAGAGGCACAGCAAGATGAGGTTGAGTGCGGCTTTGTACTAACGTTTCGTGATCTACTGAGATCATTGAAAGGTTTGCGACACTGCACCCAGGTCCTCCTGACGACATCCCTGCTTGTGCCCTCCTCTGCAATGTGCAACCAGGCTGCGTTGATCTCCTGGGGAGGTCTCTTCCGCCCATGGAAAGGGAAGAGAACCTCCCTGCGTGCTGTGACTCCCTCCATAAGCATATGAAGGAAGTCATGGGAGAGCCTGGGTGCAGCCCTGCACCTCTGTGCAGTGGTTGTCAGTGTTTGCAGCACCTCAATGCTGTAGAACACTGACAGCACAAACGTCAAAATAAAGTTGGCCATAGTCCCTTTAAGGAAACCGGCTGATGACGCATCATCAAATGACCAGACCCGCTTCCTCTAATTGGCCGGCAAATGCGCTGGGCGGGGCTTAACAAGCCCCGTTGAGGGAAATTCATTTCAGAGGCCAGGATGGAGGCAGCAGCGGGGTCGGGACCCGCCACCCACATCGCCCGCCACGGACCCACCGAGGTTCGTAAAATCGCGGCCTTGGAAACAGTAAAGATAAAAAGTTATTATCAAACTTATTAATTTGATAAATTTACCACATTGAATCTTCAAACATTTTTGCTGCTCACTTCAAGATAGACAGCAGCAAATTCTTGTAATTATATCACATTAGTTAAACGACAGTCGCTAAAACTGAAAGACTGGTGCTTGCAATCGGCTCTGAGCAGTGAAAGATTGTCTATCCATTTCTCAGTTCTTGTGGACGTTGCTTATCTGACTTTATCTAAAATTTAATAATTCCAATGCCTATAAAAACCACGTACTGTATATTGCTTTTCTTTCCCATAAAACATAAATGACATTAAGGGTGCTTTCATAGATATGATTATATGGTTCAAAAAGAACGTGGTTTTACAGTGCGAACATTGAATGCATCAGTTTTTATTCAAAAGACGTTCTTCTTCCAAGATTTTCTGAATTCCAGGAAAAAAACCACAACTAAAATATCCAGAGCCTGGAAATGAAAGTTATCAACAGAGCCAAGCTTTTCTGAATTGAGCATACACATTACCATGACACTGATTCTACCACAGAAACTGATTCTATGATAGGAACATAGCAGCAGGAGGAGGCCATTCAGCCCCTCGAGCCTGCTCCATCATTCAACTGAGAAAATGGCTGATCAATCAGTGCCTTTGAATATGCTGAAGCCCTTCATTTTTACAAGCCATTTTTGTTATTCGGTGTTGTTCATTCAGCAAAATCCAGTTGTCTCGTGTTTAAAACCCAAGCACTCCGCTGTTCATTGCCAACAATGGGAAATGGTGCAGTTTGCTGAGGGGAGGGCCATGCTGACGCCATCAGTAAGCTGCCTCCAGCTCCTCACTGCAGTCTCAGGAGAGTTTGGTTGGGCTTTAAAATTCAGAACCAAATTTGAAAATGTCACGCCGATCTTCAGAAAAAGAAACAATTCCTGCACTTTAAACAGAATGGTAACTGCAGAGATAGCTTGCCTGTGGAGATTCTCCGAGCTCGGTTTGTTCTGCTGCCAGATTATATAACCGGTTTCATTATTATAGTCGGTGCTTGTCCACACGCACAGAAAAAGAAAAGCATCTGAGATCTCAGATATATCAAATGAAATTAGCGAGGTGAGGGAGAAATATTTTATAAAACTATAGAATGATACAGCACAGGAGGCGGCCATTTGGCCCATCGTGTCTTTGACAGAGCTATCCAATTAGTCCCACTATCCTGCCCTTTCCCTGATGTCCGGCAAATGTTTTCCCTAAGTATTTAACCAATTCCCTTTCAAAAGTGATTATTGAATCTGCTTCCATCAGGCAGTGCATTCCAGATCATAACGACTCGCTGTATAAAAAAAATTCTCATCTCGCCTTGGGTTCTTTTGCCAATTATCGTAAATCTGTGTCCTCTGGTTACCGACCCTCCTGCCAGTGGAAAGAGTTTCTTCTTATTTACTCATAATTTTGAACACCTCTATATATCTCCCCTTAATCTTCTCTGCTCCCAGCTTCTCTAGTCTCTCGACATAACTGGTACCAGGGATGCAGGATTTCATTCTAGTAAATCTCCTCTGCACCCTCACCAAGGCCTTGACATCCTTACTAAAGTGCGGCGCACAGAATTGAACACAATACTCCAGCTGGGGCCTAACCAGTGATTTATAAAGGCTTAGCATAACCTCCTTGCTTTTGTATTCTATCCCTCTATTAATAAAGCCAAGGATCCCATATGCTTTGTAACAGCCTTCTCAACTTGTCCTGCCACCTTCAAAGATTTGTGTACATACACCCCCAGTCTCTCTGTTCCTGCACCCCCTTTAAAATTGTATTATTTATATTTTTATCCATAGGAGATTGAAGTCAGGTGATTCAGAGGAGCTGAGGCAAGCAACAGGAGCATCGGAATGAACATAGTCGAGGTCCCTCTCTTGGATCAGAAGTTGTAGCAAACGGTGTTGGATGGAATTCTGAGGGGGGTAGAGTCAGAAACGAGAAGTGTGGGCTTCAGTGGAAAAGATGAGGATGGAACGAATGGAGATTAAAATGGATGAGATGCCATCAGGAGGCATGGTAGGTATGGCTTTGGGCGTCTCAAGGTTATGCCAAGTTTTCGAAGAGATGTCCAGTATTAAGAGACAATAAAGACAAAGTATTGAGAAAAGTAATAAATCCTGGTCACTCATCAGCATTCCTCTTTGATCTCCATCACAGGAAATATTCTGACTTTGCGAATCTTGTGCAAGCGACTCACAAAGCCCTCGATTTTCCAATGGATCAGCAAAAACCGAGGTCGTGCTGCCAGCATACAAGGCTTCATTTCAATATTTAAATAACCAGAGGTCCCTCGGTGAATTTCATGTCTTCAGGCAAGGCTCCACACAGCACAAGCTTCACCCATAATGAATCGCAGGACCTTGGGTGCAATTTTCTTCCTTTTACTGCACTTTGCAGCTATTGAAATAGTACTTGCACAGGGTTTGGGACTCACCAACTACGTTTGTGCCATGCTCAATGGGGCCCACCAGAAACGTGTACAAGAATGAGGACCACGCTTACCTTTGCCTTCCTTCTCATACCAGCAAATTTCTTCACTTGCAACCAGGTACAATGAGCTGGAGACTCCCACCATGCCGTTTATAACTGTGCTTTTACTGGAGGGATTGGAGGATTGTGCTAGCAGCACATTCCAATAAAGAGGGACTTCCATTACAAAATGTGGGGAGGCCTGCCCTGAACTGCTAGCGTAGACTAGCTTTCACCATTGGCTCACACAACCCTATGTTTGTCAGTCTCACAAATTCAGGGCTCAAGTGTTACCCAACACAATACACAGAAACTACAATAAGCTTAATGACAACTGTTCAGAGGCGACCAAAATATTCTCTGGCTTTGATTACTCCTTTATGATCATGTATCGTGGAATGCATCAACTCTTAATCTGTGCCTTTCTGGATGTTCTCTTTAAATAAGTGTCCCCATTAAAGGGTGATAGATAAGTACGCTGCAACATGAAAGCTCTGGATCCCCCTAGTGGACTACCATCTCATTACTTGTATTATATCAATGGCGTTCTAGATTAGATCAGATTGTGCTCTGTCCTTCCCTATTCTCTCACCAGTTTCATGAGAGGAAACTAACTCTGGGTGGTTATGAATTCTACATTACCGTTGCTTATGTTCTACCATTTTCAATGTCAAATCTCACCAGTGAAAAGTTTAATATTTGTATATCTTCAATGGTTTTAAAAACATTAAAATCTGACTTTTTTTAAATCCCCATAAGAGATAATGGATATCATTAAAATCCAAGAACAACTTCTAAGACCAAAATGTTGAGAAGTTATGATGACAATTCTCTCCCCTCTTGTCCTGAAGATGCAGACTTGGAATTTCCTTGATGTGATTTACACACAGTGGCCTCAAGAGTTTCCTGGGTCTGCTTATTTGCAAACCCATTAGTGCAAAAACTGGTTCAAGCAAGTGAAACAGCAGGACACTTCTGTGCAGCCCTGTTCAGCCCACGTTCTTCAGCAGCACACTGGACAGGAATAGCGTCTGGGTCTCCTTTCTCTCTCAAATTATGTCACTGCATGTCTTACCAATATTTTTTTATTACATTTGAACAGAATTATGCCATCTGTGCCCACAGGGCAGCAGGACAAGGCACCAAGCAGGAGGAGAAGAATGCACAACTTCACTTAGTCAGATCGCTGAGCCTTCTTGCAGGGTTCCAAACGCAAGGCAAACAGAGCCCTGGGTGTGGGTGCCAGCAAATCAGCCAACATCATCAATCATGCCACTTGAGGGAGGTGGCACTCAAACTGGCTGCCAACTCCCTCACCCGCAGAACTGTAGAACATATCCTCAGCAGGACAGACTGCACACCTCTCCCCTTTTTATCCCTTACCCACCCTGAGCAATGGCACAGTCTGACCTTCTTAAAGCAACATTTCCACAGCTAACCCTTCACAATAATCTTTGGTTAAGGATCAGAGAAATTTACAGCACAGGAGGCCATTTTGGCCCATCGTGTCCGCACCGGCCGACAAAGAGCTATCCAGCCTAATCCCACTTTCCAGCTCTTGGTCCGTAGCCCCGCAGGTTACGGCACTTCAAATGCACATCCAAGCACTTTTTAAATGTGGTGAGGGTTTCTGCCTCTACCACCCTTTCAGGCAGTGAGTTCCAGACCCTCACCACTCTCTGGGTGAAAGAATTTCCCCTCAAATCCCCTCAAATCTCCTCTAAACCTCCTGCCAATTACTTTAAATCTATGCCCCCTGGTTGTTGACCCCTCTGCTAAGGGAAATAAGTCCTTCCTATCCACTCTATCTCGGCCCCTCATAATTTTATACATCTCAATTAGGTCTCCCCTCAGACTCCTCTGTTCCAAAGAAAACAACCCCAGTCTATCCAATCTTTCCTCATAGCTAAAATTCCCCAGTCCAGGCAACATCCTCGTAAATCTCCTGTGTACCCTCTCTAGTGCAATCACATCTTTCCTTTAATGTGGTGACCAGAACTGCACGCAGTACTCTAGCTGTGGCCTAACTAGTATTTGATACAGTTTAAGCATAACCTCCCTGCTCTTGTATTCTATGCCTTGGCTAATAAAGGCAAGCATTCCGTATGCCTTCTTAACCACCTTATCTACCTGGCCTGCTACCTTCAGGGATCTGTGGACATGCACACCAAGGTCCCTTTGTTCCTCTACACTTCAGTGTCCTACCATTTAATGTGTATTCCCTTGCCTTGTTAGCCATCCCCAAATGCATTACCTCACACTTCTCCGGATTGAATTCCATTTGCCACTATTCTGCCCACCTGACCAGTTCATTGCTCTCTTCCTGCAGTCTGCAGCTTTCTTCTTCATCATCAACCACACAGCCAATTTTAGTATCATCTGCAAACTTCTTTATCATGCCCCCTACATTTAAGTCTAAATTATTGATATATACCACATAAAGCAAGGGACCCAGTACTGAGCCCTGCGGAACCCCACTGGAAACAGCCTTCCAGTCACAAAAACACCCATCAACCCTTACTCTTTGCTTCCTGCCTCTGAGACAATTTTGGATCCAACCTGCCACTTTGCCCTGGATCCCAGGGTGACCAGTCTGCCATGTGGGACCTTCTCAAAAGCCTTACTAAAATCCATATACACTACATCAAACGCATTACCCTCACCGACCCTCCTTGTTACCTCCTCAAAAAATTCAATCAAGTTAGTCAGACTCGACCTTCCCTTAACAAATCCGTGCTGACTGTCCTTGATTAACCCGTGCCTTTCTAAATGAAGATTTATCCTGTCCCTCAGAATTTTTTCCAATAATTTTCCCACCACCGAGGTTAGGCTGACTGGCCTGTAATTACTCAGTCTAACCCTTTCTCTCTTTTTAAACAAAGGTACAACGTTAGCAGTCCTCCAGCACCACACCTGTAGCCAGAGAGGATTGGAAAATAATGGTCAGAGCCTCTGCTGTTCCATCTTTTGCTTCTCTTAACAGTCTGGGATACATTTCATCCAGGCCTCGGGATTTATCCACTTTCAAAGCTGCTAAGCCCCTTAATACTTCCTCTCTCACTATGTTTATTTCATCTAGTATTTCACACTCCTCCTCTCTGATTGCAACGTCTGCATAGCCCCTCTATTTTGTGAAAACAGACGCAAAGTATTCATTAAGAACCATACCCACGTCTTCCGCCTCCACACACAGATTACCTTTATGATGTGATGGTCAGAGGTCCTAGGGGCGGCTGTGTGACACTTCCGTGCCAGGCCCCCTGCTGTCCCCCTTGTAGCACCACTCCAGTGGAACATGGGAGACGAGACCAGTCTGTTCCTGGAGCACCCTCCAGAGATGGATCAGCACTGGCTCCCTGCCAGGAGACAGTTGCCTTGAGGCGAGGGCCACTTCAGTTCCACGATAGCGACTCGGCGGGGCGATCACAGGATTGATCGGCGGGGAGGTTGTGGGAGAGCTGTAGATGTCCAAGGAAACCCAGGAGATGCACCCTTAATGCGCTGGAAACGATGAGGAAATTCACCTCCGCAGGTACTTGCTGAGGTTCAGTTCCATGGACACCAGCGGTCCTTTGGCTCCTTGCCGAATAGCGATTATTTATATGCAAGCCTAGATAACGAATGCTAGATGTGGGCATCACATCTCGCCCAGTGGTACACTCACACTCACACAGACACAGACACACAGCTGTGTCACTTGATATCAATCACGGGTGGGAACTGTGCCTTATTTACCCCCTCTGCCACAATCTCCTGTCTACTGCTCGCCAAATGTTATATCAATGCAAGTAGTTGTTGTTGTTGGGGGACTGAGATCAGGTAACTCACCACAGTGCATTTACCATGGAGTCATCAGTGGAGTTACGACAAGTGCTTCATTTAAAATTACAGGTGGGCTTGCTCTCTGACCAGTGCTTTATTTAAGGTTACAGTGAGCTCACTTCCTCACACTAAAATTCTTTTACTTCTCTAAATGCCATTGTGAATTAATCTATTTTCTCTATATACTTTTGAAGTAAGTAAATGGAAATGATTTCTATGGCATTAGATTATTGTGATAGAATTTACTTCATGTGTAAAATTGGTGATATTTTCTCATCTGTACCACGAACCTTTTCAATTAGTTTCAAAGTTTACAAAGTGACTCATTTATTTCCATCAGTTTCCAGTTCATTGCCTTATGGGATTTTTATAATTTAATGGCAATTGCTTGAAATTTGACTCCATATTTGAAGCAAATAACTATGGAAATCTTTGTAGAGAAGTTTAGATCCTGGGACATAGCATCTAATTTTTAATTATCACCAAACTGACAGTAAATTCTGAATTAATTGTAACTTTGCTACGTACTTTATGTAGGTTTATTTAACTTCAGACGTCCTATTTTTCTTATTCATTTCACCAGAAACAGTTCTTATTGTAATAGTATTTTGCTCCTTTTGGTTTTAAAAAGCAGTTGTAAAGTTTCACAAATTTTCCCAAAGGTTGTCTGATGTCATTCTTTTAGTAAACTCATTGTATAATGTCCAACGTTTTAGTATCGAGACTCCTGTAGGTCAGTATTACTGGAGAAAACTAGGAAGAAATCTTCAGTTCAAAGGTTATGTATTTGAATGTTGCTAGGCGGCAACAGTATGTTTCTCGGCTGCACAAATATTGACTGATCTCGCTCCTGGACAGGTATATAGGAAACATTATTTACAGATAATGAGGCAAGTGTGACAGAAGTTCAGGAAGAAACAATCAAACAAAGTCTAAATGCTTAACAGCACTGGTTTTATTCCACCGCCATAAACTGGTCAGAAAAGCAATTAGTCCAAAGCTTCCTTTATTTTTGCACAGTTGATATTGACTCAGATTAGATCGATACCATGCTTTACTGCTGGGATAGAACCAACAGTGTGTCAATAGATCTTTTTAGGGAACCTGCTATTTTAGGGTGGCTCACTGTGCCACTGAGCGCTAGGATCTACATTTCCTTCTGTGATTTTTCACAACATTAAGTGGTCATTCCATTAGGGGGAGTGCTCTTTGCCATGGAGAAGAACACGGAATTGGAGGATGTGTCACCCCTGGCTGCTGTTGTGAATCTCTTGGAACCCAGGTATTGGCCGAGGACTAAGATCTAAAAAGAAGAAATCCAAAAACAATCCCTGCTCCTCCCCTCACCTCTCCCAATCCTCGAAAAAAAGAAACAGGCACCACACTTTCTAGAGTGCTTGATGGTTAAGGTTTAGATAAATGCTGGAACACGAGGCCTGGACAATGATTAAACCTTCGAAAGGTCATCCATCTTACGTATTGCAACCCAAATGTAAGTGGGGTCAAGATTTTATCTAACATTATCAGAGGAGAGGATACAGAATACAAGTATAATATCATAAAAATCTGGTCAATATCATTGCCAATTCAAGCACTACTAGAAGAAGCTCTAGAGGCGGTGTCACACCCCTACCCCGCCCCCCCCAAGCCCCGCCCCCGCCCACAGTGCTAATGTTAGCTTACACTGGAATCTGAACTTAGATCTCCTAACTAGGACTTAAACACTCTGGTATTGCAGTTACAGGGTCACCTTACTGCTGATATTCATGATTGCTGTCTGTTTCACATCTAGCCTAAGAATGCACTTCTGATTTTATTATGTGGGACTGGCTGACCCTTGGTTTCAAATTCTCTGAGCAACCCAAGTATTTTGCACTTTAATGGACTAGACATTTCACGACTCTATATTTGTCTCCAATGAGTTATTTTTAATTTTTAAAATGGAATAGATCGGTCCTAGGACCCCAGCTATTCACAATATATATTAATGATCTAGACGAGGGAACTAGATGTAATATCTCCAAGTTTGCAGACAACACAAAGCTGGGTGGGCGTGTGTGCTGTGAGGAGGATGCCGAGAAACTCCAGTATGATTTGGATAGGTTGGGTGATTGGGCAGATGCATGGCAAATGCAGTACAATGTGGATAAATGCGAGGTTATCCACTTTGGTGGCAAAAACAGAAAGGCAGATTATTATCTGAACGGCAATAGATTGGGAAAAGGGGAAGTGCAACGAGACCTGGGTGTCCTTGTGCACCAGTCGCTGAAGGTAAGCATGCAGGTGCAGCAGGCGGTTAAGAAGGCAAATGGTATGTTGGCCTTCGTAGCGAGAGGGTTCGAGTACAGGAACAAGGATGTCTTGCTGCAGTTGTACAGAGCCTTGGTGAGACCACATCTTGAGTATTGTGTGCAGTTTTGGTCGCCTTATCTGAGGAAGGATGTTCTTGCCATGGAGGGAGTGCAGCGAAGATTCACCAGACTGATACCTGGGATGGCAGGAATGACGTATGAGGAAAGATTGGGTCGATTGGGCTTATACTCGCTGGAGTTTAGAAGAATGAGAGGGGATCTCATTGAAACTTATAAAATTCTAACAGGACTAGACAGACTAGATGCAGGAAGGATGTTCCTAATGGCCGGGGAGTCCAGAACCAGGGGTCACAGTCTAAGGATAAGGGGTAAGCCATTTAGGACAGAGATGAGGAGGATTTCTTCACCCAGAGAGTGGTGAACCTGTGGAATTCTCTACCACAGAAGGCAGTTGAGGCCAACTCATTAAATATATTCAAGAAGGAGTTAGATATATTTCTTAAGGCTAAAGGGATCAAGGGATATGGGGAGAAGGCAGGGACAGGGTACTGAATTTGGATGATCAGCCATGATCTCATTGAATGGTGGAGCAGGATCGAGGGGCCGAATGGCCTACTCCTGCTCCTATCTTCTATGATTCTATGATACAATGGGCTAGATTTTTAACTTGCGTCTAAGCCTGGCATTGCGGATCCACTGCCCGTTATAGAAACTACCTCATTTTAATTTCCATTGAAAGAGCTGAATGAAACGGGCAGGTTCTCTCACTGGAGACGGAATCTCGATAGAGAAGTATCCACACGGCTGATTATTGAGGATTCCCTCTGCTTTGTGGAATCAGTGCCTGTGAATAGCCTTTACAGAAAATGTAAAGCAATAAATTCTAAACCTGATTAAAAGGAACCGGATTCTATTGCGTTGTCACATAAACCAGCCCAGCTTTAAAAAGAGGTATCTTTGTGCTTACTGTTATCTCTGATTTTCCTCTTGTTATATCGAGGTTACATGAGAAAGGCCGATGGGATGAGATTTATATCCCAGGACTGTGCTGACCTGATAATTCACGAGCGCCAAAGTAATGAATAATTTAAGACTAGTGTCATGTGTGGGATGTGAATTGCATCCCATGGCCTTCATGGATTCGGTTTATATCACATTATTTAGCACATTCTTGTTCCTCAAGCTTCAAATATATCTTAAATGTTCTCCCGCCTTCTTGCATATCATTATGTTGAAATCAGGGCTCAGCACACCCACCACCTGCTATTTTAACTCATTCTTTCCCATTACCTGCACCTCGTTCCAATCCTAAAACAATCTACGGGGTTTTAGCTGCCATCAGCAAGAGACACCTGTGTGAAATGGTTGCCGTGTTAATGTAACTTCGTATGTGAGGCACTCGGGGATGTTTCTGAGATCAATACGGTGCGAAAAGTGCATGTTTGTTTCTTAATTCCGGATTTATCTCACCATCTCCCAACTCTGCACCCTGGTATTACACCTTGGTCAAACAGTGCAAAAAGGGAAGTAATTCAAGTGAAATAATTAAATCAGAATATTCATTCAGAATGTGAACTATTTTGTGTTTGCGGTGCAAATGGGTGTCGCCGATGTTACTGTGAACACTTCCTCCCCACCTCGCCATCTGTTCCCCATTTGCTGACAATTCCATGAAAAAAAAGCCAGAGCTGAACATCATTGCCACAAAAATCACTAGGTACAGAAGAGAGAGGCCATTCAGCCCATCTAGCTCATCCTGCCTCCACTACTGGACTCAAAAAGACAATTTCCAGGTATTAATCACTCTTGAATGAAGACTTGCATTTCTCCAGCGCCTTTCACGACCACTAGACGTCTCAAAGCGCTTTACAGCCAATGAAGTACTTTTGAAGTGTAGTCACTGTTGTAATGTAGGAAACGCAGCAGCCAACTTGCGCACAGCAAGATCCCACAAACAGCAATGTGATAATGACCGGATCATCTGTTTTTGTTATGTTGGTTGAGGGATAAGTATTGGCCAGGACACCAGCTATTAAGAATTGCTTTCTGACATCAGATCTGAACCTGTGTTTACTAGTTTGTACCTAACTCTCCTTGCCCTACACTTGTAGCTTAGCTTAAAATAGTGTCTTATATATCTTTTGAAGTTTACCTCTCATTTGCCTCCTTTCAAGGCCGAAGAATCCAAGATTTTCTAATCCTTCAGCATAATTCACTTGTCTGACACTATGAAAGGAAAGGAAATGACTTGCATTTATAGAACCCCCTTCACCACCTCAGGACGTCGCAAAGCACTTTACAGTCAATGAAGTACTTTTGAAGTGTGGTCACTGTAGTAATGTAGGGAAACGCAGCAGCCAATTTGCGCTCAGCAAGGGCCCACAGCAATGAAATATATCACCAGATAATCTGTTTCAGTGATGTTGGTAGAGGGATAAATATTGGCCAGGACACCGGGGAGAACTCCCCTGTTCGCCTTTGAAAAATGCCTGGGGATGTTTTACAGTTGTTTTTTATTCATTCTTGGGATGTGGACATCACTGGCAAGGCCAGCATTTATTGCCCATCCCTAATTGCCCTTGAGAAGGTGGTGGTGGTACTGCACTGAAATGTTAGCAGGATTATATGCTCAAGTCTCTGGAGTGGGACTTGAATCCATAATCTTCTGACTCAGAGGCAAGACTGCTACCACTGAGCCATGGCTGAAACCTATAGTCTCAAAATGCCAGTAGGGCCACTGTTCCAGCAGAAGAGTGACAGAGTAGAGCTGAAGTCAACCTGAGAGGACAGGCCCAGATTCTATCTCAAATCCCAGGGTCATCTCTGCAGTACCTGCAAGGGCATATCAGCCACCCACCCAAACGCTGCCTTGGAGAATCAGAGTAGCACGGTGCCACTCAAGAATGGAAAAGGAGACCATGGAAAGGCCCAAAGACCAGGAGAGCTTTCCTTACCTTCTGCTCCCATTTAGTTTCAGAAATCAGATCGTTTATGTGCAGCAGAAACATTGGCGCCAGCACTGATCTCACGGCACTCCACAATTCCCTAAACTAGTATTTGTTCCTTCCTCTCTTTCAGTCAATTTTTTATCCATCTCTACATTTTCCCTAAGATAACAACTGCCTTCAGCTTGTATAATAGCCTTTCATTTAGGAGTTTTATCAAAGGATTTATAGAAGTGCAGATACTCTACATAATGGGGGCTTTCCAAAGAGCACTTCGGATGCCACGTCCTCAAAAGAATCAAGGTAGTTTGTCACAGCATGGTCTAAGGTGCATCAAAACGGCTGGCTACTGGCAGCCTGGCAACAGATATTTTGCTCAGGACTTCTAGCGGTCGTCCAGTCACTCCAGCGATATCAAAGGCCATAAATTCATGTTGTCACCAGACTTAATGATGTCACAGTACAGGGCAGACCCACACAAAATATACACACTCAGCGCAGGGTGCCTTTAATAAACTGCTTTACAACATACAACATATTAAAAAGGGACAACCATGAGATACCAGTGTGTGTCTGGATAGTCCTACGTACTCCTTTATAACATTTAGGGGGAAAAATTCGGTATTGCCCATTTTGGGGCGCTAATATCGGCCTGGTGCAAAGTTTAGCGCCCGGTGCTAATTATCGCCTCCGACTGCAAAATTCGCCTCTATCGCCCCTGGAGGTGATTTGAGCGTTAAATCAGGCGCTACACACCTCTCTTAAGGCGCAAACATCAGGGAGCGAGGCGCTACCTCAGAACGCTACCGAAGCTCAGGCGATGCCAATTACCATAGAAGCCAGACAGACTGGCGCCATCCAGTTCTTAAAGGGGAGGGACCATCTTGCTGGCCAGCCATTCCCTGCTCATTGCAGCCTTGAATTTCGGCCTGGAGAGACCTCAAAAGCAATTGTGTTGGAAGCACTAATGGATAGGCCCACGGAAAGAGCTCAGCACTTAGGAACCTCAAAAGTGGTGCTGAGGGCCAAAACTCCTTAGAACAGCGTTAAAACCAAAAATTTTGCCAACAAGAAAAGGCAGGAAGCGCCTGCCTTTAAATAGTGCTCCTCAGCCCCTTCCCGACTTGAAAACGTTCCCCTCTACCTGTCGTTCCTAGCGGCAGGCGCTAAGGCAGGGGGCGCGACTCAATATCCGGTCTGGGGCACTACCGGGGCGTTGCCCGCTTAACTGACGTCACGATCTGTGGGCGCAGGAGATCGTGGCGGTAGTGTGTAGCGCCGCTGCAAAACGACAGGTCAATTTTGCGAGCGGCACTAAAATCGCCGCGCCCAGAGGAGCTAACCAACCGAATTTTTCCCCCTTAAGATATTGTGACAAACAAAATAAATTTCCCTTCTCCTCAGTTTTCTTCAGAAGCTATAAACCACCACTGAAGGCCGTATAGAAAGCTCTTTACAAGCCATCCAACAAACCGCTCTGATAATCTAACCAAAACGCTGATAGAGTTGAGGACCTCTGATCCCAAACAGATTACATCTTTTAGAATATAAGAAATAGGAGCAGGAGTAGGCCATTTGGCCCCTCAAGCCTACTCCGCCATTCAATAAGATCATGGCTGATCTTCTACCTCAACTCCACTTTCCTGCACTATCCCCATATCCCTTGATTCGCTTAATATTCAAAAATCTATCGATCTCTGTCTTGAATATACTCAACAACAGCCTCCACAGCCCTCTGGGGTAGAGAATTCCAAAGATTCATCACCCTCTGAGTGAAGAAATTTCTCCTCATCTCAGTCCTAAATGGCCGACCCCTTATTCTGAGACTGTGACCCCTTTTATCTGCAGATAATGCACAAGTCAACAGTGTCGCCTTGAAAATCTTTTCCCTAATCATTGCATTTTATGGGCAGTGGCCATTTTCTTTAAGCACAGCGATTGATATACAGCAATCTGAAGCAAATACTTCTACAACGCGAGTACTGAATCTGTAAACATATTTTGCAGTGATGGTATGGGGGTAGATCTTTTATTTACTGTTTGTTCACTTGATAAATAATGGATTAAGTCATTCTTCACTGAGTGTACGGTACTGCTCTAACAAAGCCCACCGCTAGCAGAATGAAAGGCTGTTAATACTTTAGTGCAATTTGCAATATTGCACAATTTGTGTCAGCTTTAATCTAAATCACCATGCACTATAAAAAAAATGCTGTTAGGCTGCAAGACATTTTGTACACAACACTTTTTCTTAGACTAACACACCAAACACATACATTATTGAAGGAAGAAGCAGCCTCAGTTTCCACACTCCTTTCAGTTACTAAGCTCCATTTTATATCTAAACCATATGAAATTAACCTGAACTGAAGGAAAAATTCATCCCGTCAGTAAAATTTAGTATTCCCTGGAATTTAGAAGGTTAAGGGGTGATCTGATCGTAGTTTTCAAGATATTAAGGGGAACTGATAGGGTAGATAGAGAGAAACTATTTCCGCTGGTTGGGGATTCTAGGACGAGGGGACATAGTCTAAAAATTAGAGCCAGGTCTTTCAGGAGTGAAACTAGGAAACACTTCTACACACAAAGGATGGTAGAAGTTTGGAGCTCGCTTCTGCAAACGGCAATTGATACTAGATTAATTGTTAATCTTAAATCTGAGATCGTTAGATTTTTGGGCCAAAGGCGGGTATATGGAGATCAGTCACAGATCAGCCATGATCTCATTGAACGGCGGAATCGGCTCGACGGACTCAATGGCCTCCTCCTGTTCCTATGTTCCTCTGTATAATAATGAGAACATTTGGAGACTCAGGATGATGGTAGCTGATAAGTAATTGTAAGTGAGGATGAGATTGTAGTTACTCTGTTGTTAGGCATGTGGCACAAGTTAGACTCCCAACCACATTACTGGCATTAGTTTGATTTTCTGGAGTTTCACTGAGCGAATATTTTCCAAAGTTTCAATGGAAATACCTATAGTTGCTGCTAAATAAAGTAATACATTTCACCAAATGTTTTTTTAGAGACAATTCTGACAGTATTGGGGATTATTTTACCTTTGTACTGCTTAATGCCAAATGGCATTTTAAAAATTCTACCTGTGTTGGCTTAAGTACATAAGAACATAAGCAGGAGTAGGCCAATCGGCCCCTCGAGCCTGCTCCGCCATTCAATAAGATCATGGCTGATCCAATCTTGGCCTCAACACCACTTTCCCGCTCTCTCCCCATACTCCTTGACTCCCTTGTACAGGAAACTTTCGTTTATCCGGCACCCAAATATCCGGAATTCTCGCTTAACCGGCAAAAATCAGGTAAGTTTTATTATACAGACAAGACCCCGATTCTGACCTTTCGCCCCCACGAAAGGGGGGTCAACGTTCTTCCGACTCGGACCTGTCGCCGCCACGGAGGAAAAAGCCGGAGTCTCGTTTACCTTCCCTCTCCGGGTCCCAATTGTTCAGCCTGTGGCCGTGTACGGGGCTCTCGTACCTTGGTAAGTATACCTCTCTGTAATCCGGCACTTTCGATCAACCGGCACCACGCCGGTCCCGTCGGTGCCGGATAAACGAAAGTTTCCTGTAGTTCAAATGTCTGTCAATCTCCGCCTTAAATATATTCACTGACTCTGCCTCCACAGCTCTCTGGGGTAGAGAATTCCAAAGATTCACGACCCTCAGAGAAGAAATTCCTCCTCATTTCCGTCTTAAATGGGCGATCCCTTATTCTGAAACTATGCCCCCTAGTTCTAGATTCCCCCACAAGGGGAAACATCCTCTCTGCATCTACCCTGTCAAGCCCCTTCAGAATCTTATATGTTTCAATAAGATCACCTCTCATTCTTCTAAACTTCAATGAGTATCGGCCCAACCTGCTCAACCTTTCGTCATACGTCAACCCCTTCATCCCAGGAATCAACCTAGTGAACCTTCTCTGCACTGCCTCCAATGCAAGTATATCCTTCCTTAAATATGGAGACCACAACTGTACGCAGTACTTCCGGTGCGGTCTCACCAGTGCCCTGTAAAGTTGCATCAAAACTTCCCCACTTTTATACTCCATACCCCTTGCAATAAAGGTCAACATTCCATTAGCCTTCTAATTACTTGCTGTACCTGCATGCTAACTTTTTGTGTTTCATTTACTAGGACCCCCAGATCCCTTTGTACCGCAGCATTTTGTAGGTTCACTCCATTTAAATAATAATCTGCTTTTTCATTCTTCCTTCCAAAGTGGATAACCTCACATTTTCCCACATAATACTCCATCTGCCAAATTTTTGCCCACTCACTTAACCTATCTATATCCCTTTGCAGACTCTTTGGGCTGGATTTTGATAGAGGGGTGGGTTGGGGTCGTGTTACCCGCATTTCGTGTTGCCCACCCGACTCCAGATTAATGTGGATGAACGATGCGATTTTAACTTAATTGGCCAATTGAGTTCCAACATGTGGGAACCCATGGCCAATGAGTTATTCCAGTCTGAAAGTCGCCTCCGATGACGTCATCATTGCTGCTGCATTTAAAGTCTGCAACAAGCCTTGCTTCTTCTGCAGGCTGCCAAGCTTTTAGACCTCTATTCTAAAGGCAACTGCAGCAGGAATGACCAGCCAACGACCCAGGTCTGCTCCCAGGTTCGATGACGTTGCCCTGCAAGCTTTGGTGGATGGAGCAAGAGCCAACAGAGAGGTGCTCTTCCCCTCCTCAGGGAGGAAGAAGCCTCCCCAGCAGACCAAGGCTGTGTGGGTCCAGGTCGCCCAGGAGGTCAACTCCTTATCACTCACCTGCAGAACCTGGATACAGTGCAGGAAGAGGTTTCATGACCTTCTACGTACTGCAAAAGTGAGTATGACTTTCCCTTCACCCTCAATCTGATCCCCATTGCCTCTCCTCACCAGCACTCAGCTTTAACAACCTCTTCCTCCATATCCCACTTGACACTGACATCCATGCACCCTTACCCATTCCCTCTCCCTCTATGGTCACATTCACCTTACTATTCGACTATGCAGCCCTCACACTACCGATCACTGTCATGCTTTGAAAACAACTTACAACACACAGGGAGGGCCCTTAGTCTCGCCACCTCAATCCATCTTTGTCTCCTTCTAAGCATCTATGCTATGGATTCTCTACACTCACTCCTTCAATCTCACTCAAACTCCACTTGTCTCCCTCATTGCAGGAAAAGAGAGCTCACAATAAAAGGGAAAGAGCCAGGACAGGAGGAGGGCTACCCTCATTAGCCCAGCTTACCCCCTGGGAGGATGCGGTCCTGGAGATCGTGGGAGTAGAGGAGGATACGCAAGTGGGGGACGGACAGACGGATGCATCAGAGCAAGCTGGAGACAGAATAGTGTTCCATCTCTCTCATTGACATTGCATGAGTCGCTGATAATGATTCTGAAGCTCTAACAGATGGATTTATGATCATCTGCAATATGCAATGTGCATGTAACCTTGGCATCACATCTCTGACTCTTTCCTTTACTCCCCCACAGGACCATCGCAAGCACCCGTCCCCACAACCAGGAGGAAGAGCCTGAGCAGACAGACTCCTCAGAGGAAGCTGCAACCTCTGAGGGCGCAGCGTCAGCAGAACTCAGCGCACTCAGCACCAGCGCAGACACTCACACCTCGGTGGGACCCTCGGGACATAGAGTAGTGTTGTCACCTGGTGTATCAGAGCTCACAAGTAAGCATCAGCAGATGGTGAAGCCAGGGACAGCAGTGGAGAGTCCTAGTCGGAGGGCGCAGGACTCTCCTAGCTCGGCTCAGCTGCATGTCGACCCTCTGCCTCTGGGTCCATCCATAAGATCAGCGGTGCTGGGACTCCAGGAACAGATGCAGAGTCTCTGGCAGGTTTTGTCTCCAGTGTCGCTGCGAGTGTGGAGCGAATGGAGGAGTCCATAGCGAACATGAGCAGAGCCTTTGTGGAGTCATTGGTGCATGAACGCATCACCACGGAAAGGATGGCAACTTCCGTGGAAAGGATGGCTACAGTAGAGGAGAGGCTGGCTACGGCTATGGAGGAGATAAGTCGCCAGAGTGTAGAAAACATGGTCATTGTTCAGAATAGACTGGCCTCTCTTGAGGAGCGATGGTCATCTATTGAACAGAGAAACCAGACCTTCATGAAAGTCCTTCTGAGTAGGACTGCCAGTGAAGATACAGGTCCCCATGGCCCCCCTGATGTGTAGCAAGGTGCTCTCAATCAACTTGCAAGCGCTGAGGTGGACCTGACACATGAGAGGGATGTTGGTGGCAGACAACAAGGAGGTGGGGGCTCCTCTCCAAGCGCTCACACTTCCATGCCACTGAAAAGTCCTCGGTCAGAGCCCCACCAGAGTCCGCACCCAACTGAAATCGGCGTCTCAACCCCTGCCCAGCCGCAGGAGCAGCAGACTGTTGCCGAGCCCTCGCAGGTTCGCAACCCCAGAGGACGTCCGCCAAAGGTGTTGAGACAGGAGCAGCAACAAACTGAGCAGGGGGCCTCCACTTCTGCTGAAGCCACAGGGGAAGCACCACGTAGGAGCACGCATAAGAGAAAGAAACTGCACAAATAGTCACAAGGGTAGTCACTTGGGTGAATTTTGATGTTTAATGTGAAAAAGCCATCAGGTGTAAAGTGTAAATAAAAACTCTGATGGCTACAGCTGCAGTTGTGGCGTCTGTCATTTCGCTAATGGGACTTCCACAATGAAGCCTTCGGATAACATGCAATTGTCAGTATGGTGGTCACATTGTTAGGGATCCGCTGGGTCTGGGCCATTGTCGTAGCTCTGGTAAGAAGCTGCGAGGCAAAAGTGCTTGCTTGTCTGGGCTAAGCAAATCTGGCCAAGATGAGTGCGTTCCTTGCATTCCGGGCAGCTATGGTCTCGCGTAATGCTGCCGCTGGTTGAGGGGCCTCTGCAAGTTGTGCGTTCTCTCTCTCCTCCTCCTCCTCCACCTCCACCTCCTCCTCCTCCTCATCTGAGGAGGCTATGTGAGGAGCCACTTGGTCCTCCGGCATCTGCAAGCCACGACGCTGTGCCATGTTGTGAAGTGCACAGCAAACCACGACGATTCTGGAGACCCTGGCTGCTGAGTATTGCAGGGCTCCACCTGATCTATCCAGGCATCTGAAGCGCATCTTCAGCATACCGATGGTTTGCTCGATTATGGCTCTGGTGGAAATGTGGCTGGAGTTGTAGCTCTCCTCAGCTGCGTTGGATGGGCTCCTCAACGGCGTCATTAGCCACGTCTTCAGGGGATAGCCCTTGTCTCCAAGTAGCCATCCGTTAAGTTGGTCTGGTGGACTGAATAGCGGAGGCACACTAGACTGGCGCAGTATGAAGGAGCCATGGCAACTGCCAGGGTACTTGGCACAAACATGCAGAAGTTCCTTCTTGTGGTCACACACCAGCTGAACGTTGAGGGAGTGGAAGCCCTTGCGGTTGACAAAAATACCTGGATTGCGATGGGGTGCCTTAAGGGCCACATGTGTGCAGTCAACGACGCCCTGCACTCTTGGAAAGCCTGCCAGATTAGCTAATCCAACCGCACGCGCCGTGACACTTGCTCGATCCTTGGTGAAATGGATGTGATTGTGCGCGATGGCAAAGAGGGCATCGGTTACCTCAATGATGCAGGTGTGTGCGGCCGCCTGGGAGATGCCACTGATGTCTGCTGCTGATCCCTGGAATGAGCCTGAGGCAAAGAAGTTGAGTGCGGTGGTGACTTTGACGGCCACTGGTAAGGGGCGTCCACCTGGTCCTCTGGGCTCCAGGTCTTGTTGCAGCATTGCGCAGATGTCACCCACTACCTCTCGCGAAAGTCGGAGCCGCCTTTGGCACTGCTGCTCAGACATGTTGAGGTAGCTGATCCTCTGTCTGTAGACCCTGTTTGGGGGGTATCTCCTGCGCCGACGGCCTTCCATGCGCTGGCACCTTCTGGCCTGTGCACCTTCAGGCGGGTGAGCAGCAGCTTGGCGCTCCTGCTGTTGCTGCTGCTGTTGGTGCTGCTGTTGATCATGGTTCTGCTGGTGCTGCGGCTGTTGTTCGTCCTCATCGGATGCCCAGGAGGGAAGGAAATAAATGGCTCCCATGCCTCTGGTATATGTCTCAGTTGAGGAAGCGCTCAATGAGGGTGGCGAGAGGGGTTTCCCAGGAGGTCACACTGCAGATGGGTGTCAGGCTCCAAACTTCTAAAAGTTCCCCCAGACCTGTGACAACAAAGTCCTGCCACCTGCAATTGATGTCTGATCAAATCTCCTATTTAAAGGTTGAGCTGCAGCTGAGAGTCAGCAATCCACTTGTGCTCCCACCAGGTTTCACTGGCATGTTTCACATCAGGCGTGCTTCACGTGGGAAAAGGGTTAAACTACCTAAAATGCTTCAAAATGGCATTTCAGAGCCAATTTAGGGCTTGTTAAGGGCTTTAATGGCCTCTTCCGCCTCTTGGAGGCGGAATGCAGTCAGGAACCCCGCGACCGATTTTGTCAAAATTGCGTGGAGGCGGAATGGAGTCGGGATCAGGTCCGCCCGCCACTTTTCGCTATTTTAACCCCCCACATGCCTCCAAACCAGGCTCCACGGGTCATTGAAAATCCAGCCCTTTGTGTCCTCCTCACAACTTGCTAACCCACCTATCTTTGTATCATCAGCAAATTTGGCTGAAGTACACTCGGTCCCTTCATCCAAGTCATTAATATAGATTGTAAATAGTTGAGGCCCCAGCACTGATCCCTGTGGCACCCCACTACTGATTGCCAACCGGAAAATGACCCATTTATCCCGACTCTCTGTTTTCTGTGAGTTAGCCAATCCTCTATCCATGTCAATATATTACCCCCACCCCTGTGAGCTCTTATCTTGTGCAGTAACCTTCTATGTGGCACCTTATCGAATGCCTTCTGGAAATCCAAATACACTACATCTACTGGCTCCCCTTTATCCACCCTGTTTGTTACATCCTCAAAGAACTCTAGCAAATTTGTCAAACACGATTTTCCTTTCATAAAACCATGTTGACTCTGCTTGATTGTATTATGATTTTCTAAATGTCCTGCTATTACCTCCCTAATAATGGATTCCAGCATTTTCCCAATGACAGATGTTAGGCTAACTGGCCTATAGTTTCCTGCTTTCTGTCTCCCTCCTTTCTTGAATAGTGGCGTTACATTTGCGGTTTTCCAATCCGCTGGGACCTCTCCAGAATCCAGGGAATTTTGGTGGATTACAACCAACGCATCCACTATCTCTGCAGCCACTTCTTTTAAGACCCTAGGGTGCAGGCCATCAGGTCCAGGGGACTTGTCAGCCTTTAGCCCCATTAGTTTGCCTAGTATTTTTTTCTCTAGTGATAGAGACTGTTTTAAGTTCCTCCCTCCCTATAGCCGCTTGATTATCTATTATTATTGGGTTATTATTGGCTTATTAAATTCAAAATTAGTGATGCACATCTGTCCTTATCTTGAATAAAACATTAGGATGTTCCTATTCTCAAAGCTCTGTACTCAGCTCTTTTGCCCAAAAGCAAAATCCATTGAACAGGTAGTTACATTCAAAAATAATTTGCAATTAAAATACCAAATTAGTTTGAACATTTATTGAACAAATATAAAGCAAACTAGCAACTTGGGGACTGTGTAACAGCACAATGGAAGATCAGAAAGACACAATTCCCAAGCTGTAGTTAGCAAGGCTGGAAACTCCAGTCAAATTCAACTACGGATGCAGCTAATAATTTAGCTAAGGAATAAGTCGCTTCTCTGAATTATTTAGAAAGTGCAGCGAGCTCCAGCCTGCCCAGGCGAGTTCAGTACCTTTCTCTTAGGTACTTGCTGCCTACCTGACAACAATCTTCATGTCCCACCAAAACCCGCTGTGAGGGAAAGGCTTATATCTAATGAGACAGCTTTCCAAGAGCGAATAAGGAAAGTGAAGGAAGCTGCCACACATGTATCAATACAAAGAATGCCAATCAGTCCAAATGAGAAAAGTAATACCCAATATGACGACCGCTTCATTTACATCCTAATGATAAAAGTAGCTAAACACAATGAGGTAAGGTTTTCAACTCATAACTTTTTCTTGGGTACTTTTGTGTATACTGCCAGAATGGGGAGAAACTTGGTCCCAGTTGTCCCAGTTGTCCACCTTTATAGCTCTTGATCTGCTGACAAAACAGGCTTGCAAGTGTAGACTGGTCAATTCAATGGCCTGCATTTTCCGATCCCTATGGGTGTGTACGAGCTGTGTACACACCCGTAGGGGCCTCGCAAGTGCCGGTTTCAGGCATGCGAAGTGCATGCGCTGAAAACCGGCACTTCCGATCTGTCAAGAATCCTCTTGCTGGAATAGTTGAGGCCCCAGCACTGATCCCTGTGGCACCCCACTACTGATTGTCACTGGAAAAGAGACTTGGCGACATTGTCCAGAGAATGCGAGTTCAAATGCTGGGATTTGAACTTGCGTTCTCTGGATTATTAGATGGCAGTTTGAGAATTTGAATTCAGTTTCCAAATAATATGGAAATGAAAAGCAGGTATCAGTAAAGGTGACCGTGTAAGCTGGGACTCCAGCTCCCCACCAATGTGGTCTTAAACGCCTTTAGCCACTCCGTTCTATCAAAAAATCTCTACCCAGCAGTTCTTGAAGAAGGCGGCTCACCACCGCCTCCTCATGGCAACTAGGGATCGCAATAAATGCCGGCCTGGCCAGTGACGCCCACATCCCGAGAATGAATTTGAAAAAACATTGAGAGCTGTAGCTGCTTGTATCTACAACAGGATTATTTGAAGTTAAAGCTTTGTGCTTTTGAAATGGTTCAGGTGCTTTGTTTACATGCTCATATGCTGTGTTGCCAAAATTAAATGTATGATAATGGCATCTACCACAAACCGTATTTTTGTTAAGAAATTTTGTCAAGCGTTTCATTTTTGGGTTGCTGTCTAGTGGGGATGCCTGTGGCCCCTTTAACTGCCTGCCACAGTGTGTGACTCCAGTGCAATAAAAGCAAAGTTGTAGCCGAGGAATATTTACATTCGGACTGCTGCTGTGTATTCAGGTGGTGCTGAATCATTTAATGACTGACAGCTTTAGATTGGTATTCATGAATGAGAGGGCTGATGATTCCTGTTGAGGGAGTGGAAATGATTGTCATTGAACCAGTGACCAATTGAGTTCAAAGAAAGGTCTCTGCCTATTGCGTGTCTTCAGGGTGGGGTTTTTGAGAAGGAATTTTCCTGAATGTAGAAGTTAGCTAAGTAATCGAGATAAGATGCAAAAAAGAGGAAGTACCTGACATTGAAAATACTTCACGGAATGCTTAACATAAACTGATGCAGCATAACTAACTGGATGTACATACATAATGGTTATGATTATCTCATTAGTAAACTAGATAGTCGATTAATAGAGTTCATTTCAGAGGATGTCATGGTGAGTATCGTGAGAAACAGCCATGGAACCAATGCTTGGTGTCAAGAGATTGAGTTACGAAGAAAGATTGGGGAAACTTGGGTTTTTCAACCTTGAAAGGGAGACTACGGAGAGTTAACTTTGTAAAGATTGTACAACAGTAACTGGTAAAATAAAAGGTCTATCCGGAACACTACTCCAAATTAAACCATGAGGGTAGGACAAGAGGATGCAGGCTAATTTAAGAGTGATGCCAGAAATATCTTCACACAAAACATAATCTACTCGTGAATTGAGTGTCTGGATGGGGTATTTGAGGCATAAACCTTGGAATCAATTCAAGAAACATTGGATGCTATGAGGATGGACTTTTAAGGTCTCTCTGGACAGATGAGCTAAGATGGGCTGAATGGCCTTCGCTTGTAACTGGCTTCTGGGATTGAATTACTGCCAATCATTTTATGGGCATGTTTTTTGATTACTAACACTAGGGGCTCGATTTTAATTCCCGAGGCGGGTTGGAGTCGGGTTACGTGGTGGGCGGGTTCGGGAGCCGCTTCCAGCGGGAACAGCTGCAGAGTTGCGATTTTTATTCAAGTACCTTGTTAATTTCATGGAGGCGCGCTGGCCGGTCCAATGAGTGGGATCAGGTCAGCTGGCCGCCTCTGATGACATCACAATAGCAGCTGCTTTTAAAGCTGCCTTCCAGCCTAAGCCTTTCCATTGTGGTTTCCTGCACTTCTTTTCACAGCTATAACTTCTTCCAGAGGCAAGGCAGCTCCTCGGTTTAATGATGAGTCCCTCCAAGACCTTTTCGATGCTGTCAGAGGGTGCAGGGAGATTCTCTTCCCTCCTGATGGCCGGAGGAAGCCTCTTCAGCAGACCAAGGCAGCCTGGCTGCGCGTTGCTTAGGAGGTGAGTGCAAGGTGCATTTATGCACCCTCGTGGATCCAGTGCCGCAAAAGGTTTAATGATCTTGTGAGAACATCAAAAGTGAGTATCCCATCTCACTTTCCTTCACTCTGCTTCTCTTCTCATCACCTGCACTCTGCTTTGTAAGCCTCCTCCTTCACATCCCACCTTACTCTTACTTCCCTTGCATCCTTTCCTATCCATCTCTGTCTCTGCACTGAATCACTTCAGCATCCTGCCTATGCACCCTTTAGACTCGCTCTCACTGTCATGCAGTAACAACAACTAACAACGCACAGGGAGCTACCTTCCTCTTGGTACCTTACCCCATCTTCGTCTCACTCAATCTTCTATGGTAGGGATTAATCACACTCACTCCATCACTGTGGCTGAAACACCGCTTGTGTCCCTCCTTGCAGGAAAAGATAGCCCACAATAAGAGGGAGAGAGCAATGACTGGAGGAGGAACAGCTTCCCTTGCAGCATTGACCAGTGCTGAGGAGGCAGCAAACGAGATTGTTGGAGGTGGCGATGACCTGGAAGTGGGCGATGGAGAGACGGGTACACTAGAGGAAGCTGGTGACATAATAGATTTTTATCCCTCTCAGAAAGCAATGCAATATGATGTTCATAGAGAATCGCTCTGTGTGAAATAATTTCTCCTCATTTCCCCTCTAGTTCTTTTGCCAATTACTTTAAATCTATGACCTCTGGTTACTGACCCACTTGCCAGAGGAAACAGTTTCTCCCCACTTGTTCTGTCAAAACCCTTCATAATTTTGAACACCTCTATTAAATCTCCCCATAACCTTCTCTGCTCTAAGGAGAACAATCCCAGCTTCTCTTATCTCTCCACATAACTGAAGTCCCTCATCCCTGGTATCATCCTGGTAAACCTCCTCTGCACCCTCTCCAGGGCCTTGGCATCCTTCCTAAAGTGCGGTGCCCAGAATTGGACACAATACTCCAGCTGAGGCCTAACCAGTGATTTGTAAAGGTTTAGCATAACTTCCTTGTTTTTGTATCCAATGCCCCTATTTACAAAGCCAAGTATCCCATACGCTTTCTTCACCACCTTATCAACTTGTCCTGTCACGTTCAAAGGTTTGTGAATATGCAGCCCCAGGTCCCTCTGCTCTTGCACCCCCTTCAAAATAGGACCATTGAGATTATACTGCCTCTCCATGTTGTTCCTCCCAAAGTGCATCACTTCACACTTACCTGCATTAAATTGCATCTGCCATGTGTCTACCCATTTCACCAGCCTATCTAGGTCCTCCTGAAGTCTGCTACTATCCTGCTCACTATTTACTACGTTGCCAAGTTTTGTATCATCCGCAAACTTCGAAATTGTACTCCCTATACCAGGTCATTTATATACAACAAGAAAATCAATGGTCCGAATACCGACCCCTGGGGGATCTGCTGCTTATTTCCCTCCCGTCAGAAAAACATCCGTTCACCATTACTCTCCACCTCCTATCCCTAAGCCAATCTTCAGCATAATGGTCTTGAGTTCTATTGATTGGGCATTACAACTCAACACACTGCTTGTTTTGTTGATTCCATCTTCACAATTACTGGACAAGCTAGTTACAGAGTCTATCAACACTCCCAGATCTCTTTCAGCATCTCTCCTACCAAGTCCTTGAGTAAATTTGTCCCTATTTTTCTGTCAATGTGCAACACCTTGTACTCGGCTGTATTGAATTAAATTTTCCATAGTTCTGCCCACTTGTAAATTTTGCCTGGGTTTTTCTGTAGTCCTTTGACTGTTTCACCACACTGACTGCTTTCACTAGTTTTGACAGAGGGAACTACAAGTTATAGTTAAGGGAGATGGCGACACATACTGTATGATCCCAAGTTAGTGCCCTTTAACTAGACGCAGTGTGAAAGGATAGTTGTGGCACTGGTCTGCAGTTCTGGGGGTGAGAAAGTTGACACTCGGTGCCATCCCACCTCCCTTCTTATGGTATAAGGCACATTTTTCATGGCTTCCTCTCATGGAGTCCTAGCTGTCACTTTCAAACAGGTGTCCAAATATCCCAGTGATCTCCCACTTGCATAGGCAGAGGCAAGTCCAAGACAGTCTCGGCGCAAAGCAACAAAAAAATGCTCCAAAAAAGTCATTCCTAGCTGCAGTAATTAATCTTTCAGCAGTCATTAGATTAACTCAACTCTTGACTACCACCAGTCTCAGTTGATCCTGGCAACAGCTGCATCTTGTATTTCTCAATGCAACTTGGCCCTAGTGGATTGTGAGCATCAATAAGGAGCCAGGACTGCACTCATTTCAAGATATGTTAATTAGGTGCAGGGAACTCAGCGAGACAGTTGGACTAGAGCCAAACCACCTTTGGAAATTTGGGTGCTTTCTTTTTCGGCATGGAAATGATGCCGAAATAGCTTCCGCCTGAATTTGTTGGCCAGCCAAGTGAGTTGCCCCAAATTTAGGTCCCAGAAATGCCAAAAAACGGCATGGAGTTTTGGAGCCAATGCTTGCAAGGAGGACTTGGAGCTGCCCAAATGGTTCAAACACTTCTAAATATCCAGGAGTGTACGGCATATGCCTGTTATTAACGAGATGATGGTTGAAAACTATGAAGCACTGATGATTATCGTGGGGGAGCCAGTGACTACAGGAAGCCCCAATCGATTGAAAACAAGCCAATGGTACCAAATATAAAAGCAAAATACTGCGGAATCTGTAAATCTGAAATAAAAACAGAAAATGCTGGAAATACTCAGCAGGTCAGGCTGCACCTGTGGAGAGAGAAACAGAGTTAACGTTTCAGGTCCAACGAAAGGTCATCGACCTGAAACGTTTCTCTCTTCACAGATGCTGCCTGACCTGCTGAGTATTTCCAGCATTTTCTGTTTTTATCTCCAGTTGGTACCAAATCTGGGTAATGACAGACCCATTGGTCTTGGATCAATAACTGGCAAAATAATACAATTGATCATTCTGGACAAACTCGAGGATTACCTATATGAAAATAACCTTGCAGGTGGCAACCAACACAGTTTCAGAAGGGGTGATGTTGGAAAGCCCTATGATGTACTGCGCCTAGACTTCCAGCAAGCCTTTGCTTAAAGTTCTGTGTAAAAAGCTGATCCACAAGCTTAAATTGGTATCCGGAGTAAAAGTTGGATGTGGGCAAGGAATTGAGTGAAAGAGCGGAAGCAGTAGTTGCTAGTTAAGAGTGACATTGGACTGAGGCGGTATACTGACTGGAATGCTTTAAGGATCAGTGCTGATAACCCCAGTGTGTCTAATCAATGTAAATAATGTAGATTCGGAAAGGCAAGTTACTTAATTTGAACATGAGAGGAATCACAGAGGGCATGAGTATAAGATTAAGAAACCATATGCGATAATCGAGACGAGAAGGATTTGCTTCTCGCTCAGCCATGGTTGGGTGGAATTGACTCCCGGTTAGAGCAGTAACTGCTGTGTTGGTTAATACCTCTTGTTTGAAAATTAACTTTTGCCGCTGTTTATGTGAGAAATTCTGAATATATCTGACAAGCTGGAAGTCACTTCAAGGCTCACAACATTAATCTGAGCGCCATGGAAGCAATTCCCTGCGTTGACTCAGTTTTAAAGGACATTTATAATGTAGCATGTTTGTGACTGATCAATGCTGCGGCACATTTCATTGTTTTCCTCTCTCCCCTCGCACACTTCACAGAAGGAAGAATAACTAAACCAAGTTACTTTATTCAAATCTGAAGATGATTGGTGATTTTCAGAAGGACTATTAGATTCTAATGTTACCCATTGTTTGTTGTAGATTTGAAAAATGTCTTTATTTAATCCCAGGTGTCGACCGATCCACATAAAGTTGATATAACTGAGGGCTTGGGGAATTAAGTCTGCAGGATAACGTGCCATGCTTAGGTTAGAGGTGTGTTCTTTGCTCTTTTTAGCCTTGTGGATCAGACTGAGGCTGTCATCACTCAACTTAATTGTGATCTTCGCACCTTTCAATACCGGGAAACTAAGGGTCCCACTAAGGAATATTTCTCAAGTCCTTGTACCAATAAATCCTGAGCTACCAGTGATCTGCGATATATACAGAGGTGTCTTATTTATGGCAACGCACACTCTGCACATCTGTACTTCAAAATTGCAGTCGGGATCCTACAGTGGTGTAGAACCTCAATTTGCATACGTAGATAGCCTCCCACCCGAAATATCTGGCTGTGCTGCAGGGCCATTTACAGGTCCTGCCTGAAAATGGCATCAGGCAGGCCTTGGGGATCCAAGGGTGGTCAAGGATTCCCAACTCCCGATTTTCCTCTGCCGGCCACTCATTCTTCAAGCGACAAATAAGTTGGTGGGAGTTAAACCACCGCCCCCCACCCCACTCCCGGGATCAGAAGGGGGAAACTCTGCTGTTCCCCAGCACCCATCTTCCTGACCTTGGTGAGTATCAACCACAAACAGATATATCTTAGGCCCACTGCTCTGGCCTCCCTCAAGAATTCTGCTTTAGCTGAGTTGATTTTTATCCCTCTTACTCTTTGCGTCCATTACACACAGTCTGAGGTACTGATGTTCTCACCATCTCTTGGTACCACTTAAACTTCGAGGGTATTTGCTCAGTATTTGGGAGTGCTTAGAAAGGTTTTATTTGGCTGTGTATGGAGAGGTTTGAATTGGGAGAGGGGAAGGCTGTGGTATTTGCATGATCATGATTCAATTAATAAGGTTAAAAGCAGAAACAACAAACTTCATTTAAATTTTCCCCCTCCACTTTTTGGTTGTCTTCCTGTTGGGGTATTATTCTGTCAGCAGGAATCGTGTCCTCATCCAGCATTTGCACTGGCATTTTCCAGAAGGAGGCACTGGATAGCGGCCAGGAATGGGAATACCAGTTGAATTTTTTCCTCCCCTCTTTTTACTAGCCCAGGGATTCCGAGGCCACTTGTCCCGACGCTGGCTGAGGCACAGGGACTGAGCCTGTAACCTGTCTGGTTCAATACTGTACTGGAGCATGTACTTACTGAGGAATACTGCACCACAATTTCATTTTTATTTAGCATTATTATCACTGGAGGAAGCCAGTCAAGACAAATTAATGGCTTTTTAAGGCAGAACAGCTTAAATAATTGAATTTCAAGTTGCCATATCAACAGTGTACGGTTCTGGAGCTCAACCAAATTATTTGTTGTACTGTTTATTCTTGACTTTGCTGATCGTTTGATATTCTGTGGGCGCTGCTCATTCAGTAATGATAAACCGAACGCAGTTCCCTTTCTGTCATTAACGTAACACATTTTCATTTATTTTCAGTCTCTGGGTGTAGCTATGAAACTGTTCTTCCTAAGCTGAAGATAATTGCAGAACAAGGCTAAATGCCACGCACAATTTTATCCTGCACCTGAGGTCACAGCACTGAAATATGTTTGATTAAGAGTGCTCGTCTGGGCTGTCTGCCAGCACTTTGTGATCCTGTACTGATATCGCCATCCGGTTTAAATACTAGGGCACCTGCAAATTGAATGCCTCTTGAGATGCTCAAAGGATTGAAATTTGCCTTACTTTTTATTATACTTAGTATGGTGGTTGACAGTTATAAGAGGGGAGGCTAGCCTGTGTCTGTTTTCCACGGTAGGTTGGTGACTGACTCAGTTGGTAAAGATGACATTTAAAGCTGAAGATCCCAGGCTTGATTCCTGATCTTTGCCAAAATGGCAGTATGGGGCTACGGCTGGCTGGTAGGCTAGCAAGGGGAAGACCAGACAGGGATCTCATCCCCGATAGGTATCCAATGAGTCACGATGGACAGTGTGCATTTGTGCAAGTTGGGTGAGGACAGAATCAGCCCAACTGTGATTCTCCCCAGTGGGCCGCCAACACTCATTACTTGGGCGCACATGTGAAAAATGGCTACTTGGGCAACGTACCAGAGGGTGACTGGTGCCTGTGGAACTCTACCCCAGCAGGAAACAACGAGTTTAGGTAAAATTGGCAAAAGAAAAACACATAATTAGTGTGTCATCGATTCTGGTACGTCACAAAGAATTGTAATATACACTAATTCTCATCACTCAAAGTAGCAATTCTGAATATCCACCAGGAATGTCCATCAATTAAAATCAAAACCGTGGGATATGTGGAGCAGTAGCGCAGTTATGCACGCAGCATGTGGGTCTGCTCCCATGGTTGATTTTGCCGTGCCATTAATAAAAGTTGCTGAGTGGAGGCTGGGCCCTGCCCACAAGGCAATATCGGAGGTGGAGTATCATTCCTCATGACCTGCTGAAGAGTGAGAGTGGCCACAATCTGAGCACATGCTTCTTTCCCTCTTGCAGTGCAGTGGGAGATGTAAAAGAGAATAATTGTAGAAATGGGAAAGGTGGAAAATCAATTTAAACATTCCATGCAGTTTTAAAATTTATCAAATAGATCAGAAATTTAGCCAGTAGCACAATTTCATTCCAAATCATCCGTACAAACGGCTTGAGCTGTACTTGTGTTTCTGTTTTTGGCGTTACTCTCAGCATTCTCTTATCTGTCTGTTGTCCTTCCCACGTTAAACAAGAATGCAAATGTTACATGGCATGGGGAGGCTGGGTTGGAGGCAGGACTGCCGGGAAAATGGCAGAAACTGGGGGCAGGTACCAAACCCGCTCCCAACCCGCCTCCATGCCATCTTCCCGGGCGGCAGATCCCCGACCCGCGCCGGGTCCCGTCTCCTCGAGGCGGGAAGGGGATTACAGCCACTTACCTGCCTATTAACAGGTAGTTAACAGGCAGTTCAGAGGATTATCCACATTTTTCCAACAGAAGTGCGGGCTTCCCAACATCGGGAAACCCCGCCAGGGTCAGCGAGGCGAGCAGGGGTCTGCGGGGGTGAGAGGGGTCGAAAAGTGCACTGTGGAGGTGAGTGATGGGTGCAAGTGTGGAGAGGTAAGTATGTGAGGTGAGTGAAAAGTATGAGAAAAAGTTTACTTACCTTTGTTTCTTCCTGCAGGCTTCAATCGTTGGGAATTCGGAGGCTCCAGCATCTCCACGGCAGAGATGACAGAATGGCTGCTGCATTCTCCGATGCAACAGCCATCTGCTTTCTGCTCAGAAAATAGGTTTGGTGAGTCTTGAGTACAAGAACTCACCAAACAACAGAAAATGTCAGTGTTTGACGATGACAATCCATCTGTCAAAAATTTTCAACAGATGAAACGTCACACGTTGACGTTCTCTGTCACCGGCTTTCCCTTAATTGGCCTGCTAAGCCCGCTGGGCGGGCTTAACAAGGTCAATCAAGGGAAAATAGCGTGGGCTGGCCGGACATCGATGGAGGTGGGACTAAAACCCGACAAGCAGCAGTCCCACCTCCATCGCATCCCCATTGGCAAAATCACCCCCATAATCACTACACTACCACACCCCAGCTAGCAGCAGTGAGTGAACTAAGACATATGCATCTGTACTGATGACTGAATTTTTCATACTGAAAGGACCACCACTGAAGTCGCATCTGCCAATAGTGAGATTATAGGTCTTTGATGATAGGCGCTTCCTACATTACAACAGTGACTACACTTCAAAAGGTACTTCACTGGCTGTAAAGCGCTTTGGGACGTCCAGTGGTCATGAAAGGCGCTATAGAAATGTAAGTCTTTCTGTCTTCTTTCTTTCTTTGAAATGGGGGTTGGGAGAGCAACACAAAAGTGACATTGACGTGCCGTTTTTTGCCAAATGTCAAGGAGATTGGTCAAGCTCTTCCCTTTCTGAGGCCACATTAGGTTATCATAAGATTACTCCTGATAATCAATTCCATTATTATACATGATATAGTAGTAGGACTCATGGGTCTTTGGTTGTGTGTATCCATGTAGTACCTTTTTCAAAAATGAGGACCACATTAGCCTATTTTCAATCTACTAGAACCTTCCCAGTTTTCACCAACTCCCACATCATCACCGTCAATACTTCACAAATTTCCCTCCACGCGCCTGTCTTCGTACTCTGGGAATAATGCCCTGTGGATTTACTGGCTATGAGCTCTTTAATCAGTCTCGGACTCATTTATATTAAAGTTATTAATCCCACTTGGGTTATCATTAATTAGGGAGACATGTTGATAACACTGCAAAAGCATATGGGATACTAGGTTTTATAAATAGTGGTAGAGTTAAAAAGCAAATCATCACCGAAATTAGGATTTTTTTTATGCAGAGAGTTAAGACATGGAATGTCCGACCAGAAGCAGTGGTGGAAGTAGAAAGCAGAATAGTGTTGAAAGGGGAAGTGGATTTTGAAAGAGAAAAATATAGAATCACAGAAGATAGGAGCAGGAGTAGGCCATTCGGCCCCTCTAGCCTGCTCCGCCATTCAATGCAATCATGGCTGATCATCCAAATTCAGTACCCTGTCCCTGCTTTCTCCCCATATCCCTTGATCCCTTTAGCTTTAAGAAATATATCCAACTCCTTCTTAAATATATTTAATGAATTGGCCTCTACTGCCTTCTGTGGCAGAGAATTCCACAGGTTCACCACTCTCTGGGCGAAGAAATTCCTCCTCATTTCTGTCCTAAATGGCTTACCCCGTATCCTTAGACTGTGACCCCTGGTTCTGGACTCCCCAGCCATCGGGAACATCCTTCCTGCATCTAGTTTGTCCTGTCCTGTCAGAATTTTATAAGTTTCAATGAGATCCCCTCTCATTCTTCTAAACTCCAGCGAGTATAAGCCCAATCGACCCAATCTCTCTTCATACGTCATTCCTGCCATCCCAGGTATCAGCCTTGTGAATCTTCGCTGAACTCCTTCCATGGCAAGAACATCCTTCCTCAGATAAGGCGACCAAAACTGCACACAGTACTCAAGGTGTGGTCTCACCAAGGCCCTGTACAACTGCAGCAAGACATCCTTGTTCCTGTACTCAACCCCTCTCGCTATGAAGGCCAACAAACCATTTGCCTTCTTAACCGCCTGCTGCACTTGCATGCTTCCCTTCAGTGACTGGTGCACAAGGACACCCAGGTCTCGTTGCACTTCCCCTTCTCCCAATCTATTGCCATTCAGATAATAATCTGCCTTTCTGTTTTTGACACCAAAGTGGATAACCTCACATTTATCCACATTATACTACATCTGCCACGCTTCTGCCCAATCACCCAACCTGTCCAAATCATCCTGGAGTTTCTCGGCATCCTCCTCGCAGCACACACGCCCACCCAGTTTTGTGTCGTCTGCAAACTTGGAGATATTACATCTAGTTCCCTTGTCTAGATCATTGATATATATTGTGAATAGCTGGGGTCCAAGGACCGATCCCTGCGGTACCCCACTAGTCACTGCCTGCCACTCGGAAAAAGACCCGTTTATTCCAACTCTTTGCTTTCTGTCTGCCAACCAGTTCTCTATCCAAGTCAATACCTTGCCCCCAATCCCATGTGCCTTAACTTTACATGCTAATCTCTTATGCGGGACCTTATCTAAAGCCTTTTGGAAGTCCAAATACACTGGTTCTCCCTTATCTATTTTACCAGTTACATCCTCAAAAAATTCCAGAAGATTAGTCAAGCATGATTTACCTTTTGTAAATCCATGTTGACTTTGTCCGATCCTGTCACTGTTTTCCAAGTGCTCAGCTATTACATCTTTTATAATGGACTCTAGCATTTTCCCCACTACCGATGTCAGGCTTATCAGTCTGTAATTCCCCGTTTTCTCTCTACCACCCTTTTTGAATAGTGGGGTAACATTAGCTACCCTCCAATCCATGGGTACTGTTCCAGATTCCATCGAATGTTGGAAGATGATCAGCAATGTATCTACTATTTCTAGGGCCACTTCCTTATGTACCCTAGGATGTAGATTATCAGGCCCTGGGGATTTATTGGCCTTCAGCCCTTCAATTTCCCTAGCACCATTTCCCTACAAATACTGATTTCTTTCAGTTCCTCCCTTTCATCAGACCCTATGTTCCCCAACATCTCTGGGAGGTTATTTGTGTCCTCCTTTGTGAATACAGACCCAAAATATGTATTTAATTGGTCTGACATTTCTTTGTTCCCCATTATAAGTTCCCCTGATTCTGACTGCAAGGGACCTATGCTTGATTTCACTAATCTTTTTCTCTTCATATATCTATAAAAGCTTTTACAGTCAGTTTTTATGTTCCCTGCAAGCTTACTCTCGTATTCTATTTTCCCCTTCTTAATTAATCCCTTTGTCCTCCTTTGTTGAATCTTAAACTGCTCCCAATCCTCAGGGTTACCGCTTTTTCTGGCCAATTTATATGCCCTCTCCTTGGATCTTATGCTATCCCTAATTTCCCTTGTTAGCCACGGTTGAGTCACCCTTTTTGTTTTATTCTTATGTCAAACTGGGATGAACAAATTCTGTAGTTCGTCCATGCGGTCTTTGAATGTTTGCCATTGCCTATCCACTGTCAACCCTTTGAGTGACATTCCCCAATCAATCCTACCCAACTCGCACCTCATACCATCGTAGTTTCCTTTATTTAAATTCAGGACCCTAGTCTCTGAGTCAACTACTTCACTCTCCATCCTAATGAAGAATTCTATCATATTATGATCGCTCCGACCCAAGGGGCCTCGCACAACAAGATTGCTAATTAATCCTTTCTCATTGCATAATACCCAGTCTAAGATGGCCTGATCTCTGGTTGGTTCCTCGACATATTGGTCCAGGAAACCATCCCGTAAACACTCCAGGAATTCCTCCTCCATAGTATTGTTACTAATTTGGTTAGCCCAATCTATATGTAGATTAAAGTCACCCATGATGATTGCTGTGCCCTTATTGCACGCTTCTCTAATTTCCCTTATAATGCTATCCCCAACCTCCGCATTACTGTTTGGAGGTCTATATATCACTCCCACTAACGTTTTCTGCCCCTTGTTATTTCTCAGTTCAACCCATACAGATTCCACATCATCAGAGCTAATATCCTTCCTTTCAATTGTGTTAATCCCCTCTTTAACCAGCAATGCTACCCCACCTCCCTCTCCTTTTTGCCTATCTTTCCTGAATATTGAGTACTCCTGGATGTTGAGTTCCCAGCCTTGGCCATCCTGGAGCCATGTTTCGGTAATCCCAATCAAATCATATTCGTTTACCTCTATTTGCGCAGCTAATTCATCCACCTTGTTCCAAATGCTCCTTGCATTAAGACACAAAGCCTTCAGGTTTGTTTTTTTAACGCTCTTAGACCTATTAGAATTAGGGGAAAGGACAAGGAACGGGGACTAAGAACATCTCTTTCAGGAGCTGGCAGTGGTGCGATGGCCCAAAAGGCCTTCTTGTGTGCAGTAAAAGTCCATGATTCTGTTATATTACTCATGTCTTTGTGAATATTTCGAAGTAATATTTAATATGTTAATTGTCTTGTGCTGATCCTAAGTTTCAGCCTTGTTTGCATAAAGGTTCTCACCCTTTATTTGACTTCCCGCTTACTGTTCTTGCACTGAAAGAATTTCTTGCGTCTCCTGCTATGCTGCTTTCCACTTTTCTCTTTGCAACACTCATCATTATTAGACGGAACAATCGCAAGCCATTATAACTCTTCCCCAAAAACCCCGCAGGATTGTGAATTTCTCCAATAGTAGCTCATTAGATCCTGGAATGCAGTCTTAAAGGTTTATCCTTTGTATATTAGCATCCTACCTTCTTCTTGGTGCATTATTTAGAATCCCATGACAACGGTAACTTGATAGTTTGGAAAAGGACAGAACTGTCTACTGGAATCAAGTATTTTGATGTTGCCTAACATTAGAACTCCTTTTAATGTTGTTACACTGTGAAATGACATCTCTTCTGTTAGTCCAGACCAGCTCTGGATCACTCTCTCGGTGCGTGTATCTACGAGTGTAGCAGATCTGATAAGAGTTGGAACTATTAGTGCTACTAGATACAGTAGTTATTCAGTCAATCCTACAAACAAGACACTGTGCTCCGTTAGAAAGGCCACGAGAGGCTGCATTACTGGGTTACGAGCAGAGTACGAGTAATTGTAGCCTGAGCTGCGGCTACCCTGCACGTTCCTGACCCAACTCATTATTCTTCTTCTCAAGTCACTCATAACATCTCATGTTTGTAACAGCATGTGACCTAATTAACTTTTTAAAAAACATTCGATTCAGATTGTGTTACTGCGTGTCCACCATCTGTTACCCACATTTTTAAGAATATGCGAAAAGCTTGATAAAGTTAAATATATCTCATAATTGTACAATTTCTTCTGCTTAGGCTCCAATGCAGAACTTAGAATGAAAGATTATTAATTCCTAGACTTCTCCGTGCATTTTGAAATAATGTGCTTTTTTTTTTTACTATTCATTTGTAAAATGGAGGCATATTTTGCTTTCATTCCTTAGGGCTGTACTTAAAATTTGTTTTTAAAGAGAGCTCCCCCCAAGTCAATGCAGCTGGCGAGGATGGCAAGTATCTAAACTACACAAACAAGGGTGGTCCCAGGTCTGATCCCTGGACTATGCGGAGTTAGCTGATTTTAGCTGGGGGTGGTAGTCAGGACATTACAATTGAACTCAATAATTGACATGTAGCCCCTGCTGGAAATGTGCGCGTGACTGTT
This sequence comes from Squalus acanthias, assembly GCA_030390025.1. NCBI lineage: Eukaryota > Metazoa > Chordata > Chondrichthyes > Squaliformes > Squalidae > Squalus > Squalus acanthias. The sequence goes on from CM059434.1 coordinate 114,620,759, forward strand.
GGATGAGGTAAAGATCTAGCTCGCTGTGACACTTGCCCTGTGGATGAACAGTCTGCTGAAACTCGCTGCCTAGTCTCATACATCAGAGTGACCACTTGTGCGAAGGACCAGAGGCTGGAAACGTATCTCACCAAGGACTCTGTGCCTTTAGGATCTCAATAGAGAAGGGGAGAAAAACCGGTGCAAGCAGAACAACAACAAAAGAATCTCATTACATTTGCGCCTGTGCACCTCTGACTCAGTTAAAACGCCAAAAGAAATATAAATCTTACTTGTATCTATCTCCGTCACATGAGGAGTTTGTGAAATGGGATTGGGCTGCACATGGGTGGGAACATGCAGCAAGAATCTGCTCCACCCACCAGCATTCACAACACATGAGTCTATTTCTGTCAAATATCTGGGCAGTTTATCAATCCCTTTGGAAGAAAAACGACAGTCAGTGTCAGGTTAAAGCAGCAGCCCAGAAATATGGAATCAATCGCTTTTATTGATTTTCAAGCTGTCATTTGACTGGATATAGATAACATCGGTAGGGTGTAATTTAATCCAATTATCTGATTATGTCCTTTTGGAAATACACAACATGAACCAAATCACAGCATAGAGTTTCTGTGTCTGGTATCAATGTCTGTGACTATTATGGGTTGGAAAAATGGCAGACAGTAGTGCCAGTGATTTAGGGGGGATCCTTTCGGGGGGGGGGGGGGTTATCGGGCTCGTTTAGTGGCGGGTTGGGTGGGAAATAATTTTTTTTTGACAGCGGGTCGGGAACCAGCTGTCAACCCGCCACCACGTGACGTTCCCAGATGTCGGGTCTGTCAACGCTGAACCGACCCAACATGCAGCGGCGGGGGAGGCAATTAGGTCATTATGACCTTATTAAGAGCCACTCAAAAAGTATTTTGAACTCATCTATAAATTTTACGAGGTCGCCCACGGGGTCCACGCTGCTCGGGGATCACGTCAGGTAAGGAGGTCGGGGGTTGTGTTAGCATGAAATGATCTCTTTACTTGACAGCTTCAAATGTGCTATAAAAGCTCCCATCTCACAGCTGTTCACTTTCCAGGCTCAGAAGCTGTTGCTTACTGCCTTTGGAAGACAGACTGAGTTTTATGCAGGTTGCAAGTGTTTGGAGCAAACTCTGTATCCAGTGTCACCTCATTGGAACAACCTCTCTCACCACTGACGGATCGCTTCTGTCATCTCAAGTTCACCTGCCATCTATTACATCAGCATCGGTGCCCTTGAAACTATCTCACCTTGGTCCTCAGAATCCCACCACGATCAGCCCCAACACCAGCAGCACCAACAACACCAACCTTCTCCACAATCAACTGATGCTGCACAGGACAGAGAGCATCAGCACCCAACCACATTGCTGCCCAGGAGGTGAGGGATAGCCTCACCATGGCAGATTTACTTCACTTGACGCTGTACACCCAGGCTGCCACATGATGCGCCAGGTTGACACCACCCCACACCAACACCATAAAGCATCCCTACAATTCCCAAGCCATTCCTTTCACACTCATCACCATTGCAGGGGATACCGTTATGTCTCACCATTCACTGCAACTCACTAAGCCACTTCCAAAGGTGCACACAAATCTGTCCAAGAACGCAAAGTGTTGAAAGTAAAGATTTCAATGTTTGACGGCACATTAACAGAAACTTTACATGAACATTGGCTAAAATACCCAAGTGCCTTGTGTGTTGTTAGTTGGTATGATTGGACTAGGATGAGGGTGAGTGTGAGGGGTGGCTAGTGAGATGGGGAAATGATAATGTAGATAGAGAGGGATGCGTGGAGGTGCGAGGTAAGTTGGTGTGAGTAAGGATGTGCAGGAGTAGGGTAGGGAAGGCAAAGTGATGGGATGTGATGAGTGGCACCGCAGGATGAGGTTGAGTGTGGCTTTGCAGTAACGTTTTATGATCTACTGAGATCATTGAAAGGTTTGCGCCACTAAAGCCTGGTCCTGCTGACGACATCCCTGCTTATGTCCTCCTGTGCTTTGTGTAACTAGGCTGCGTTGATCTCCTGGGGAGGTCTCTTCCACCCACTGGAAGGGAAGAGAACCTCCCTGCGTGCTGTGACTCCCTCCATAAGCATATGGAGGGTGTCATGAGAGAGCCTGGGTGCAGCCCTGCATCTCTGTGTAGTCACTGTCAGTGTTTGCAGCACCTCAATGCTGTAGAACACTGACAGCACAAGTGTCAAAATAAATTTGTGCATGGTCCCTTTAAGGAAACCGGCTGATGACGCGTCATCAAGTGACATCATCAGACCCGCTTCCTTTTAAATGGCCGGTAAACGTGCTGGGTGGGCTTAACAAGCCCAATCAGCGTAAAATCACTTTGGACAGCGGGCTGGAGCCAGCATCGAGGTCGGGACCCGCCAACAATCCCAACCGCACCGGACCCGCTGAGGTTGGGGAAATCGCAGCCTACATGTTTGTATGTCAACATAGTTGACTGCGTCACTGAGGTGAAGCAGAGTTACAGATTTGGAGACAATTAAACCAAGGTGCACAGACATAATTCAGTCCTACAACTTTGGTGGGAGACGAGTAGAACCCCAAAAGAAATGGTGTACTGGGCACTTTCAGCAATTGTGCCTTTTTCTGGGGGTTGCGCTGTAGGGAGAAGCACTGCAGATTTCAGGGCTTCTAAGTCCACATTTAAAATGGAAACTGTAAAATTGTCACACTGTAATGACACCCTCCAGCCTGTGGAGCAGCAGTGCTCCATTGTAACTAAAGGAGATAACGTTATGGAGACAATTTCCATTATAACTGTGGACATGTGAAATCATAATGGAAAACAGTGAGAGAATCTGCACGCAGACATTCTGAGCTACCTAGAAATTCGGGTTTTGGTTGACTGATTGCGTTCCTTGGTAGTAGTGGGGAAGATGGGGAATGCCCACATCAGAGTTCCATTGTGGCAGCAGGAAGGAGGGAAATGTCTGTGCTTCAGTAACTGGTGGCACTGCAGTGAGAGGGGTGCATGCGTGTGAAACTGGGGTGTGTGATTCAGAGTTTCCTGGTGGTGATAAGTTTCTGGGTTTTCTGTCAGTTAGTCGTGAGATTTAGGAGATACATCTGTCCCTACTGATCTAGTGGTGGGGGTGGGGGTCTATGATTGCCCCTAACAACTATTAGGGGTAACGAAAGCAAAAAACAAATCTGCCTTTTGTTCTTCTCCTAACTCCTCCCTTTTCCCAGGCTTGGTACTTGCTTAAAATCTCTAACATCTGACAGTTCTGATGAAAGGTCATCGACCTGAAACATTAACTCTGTTTCTCTCCCCACAGATGCTGCCTGACCTGCTGAGTATTTCCAGCATTTTCTGTTTTTAGCTCAGCTTGTTAACGGTCCTTTACCACATATGCTCCTGGTTTACTTTGGTTTTTTTAACTTGAGATTTGACATTGCACATTTTTCTGAATGCTTTTTCCTGAAATTCATGTGTTCAAATAAATCAGCTGAATGTGTTGACTTAGGCTCTAGATTCAAAATCAAAGCATGAAATTTGCTTCAACTGCTCTCGTCATTCTCTGCGATAGCAAAGTCGGGGTACTGCAAAGCTGCTGTGAACTGTTGTTGTTGATGTTCATAGAATCTTAAAACACAGGAGGCCATTCGGCCCATCGTGCCTGTGCCGGCTCTTTGAAAGAGCTATCCGATTAGTCTCACTCCCCTGCTCTTTCCCCATAGCCCAGCAAATCTTTCCTTTCAAATATACATCCAATTCCCTTTTGAAAGTTATTATTGAAACTGTTTCCACCGCCCTTTCACACACAACTAAAAACGGACAACAAAAGCCAAAATTCCTTCGAAAACCTAAGCTGTATAATATACCTGTATAAAGTCACAATCCAAGGACTGGGGCTCCGAAATGCCTGACAAAAATACAAAGTGTTTATTTTTACTAAGAAACCTAGTTGAAGGGCCGTGTCCCACGGTGCAGGACACCACCAAGATTCAAAAAAGTAAAAAAAGACAACAAGAGCAAACCAGTTGTGATGAGGTGATGCCGAGGTTCAGAGGAAAGAATGAGGTTAGTAAGGAGTCAGAATTTGGATATTTTAATACATCCTGATTATACAGTTACTGGGAATTTTCTCTCATCATTTTCTTCAGCTCACTTCTCTAAAATTGCAAGAATTTTCTAGACTTAGTCATTCTGTACAGCCCAGTACAGACAGTCCAAAGCATCACTTAAAGCCATCCAATTACAAAGTCCTCCGGGGTACTCAACAACCAATAATGGCTCCCACACAGATTTACTTTGTCTTGTTAAGATTTAACAGTATCCTTAGAATAAGCTAAAAATCCTACAGGATTTAGGACTAAGAGATTGAATGCAGAGACAGAGACAAGTGAAAGCACACAAATGATTTACTTAACCAACCATGCAGCATGACTAGTTATAATTTACAATACCACAAATAAAGCAGTAATCCAGCATCCACTTCTCCTTTTCGAAGGTACTTATAGCTACAGATTTTGTCTTTTGGAGGCAGATTCCACAGTGGCCACAATGATTAAATTTGACTTAACGCTTCAATGCAAAAGCCTTATTCCTTTTGCATTATCACCAACCTCAACGGAGCAAGTGTTGCAGTCCAAATCAAAGTTCTCTGTCAAATCCACACTAAGGTCAACGGCCTGATTCAGCAGTCTTAGACTGCCATGTTAGAACGTTAACAAGACACAAAGTAAAGATGGTTGAATTAGAATAAACCCAAGGAAAAACGGGCAGAAAATAGGTAGAAATTTATGAAACGACAAACATTTTCCCATTGTTAGCTCTGAACAATTAGACTTTTCAGTCCTGTTACAGAATATTCAGCAGCAAGGGTGAATCCAGGACTCAGGATTCTAAATCATCAGGATAGTTTTACAGAATGGAACTTGTTCTCATTAGAGAAAGGTCTGAGAGGAGACATGAACAAAATACAAGAGGAATGGATCACGCAGATACTAGCAGATGCTTTAACTTCTACTGTGAATACAGGACAAGAGATTATGGGTATAGAGTTGATAAAACATCAAGCAAGACTTGAAATTGGAATGAATTATTTTCCGCACCACCCTATAGTGGATATCTGGAATAGATTCAGCTGAAGCAGTTAATGTTGCGGTAATTAACATATTAACAAAAAGAACTGGATCAATATTTGGTTAGGAATGGGATTAGGAGTTGAGGATAAAGGGAGAGATTTAGGGCTGAAGTTTCCGGGATGGTAGCGGGCGCGATCGGTGGCAGGTCGGGTGGGAAAGTTGGTTTTTTTTTGACAGCAGGTCAGGAACCCGCTGTCATCCCGCTCCCACGTGCCTTTCCCGCAGGTGTGTCTGTCATCGCGGAGCCGACCCGACCTGCAGCGGCGGGCGACCCAATTGAAATCATTATGAGGTACTTTACAGGCACTTAAGAGCCTTTTCCCCCCACTTTTTTAATTTCCCTGCATGGCCACGGGATTCATGCAGCTCGGGAATCACGTCTGTCAACCTGAGGCGTGAGTTCTGTGGCCATTGCTCCAGCTGATTACTTGACAGCTTGTTAAACAAACCAAAATAAAAACATGTTAATTACATCAGCTAACAGATTGATGGAGAGTCTGTACTACTTGAAAAGCTACTGATAAATGTTTTCAGAATTTCCTGAAGGGATGTAAATGGTGAGGGAAATACATTTTTCACTGGCCATTCTCGGCTGTTGCCTTCCAACTCAACAGTAATTGCAGTGAATTGATCTGCACTATAAAAAATGATATACCATTTAAATAAATGTTTGTGTTGTTTCTGGTCAGGTTTTTCTCACAGTATACTGTGATTGTCCATTTACACATTAAATCAAGTCATCAACCGTAACAATTTAATTCTCCTCACTCATTCCACTGGTTCAATTTGCTTTCAGTCCCTGAATATGACTAATTTAATTTTTCTGTCTGAGACTTTAGGTTGAATTTCTGCAGAGGTTCTCTCACTTGTCCATTGTTAACTTCAACGAAGAGCTGCAGAAATCCCAGAAACACATTGTAAGCACCACTTACACTGTTTGTCAGGGATTCCGCAGCTCTTCTGCTGAACTTGCATAAGATTGTAAATCCACCCCTTTACAATTACCTTTAAAATCTGCTTAATTTTATGTCTTACCTATACACACACATCTTTTATTTGTAACAAAAGTCTATAGATTTGTGACTAAAGCACCAATAACTTCCCAATTAATGTACTTTTTTAATTATGTTCTTGATCGTATTTGAGAATGGAGTCATATTACTTAATGATATTATTTAAATATTTTTGTCACTCATATATAACTTTTATTATATTATTGTACAGTAAAGATTCAACACCCAATATGTTAGATTAAACTTAAAGTTTAATGTGGCCGCGGTCCCTTTAAGGACCCCGGCTTAAAACACATCATGAATGACATCACCAGACCCGCTCCATCTAATTGGGCTGGGTAATGCGCTGGGCGGTCTTAATAGGCCCCATTACGGCAAGTTCATTTTTTGCAGCGGGATGAAGCTAGCAGCGGCGTCAGGAACTGTCACTGGCCGCACCGAACCCGCCGAGGTAAGGAAAATTCTGGCCATAGAATCAATTGTTGTATGGGACAAGATGGCTCGAGTTGCTGTAACTTTGGAAGTGTCAATGATGTATAATATAAAATATTGCTTGATTTATTGGGGGTCAAGGTGGAGAAGATTAAATAGATTGGATAAAAGACAGAACATGGGGCTGGCTTACCATTGCACATGGTCTATAGAAGGGTTAATGGGCCAAACAATCTTTTCTCATTTCATTATTTTATATTTAAACAGGAATGTGGGTGCAAACTGTACGTTTACACAAGATTAACACAAAAAAAAACCTGCTAAAGTGCAAAGCAAAAGAACACTGCTGCCACTCCCCGATATAGCCATGAATTTTAATATAATTAAGTGTAAAGGTCATGCAAAAGTAGTCCCTGTGTTCTGCTAGTTGTGTTCGAGTAGAAACTAGGGAAATAGAAGCAAAATCTTAACATCCATGTTTTCTCTGACGAAATACCGAAGACAGAAGTAAGTTACTATCCTGCAATGGAAACAGAACTGTACGCATTAGTTTAAAACACGTCTTGCAGTTGCCGAATTTCACTCATGGAAGATTTTATTCAGTTTTAGAGAGCAGCACAGAGGAATCGTTGGACAGCTTGCCACAAAGAGAGACAACCTGTTCCATTTCGTCATGGCCTTCCTTCCTGCATGCCACAAATGCCAGCTCCCTATCATCATCACTGTGAGAGATGTGAAAGCACCATCTCTGCCTGTGCAACATCTGCTGTGCGACAGCCCCAAACATACATTAGCACTGGTGCAAATAGCACATGCGCCAAGGCAAACATTTTGACTGGTAATGTGTCTGCAATTCCCTGCTTCATAACGGACTGCTGCTGCAGAAAAACTGAAAACGTTCCCTCACCCCATTAGAATATTCTAAATCTCTCTGACTGTATTGTAAGTTTTATGTTTTTATTTTTTCATAAATTTATTTTAAAAAATGCTTTTCTTCCCTAGTATAAAATCAGTACCTTTTGTAAGTAAAAAGTTGAAATCTCACTGGTCTTGCAGGAGATATTGTTGTTCAAGTATATGTTTGTGACAGAGTGAAGGGAGCTTTACACTATATCCGGTCAGTGTTAATCCAAGCAGGGCGTAATGCTGAGCCTGGGCGGGGGGGGGGTGGGGGCGGGGAGGGGCTTCTGCCAGAGTTCTCCCGATCGTCTGCCATAACTTCAGTGTAAACGCCATTTTTTTTGAGGCTTTCGCACTTCTTCTGTCAAAGTTACAGTGGGCGATTGGGAAAATCTCTGGGGAAATTCACCCCCTGGCTGTCAAGGGTGGAAAAAGAGATCTTTGTTCAACACTAACACATCTCTCCTTGCTGAATACTAAAATTCAACGCCACAAAAATATTTTGAAAGTGTGCACTAGAGGATTTTCCAAGTTATTGAACACTTGCATGCTAACCAGGTTAACATGGCCTCCAAACACCCACCTCAGACTAATTTTGTCAATTGGAAAGAACATCACATAGATGTTGCATTGGGATAGGGAGAGTGAGGGATTGGGAGAAGGAAATAAACTGACAATTTCCAACTTCTCCCCACTTGAAGAATACCTCCTGCTAATCAATCATGTAGAAGCATTGAAGATGTCCTTAGCCCAGACTGTCCCACCCTCCCAACAAAAGGAAGGGTGGGTGATGACAACCAGCATGAAAATGGAGAAGTAAATTTAAACTGAAGCAAGAACGGAAAGAGTCTTACTTATGTAATTATTAACATTCTAGAAGATTTTAAACAATACACTTGTGGTTGGCAAGACATTCCTGCAAGAGACAGAAAGTGACACAGTAAGACCTCCTGGGCAAAACTGCATTATTGGCTCTCCCGGAGAGAAAGCCTTCCTGTCCTATCTCTGTATTCACAAAATCAGAGAGAGAAGCTATTTGGAGTTTTGGCCTGCTGGACCATTAATGAAATATAAAAGAGTAAGTCGATATGGATTAGCCTCAATTCACAATAACATGAACTAAACACACCCACTACATTGACACTTTCAAGCACTGTTCTTCTCTAGTCAGTGGGTGTGCAAGACCTTCAAGCCTTTTAGGAGTTTTCAGAGAGCTACGGCCACAGCAGTGAAAGACTTTAATGCATAAAAATCATCTGGTAGATGCAATTTAAATTCCAAAAATAAGATGTTCCCTGAAGATGTTGATTGCAGCCACTAACTCCTACAATGCTCAAAACCTTTACAACAGATCTCAAACTGAAAAAAGATCTTTATGAAAACCGATGAAATGTAGCCATGCATGGTCTTAAGATTTAAAGGCAGTTCCTCACAGCCTCCAAGGTTGGCATTAGCTGTTTTTCTATCTCATTATTCTAAGGAATTACTCTGCACACTAAAAGCAAACTAACACGTTACTAAATTAGGCAACTCAGTTAATTCTTGCGGTACATCTTACAATTTAATCTGTTGTGGTAGGGTTAGAGTAACGTAGGATGCTTCTCATAGCCCTTGGAAGGCTATAGTAGGATTTTTGAGACCATAGCCAAACAATCTGAGATTTATTATTTTCCATTACCTTTAGAATGTACGGATTACTCTGTGGAAGTGAGCTGCCAGTTTTGGTGTCCTCACTAGGACCACAACACAACACGAAGCTTTATTTCAGAAATACACACTGCCCTGAAGGTGTGCAGGTTTGACATTGCCAACTGCAGCCATTTCTTGAGAAAGGTGGGTCCATTTTTAATCCACTTGGCTCCAGGAGATGCACGGCAATATGTATGGAGCGAAGGAGATCAGTGAAGACTGAAAATACAAACATAATAAAGGTGCACGTCCCCAGAGGAAAGGACAGACACTTTAAAAAAATCTAGACTAAGCAGAGAGGTTTTAATCAAAAATATGCAAATGAGTTGAACTGATTATTCATACTAAGATTTCACCATCCAAAAAATGTTAATCTATTCTAATGGCAAAGGACATTGTAGTGAATTGTCACATACTTTCTAATGTTACATTGGGTTAAAACTTTGCTATGCACACTGCATAATGTGTTCACATCAAATTCCTTACTACACTATTTATTTTAAACGGCTTGATAGCTTCATTAAAATAGTGCATCGAGGAATTTGAGCCAAATGTGTAAACCAGTCCACTAAAACTAATGGAATGTTCACCCTAAGGGAGAAGTGGTGCTACTGTCTCAGTCCCTCTCCAGACTGCTGCTGGTTAGAGGCGGCTGAGAAAGAAAAGTCTCGAACTTACAATCCAGGAATGTCATGAATGGAGAAAGCTGGTTATAATCTACCGACACAATTCGTGATATCGGTTAAGCAACTAGGAATGACTCACCTGTAATTATGCATATATGAAACTGCTCCATTAACCTAACAATTTAAAATGGTTTCTTCCCTTTGACCTGTGCAATTAAATCGATTTAAATACATTTCCAGAATTCTGTCTTCTTGTAATTCAGTTATTCTGACTTGTGTAATGTAATCCATTACGGTAGCTTTAGTATCCGCCACTGTAGCGTAAAATGGCAAATCTCACAAATCCTCTCTTCTTTGAAACAATAATCCTCAAATTTCTTCACGAGCTCTGCCGGACTCCCACCACAATTCCAGTGGGAATTCAGTGGAACACACCAGAAAACGCCAACGAACTGGTTATGCCAGGTGACTCTACCATTTCTGGAATGTTCTGCTTGGCCATAAGAACACAAGAATTAGGAGCAAGAGTCGGCCATACGGCCCCTCGAGCCTGCTCCGCCATTCATTGAGATCATGGCTGATCTTCAACCTCTACTCCACTTTCCCGCCTCATTCCCTCATTGGCCACGTAAGGGGCAGAGGTTGTTCCGGCCCCTTACAAAGGACAATGACATCAGGGGGGCAACCCTGGCGTCGGAAACTCCCTGCACCTGCAGTTCCCACTTCCCCAGCTCAGTGGGGAGCCTGTGTAGCACTGGAGGCCAGTAAGCCAAGTGAGATGAGGTGTTCCAACCTCCAGATGGGTGGAAATAGGCCCCGCCCAGGGGAGGCGGTGGGTCCAGGCAAAGGCAATGGCGGACCGGCACTGGATTTTGCCAGGATTTTCAGGGCCACAGTCTCCAAATTTCTGCTTGATCTATTTCCAGACATCATATTCTATTTGCAGTATAATAAATACGTTGCACTGCTGTACTGAGCTAAGGCTGAATAAAAATTCTGGGCATTGCTTTAAACTGTTGTGAATTTACAATGCACAAGTACGATAGAAGCATTGCACAAGGTTCAAGGAAGACTGAAAAGGTTGATGGAAGATTTCCTCTGACACAAAGGATCAGCCTCCTTGCCATGTCGGTTTCCATCATGACCAGAACTGAATACCGTGTTCAAGAGGCCACCCAACTGGAGCTCTATACAGCTTCAGTGGGAAGTCTCAGACTTAGGGCTGGATTTTGATACTGGGGCGGGTTGGGGTCGTGTTATCCACTTTTCGTGTTGCCCACCCGAATCTAGATCGATGTGGGAGAGTGATGAGATTTTAACTTAATTGGCCAATTGAGTTCCAACGTGTGGGAACCCATGGCCAATGAGTGATTCCAGTCTGAAAGTCGCCTCCGATGACGTCATCATTGCTGCTGCATTTAAGGTCTGCAACAAGCCTTGCTTCTTCTGCAGACTGCCAAGCTTCTGGACTTGTATCTTAGAGGCAACTGCAGGAGGAATGGCCAGCCAAAGACCCAGGTCTGCTCCCAGGTTCGATGACGTTGCCCTGCAAGCTTTAGTGGAGGGAGCAAGAGCCAACAGAGAGGTGCTCTTCCCTTCCTCAGGGAAGAAGAAGCCTCCCCAGCAGACCAAGGCTGTGTGGGTCCAAGTCGCCCAGGAAGTCAACTCTTTATCCATCACCCGCAGAACCTGGCTCCAGTGCAGGAAGAGGTTTCATGACCTTCTACGCACTGCAAAAGTGAGTATGACTTTCCCATCACCCTCAATCTGATCCCCATCGCCTCTCCTCACCAGCACTCAGCTTTAGCAACCTCTTCCTCCATATCCCACTTGACACTGACATCCATGCACCCTTACCCATTCCCTCTCCCTCTATGGTCACATTCACCTTACTATTCGACTATGCAGCCCTCACACTCCCTATCGCTGTCATGCTATGAAAACAATTTACAACACACAGGGAGGGCCCTTGGTCCAGCCACCTCACTCCATCTTTGTCTCCTTCTAAGCATCTATGCTATGGACTCTCTACACTCACTCCTTCAATCTCACTCAAACTCCACTTGTCTCCCTCACTGCAGGAAAAGAGAGCTCACAATAAAAGGGAAAGAGCCAGGACAGGAGGAGGGCCACCTTCATTAGCCCAGCTCACCCCCTGGGAGGATGCGGCCCTGGAGATCGTGGGAGTGGAGGACAATACACAAGTGGGGGACGGACAGACGGCTGCATCACAGCAAGCTGGTGACTGAATAGTGTTCCATCTCTCTCATTGACATTGCATGAGTCGCTGATAATGAATCTGAAGCTCTAACAGATGGATTTATGATCATCTGCAATATGCAATGTGCATGTAACCTTGGCATCACATCTCTGACTCTTTCCTTTACTCCCCCACAGGACCATCGCAAGCACCCGTCCCCACTAGCCAAGAGGACCAGCCTGAGCATCCAGACTCCTCAGAGGAAGCTGCAACCTCTGAGGGCGCAGGATCAGCAGAACTCAGCGCACCCAGCACCAGCGCAGACACTCACACCTCGGTGGGACCCTCGGGACATATAGTAGTGTCGTCACCTGGTGTATCACAGCTCACAAGTGAGCATCAGCAGATGGTGGAGACAGGGACAGCAGTGGAGAGTCCTAGTCGGAGGGCTCAGGACTCTCCCAGCTCGGCTCAGCTGCATGTCGACCCTCTGCCTCTGGAGCCATCCATAAGATCAGCGGTGCTGGAACTCCAGAAACAGATGCAGGAGTCTCTGACAGGTTTTGTCTCCAGGGTCGCTGCAAGAGTGGAGCGAATGGAGGAGTCCATAGCGAACATGAGCAGAGCCTTTGTGGAGTCATTGGCGCATGAACGCATCACCATGGAAAGGATGGCAACCTCCATGGAGGCGATAAGTCGCCAGAGTGCAGAAAACCTAGTGAGCGTTCTGAATAGAATGACATCTCTGGAGGAGCGATGGATATCTATTGAACAGAGAAACCAGACCTACATGGAAGTCCTTCTGAGTAGGACTGCCAGTGAAGATACGGGTCCCCATGGCCCCCCTGATGTGCAGCAAGGTGCTCTCAATCCACTTGCAAGCGCTGAGGAGGACCTGACCCATGATAGGGATGTTGGTGGCAGACAACAAGGAGGTGGGGGCTCATCTCCAAGCGCTCACACTTCCATGCCACTGACAAGTCCTCGGTTAGAGCCCCACCAGAGTCCGCACCCAACTGAGAGTGGCGTCTCAACCCCTGCCCAGCTGCAGGAGCAGCAGACTGTTGCCGAGCCCTCGCAGGTTCGCAACCCCAGATGACGCCCGCCAAAGGTGTCGAGACAGGAGCAGCAACAAACTGAGCAGGGGGCCTCCACCTCTGCTGAAGCCACAGGGGAAGCACCACGTAGGAGCACGCGTAAGAGAAAGATACTGCACAAATAGTCACAAGGGTAGTCACTTGGGTGAATTTTGATGTTTAATGTAAAAAAGCCATCAGATGTTAAGTGTAAATAAAAACTCTGATGGCTACAGCTGCAGTTGTGGCGTCTGTCATTTCGCTAATGGGACTTCCACAATGAGGCCTTAGGATAACTTGCAAATGTCAGTATGGTGGTCAAATTGTTAGGGATCCGCTGGGTCTGGGCCATTGTCGTAGCTCTGGTAAGAAGCTGCGAGGCAAAAGTGCTTGATTGTCTAGGCTAAGCAAATCTGGCCAAGATGAGTGCATTCCTTGCATTCCGGGCAGCTATGGTCTCACGTAATGCTGCTGCTGGTTGATGGGCCTCTGCAAGATGTTCGTTCTCTCTCTCCTCCTCCTCCTCCTCATCTGAGGAGGCTATGAGAGGAGCCACTTGGTCCTCCGGCATCTGCAAGTCATGACGCTGTGCCATGTTGTGAAGTGCACAGCAAACCACGACGATTCTGGAGACCCTGGCTGCTGAGTATTGCAGGGCTCCACCTGATCTATCCAGGCATCTGAAGCGCATCTTCAGCATACCGATGGTTTGCTCGATTATGGCTCTGGTGGAAATGTGGCTGGAGTTGTAGCTCTCCTCAGCTGCGTTGGATGGGCTCCTCAATGGCATCATTAGCCACGTCTTCAGGGGATAGCCCTTGTCTCCAAGTAGCCATCCGTTAAGTTGGTCTGGTGGACTGAATAGCGGAGGCACACTAGACTGGCGCAGTATGAAGGAGCCATGGCAACTGCCAGGGTACTTGGCACAAACATGCAAAACTTCCTTCTTGTGGTCACACACCAGCTGAACGTTGAGGGAGTGGAAGCCCTTGCGGTTGACAAAAATACCTGGATTGCGATGGGGTGCCTTAAGGGCCATATGTGTGCAGTCAACGACGCCCTGCACCCTTGGAAAGCCTGCCAGTTTAGCTAATCCAACCACACGCGCCGTGACACTTGCTCGATCCTTGGTGAAATGGATGTGATTGTGCGCGATGGCAAAGAGGGCATCGGTTACCTGCGTGATGCAGGTGTGTGCGGCCGCCTGGGAGATGCCGCTGATGATCCCTGGAATGAGCCTGAGGCAAAGAAGTTGAGTGCTGTGGTGACTTTGACGGCCACTGGTAAGGGGCGTCCACCTGGTCCTCTGGGCTCCAGGTCTTGTTGCAGCATTGCGCAGATGTCACCCACTACCTCTCGCGAAAGTCGGATCCGCCTTTGGCACTGCTGCTCAGACATGTTGAGGTAGCTGACCCTGTGTCTGTAGAGCCTGTTTGGGGGGTATCTCTTGCACCGACGGCCTTCCAAGCGCTGGCCCCTTCTGGCCTGTGCAGCTTCAGGCGGGTGAGCAGCAGCTTGGCGCTACTGCTGTTGCTGCTGCTGTTGTTCATGGTTCTGCTGGTGCCGCGGCTGGTGTTCGTCCTCATCTGATGCCCAGGAGGGAAGGAAATAGATGGCTCCCATGCTTCTGGTATATGTCTCAGTTGAGGAAGCGCTCAATGATGGTGGCGAGAGGGGTTTCCCAGGATGTCACACTGGAGATGGGCGTCAGGCTCCAAACTTCCAGAGCTGTGGTTATGCCTTCTAAAAGTTCCCCCAGACCTGTGACAACAAAGTCCTGCCACCTGCAAATGATGGCTGATCAAATCTCCTATTTAATGGTTGAGCTGCAGCTGAGAGTCAGCAATCCACTTGTGCTCCCGCCAGGTTTCACTGGTGTGTTTCAGATCAGGCGTGCTTCACGTGGGAAAAGGGTTAAACTAGCAAAAAACTATCAAAATGGCATTACAGTGCCAATTTAGGGCTTGTTAAGGGCATTAATGGCCTCTCCCTCCTCTTGGAGGCGGGACGGAGACGGGACCAATAGACACGATTTCATCAAAATTGCGTGGAGGCGGGATCGGGCCCGCCCGCCAGCTTCTGCAATTTTAACCCCCACACGCCTCCAATCCCGCCTCAACGGCCCTATGAAAATCCAGCCCTTAAACTCTGCTGATTTAGCAATTGAGTGCCGCATTCTTTGTTTGTTAATTGCTGCCCTTCAATGACTAGGCAGGGTTAGTCTAGAATCTAATATCATTCCCATATCTCTTTCAGCCTCTCCCCTAGCTAGTTCAACATCATTTGTTAAGTACATTCTCCATTCTTTGTCTCAATGTGCAAGAGCTTGCACTCATAGAAACATAGAAGATAGGAGCAGGAGTCGGCCATTCAGCCCCTCGAGCCTGCTCCGCCATTCAATGAGATCATGGCTGATCATCCAAATTCAGTACCCTGTCCCTGCCTTCTCTCCATATCCCTTGATCCCTTTAGCTTTAAGAAATATATCCAACTCCTTCTTGAATATATTTAATGAATTGACCTCTACTGCCCTTCTGTGGTAGAGAATTCCACAGGTTCACCACTCACTAGGTGAAGAAATTCCTCCTCATCTCAGTCCTAAATGGCTTACCCCTTATCTTTAGACTGTGACCTCTGGTTCTGGACTCCCCCGCCATCGGGAACATCCTTCCTGCATCTAGTCTGTCTAGTCCTGTTAGAATTTTATAAGTTTCAATGAGATCCCCTCTCATTCTTCTATACTCCAGCGAGTATAAGCCCAATCGACCCAATCTCTCCTCATACGTCATTCCTGCCATCCCAGGTATCAGCCTGGTGAATCTTCGCTGCACTCCCTCCATGGCAAGAACTTACTGAATTTCACCAGGCATACTTCTGCCCACTTGCAATTACTGTGCAGGCTCCTCAGTAATTCCTCAGCCATTTCATGAAACTCTGCTGCCTCCTTTTCTTCTGAATCAGGGTCATTTATGTAAATCAGAAACAGTAGTGGCTCCTCCAGTGATCCCAGTGGCACTCCACTCCGTGCATCTCCCCAGTTTGACATCACTCCCCTAACAAGTATCCACTGCTTCCTCCTTTCAGTCAATTCATCATCCCATCCAAGTTTTACCTGGTATACCTGCTGCCTTAAGCTTGTGTAGCAGCTGTTCTCATAACATTACATTTTAACGGCTTTCTGGGAATCTCGGTCCATTCACGGTGCCCAATATTTGGGAAGTCACTTCCTCAGAAAACTCTCGAGAGCCGTTTGAGAGATGTGATAAAGCTCGATATAAATGCAAGTCTTCCTTTTAATCTTTAAGAACCCATTCACAGTAAATTAAATCAATCGTTGTTTGAATACGTATTTTAAAATTTGTTATTTCTTAAGTGTCTATCTTTTCTCCTTTTTATAGTCACTGATTTTAATCAAGTATATTATTTTTAAAAGTTCTCTAAAAAAAGGTTTTTAAAAGGCAGATGGTTCCAACAACTGACCTTCCATTTTTTTTTTGTTTTACATATTTTTCCTTTTCCACCTTTGGGTGCCTTACACCGCACACCAGGCCTGGCTGAGAGAGCAGACAGACAATTTAATCTCGCGCTGTTGGCTGCGGCAGGTAGACAGTACACAGCAGGATGGCTCACTCTCTGGCTTTTCCTTTCTCCTTGTGGCAAAGTCCCTGGCCTTTTCTCAGGATCTTCTCGACAGCGCAGCTAAAATTAGAATCATTGTGTGGCACAAACCCACATTTTAGGAAATAAGCTGTACAGCACACTGACACACTGCTGCCCTCTGGGACATCTTGTCGGACATCATCTGAACCCAACTGACACTTGGCTTCTGTGAAAGTATCTAGGTACAGAGCATTGCTGCAATAATTCAGTGCATAAGTGACAAGGATTGTGTTTAAATCCAGATCTCCATTAACTTTGTCTGGATGTCCTTAGATTGCGATAGGATTTGATGCATTGAAACATTTGTCGGTTCAATGTTACATTTTTCTATTCACTTGCAAAATACATGTGCACAGGCCCAAGAGCTAAGGAATGTCATGAACTTGTTTCATTGGTAGGCAAAGGGTTAATAGTTGCCACCCTGAGGTTGCTGTAGTGCGGAATAGCTATCGACCTCAGGCGCAGTCTGTCTGACTTGTGGACCAGACAACATGGACTTAGAATGAGAATGTGTACATGATGGGGTTCTTTATTATTTACCATTTGTTGCACACGGCCATTTTACAGAAAAGAGACCAACCAGAAAGGGTTTGATTCTCAAAAAACTACAAAATGTTCCTCAACAGCTGAATGGTGAACAGAAGACAATTTGTCTTCTGGTTGGCAGTAAGTAGGTTTTAAAAACTAAAATATAAACTGCAGTGATTTTATCTCAGTTAAGTGGTTCGCACACTAAGTGCTTGCAAAAAATGAAATAAGATTTTTTTTTCCAATTGCAGCTGTTAATGCACTTTAAATAAAACCCTGCAGCCATACAGAGCAAGATTATAAGTCAATAAAGTGTTTTATAAAAGGTCACAGTAGACGTTTTAAATTTCTTCCAGCTCAAAATTTAATGAGGAGGCACTTTTACTCGTGTTGATTGTCTCTAATGGTGTGTAATTGCACTAATTTTCATTTTTTTAAAAGCCACATGTGAAAGGTCTGTCTCACACTGGGATCAATACTAGTTTACAAGAGCTGGACTGCTGCCAGTGAATCTGAGTCCCATTACTACCCTCATATTACAAGGCGTGACTAAAGCTTGGCCAGAGGTAGCTTTTAAGAAGCGTCTTAAAAGGAGGGAAGAGAGGTGGAGAGGCGGAGAGGTTTAGGGAAGGAATTCCAGAGCTTAGGGCTGAGACTGGTGAAGGCACGGCCGCCAATGGTTGAGCAAAGAGACTGGGGCATGCTTAAAAGGAGGCCAGAATTGGAGGAATGCAGAATCAAGAGGCCTGCAGGGTTGGAGAAGGTTACAGAGATATGGTGGGGTGAGGCCATGAGGGAATTAAACACGTGGATGTAAATTAAAAAATTGAGATGTTGGGGGAGCCAGAGACAGTGTAGGCCAATGAGCCGGGGTGATGGGTATCAAGACTTGTATTGGGTTAGGATACGAGAAGCAGAGATTTGAATGAGCTCAAGTTTATGGAGGGTGGAGGATGGGATGTTGGCCTGGAGAGCTTTGGAACAGTGGAGTCTAGAGGTAACAAAAGCATGGATGCAGGTTTCAACAGCAGATGGGCTGAAGCAGGGCAGGGATGGGAGATGTTACGAAGGTGGAAGTATGTGGTCTTTGTGATGGGGTCGGAAGCTCAGCTTAGGGTCAAATAGGACTGCGAGGTTGTGAACAGTCTGGTTCAACCTGAGACAGTGGCCAAGAAAAAGGATGAATTTGGTGGCGATGGGAGAGAGTTTGTGGTGGGGGCCAAAGATGATGGCTTTGGTCTGCCCAGTGTTTAACTGGAAGAAATTGCATCTCATCCAGGACTGGATGGAGGGGTCAAGAGAGGTGGAGCTGGGTGTCATCAGCGTACATGTGGAACATGATGTCATGTCTTTGGATAATATCACCGAAGGGCAGAATGTCGATGAGAAATAGGAGGGGGGCCAAGGATAGAGCCTTGAAGATGGGAAGGTGTTTAGGAACCAGAGACATCAGTGGAAATTAGTACCACTGTTTGCATAGTCCAGTAATGCAAGTGGAGATACCGAGGCAGTCTACAGGATACATCTATAGCCATAACAATGAAGCAGAAAAGACCATAGCCAGTAATCAATAAAACAATGAGCAATCACCACAGCTCCATATCCCTGAAACTCCTACCGAACACAATTGACCTCCAGCACCCACAGCCTTTTGGAGGAGTCTTCCAGATTTTCACTACCCTTTGTGTGAAAAAGTGCTTCCTGATTTTACGCCTGAATGCCCTGGCTCTAATTTTAAAGATGTCCTCTTGTTCTGGATTCCCCGCCAGTTTGGGGTAGTGGTTCCACTTTGGGCGCAATCGGCAGTCTGGGCACAAATTACGCTGGAAATTGTGCTGGTTTCTCGAAGTGAAGTCACGGTTCAAGTTTCAGCTCGAACTCATTTGCATAATTACAAAAGTAAATTCTTCCATGAACCAGCGCAATCGGGCAGCGTAACAGAATGCAATCGTTTTTGTTCCTTACATTATAAAATATTCCTTGATGTATTTAGGAGTGGTAACCTGGTGCAGTTTGATTAATGCAGCTGAAAATGGGTTAATCACAAAAAATAAGCATTTTTAATCAGAGTGTCCAGTCCACCACCTGTGAGTAACCCGATTTTAAATCACTGAAAATAACTTTAAAAAACTATACTGAACCAGTTACTAGTTTCATTGATGTACACTAGTCAGTTTTAGTAAATTAAATATTTTAATATTTAAAAACTTTTAAAAAGGTGTCCATTAGTATTTGCTGCTTAATTTCAAGAGCCTCAACAGTTGCAATCAGCAGAAACTTGGCACGCTCATTATTTCGATCTGAGGACGGGGCTAGTTTTGTGCACAAATGACTGCAGAAACTCGATTTACACTGAACTTAATTTGCGCTTAAAACTCTGCGATCTTTTGCGTTGGTTTGGCCGATTTCGGGCGAATTGCGCCAAGAAAACCAACGCAACCTAGCGGAAACTCCGGCCCCACATGTTTTGAAGCTTTGAAGTCTATTATAGCTTGTTGCCAACTGAAATAAATAACAAACACTGCCTGGTGTCTTCCTAATGCAATATTTCAGCAGCAGTAGCAACAGTCAGTTTAGTTGTATAGTGTTTTTACAGCCTCTATAGTGAAACAAGAGGGTCTGGGGTGGGGGGGGAGAAATTCTATGAAAATATAACTACGTTCGTAGTATAAATGCGAAAAAAAATCCGCAATGTTTGAAACATTTATAACATGGCAATGCTTTCAGGAAACTATGAAGAAAAATTAAATCAGCAGTCTTTTTTTAGACTCTGTCCATAACGGGAGAGTAAAGCAATCTTACCAGTCTGTGACTGTTTGCACAATCCCTACTTAGCATGCTAAGGGAATCACAAAGTAATTGTCATTGCCCTCACAGGTACATGCAAAGTTCAAGTAAAACACACATCACACAAATTGCCTGTGGTGGCTGTGTTATCAGAAGAAGCCAATCAAAATGTTTTGAGCAGTGGCGCCGAATCTAATCCTGGCATGAAAGTTAATAAATTGCATTGCATCTCATTAACTCTGGAGACTAGAAATATGGAGCCTGCAGTTTTACAAGTCATTTTGTAGTATTGATGTGGTCTCTCGGCCTGTTGGGTCCAATTTCTCCCCAGTAGATTTCTACTGAACTATTCAGTTATTCTAGCCCGAGACCTGTGCAAGTGTGTGGCCACACAAGCACAAGGTCTCAACTGTTGCTGGAGGGCTGGTGAAAGTCACAGAGTCCGCTGTGTATCTTGTGTTCTTTGCTTGGGTTACTTGTCTATGAGAATATTGTCCAACAGGGAATGTACATCAACATATCCCAGGTAACTCTTACAATTTTTCACAAGAGAAACAAAGTGTTAATATTTAAATAACAACCAAGTGCCGTTCTTCAGACCTAAAAAGCAGGGAATGGGGCTAAATGAAATATTGGCATAAGTAGGTATAAAATTCTGGGTGAGACTGCTGTACTGGTACATGTTGGATTACAGTCACCATATTCTTTGTCAAATTATTACCACTGACCATTAACAGCAACAAGTAGAGAGAGTAAATTGGAAGGAATACTGCAGAATAGAAAATTATATTCAATGAATGAAGATGTGAAACAAAGATAAGTCATCAACGTAAAATAAATTAGGGTAGACATTCCATTGGAAGGGTCGAATCTGTCAGAGTCGTGGTGGGAGGGATGCAATTTGGGGTGGGACTTAGATTGGCCAGCTTTTCACCTCAAGTGTGTCCACTGAGAGAAGGCATTTGATCCCAGAAGGATTGATTACCATTGCTATGGGATCAGACATTGCCTTAGTAAAAGATTTGTAAAACTCTGGCCTTTTTTGTTTGACCCATACATCTCTGTCTCCCCCCAAGATTCTGATATGACTACAACAGTGCCACGGGACCTTTAGGGTCGTCTTGTGTTTAAAAATGTTTAATCAGAAACAAATAAATAATATTTTATTATTTTGCAGCTGACGTAAATGAGAACTATTACAATAATTTGAATTTGCATAAGCACCTTTAACGTAACAGACACTTCATACAAGGGATGGACTGTGCGGTAAACATTTTAGAAGAAATGGCTGATGACACAATCAAAATGGTAAGTTCGGAGAAGGTTTTTAAAAGGTTGGGAGACAACACACAGAGGTTTAGGGAGGGAGTTCCAGAGGATGAGGCCAAGACAGCTAGAAGCTCTGCCAATGAGGCGCACTGGTCAGAGGAGCGCAGGGTAGAGGCTGTAAGACAAGATTGGAGGGCGTTGCAGAAGTAGGCTTGGACAAAGCTGTGGAGCTAATTATGAACAAGGAGAAGGATTTTGATTATAGTGCACTGGGGGAAAGAGGGGCCAGTGGCGGTCAACAAGGACAGAGGTGATGAGTAAGTGAGACATAGGGCTCGATTTTGCCAGGCCCGAGGAGGCGAGATTGGAGGCGTGTGAGGTGGTAAAAGCGCAAAAAATGGCGGGCGGGCCCGATCCCGCCTCCGAGCAATTTTCCCAAATGCATGTTTTCTGACCCCGTTTCCATCCCGCCTCCAAGAGGCGGGATAGGCCCTTAAGAACCAGTTAAGTGCCTCTGTAATCCCATTTTGAGAGGCCTTTCTGATTTTCCCACTTTTCCCACGTCGTCTCTGGAACACGCCAGTGAATCCTGGCAGCCTCACAAGTGGAATGCTTACTAACAGCTGCAGCTCCACCATTAAAAAGGAGTTTTCACCAATCACCATTTGCAGGTGGCAGAACTTTGTTGTCTCAGGTCTGGGGGAACTTTTAGCAGGCATTCCCATTGTTATGGAAGTTTGGAGCCTGACACCCATCTCCAGTGTGACCTCCTGGGAAACCCCTCTCGCCACCTTGACTCAGCGCTTCCTGCACTGAGGCATATACCAGAAGCATGGGAACCATTTATTTCCTTTCCTCCTGGACATCAGATTCGGACGAAGACCAGCCGTGGCAGCAGCAGAACCCTGAACAACAGCACCAACAGCAACAACAGGAGCGCCAAGCTGCTCCTCACCCACCTGAAGCTGCACAGGCCAGAAGGCACCAGCGCGTGACCACATTGCTGCCCGGGATGCAAGGGACGCACTCATCTTGGCCAGATTTGCTTAGCCTGCACAATCAAACACTTTTGCCTCGCACCTTATCAGACCATCGACAATGGCCAAGAACCTGCGGATTCCTATCACTCTAACCACCATACTGACAATTGCAAGTCGCCCTAAGCCCTCAATGTGGAAGTCCCATTAGCGAAATGACACACGCCACAACTGCAACAGTTTGCCATCATAATTTTTTATGACAATAAGCAACTGATGACTTTTCAAAATTAAACACATTACACCCAAGTGACTACCCTTGTGACTACTTGTGCATTATCTTCCTCTTACGCGTACTCCTACGTGATGCTTCCCCCTGTGGCTTCAGCAGATGTGGAGGCCCCTTGCTCACTTTCTTGCTGCTCCTGTCTCGACACCTTTGGCGGGCGTCCTCTGGGGTTGCGAACCTGTGAGGGCTCGGCAACAGTCTGCTGCACCTGCGACTGTGCAGGGGTTGAGACGCCGATCTCAGTTGGGTGGGGACTCTGGTAGGGCTCTGACCGAGGGCTCTGCAGTGGCATGGTCGTGTGAGCGCTTGGAGAGGAGCCCCCACTTCCTTGTTGTCTGCCACCAACATCCCTCTCATGGGTCAGCCCCACTTCAGACCTAGCAAGTGGCTGCACAGCCCCTTTCGGCACTTCAGGGGGCCATGAGGACCCGTTTCTGCGCTGGAAGTCCAACTCCAGAGGACTTCCATGAAGGTCTGGTTCCTCTGCTCAATAGCTGACCATCGCTCCTCAAGAGATGTCAGTCTATTCTGAACAATGACTATGTTTTCACGACCCTGGCGACTAAGCTCCTCCATAGCCGTAGCCATCCTCTCCTCTACGGTAGCCATCCTTTCCACGGAGGTTGCCATCCTTTCCGTGGTGATGCGTTCATGCGCCAACGCCTCCACAAAGGCTCTGCTAATGTTCACGATGGACTCCTCCATTCGCTCTACACTCGCAGCGACCCTGGAGACTAAACCTGCCAGAGACTCCTGCACCTGTTCCTGGAGTTCCAGCACCGCTCTTCTTCTGGATGGACCCGGAAGCACAGGGTCAACATGCAGCTGAGCCGAGCTGGCAGAATCCTGCGCCCTCCGACGAGAACTCTCCACTGCTGTCCCTGTCTCCACCATCTGCTGATGCTCACTTGTGAGCTGTGATACACCAGGTGACAACACTACTCTATCTCGCGAGGGTCCCACCAAGGTGAGTGTCTGCGCTGGTGCTGGGTGCGCTGAATTCTGCTGACGCTGCACCCTCAGAGGTTGCAGCTTCCTCTGAGGAGTCTTGAAGCTCAGGCTGTTCCTCTTGGACAGTGGGGACGGGGGCTGTCGATGGTCGTGTGGGGGAGTAAAGGAAAGAGTTGGAGATGTGAGGTAAAGTTTGCATGCACATTGAATTGTGTAGATGATCATAAGTCAATCTGTTGGACCTTCAGAATCATTATCAGTTACTCATGCAATGTCAATGAGAGAGATGCAAAGCTATTCTATCACCAGCTTGCTGTGATGCACCCATCTGTCCGTCCCCCACTTGCGCATCCTCCTCCACTCCCACAATCTCCAGGGCTACCTCCTCCGCAGTGGTGAGCTGGGCTACTGAGGGTGGCCCTCCTCCTGTCCTCGCCCTCTCCCTCTTATTGTGGGCTCTCTTTTCCTGTAATGAGGAACACAAGTGGCATTTGAGTGAGAATGAAGGAATGAGTGTCGAGATTCCATAGCATAGATGCTTAGAAAGAGACAAAGATGGAGTGAGGTGCCAGGACCAAGGGCCCTCCCTGTGTGTTGTAAGTTGTTGTCATAGCATCACAGTGATAGGGAGTGTGAGGGCTGCATAGTCGAATAGTTAAGTGAATGTGAACATAGAGAGAGGGAATGGGTAAGGGTGCAGGGATGTCAATGTCAAGTGGGATGTGGAGGAAGAGGTTGGCAAAGCTGAGTGCTGGTGAGGAGAGGCGATGGGGATCAGATTGATGGTGATGGGAAAGTCATACTCACTTTTCCTGTGCGGAGAAGGTCATGAAACCTCTTCCTGCACTGCAGCCAGGTTATGCGGCAGATAGACATTGAGTTGACCTCCTGCGCCACTTGCATCCACACAGCTTTAATCTGCTGGGGAGGCTTTTTCCTCCCTGAGGAAGGGAAGAGCACCTCTCTGTTGGCTCTTGCTCCCTCCACCAGAGCTTGCAGGGCGGCGTCATCAAACCGTGGAGTACACTTTGGCCTACTGCTGGACAGATTTGCTGAATGAAGCGATCACAACAATGGGCATGAAGTTTGTAGTCTCCAGAAGAAGCAAGGCTGCTTGCAGGCCTTAAATCCAGCAGCACTGATGACGTCATCGGAGGCGACTTTCAGGATGGAAAGACTAATTGGGCCAGGGGTTCCCACACGCTGGAAATCAAGTGCCCAATTAGGGGAAAATCGCACTTTTTTCCCACTTCACATCGGAGTTGGGGTCCTGACACGAAAACCACCTGACACGCCCCAGCCCGACCCCAATGGCAAAATCGAGCCCGTAGTGTGGGACAGGAAGTGGGTAGCAAAGGTTTGGAGAAGTCATAGTTCAAAGAGGCCATTGAGGACAGCATTCAACAAGTCAGATAACGAAAGCATGAACCCTGGTTTTAGCAGCGGAAAGGACAAAATGGGGGAAAACCAGGCAGGTTGTAGAAGAAGGGGACGATCTGCTACAGCCAGCTTCCCACCTGGCAGTAAAAAGCTAAAATCTATCAGACTCAAGGAACATGGAGCCAAGGTGGGTAAATACAGCTGAGGTACAGAAGAGCCATGATCTAATGGTTGAGAGGCTGAATGGCCTACTCCTGTTCCTATGTTCTAAATAAGTTGACATTACTGCATCTTTGTCCTCAGGACTGGAAGCACTGAAGAATTAAACAAACAATTGAGAGGCAAGGTTGATCAAGTGAATTTTACACAACTCCAAAGGGCTGTGTTGCTTCAACAGGTAATCATTGGGCTCCGATGAACGTAGGTAGATGCAGCCTGACTTCACTGTCATAGTCCATGTTACCCATCAGGGGAAGGCTATGCTCAGGTATTTTCTACAGTGTGAGCTCTTACAGTGCATGTTTCCTAGTTTTGTTTTATAAATCTTATTTATTAAAAGATGAGAAAATAATACATTTCATCACATTGACAAATTCATTATTGCAATCTCTTCTGTTAAACAATGAAATGTGTTTAAGACACTGCCATATAGGGCACGCCATTAATTATACACGGGAAAAATTCCATTTCAGTTTGAAGTCTGAGCTTCACTCACAGACTGCCTGAAGAAAGTTAAATAAAATTTAAAAATCTAGTTCTCACTGAATGCAAAGAAAGCCTTTTCAATTGTCCTTCCGGACAAACATTTAATGAAAATCTGACTTTGTCAGTTTACTTCCCAGATAAATTGAGGTGAAGCAACAAAAAAAACTCAATTTTTGGGTTATATGCAAACACCAGAACTTGGAGCTTAACGGATTAGAAATGACCGCAGTCGCTCACTCCTCCAGCAGCCAATCACAACACTTGGTTTGAGCAGAGTTCATGGTTGCAGAAAGGAGGGATGGGATATGTGCTTTTTAAATAGCAACGGTTCCTACGGGCAAGATGGGCATGTTCAGCTTGAAAGGAAAGGTGCAGGCCAACATTTTCAGTAACTTTGGAAGCTACACAATGTATCTCACTTTAATTATCAATGCTGAAGCCCAACCAGAGGTCGTGGACCCAAGGAGGCCCCAGGTTCAACTCTGCGCAGAAGCTGAGTTTGCTGATCTCAGTGCAGCAAGGTTGATGCAATTACCCTCAGCATCTCCAGTCCAGGGAAAGTGAAGCAAAGAAAGTCACCAGTGTTTCTCATCCTGATCATTGGCTATGCTGACAAGTCCATACGAATGGACATTTGGTGAGGACATATGTTTATATTCCAACAGGAAAATAAATACTGCAAAGATATATCAAGTAAAAATATGATGTGGAGATGCCGGTGTTGGACTGGGGTGGACAAATGTGAGAAGTCGCACAACACCAGGTCATAGTCCAACAGCTTTATTTGAAATCACAAGCTTTCGGAGCGCTGCTCCTTCGTCAGGTGAAGTGAAGAGATGCATATAGGCACAGCATATATATGCTGTGCCTATATGCATCTCTTCACTTCACCTGACGAAGGAGCAGCGCTCCGAAAGCTTGTGATTTCAAATAAAGCTGTTGGACTATAACCTGGTGTTGTGCGACTTCTCACATAAGTAAAAATAGGCTGGAACAGCTTACTAAAAGGGTCCGTATCAAATAACAGATACCGTGATAGCTGTAGCCAAAGTGAGAGCTTCAGATGATGTTGCAAAAGACAGAAGCAAAGTTCAAATACTTTACAAATGTCATCTGAATCTTGGAATCCGATACAATCTTTCACCTTTTCCTAGATGTGTTTTTTTGTATATATTATACAAATAGATTTCTTCACATTCTTTCTTGACAGAGCAGCAGGAGTCTGTTGCCATGTAAATGATCAGTAACTTCACTCCACAATTAATGAAGACTGTAAGAACGTGTTATGATGAAAATAAGTAAAGTAGAGAATTGAGACAAATATCTGACAGCTTTTGCCCAAGTCCGACATTGTTTTTTTCTTCTCTTTGCCTGCAGTTGTGCTGTTCCTTTGCACTGATGTTTTGTGTGTGCAAAAGCACAACTTGGACGTCAGATCCCAAACTGATGCTGGAGCACTGAAGCCAAATGGTGCGTGGCCCTCAGCGGGGGCCATCTTACACTCTACTCCAGCGTAAAACTGACATTTTAAAAACCGGTCAGGTGGGAAAAATTATGTAATGCAACCAGTCTCCGAAGATTAAGAGCCGGCAGCTCCGCACGTTTCCAAGCCCACGGCACAGCTCCCCGTGCATTTATAGCAATTCAATCAGTCAGATGGTTTTCTTGTGTCTATTAACACAGGAAAGTATGGGAAAAAATACCCAGGGAAATGGTGCAGAGGAAGATCCCGAGCATAATATGGGAGCACTGAAAGATTTTTAATAAAGCCCTGACAACTCTCGTGGGTGTGCGGATTTCAAACACCGTCTCGGCCCTTTACCTTGCCGAAGGAGATTTAAAAATTCTTCTCGAAACACACTTCCTTTCTAATCGTGTTAATTCCTTGTCCTAAGGGACACAATGGCCCAGGTATTTCCGAGGTAGTGGGGGGCAGTGCGAGGAAGGCTGGGGTTGCGGAGGTCCGGCCCAATTTAACGCCAGGACCTGGTTATAATTTTTTTTCCCCTCCATTTCCCGCCCGGCAGCTGCTGAAATTGACAGGCCGGGCGGCCGGGTGGGCAAACCAGCGGCGGGAGGCCGCTAACCAGGATCCCACAGCGGGGGGACGCTCCCTGGCAATCGGGAGGGGGAAGGAGCCAGAGGTTGGGGCTGGAGACAAAGGCCATCGCGGGAGGAAAGGCGGCCGGAGATCAGAGAGGGAGAGGCGGGCTTCCCTGAGGGGCGGGGGACAAACCGGGCCCACACGGCGCGCTGCAAACCTCCCACCTCCTAACCTCCCTTTCTCGGCCCGCTTTCCCAAGCCCCGGGAAACCCGCACAGCGATTGTTAAGTTTACACTGTGGAACCCTTTTTAAATAATGTTCATGAAATGTCCCACCTTTCGACGGCAGCACACTCGGCTGACACAAAGCCCGTCACCGTGACTATAGAAACGGGCGGGTTGGCGGCACATTCCCCGCTTTTAAATCTTTAACCGCCCCCTGACCCTCGCTGACCTGTTGTTGGGTTAATATTGAGGCTGTTACAGAATAAAAGATTTTTCTAATGCAGGCAGAAAAATTGTGAAAACCATGCTGAAATGACAAGGTCATGATCATTTATTTTGATTTCTGACAAGTTGCTGACATCGTGTGTATTTATTACCAAAGGGACATTTCGTCACAGCAGCAGACATTCATTGTGGCTTTTACCGTCAGGCAAAAAACAAAATTAAGCACGTTATGGATTTTTTTTTTAAATGATGGAATGAATTACAATTTCAGCCCTTGTAAATTACAATCAGTAGACTGAAAATCTGGATAGGTTATCTTCTGTGACTCAAACATCTTTGTAAGACTTTGTAAATCAAGTGAGCCTTAATAACCCCGTCAGACTCTCAATTATTGCTGCTGTGAATACTCATCCAATCTTCACTGATCCATGGTCTCTTTATCCATCAGAGACTCTGCAAAAAGCAGAGAATTCTAAACTCCCTGAACACACCAAGCTTTTAGATTCGTAAATAAAACAAGGTCCTCTTAGCCCCAATACACCCTGAATTTGGACATTTTATCTATGACACCAATATCTGCCGGGTTTCCATAGTCATCAATACCTCAAGTGTGTTATGGCCTTGAATATATTTGCAAGCACATTCAATGTCTTATACAGCTATCAATTTAGACAAGAACTTGAAAATCTTACTATATTCCTTAATGCAGCCATGTTGTCTCCTCAAATGACAGCAAATGACTGTTAGATGAAAAGGAACTTTTCTAAAGTGGATTGTAACATTCCTGTTACACCATATTCTGCACCTTGAAAGGTAATATTGTGTTTAGCGTTTATATTGTGGGATTTACAGCAAGCCAGTTGTGTTATTCCTGACTAAAATACTTAACAGTACTGGAAATAGTAAACCCATTACTGATGGACAAAAGAATTGTGCGCTGGAATATAGACACGTTAATGAGTTCCACGGGACAGAGGGACAGAGAAGCGTATGCCATTGGAGACACACAAGCTCTTCTGTTTTACAAGAAAACCACCACCGCAGATCATCATTTAAACCAACGGTGAAGCCCTTACCTCTAAACACAACTAGTTACAGCAAAATCAAATTTAGTGACGCCCAGATCCCATGAACGAATAAAAAAAATTAAAAAGGTGTGAAAAGTGATTATTTTTGCCCTCAGCGCTGAATTAGAGAGCAGACAGGATCAGATGATAATTTCATATTAGAACATATTATTCTGCTAATATTGGTCCTAATGGGAATATTTGATATTACTGACAGTTTGGACAACAACTGAAAAATAGCCTGAGTGTAAAAGAATGTAGGATCATGACAAGGTCATGAGGTCACCCGAACTCTTCCAGATCTTCATTCAGGATTCAATCTCCCCACCTTTTATATCTTTTTCCCCATTCCAAACTCAGGCAGACTAGGACAGCAGGGCGAGTGGGAATGGTTTCAGGATTGTGTACGGCAAATTTAGGAGAGACATCAGGAAGTATTTCTTTACACAGGAGGGGATCAGCAGCTAACAGATTGTCGGCGAGGCGGTTTGAGCCCAGGATACTGGACTCGCATAAAAAGAAAAGTACTGTAAGAGGAATGTGTTGGGGTTGGTAGTCCGAAAAGATAGGTAGTCTCAATCTATCTTTCACGCTTAACACTGCTTCCCTACTCAGAACAGAGTTCATTCCTACTCCACAAAGTGACATCTGTTGCACAAAGCAATGACTCAAAAGCACCAAGTCCCAGAAATTCCTGGGGACTCACTGTGCCAGTATAAGTGCACGGAGCAGAACCTCGGGCCACCCTAGTGCTGGGTCACAAACCCTCTCTCTAATTCCAGGGATGGAATAATTTGCATATTCGGGCCAGCCCACTAATGCTTCCAAGGCAGAGTTGTGCATTGCCGTCCCCCTGCGTCCCACCCCCGTGGTATTTTTTTTAAGTCTTCAGCTCTCGCTGGAGCAACCCTGTTGCCAGAGAAGGCCATCAATCCTCCGAGAACAAGTATCTTATTAGAGTAAAGGTTTGGGGCCATCAGAAGGTCTCAAAGGGACGCATGTCCGGTCTCAACTGGAGGGGATACCGCTGGGGGCTTTCAAGGGAGTAATACCCTGGTGGAGCCCGCAAAGTCCCACCCCCGACATGCTTCCTCGATGTAGGAGTGTGGCTGGAAGATCCGCTCAGCCTCCCCGTCCAGAATTTCACGGTGCAGTCTAAATGAGGTGGAATACTGGTGGAGCCCGATTCTCGGCCAAATTCTGCAATGGCCCTCTCCCAACCCAGGCATTTCAGGCCCCAACCGTTGGTTCATTAAATCCATTTTAAATTGTGGCACCTTTATATTACCCTACCCTCTGGATTGTGACAATACACCTCTCTAAATCCAAATTATCAACTCTCTTCATTATTTTAGTAAATTGGAAAAAGTATTTTTCTATTCCAGTTAGAATAGATTTAGCTTCTGTGGCCTTTCCCCCAACACATGGTCTAATCTCTAATTAAAAGGATTTGTATCTGCATGATGGTAATGGGCACCATACTGCAGTGATTATGGTACAGGGCTAGCAATTTAACACAATAGGTTAAAAGCTCCAATCCCACAATAACAAGCTGTGAAAATGAAATGTGGTTATTTACGAGGATAAAAATCGGCAGCCCAACATGATTTTTGCATTTTCAACTGTTCCCCTGCACTGTGAATACTTTCAATGTTCGGTAAACTATCAGACCTAGATCTTTTCCCTTACTCCCCTTATTTAACAATAATGATTGTCATATTTGTAAATTTGAGTACCAATGGGCATTTCTCAAGGTTGAAGTTCATCTTCCCTGTTGCTTTGGGGTAGATTTTCATTTTCGCCACCTGGACCAGATCACCCATCCTTCAGAGAACCTGACTGATTTTGATTTTATTGGAATCAATGAAATAAAAATCAAACTGCTTCTATAAAAGATGAGCAATCGGCTCCACCAGATTACCAGCCAGGTGGTGAAGATGAAACTGGAGCCCCTATATCTCGACTACATTTTATCCCTTTCCTCCAAACACCCTGTTTTTCTGCACAGTCTGGTATCATCGACAGACCTGGACATTCTTCTCCGAATACCTTCACTGTCATTTATAAACATACTGACCAGCAGAGACACTAGGACTAACCCATGGGTCCCAGTTCTCCAATCTGTTCCATCATCATTCATCACGACTCCAGCCAATTTCCAATTCCTTCATTTACTACAACAACTTTCATTTTAGTCACAAGTCTCTCATGAAGCACTTTATCAAATTCCTTCTGAAAGTCAAGATTTATAATGTCTACTAAGTCATCCATCACCTTGTAAAGAATCCCAATACAATAATCAGGCATGACCTGCCTTTCACCCATGCTGGCTTCAAATTATAGCCTTTACTTCAATGTGCATCAATTGCTTCCATTGTACTTTACTACAATGCTCACTTACATTTATATCATTTCATCTGCAGTAGAGTTTACTTCCTTATGTTCAAGAGAGGAAATAGATAACGTTATTCTATTTTGTTATGTACTATTTAAATAATAATGACTTCAGTCCCAAACGTGACTGGATAACCTGGCGTTGTGTGCCTGCATTGCTGATTCAAGCAGTGTATTTTTTTCCTACAACATTCATAATCCTATTTCCCAGTCTTTTAAAAATCCCGACTTGATAATCTAGTCTCCATTGCAATTCGACTTCCCTGCATGTCTGCTATAACTGATGTGAGGGCAGAGGTCACACACTGAACTGTGTGCTGCAGGCACTTGTCACGAGGACCCTCGTCATAAAAAGTGTCTGTTTTTGGGACATTATTTCAACCAAAGTCTAATTTTTTCCCCATTTCATTGGGCCTGTAAATGCATTGGCACCTCTGGATCTCTAGACCTGTACCCTGGGCAGGAGTTTAAATCAAATGAGGACATAAATTCTTTGTTGCAATATTGTAATGTATAAAGATGTTCTTTTGTGTTAAACTGATTGAATATGTGACAGATCTTGAATATACTCAACGCCTGAGCCTCCACAGCCCTCTGGGGTAGAGAATTCCAAAGATTCACCACCCTCTGAGTGAAGAAATTTCTCATCTCAATCCTAAATGGCCAACCCCTTATTCTGAGACTGCCCCCTGATTCTAGACTCTCCAGCCAGGGGGAAAACATCCTCCCTGCATCTACCCTGTCAAACCCTATAAGAATTTTGTATGTTTCAATGAGATCACCTCTCATTCTTCTAAACTCTAGAGAATATAGGCCTAGTCTACTCAATCTCTCCTCATAGGACAATCCCCCCCATCCCAGGAACCAGTCTGGTGAACATTCGCTGCACTCCCTCTATGGCAAGTCTATCCTTCCTTGGGTAAGGAGACCAAAACTGTACACAGTACTCCAGGTGTGGTCTCACCAGGGCCCTATATAATTGCAGTAAGACGCCTTTACTCTTATACTCAAATCCTTTTAATAAAAGCCAACATATCATTTCCTTTCCTAATTACTTGCTGTACCTGCATGTTAACTTTCAGTGATTTGTGTACAAGGTCCCTCTGAACACCAACATTTCCCAATCTCTCACCATTTAAAAAATACTCTGCTTTTCTATTTTTCCTACCAAAGTGGATAACTTCACATTTCTCCACATAATATTCCATTTTCTTGTCCACTCACTTAGCCTGTCTATATCCCGTTGAAGACTCTTTGCATCCTCCTCACAACTTACATTCCCACCTAGCTTTATATCAGCAGCAAATTTGGGTGTATTACATTTGGTCTCCTCATCCAAATCATTGATATAGATTGTGAACAGCTGAGGCCCAAGCACTGATCCTTGCGGTACCCCACTAGTTACAGCCTGCCAACCCGAAAATGACCCGTTTATTCTTACTCTCAATTTTCTGTCCGTTAACCAATCCTCAATCCATGCTAGTATATTACCCCCAATCCCATGATCCATAATTTGGTATAATAACCTCTTGTGTGGCACCTTATCAAATGTCTTCCAAAAATCCAAATACATCACATTCACTGGGTCCCCCTCATCTATTCTGCTAGTTACAACCTCAGAAAACTCAAAGATTCGTCAAACATGATTTCTCTTTCATAAATTTGTGTTGAATCTGCCCAATCCTATTATTATTTTCCAAGTGCCCTGTTACCACATCCTTAATAATAGATTCTAGCATTTTCCCTACTACTAATGTCAGGCTAATTGGTCTGTAGTTCCCCGTTTTCTCTCTCCCTCCTTTCTTAAATAGTGGGGTTACATTTGCTACCTTCCAATCCACGGGAACCATTCTAGAATCTATGGAGTATTAGAACATAAGAAGAACATAAGAAATAGGAGCAGGAGTCGGCCATTCGGCCCTTCGAGCCTGCTCCACCATTCAATGAGATCATGGCTGATCTTCTGCCTCAACTCCATTCACCGGCCCTATCGCCATATCCCTTGATGCCCTTACTAGTCAGAAATCTATTGACTTCTGTTTTGAATATACCCAATGACTGAGCCTCCACAGCCCTCTGGGGTAGAGAATTCCAAAGATTCATCACCTTCTGTCTGAAGAAATTTCTTCTCATCTCAGTCCTGAATGGCCTACCCTTTATCTTGAGGCTGTGGCCCCTGGTTCTAGACTCCCCAGCCAAGGGAAACATTCTCCCAGCATCAATCTTATCAAGCCCTGTAATAATTTTGTATGCTTCAATGAGATCCCCTCTCATTCTTCTGAATTCAAGAAAATACAGGCCTAGTTTACTCAATCTCTTCTCATACGACAGTCCCGCCATCCCAGGAATCAATCTCGTGAACCTTTGTTGCACTCCCTCTATGGCAAGTATATCCTTCCTTAGGTAAGGAGACCACAATTGTACACAGTACTCCAGGTGTGGTCTCACCAAGGCCCTATATAATTGGAGTAAGACTTCTTTACTCCTGTACTCAAATCCTCTTGTAATGAAGGCCAGCATACCATTTGCCTTCCTAATGGCTTGCTGCACCTGCACATTCACTTTCAGTGACTCATGTACAAGGACACCCAGGTCCCTTTGAGCATCTGCATTCCCCAATCTTTCACCATTTAGGAAATACTCTGCCTTTCTGTTTTTTCTACCAAAGTGGATAACTTCACATTTATCCATGTTATATTCCATCTGCCATGTTCTCGCCCACTCACTGAGCCTGTCGAGATCCCCTTGAAGCCTCTTCACATCCTCTTCGCAACTGACACTGCCACCTAGCTTTGTATCATCAGCAAATTTAGTCCCCTCATCCAAATCATTGATATAGATTGTGAATAGCTGGGGCCCAAGCACCAATCCTTTCAGTACCCCACTAGTCACAGCCTGCCATCCTGAAAAAGAGCCATTTATCCCTACTCTTTGTTTTCTGTCTGTTAACCAATTCTCAATCCATGCTAGTATATTACCCCCAATTCCATGTGCCCTAATTTTGTTCACCAACCTCCTGTGTGGGACCTTATCGAAGGCCTTCTGAAAATCCAAATACACCACATCTACCAGTTCCCCTTTGTCTACTCCACTAGTTACATCCTCAAAGAACTCCAAAAGGTTTGTCAAACAGGATTTCCCTTTCATAAATCCATGTTGACTGCCCAATCTTACTATTAGTTTCTAAGTGCCCAGTTATTGCATCCTTTATAATAGATTCCAGCATTTTCCCAACTACTGATGTGAGGCTAACAGGTCTGTAGTTCCCCGTTTTCTCTCTCCCTCCTTTCTTAAATAGCGGGGTTACATTTGCTATCCTCCAATCTGCAGGAACCGTTCCAGAATATAGAATTTTGGAAGATGACAACCGATGCGTCCACTATCCCAATGGCCACCTCTTTCAAAACCCTAGGATGTAGATCATCCGGTCCTTGGGATTTATCGACTTTTAGTCCCATTAATTTTGCTAGTACTGTTTTTTTATTAATAATAATTTCTTTAAGGGCCTCATTCTCGCCACACCCTTGGTTTTTTCGTATTTCTGGGAGGTTTTTTGTGTCTTCCTCCGTGAAGACAGAAACAAAGTATTTATTTAATTTCTCTGCCATTTCCTCATTCCCCATTATAAATTCTCCCGTCTCTGACTGTCAAGGACCTACATTTATCTTCTCCAGTCTTTTCCTTTTCACATACCTATCGAAGCTTTTACAATCCGTTTTTATATTTTGCGCTAGTTTGAGCTCATATTCCATTTTCTCTTTCTTTATCAATTTCTTGGTCCCCCTTTGCTGATTTCTAAAAAGATCCCAATCCTCAGGCTGACTGCTTTTTCTGGCAACTTTATAAGCTTCCTCCTTTGACTTAATACTAGCTTTAATTTCTTTTGTTAGCCATGGTTGGATCACTTTTCCTTTTGGGTTTTTATGCCCTAGAGGAATATATGTTTGTTGCAAATTATGCATTATTTCCTTGAATGTCAGCCATTGTATGTCCACCTTCATACCTTTTAGTGTAGTCTCCCAATCTACCATGGCTAACTTGTCCCTCATACTCTTGTAGTTTCCTCTGTTTAGATTGAAGACCTTAGTTTCAGATTGGACTACATCACTCTCAAACTCTCAAAATTCAATCATATTATGGTCACTTGTCCCTAAAGGCACCTTTACCACAAGATTATTGATTAGCCCTTTCTCATTACACAGTACCAGATCCAGAATAGCCTGTTCCCTGGTTGGTTCCTCCACATACTGATCCAGGAAACCATCTCGCATGCATTCCAAGAATTCGTCCTCCACACCATTAGTGGTAATTTGATTTGCCCAGTCAATATGTAGATTAAAGTCCCCCATGATTACCATATTGCCCTCGTTACATGCACTTCTAATCTCTTGATTGATACTGTGCCCTACATTACCATTACTGTTTGGTAGCCTATACACAACTATACAGAACCAATGCATCCACCATCTCTATAGCCACCTCATTAAAACCCTAGGATGTAGGCCATCAGGTCCAGGGGATTTATCAGCTTTCAGTTCCATTAATTTCTTCAGTACTTTTTTTTTACTAATACTAATTTCTTTCAGTTTCTCATTCTCGCTAGACCCTTGGTTCTCCACTATTTCCGGGAGGTTTATTGCGTCTTCTTCCGTGAAGACAGACACAAAGGGCTGAATTTTGCCGGCACTCAGAGTGCGGGTTTGGAGGCGGGTCCGGTGTTAAAATTGAAATGATTGACAGCGGGTTAGGAACCCGCCTCCACGTAAGTTTCCAGAGTGTCGGGTCTGCGATTTCAGAACAGACCAGACACCAAGCAGCAGGGGAGGCATTTAAGATACTTAACAGCTTGTTAACTACTATTTTGCCAGCCTTTTCCTATTTTACCACATTTTTAACAGGGTTCACGTTGTTCGGATATCACGTCAGGTAAGTAGGTCGGGTTCTCTATGTCTCTCCATTGCTGTGAATAGGTGACAGCTGCAAAAGTGGTATGAAAGCTACCATTTCACAGCTGGTCACTTTCCAATGTCAGAAGCTTGAGCCTTTAGGACTTGGAAGACATTTTTGAGCTGTGTGCAGTTTGGAAGTGTTTGGAGTAAACTCTCTATCCACTGTCACCTCCTTGGAACAAGCTCTCTCATCATTGACAGATCACTTCTGTCATCTCAACTTCAGCTGCCATCTATTACAGCAACATCGGTGCCCTTGAAAAAAATCTCACCTTGGTCCTCTGAATCCCTCCACAATCAGCCCCAACACCAACATCACCAGGCACACCAACAACAATACCAACCTTCTCCGCAATCACCTGATGCTGCACAGGACATCAGCACCCGATAACATTACTGCCCGAGAGGCCAGCGATGGCATCACCATGGCCAGATTTACTTCACTTGACGCTGGTTGCCACATGAAGCGCCAGGTTGGCACCACCCCACACTATCATAAATCATTCCAACAATGCCCAAGCCATTCCTTTCACACTCACCACCATTGCGGGGGACACAGTTATGTCGCACCATTCCTCTGCCATTTCCTTATTCCCCATTATAATTTCTCCTGTCTCAGCCTGTAAGCGACCCATGTTTACTTTGGCTAATCTTTTCCTTTTTACATATCTATAGAATCTTTTACAACCTGTTTTTATGTCTCTCACTAGTTTTCTCTCATATTCTATTTTCCCTTTCTTTATCAATTTCTTGGTCCTCCTTTGCTGAATTCTAAAATCCTCCCAATCCTCAGGCTTACTACTCTTTTTGGCAACATTATAAGCCTCTTCCTTTAATCTAATACTATCTTTAATTTCTTGTTAGTCACGGTTGGACCATTTTTCCTGTGGTGTTTTTATTCCTTAAGGGAATGTATATTCGTTGCGAATTATGAATTATTTCTTTAAATGTTTGCCATTGCGTTTCTACTGTCATATCTTTTAATCTAGTTTCCCTACCTTAGCCAACTCGCCTCATATACCTACATTGTTTGCTTTGTTCAGGTTTAAGACCCTAGTTTCGTACTTAACTAAATCACTCTCAAACTCAACATAAAGTTCTATCATATTATGATCACTGCTCACCAGAGGCTTCTTTACTACAAGGTTATTTATTAACCCTGTCTCATTGCACGGTAGCTAATTCCCTCGTAGGTTCCTTGACATACTGATCTAGAAAACTATCTTGAATGCATTCCATGAACTCTTCCTCTGCACTATTTATGCAAATTTGGTTTGCCCAGTCTATATGAAAGTTAAAGTCCCCCATGATTACTGTATTACCCTTGTTACATGCATCTCTAATTTCCTGATTTATACTCTGCCTGACACTACAACCACTGTTAGGGGGCCTATAGATTACTTCCATTAGTGTTTTCTGCCTCTTGTTGTTTTAGCTCCACCCAAACTGATTCTACATTTTGTTTTTCTGAGCCAAGATCCTTTCTCTCTACTGTCTTTATTCCCTCCTTTATTTTCAGGGCTACCCCTCCTCCTTTTTCATTCTGCCTGTCTCTTCTAAAAGTCAAATATCCTGGAATATTTAGTTCCCAACCTTGGTCACTCTGCAACCACGTCTCTGTAATGGCTATTAAGTCAAACCCATTTATTTCTATCTGCGCTATTAATTCATCTATTTTGTTGCAAATGCTTTGTGCATTCAAATATAGTACCTTTAGTTTTAACTTTTTTCTATTTTTCCCTGATGTTACTTTAGTCACTAATGGCCTATTACTTTTAGTAATCTTTCTGTCCCTTCCTGACCCGCTCTGCTTATCTTTACCCAGATGACCACTCTGCTCCACAGCCTTGACATTTCTCTTTCTGCTTTTGAATTTACCCTTTCCTGAATTCTCCCACCCCCCCTTCATTAGTTTAAAGCCCTGTCTACCCTTGGTAAGACCCTATTTATCCTTGGTAAGACTCATTTTAAAGAGGTGATTAAAAATAGAGAGAATAAAAATAGAAAAGAGAGAGAGAGAATAAATATAGAAAATAGAGAGAGAATAAAAATAGAAAATGTAGCTGAGGGAACTGCACATACTTAAAAAGTGTGTATCGAAAGCAAAGTGGGAGTGTAAACAGCAACTTACTTGAAAATATGCACATTTTCAGCTAAATTCTCATAGATTATTAAGAGTTTACAGGCCAGTAGCTGATTAATATTTTCTTTATACTCAGTTATGATTTTGCTACAAATAACGAGAGGAAATATTTCTTTATTGTGCTAGAAATTGCGGTCGGCGGCGTACCTCCACAGTACGCCTCCGACCTGCAAAACATTTACGAACCTACCTCCAGGTGTCCAGGCTGTGGAGAGTTCGGGCTTTGGGCCTCCAGGCATACGCCTGCGTAAAGGCCCACGGATCCCACGGACGCAGGCGGTTCGGAAGCGCCCCTGGAATCACATGGGCCCAGTCCTCCAATCACAAAGGAGGATTCCATTGCAATCATTTACGTAGGGAATCCCCGAATGATATGCAATGAAATCCCCAAATAATTATACAATGTACTGAATTTCAATTTTATTCATCAGTCTCTTCATTGCAGCAACCTCAATAAAAATTAAATTTTTTGATAAATAATTTTAAACATCTTAATCCAATATTTGCATAAACTCATTTAAAGTGTATGCGCATCATTTTGGATTTTTAAATGTTTTATTTAAGCCTTATATATACCCTTACGCTGATGCAAGCAGGCCCTATGTCTGCTTTTACCAGCCTTAAGAGTTTCGTGGGCAATTGCTGGTCAGTTGTTGGGAAAATAGCTCAACTCTGCGCCAGCAATACTCATTTTTCAGGCGGTTCGGATGATCTGTCAAGGCATACCTTGGCAGATTGCAAGTTCCGGATTTTGCACATGAGCTAACCCGGACGTTGCAGGTCTTTCAAAGGGAATACGATGGCGTACAGTATGCCATCATGGAGACCGCAATTTCAGGGCCATTATGTTGCTTGTGATGAGCCACAACTTCTTCCAGTTCAACATCGAGAAGACTGAACTCTCCGGCCTCTGCAACAATCTCTGCTCCCTTGCTACTAATTGCATTTCCTTCACTGTCTCAGATCCAATCAGATTATTCACAGTTTTGACATCCTCTTTAACCCTGAGCTAAGTTATGGACCCCATATCATCTCCATCACAAAATTCGCTTACTTCCACCTCC
Organism: Squalus acanthias; assembly: GCA_030390025.1. Taxonomy (NCBI): domain Eukaryota; kingdom Metazoa; phylum Chordata; class Chondrichthyes; order Squaliformes; family Squalidae; genus Squalus; species Squalus acanthias. The sequence continues at coordinate 114,660,482 of CM059434.1, forward strand.
ACCACATCACTAGCCTTTGACCCGACCACAGTCCCTTCAATGCTGAAACTCTCAAACCTGCCCTCATCACCTCCAAATGTTTTCCTGGCTTCCCTTCCTTCAATGTCCATAAACGGCAATTTGTCCAAAACTCCGCTGCATGTACCCTAACCCGTCTCTTCCACCCAAGCGGAGTCCCACCCATTCACAATTCCTGCCCTTCCTGAACTACTTTGCCTCCCTGTCCCTCAATGCAATGAAATTTAAAATCCTCATTCTCATTTTTAATCCTCATCCTATCTCTGCAATCCCCATCAACCCTATATCCTCCCCGAGAACTCCATTCGTGTCTCTCTGGCCATTTCTGGATCTGCCCTTTTTTGGCCCACCATGGATAGCAAAGCTTTCTACTCCTTGGATCCAACTGTCTGGTAGGGAGTTCCAGGAACTTGTGATGAATCATGAATTCAGAAAAATAATCAAGATAATCATAAGGGCCAGTTGTGCAACTATTATTGTCTCTGGGAAAATTAAGAGCAGCTAACCTTCTACTGGGAAAACAAGCAGCTCATCCTCAGCTGTCATAATAGCTCAGTGGGTAGCACTCTCGCCTCTGAGTCAGACGGTTGTGGGTTCAAGTCCCACTCCAGAGACTTGAGCACAAAAATCTAGCCTGACACTCCAGTGCAGTGTCGGAGGGGCAGTCTTTCAGACATTAAACTGAGGCCCTGTCTACTCTCTCAAGTGGACGTGCAAGATCCCATGGTATTATTTTGAAGAAGAGCAGGGGAGTTATCCCTGGTGTCCCGGCCAATATTTATCCCTCAATCACAATCACTAAAACAGATTATCTGATCATTATCACATTGCTGCTTGTGGGAGCTTGCTGTGACAAAAAACTGCCGCATTTCTTACATTACAACAGTGACTACACTTCAAAAGTACTTCATTGGCTTAAAGCGCTTTGGGACGTCCTGAGATTGTGAAAGGTGACATGCAAGTTTTTTCTTCTTTCTTCCGTTCTGACTGATCAGTCGGTGAGAATTTCCCAACTTCACAAAGCCACAACTTTTCACTGGAATTGACAAACTGTGTAAACACAAAACTGTTAGTTCTAGCCTCCAGTGAAAGCAGAGAGTTTTAAGAATTTTTATATGTCTACAGCCCAGCAGTTGTAGCAATATTCAGATGATCTGCCCATAACAGTCCTGTGAAAAAATAAACCTTTTAGAATGTGGCGTTATAACAGTCTTACTTCCATCTGTAAAGAATGAAAGAAGTATGAGCTTCTATAATGCGCACTTTTTGAAAATCAGGGCCAACACTATAATTGTAAAATGGCTGGTCAATCTTCTAGTAGATGGTTGGACTTGCATGCTGCTGACTCAAGTTCAAGTCTTGATATTCACACTGGTTTATCTTTACAACAGTGACTCCACTTCAAATAGTACTTCATTGGCTGTAAAGCGCTTTGAGACGTCCGGTGGTCGTGAAAGGCACTATATAAATGCAAGTCTTTCTTTCTTAGAGCAGAGAAGTTTAAGGGGAGATTTTATAGAGGTGTTCAAAATCATGAAGGGTTTTGGTAGAGTAGATAGGAAGAAACTGTTTCCACTGGCAGGAGGGTTGATAACTAGTGACACAGATTTAAGATAACCAGTAAAAGAACCAGAGGAGTGACTAGAGAATGTTTTTTTTTATGCAGCGCGTTGTTGTGATCTGGAATGCTCTGCCTGAAAGGGCGGTGGAAGCAGATTCAATCGTAACTTTCAAAAGGGAATTGGATAAATACTTGAAAAGGAAAAAAATTGCAGGGCTATGGGGAAAGAGCAGGAGAGCGGGACTAACTGGAGAGCTCTTTCGAAGAGCCGGCACAGGTAGGACAGGCTAAATGGCCTCCTTCTGAGCTGTAAGATTCTATGGTACCACAGAATCTGTAGTTGTTAACTAAATGACAAAGCTCAGTGAAGTTTTGAGTAATTAAAAAGGAAATTATATGTTTGTACTTTCCCTTTTTTTAACCTTTTAGATTTCCTGTCTTCACACTTGGTCATTTACTGAAACGGGGAAAAGGTCAGTACTGCAGACTTCTCTACATGCACCATTTATTTAGATAGCATTAATAAGTCATGGTACTGTGATGTGAACCAATTGAAAACGAGAGGTATGCAGCTCCCCCAGTGACTCGGCAAATTTATCCAGCAAATAGTGAGCCACACAGAGCGTGAAGGTCCTACGTTCCTTGTTCTATGCTCAGGTGGTTGTTCTAGACCAGCGTGGAGATTCAGTGCCAGAATTCCCACTTGTGATCACTATTCAGTGACCTCGGCTGGAAGCGCGTGCGAGTGTCTGGATATCAAGTGAGCGTAGGACTGGGCTTAGATGCCATGCTCTCTGGTAGCCTGCCAATACTCACACATTAATAATAGCCACTTGGCCGAGGTATCAGAGGTTGACGGGGGAACGTGGAAGCATATCCCAGAATGGAATCAACACCTTCAGGACAAGAGGGGTGAGGCAATTGGTGAAAAAGATAATAAAAGGAACAAAAAAAACTTTTAAATGAACAGTAAAAAGTCTTTGCGACATATAAACAATCAGCAAGACTCCTACATCGGAGGTCCAACAGTTAGGATTTCAACTCCGCCACCAGCAGAGGAACGATTATTCAGATCCAAAGATCTAGTCGCACTCGAGTACAGTGGTGTTTCTCTAAACCATTATTTTCAAATAATCTAGATATTTACATTCACAGTCAGGTACATGTGCCATGCAGTAAGATTGGTCATTTAAATAAAAATGTCTGCACATAGTTATTTAGAAACACATAAATAAATCAGATAGGTTGCTTATGAAATTATTTATAGACACCAAGCTGGTTTAAAGGCTTTCTAAAATGAGCTGTAATTCAGCATTTTTCTTGTTAATTCAGCAGAATCTGTTTTGACAAATATGTTATTGAATCAATACTGAATAGATTATTCAATGTGTGCAAACAACGGGCACTGAAGTTAACTGACAAGTGTAAATTGAAGTGATTGCAGCTCAAAGCAACTGCCTCACAGCCCGGTGGCTCAGGCCTGGAGATTGTGTTGTCAAGCTGCCCATCAATTGAGCTCACCTACCATTGCTTTGAGCAGCGCCAGTCCATAGACCAAAGCATTAAACATCATCAACAAGGCTCTATTTAACCCCACGCTTCACAGAATGAGACAGCATGCTGGAAAGCTACTGGTACTGTATAAAGAATTAAGAGTCATTTATTTGTTATTGTCAGAAGTACTCGCATTCCTAGTTATACTTTCCTCTAATCAAACACACAATGGGTAAAAAAGGCAATGATGCACTTACGTCTGTTACATACAGTATTGTAGAATTGTGTGTGCAAGCACTTTCGGATACAGCAGAGGGTATGGTATAGACACACCCTTCCACAGCAGCTGATGGATTAGTGCAGGACAACCTTTACTGCTGATAGAGTCTTCCAATAGCTGCAGAATCATTGTGCATCTCTCATACAAGAGAGTGTTCAAATCTCCTGAACGTATATTGTACAGGTTCTTATTGAATACATGCTCAATGTAAAGTGGGCATTTTCTAAATCCACATAATACAAAGGCAAAACCTGGTCGGAGGAGTCTTGTAAACTCTTAAAAATATTTTACCCAGTTACGAAGCCCTTATGTCCACCAATCTTTAATAACAGCATTAAGATTTCTCAATGGAAGATCAGTTATATTATAGAGCTTCAGGAGGCTGATTCTCCCAATTGGCCGTTGTACCTTGAGAGAACCCACAACAAATTCCTGGTGATTATCTGCTGCCATCTTTACTAACTAACCAGGACATTGCAAATTATCTTGCAAGCAAAAAATAAATAAAAATACAAGTGGACAAAACATGAAACAATCTAAAAGATCCAGTGATTTATAGCAATCATCTCCTAGATTATTCACGTTACATGGTGATTTAGTTATTGGGCTGGAAATTGCGGTCGGAGGCTTCCTGTGGGTGAGCGCCTCCGAACTGCAGGTAAATTCCGCACCTACCTGGTGCCTCCGGACCGTCGAAGACGCGCGCTCCTGGGCCTGCAGGCAGAGCCTGCGTAAAGTCCCGCGGATCCCGGGTCGCCGCAGTTCGCAAGCGCCCCTGGGATCACGTGGCCCGGCCCAACCAATCACAAAGGGGGATTCCCATTATGCTTTTGGGGATTCCATTTACGTACAGAATCCCCATAAATATAATAGAAATCCCATAAAAAACCCCATTAAATAAAAATAAATCATCGCATGGTCAAAATGAATTAAAACACAATTTAATTTAAACATTTAAAACAAAAATTTAATTTTTTGAAAAATAAATGTAAACGTTTTCCAAGGGGCCAAAATAACCTAAACTAATTTTAAAGGTTGATGTGTGGTTAAATCATTTAAAAAATGTTATTTTAACATTTATTTAAACCCTTACGCTGGTAAAAGGCCTTATGCCTGCTTTTACCAGGTATAAGGGTTTGGTGGGCATTCGCTGGGCAAACAGCCCAACCCTGAGCCAGCGGACGTCCATTTCCGGCAGGTTCGTACGATCTGTCGAGCTGAAACTTGACAGATCGCAAGTTCTGGGTTTTCGCGCATGCACATCGCAGGTGGAAACCCGGAGCTTGTGGGGCACTTCCAACCGCATACGCACACAGGCCCCGGAAAATCCGAGCCAGTCTCGTCAGTGAGCAGAGTTCTATGAAAGAGCTCAAAAAAAATACTGCATAATCTCACAAATCTTTTCTTTGACAATTGCTTCTGCTGGAGCCTTAATAATCATCCCTGTTTTTTCATTTCAGTGATTACACTGTAATTTCCTGCCTTAATCATTTATTGTGACTTGACCTGTAACTTTCAATTCCCTTTACTGCCTTCAGTGGAATGGAACATCCCCCTATGCTCACTGCCCAATAAACATTGCTTGAAAGCAGAGGCGGCGGCGAGTACGAGGGGTTTGGCGGGGAGGATACCTGGCATCATATCCACCAAGGAATTCTTTTCTTTGTAGGTTCCTTTCATAACTCTGAAGTACTTTTGCAACGGCCAGCAGAAGTCACAGTGCATCCAGACACAAACATTCCCTCTGCAATGTCTGCATGTTGATTGAAACCGATAATCATTGTGCACTACTGGGAAGCTGGTTTATCTAAATTCAATTAAATCCAGCAATCTACCAGAAAGAGACAATTCTTTTGCCAGATATGTACGTCGGTACTCCATCTTTCCAATTTACTTTCAGAGGACAAAATAGTAGCTTCTAGTTTTGAAGACATTTCTCTGAAATGAAGTGAACGTGGCTTGCAATACATGGCTTTGGAAGTGAGCATAAAGGACTACTAGTTTGGAATTAGCCACTGTTGCTGGGAGAATGGCTAATGTTGTGACTCTACCATTAGCGATCTGTTAAATATAAATGTCTCGACATCGGGACTGTTACTTTTCAGCTGATTCCAACCACATGTTGGCAGTCTGACACTGGCATACGGGATCCTGGGCTTCATAAAATAGAGGCATAGTATACAAAAGCAAGGAAGTTATGATGAACCTTTATAAAACATTGGTCCGGTCTCAACTGGAATAGTGTGTCCAATTCTGGGCACCGCACTTTAGGAAGGATGTGAAGGCCTCAGAGATGGTGCAGAAAAGATTTACAAGAATGGTTCCAGGGATGAGGGACTTCAGTTACGTGGATAGACTGGAGAAGCTGGGATTGTTCTCCTTAGAGCAGAGAAGGTTGAGAGGAGATTTGATAGAGGTGTTCAAAATCATGTGGGGTCTGGACAGAGTAGATAGAGAGAAACTGTTCCCACTGGCGGAAGGGTCGAGAACTAGAGGACACAGATTTAAGGTGATTGGCAGAAGAACCAAAGGCGACATGAGGAGAAACTTTTTTTACGCAGCGAGTGGTTAGGATCTGGAATGCACTGCCTGAAAGGGTGGTGGGGGCAGATTCAATCGCGGCTTTCAAAAGGGAGTTGGATAAGTACCTGAAGGAAAAAATTTTGCAGGGCTACGGGGAAAGGGCGGGGGAGTGGGACTAGCTGAAGTGCTCTTGCAGAGAACCGGCACGGGCTCGACGGGCCGAATGGCCTACTTCTGTGCTGTAATCATCCTATGATTCTATGTTTGTTTCTCACCTTCTGCTGTTATTCTTCTTCTTTGGAATGGTAGTAGCAAAGCAAATCAAATGTCAATATCTAAGTCAGATATCCAGGACAAAGCTTCCAGTGCAACAGCGTGGATATCTTGTGGGCTGCCTGTGAATTTCCTCTGAGGGCAGTGCTCAATGATGTGCTCCAGGGTCTGATCAGGAGCTCCACAGTCACATGATGGGGATGCTTTAATCTTCCATCTATGGAGAAGGTGGCAGCATCGACCATGACCGGTTCTGAGGAGATTGATGGTTGTCCACTGTTTGTGAGGAAGGTTTGATCCTTCAGGTAGTGCTTTGGGGTCCTCGAGAAGGAATCCATTCCGTATGTCACAGTTCTTCCAAGCATTTCGTCATCGGTCATCAAGGCTGAGGGGAGATCGCTGAAGGGCTTCGATGACGGTCCAAAATGGCCTTCTAGATTTGAGACGGGTTGGTGGTAGGTTGTTCAAATCGGCCTGGATCGACATGTCTTTGCTGATGTATCGGTTGTGTTCTCTGGAGACTGCATATTCGCGGCGTGGGTGTGGTGGTGCGAAGTTTGCAAGCACGGGCAGCCAAGGTAAAAGCGTACCGGTGATAATTCTCATTGCAGAATTCAGCTGGACATCAACGAATTTGACATGCGGACTTGATAGCCATGCTGGAGAGCAGTACTCCGCTGTAGAGTACTCCAGGGCGAGTGCTGCCATACGGAGAGTTTGAGCGTCTGCTCCCCATGTGGATCCGGCGAGTTTCTGGATCAAGTTGACCCTACTCTTTAGTTTCTTCCCAAGGTTCTGCTGCTATCCGCCAGTGCATGGAATATTGTCAAAACATGATGGACTCTGGCCAAGTGACCCAGAGAAAAGGTGGAGAGGGGAAGGACTTGTTGCATCAAGGAATCAATTCCACCATTCTAAAAATGCTATATTTAAATACCCCCCTTCAGGAGGAAGGGTACATACATATTTAAAGAACTCTCCTACCTTCATATCCTCCACATTAAAACAAATTTTGTTTATTATATAATCATACTCACTCTTTGATATAAAATGATTAATTGCATTCAACATGCAAACAAATCTATAGTATTTTCTTTGGGACTCATGTATAAATCAGGGGTATTTTTGTATTTAAAACTATCCAATAAATAGAACCATTTATATCAGGTGTACTGATACGAGTGTCATGGTGATAGCCTCCAACTTTAAGGGCTGGATTTTGTCTTGGGGTCGTGTAATCCGCATTTCGTGTTGCCCCCCCGACTCCAGATTAATGTGGATGAATGATGCAATTTTCACTTAATTGGGCAATTGAGTTCCAGCATGTGGGAACCCATGAACCAATTAGTGGTTTCAGTCTGAAAGTCGCCTCTGATGATGTCATCATTGCAGGTCAGAGACTGTGGATGCAAAATGAGCAGAGGAGACAGAGAGACAGAGAGAGAGAGAGAGAGAGAGAGAGGTTTTTTTCCATCCAGGTCCTCTCACAGCAAAGGCCAGGCAGTCTCTGAAGACATTCAATGCAGCAGCATCAGAGGTGACTTTCACACCTAATACTACTACCTTCATCACAATACTACTACTACCCACATCTCCGTTGTAATAGTGGACCTGCAGCTGATAGTCAGCTATCCACTTGTGCTCCCGCCAGGTTTCACTGGAGTGTTTCACATCGGAAAAGGGTTAAACTAGCTAAAACATTTCAAAATGGCATTACAGAGCCAATTTAGGGCTTGTTAAGGGCTTTAATGGCCTCTCCCGCCTCTTGGAGGCGGGACGGAGTCGGGAACCCCGCGACCGATTTTGTCAAAATTGCGTGGAGGCGGGATGGGGTCGGGACCCCCGAATCTGCAACTTTAACCCCCCACACGCCTCCAAACCCGACTCCACGGGTCATTGAAAATCCAGCCCTAAGTCTCTAATTGAAGTTACTTATACGGCAAACATTAAGGCTGTGATTTTGCCAGCGCTCAGAGGGCGGGTTTGGAGGTGGGTCAAAGGTTAAAATCGTTTTGATTGATGGCAGATTGTGATCCCGCCGTCAACCCGCCTCCAAACAGCTTTCCCAAGTGTCGGGTCCCCGATTTGCTAAAGGACCCAACACCTAGCGGCGGGAAGAGGATTAAAGCCAATTACCTGCCTATTAACAGGTACTTGCCAGTAGTTGACAGCCTGTTTTTGAATTTTGCCGCTTCTGGCTCGGGTTTCCTGACGTCCGGACACCACGCCAGGTAAGTGTTGGGAGTCTGCTGTAATGTTTCTGGATTGATGACAGCTGCAGAAGTGGTGTGAAGGATCCAATGTTGCACATGGTGAGTCTCAGAGGAAAGAAAATGTTGGCAACTGCATTTTTAATACATTTACACTTTCTTTAGGTTAAAAGTTTTTAAATCGATGTCCAGTGCTACCTCATTGGGAGAACCTCTCTCACCAGTGACAGATCGCTTCTGCCACCTCACCTGCAGCTGCCATCTATTCCAGCCTATGGAGGGAGTCACTGGAGAGCCTCGGTGCAAGAGCTCACCTTTGTGCAGTGATTGTCAGTGTTTGCAGCACCTCAATGCTGTCAAACACTGAGAAATCTACTGTCAAAATAAAATTGTGTGGGGTCCCTTTAAGGAAACCGGCAGATGATGCTTCATCAAATGACGTCATCTGACCCACTTCCTGTTAATTGGCCGACGAGCCCACAGGGCGGGCTTAACAAGGTCAATCGAGGCAAAATCACATCTGTGGGCTGGATGCAGCTGGGGGCGGGACTGGGAGCTGGAAACCACCTGACCCACACCAAACCCGCTTCCATTAATAAAATTGCGGCCCAAGTGTCTAATTTTTTTTTTACACAGAGAAGGGACATCATTGCATCAATCATTAGTTTTCACCATGATGCCATTACCTCCACTTTTCAATCACTAACAGGCCTCAGGACTAACATGTTGGTTGAGACTGCGGGGAGTCTGGAGGAAGCTAGATGGTAAAAGGATTCCCAATCTACTTTATGAATAAATTAATTTTAGGACAATCTTTATAATGATAAATTGTATACAGAGGCTCAGACAAATGATCCTGTGTCCTTAGAAGGACTACAGTGAAAATCAGGATCGAGTTTAAAAGTTAGATCTCCAGCATTTGATTTGAACCCCTTACTTGTTTGCAATGACTGCTAGGGGTTAATTTTTATTAAGTCAGTGCAATAGAGGAGCAGTAAGACAAGTCTCAGGGACTGCTCCAAGATAGGCAATGGCAGAGGGTTCCAAATGGATATTCAGCCTCCCATTCTGGCAAAGATAAAGGCAGAAACTGAGGGGGAAAATAGCTTCCAAAATGAGAAAGCCTGAAGTCAAAAGATCCTTTTAATCCCTTCATTTCATCTTGTAAAATTCATTTTGGACAGCGTAGCACTATCTGATTGGCACCACTATCACTGCAAATTCCAGATGGCTGGGGATTACTTGTAAGCGAGGCTATTGGCTTATACTGACCAAGTCAAATTCTGTTTTTATAACCTGGGATTCTTATCAGTGTTTTGGCAATTCCATTTGAAGATAGTGCCCATTTTCCGTGAAAACCAAAACCCAGTAGCTTTGCTACAATAAACCATTATGTACAGGTCATGTGTTACATGGCCACGCATTGATGTGAAACAAAATTCATACCGACAGAGCACGTGTGCAACCGATAGCATTTCTGCAATCTGACTCTGTTTAAACGGAACCCAGTCACGAAGATGCACCTAAAGGAAGAGTTTAACTGGCACAGCAGATCTGTCAAACTGCTGCATATCCAAAGGGTAAAAGCCCTGCTTGGAATATTCTACCAGCTAAGATCCTGCACATGCACATAGAAATCAGGTTTTGGTACAGCGTCTTATACTTGATGCAAAAATAGTGCTGGAACATGAAGGTGACATTAAACTGCTTAAATCACTCTGAACTACATATAAAACAATAATTATATACCATAGAAACATAGAAGTTAGGAGCAGGAGTAGGCCATTCGGCACCCTCGAGCCTGTTCCGCCATTTAATGAGATCATGGCTGATCATCCAAATTCAGTACCCTGTCCCTGCTTTCTCCCCATATCCCTTGATCCCTTTAGCCTTAAGAAATATATCTAACTCCTTCTTGAATATATTTAATGAATTGGCCTCAACTGCCTTCTGTGGAAGAGAATTCCACAGGTTCACCACTCTCTGGGTGAAGAAATTCCTCCTCATCTCAGTCCGAAATGGCTTACCCCTTATCCATGTTGTAGAAATAAAGATACACTTCAGCAACAAGTAGTTTACAGAAAATAAACCATTCACGTCACATCCCGCATAAGTTACTCACACCTGCACCATTTATGAGATATGCTCCCAAGGGGATTGGATGTTTGTACACCATTTTCTTCAAGATGATTCCTCTGTGCAGATAGTGCAGAGACAGAGGACTGAATTTTCTGGGGTGGTAGCGGGCGCGATCGGTGGCAGGTCAGGTGGGAAAGTACGATGAAAGGGAAATCGTGTTTGACAAACCTACTGGAGTTTTTTTGAGGATGTAACTGGTAGAATAGATAAGGGAGAACCAGTGGACGTGGTGTATTTGGATTTTCAGAAGGCCTTTGACAAAGTCCCACATAAGAGGTTAGTGTGCAAAATTAAAGCACATGGGATTGGGGGTAATATACTGGCATGGATTGAAAATTGGTTAACAGACAGGAAACAGAGAGTAGGAATAAATGGGTCTATTTCGGGGTGGCAGGCGGTACCGCAGGGATCAGTGCTTGGGCCCCAGCTATTCACAATATATATCAATGATTTGGATGAGGGAACCAAATGTAATATTTCCAAGTTTGCTGACAACACGAAACTAGGTGGGATTGTAAGTTGTGAGGAGGATGCAAAGAGGCTTCAAGGCAATTTAGACAAGTTGAGTGAGTGGGCAAATACATGGCAGATGCAGTACAACATGGATAAATGTGAAGTTATCCACTTCGGTAGGAAAAACAGAAAGGCAGAGTATTATTTAAATGGTGATAGATTGGGAAATGCTGATGTACAAAAGGGACCTGGGTGTCCTTGTACACCAGTCACTGAAAGCAAACATGCAGGTGCAGCAAGCAGTTAGGCCTTCATTGCAAGAGGATTTGAGTACAGGAGCAAGGATGTCTTACTACAGTTGTACAGGGCCTTGGTGAGACCACACCTGGTGTACTGTGTGCAGTTTTGGTCTCCTTACCTAAGAAAGGATATACTTGCCATAGAGGGAGTGCAGCGAAGGTTCACCAGACTGATTCCTGGGATGGCAGGACTGTTGTATGAGGAGAGATTGGGTCGACTTGGCCTGTATTTACTAGAGTTTAGAAGAATGAGAGGGGATCTCATTGAAATGTATAAAATTGACAGGGCTAGACAGACTGGATGCAGGGAGGATCTTTCCACTGGCTGGGGGGTCTAGAACGAGGGGTGACAGTCTCAGGATATGGGGTAGAACATTTAGGACTGAGATGAGGAGAAATTTCTTCACTCAGAGGGTGGTGAACCTGTGGAATTCTCTACCACAGAAGGCTGTGGAGGTCAAGTCACTGAATATATTTAAGAAGGAGATAGATAGATTTCTAGACACAAAAGGCATCAAGGGGTATGGGGAGAGAGCGGGACTATGGTATTGAGATAGAGGATCAGCCATGATCATATTGAATGGCGGAGCAGGCTCGAAGGGCCGAATGGCCTACTCCTAACATAAGAACATAAGAACATAAGAAATAGGAGCAGGAGTAGGCCAATCGGCCCCTCGAGCCTGCTCCGCCATTCAATAAGATCATGGCTGATCTGATCCTAACCGCCAATCTACTATCTATCACAGAACCATCTCCTGCATCTAACAGAATTGCACACATGAAATAGGAGCAGAATCAGGCTACACGGTCCCTGGGCCCGCTCCACTACCCACAGGGCCATGACCGATCCAAACCTAGACTCATGTCCAAATTCCTGCCCGCTCCCCGTAACCCTTAATGCCCTTTACTTCTAGGAAACTGTCTATTTCTGTTTTAAATTTATTTAATGATGTAGCTTCTACAGCTTTTTGTGGCAGCATATTCCATGGACCTACCACCCTCTGAGTGAAGTAGTTCCTCCTCATCTCAGTTTTGAAAGAGCAGCCCCTTATTCTAAGACTATGTCCCCTAGTTCTAGTCTCACCCGTCATCGGGAACATCCTCCCCGCATCCACCCGATCCAACCCCTTCACAATTTTATATGTTTCAATAAGATCGCCTCTCATTCTTCTGAACTCCAATGAGTAGAGTCCCAATCTACACAACCTCTCCTCATATGACCACCCCCTCATCCCCGGGATTAACCGAGTGAACCTTTTTTGCACTGCCTCGAGAGCAAGGATGTCTTTCCTTAAGTAAGGACACCAAAACTGTATGCAGTATTCCAGGTGCGGTCTCACCAATACCTTGTACAACTGAAGCAATACCTCCCTATTTTTATATTCTATCCCCCTAGCAATGAAAGCCAACATTCCATTTGCCTTCTTAATCACTTGCTGCACCTGCATACTAACCTTTTGAGTTTCGTGCACCAGGACCCCCAGATCCCTTTGCACTTCAGTACTCTCCAGTTTCTTGCCATTAAGATAATAAATTGCTCTAGGATTTTTCCTGCCAAAGTGAATCACCTCACACTTTCCAGTGTTGTATTCCATCAGCCAACTCTCTGCCTACTTACTTAGCCTGTCTATGTCCCCTTGCAGGTTTTTTATGTCCTCCTCACTCACTACTTTCCCTCCCATCTTTGTATCATCTGCAAATTTTGATATGTTACACTTGGTCCCTTCCTCCAAATCGTTAATATAGATTGTAAAGAGTTGGGGACCCAGCACTGACCCCTGTGGAACACCACTAGTTACTGATTGCCAGTCTGAGAATGAACCATTTATCCCAACTCTTTGCTTTCTGTTAGATAGCCAATCCTCTATCCATGCCAGAATATTACCCCCAATCCCGTGATTTCTTACCTTAAGCAATAATCTTTTGTGTGGCACCTTGTCAAATGCCTTTTGGAAGTCTAAATACACTACGTCCACTGGTTCCCCTTTATCCACTCTATATGTTACTTCCTCAAAGAACTCCAGCAAATTTGTCAAACATGACTTCCCCTTCGTAAAACCATGCTGACTTTGTCCTATTAAATTATGATTATCCAAATGTCCTGTTACTGTTTCCTTAATAATGGACTCCAAAATTTTACCTACCACAGATGTTAGGCTAACCGGTCTATAGTTACCAGCCTTCTGTCTACTGCCCTTTATAAATAAGGGTGTTACATTAGCAGTTTTCCAGTCTGCCGGGAAGACTTCACCTGACGAAGGAGCAGCGCTCCGAAAGCTTGTGATTTCAAATAAAACTGTTGGACTATAACCTGGTGTTGTGCGACTTCTCACATCTATTCTATCAACATGGGTGTCGTTTATACTATCTCACCTTGGTCCGCAGAATCCGACCACGATGAGCCCCAACACCAGTAGCACCAGCAGCACCAACAACAAGACCAACCTTCTCCACAATCAACTGATGGTGCACAGGACAGAGGGCATCAGCACCCGACCACATTGCTGCCCGGGAGGCCAGGGATAGCCTCACCATGGTCAGATTTAGTTAACTTTATGTTGTACACCCATATGGCTGCAACATGATGCACCAGGTTGGCACCACCCCACACCAACACCATAAAGCATCCTTACAATGCCCAAGCCATTCCTTTCACACTCACCACCATTGCAGGGAGTACCGTTATGTCTCACCATTCACTACAACTCACTAAGCCACTTCCAAAGGTGCACACAAATCTGTCCAAGATCGGAAAGTGCTGAAAATAAAGATTTTTATGTTTGACGCCACATTAACAGAAACTTTACATAAACATTGGATAAAACACCCAAGTGGCTACCCTTGTGTGTTGTTAGTTGGTATGATTGCATTAGGATAAGGGGGAGTGTGAGGGGTGGCTAGTGAAATGGGGAAGTGATAATGTAGATAGAGAGGGATGGGTGGAGGTGCAAGATATGTTGGTGTGAGTAAGGATGTGCAGGAGTAGGGTAGGGAAGGCAGAGTGATGGGGATGTGATGAGAGGCACAGTAGGATGCCTCTGAGTGTGGCTTTGTACTAACGTTTCCTGATCTAATGAGATCATTGAAACGTTTGCGGCACTGCACCCAGGTCCTCCTGACGACATCCCTGCTTGTGTCCTCCTCTGCAATGTGCAACCAGGCTGTGTTGGTCTCCTGGGGAGGTCTCTTCCACCCATGGGAAGGGAATAGGACCTCCCTGTGTGCTGTTACTTCCTCCATAAGCATATGGAGGGAGCCATCGGAGAACCTGGGTGCAGCCCTCTGCCTCTGTGCAGTCATCGTCAGTGTTTGCAGCACTCCAATGCACTGACCACACTATGTTAGATTAAACTTCAAATGTAATGTGGCCAGGGCCCCTTTAAAGATCCCGGCTGAAAAAGCGTTATGAATGATGTCACCGGACCCGCTCTATCTCATTGGGCTGGGAAACGCGCTGGGCGGGCTTAATAGGCCCCATTAAGATAAGTTCATTTTCAGCAGCGGGATGGAGCCAGCAGCGGGGTCGTGACCCACCACAGACACCGGCCGGACTCGACCCGCCAAGGTCAGCAAAATTCCAGCCAGAGTTAATGAAGTTTGGAGTAAAAATTCAGTCTGAGTTGACCTCAGTTGCTAAAATGATATTTTCTGTAGGAATCAAAAACGTGTGGTTCCATCGAGCTGCTGATTTAACAACACCTGCTGAGTGATCGGAATTGGAGGCCAGCTGTAACAGACCCTGGAATGTGAACAATCTCCATACAGCTGTGGTAGCGATGTGACTATCAAGGTTAAACAGAGGTGAAAGCAAATCATTTGACATTCTTGTAAAACCAAGAAGCAGATTATCAAGAATGGCAAAAAAAGGGAATTGTGAAAGAACAGGTCAGCCAATTCACAGTCAACCACATTAACAAAGAGACAAAGAAGAGGTGATATCGTACTGCACCAAGCAACGACATTTATATTAAACTAGGAGAGTTCTGATGAAGAGTCCACGTCTGAAACATTAGCATCAAAAGAGGAAAGATAGATTGATGGACCGCCTGTGTATTTGCAACATTTTCTATTTTTATTTCATATTTTCAGCATTTATAGTTTTTTTTCTTCCTGATCTTTAGCAGCTTTACAGTTTTCTCTCAAAACATTTAAAAACAGGGACATTACAAACACTCAACACGTTCTTCAGATATTTCTATCTTTGCTACATTAACAGAGACAGTAATCCATTTATTTTAGAAGGGTTAATACCTCCACTAAAATACCGGTGAAAAGAATTTTAAACATAGCGTACACACTGAGCATATTCCCACAGGAGGGAAGGTGGGCCATCCAAAGCTAGAGCTCCCTGAATGACAAAGGAAATAGAGGTTAAAATAAAACAGGAAAAGGAGGTTTAAGGCAAATGTCAGGTACAGAAATCAATAGAAAACCAGGCAGAATACAGAGAGTGCAGGGGAAATTGAAAAAGGGCAAAGAGAAAGAGTTTGAGAAAAGAAAAGCTGGCAACATAAAAGGGAACCCAAAAACCTTTTTATAAACATATAAAAAGTAAAAGGAATGGTGGGGTCGATTAGGGACAAGAAAGGAAATCTTCTTGTGGAGGCAGAGGCCGTGACTGAGGTACTGAACGAGTAATCTGCATCTGTCTTCACAAAAGAGGATGAAGTTAATATCGGAGTACAGGAGGGAGGAGTAGAGATATTGGATAGGATAAAAATAGATAGAAAGAAGGGCTAAATAGGTTGGCGTCACTCAAAGTTAACAAGTCACCCAGTCCAGATGGGACGCATCCTAGGTTGTTGAGGGAAGCTAGGGTGGAGATAGCAGAAGCTCTGACCACAATCTTTCAGTCCTCCTTGGATATGGAAGTGGTGCCAGAGGACTGGAGGACTACAAATGTTACACCCCTGTTCAAAAAAGGAGAGGGATAAACCCGGCAACTACAGGCCAAACAGTCCAACGTCAGTGGTGGGAAAGCTACTCGAGACCATTGTCAAGGACACAATTAATTCTCACTTGGAGAAGCGTGGGTTAATAAGGGACAGCCAGTACGGATTTGTTAAAGGCAAATCGTGTCTGACTAACCTGATTGTTACCTCATCAAAGAACTGAGAGAGGATTGATAAAGGTAGTGCAGTAGATGTTGTATAGGTGGACTTTCAAAAGACATTTGATAAAATAGCTCATAACAGACTTATTAGAAGCACATGGGATTGAAGGGACGGTGGTAACTTGGATATGTAATTGGCTAAGGGTTAGGAGGCAGAGAGTGGTCAATGGATGTTTGTCTGACTGGAGGGAAGTATGCAGTGGGGCCCCCCCAGGGCTCAGTATAAGGACCACTGCTTTTCTTGTTATATATAAATGACCTGGACTTGGATATAGGGAGTACAATTTCAAAGTTTGCAGATGATGCACAACTTGGCAACATAGTGAATAGTGATCAGGATAGTAGCAGACCTCAGGAGGACAGACAGACTGGTGAAATGGGCAGAGACACGGCAGATACAATTTAATGCGGATAAGTGTGAAGTGATGCACTTTGGGAGGAACAGCATGGAGATGCAGTATAATCTAAATGGTCCTATTTTGAGGGGGGTGCAAGAGCAGAGGGACCTGGGGCTGCATATTCACAAATCTTAGAAAGTGGCAGGACAAGTTAATGGCAGTTAAGAAAGCGTATGGGATACTTGGCTTTGTAAACAGGGGCATTGAATACAAAAACAAAAAGGAAGTTATGCTAAACCTTTACAAATCACTGGTTAGGCCTCAGCTGGAGTATTGTGTTCAATTCTGGGCACCACACTTTAGGAAGGATGCCAAGGCCCTGGAGAGGGTACGGAGGAGGTTTACCAGGGATGAGGGACTTCAGTTATGTGGAGAGTTAAGAGAAGCTGGGATTGTTCTCCATAGAGCAGAGAAGGTTAAGACCTAATAGAGGTGTTCAAAATTATGAGGGTTTTTGATAGAGCACGTAGGGAGAATCTATTTCCTCTGGCAAGTGGGTCAGTAACCAGAGGTTATAGATTTAAAATAATTGGCAAAAGAACTAGAGGGGAAATTAGGAGAATTTTTTTTCACAGAAGGTTGTTATGATGTGGAACACATTACTTGAAAGGGTGGTGGAATCAGATTCCATAAGAACTTTCAAAAGGCAATTGGATATGTACTTAAAGACGACTAATTTGCAGGGTTATGGGTGAAAATACTGCGGTGGGGCACTAAATTGGAGAGCTCTTTCAAAGAGCCAGCACAGGCGTGACGGGCTGAATGGCCTCCTTCTGTGCTGTAAGATTCTATTCTAAGCATTAATATGCAAATATCCTATTGAAATGAGTCACGGTCAAAGTTCAGTAAGTTCCCAGGTGGTCCAATGGAACCAGTGCAAAGCCCAAGTGGAAAAAGACTGCTTCCGAGAAATGGTCTCACGCCACTTCCCTAAAATTATATTTGGGTGCCTTCATAGACTATACTTTTCAGTTTGTGTTAATATCAAGCCCAAACCACTTCTCACTGATGCAAAGTATGTAGTAAAACTGGCTTGTAAAATGAATCATGTCAAAGTGCTACAGTAATAAAGTAATATCAAACCTCTACCCTTTATATCAGAAGGAAAAACTAAGCAATTTTATACTTCATTTATGTGTAATAAAGATTAGCAAACACAATTTTGTAGGAACTATTTATACACGGTCATTTGTTTTCCTTCAGACACACAGCAGACAGCAGTGTACATATGGGAGCACAGATGGTGAAGCAAACAAAACTGCGACCACAGATTCTCACAGGAGATATAGAACATTTCTGTGCCCCTATTCACAGCACCGACCACTCCTAGGTCAGCTGAAGAACAGTTTACGTGCAGTGTGTGGCATTCTCCCCAGGTCCACTACAGAAGGGGTTACAAGCAGTGGGGCCAAATTTGAAGACATCTACAACCCTACCAAGGCATTTCTAGCCTCTCATCTTCTTCAAGGGCCTCTTACTGAAGAATTGCGATTGGCACATTCTCAAATCGTGAGGAAAAAAAGCTACAACAGAAGTGCTTAGTCACAACTTGTACAAATCTGTTCTCTCCATATTATTATAATCTGAATTTTACACCATTTCTGCAGAGGACAGGCTTCAGATTGGAGCATTCATGTGGTGAACAACGGCAAAGAGTAAAGATTTGGCCGTGGTTTACAAACATACTTTAAAAAAAAATCTTGTAAGAACGATTTAAAAATTACAAATGAATATAATTGTACTGAAACATTAGATACTGGTCTAAAGGGGTTATGAAAATCTATAAAAGTGGGGGAGCATGTGATGGTGCAGTTCATTTTCACTCAAAGCAGAAATTGGATGCATTAATTTAAATGATTTCCCACATGACAAGCTGCTAATTTTAGGCTTCCTGTATGTAAACTGTGTAAAATTGCCTCAGGTGGGAATGGTGTTTTTCCATCTATCCATCAATTACTGGCCTTAAAGTTCTGGGCTCCCACAACATCTTTTCATTTCTTATGAAGTCTTATTTTCGCAATGTTCAAAGGACCATTTCCCCTCATTCCTACAAATTGGTTTCTGCTGCGTTCAAGTTTTAGGATGTATTTAAATATATTAGAAGGCAAAGATTTGGATTGACCATCACTGCTCCTGCCTACATAACTGAACGTCAAATAACAGGAAGCTTTTACCATTAGGTACCACACAATGACCTGATGCTTGACAACTAGATTGGACCAAACTTAAGGCACAAATACTTCCTTTAGAAAAGTTTGGATTTAAGATGCAGCTACTAACAAGGACAATTTCAATACATGTACTGACCTAACCCTAACTCTAACCCTAATGGCCACCTTCCTTAGCAAAGACAAGAAAAACGGTGTACTAAAGTCAGGGTCAACTTTGCAGAAGGGACGGGTAAGCATTATTGAGCAAAAATGTAAAGAAAAAGAGAAAACAAAGGAAGAAAGGAGGGAAGAAACACAACATTATTATAATAAACAGAGGAGAAAACAAAAAATGGCTACAGAAAAATTGTTCATGAAGTGAAAACATTAAGTGCATAATGTGTTAGGCATCCTTAATTTACACACATAAATTGGCACAGCAACACGTCTGAAATTCTTTCTGGTGTAAGGGCATGAAAGGAAGGTACTTGCGCACTTTTACCCTAAATCGTGAATTTTAAATGCTACTTGAAACTGCAGCGAGTTAGTTTATGTGCAGTACCTTGACTGTGATAGTCATAACCACAGTGTTTAATGAGGAGAATGATCGAGAGATCAGTTGTAGTATGAGGCTCCTCTCAGCACTATGATCAGATACAAGTTACAGGCAGACCAGTTAACTGCAGGCAAACCACAATCATTCCTCTTCCTTACTTTGTTGTCACGTCAGTGGCCGTTTGGCCAGTTAATTGTGTCTTGGCATTGAATGAATGACCTTTATTTGAATCTGTAAATAATCATTTCGAAAGGTGGCAATCACTTTTATAATTGTACTTTTTTGGATATTTGTAAACTGAAAACAAACACATAACACCAGAAGATGCTGCAAGCAATTACTAACATCTACAAATTCTCAGAGAGAGACCTAATCATGTACAATGAAAGGAAATGCATTTCTCAGTAAGGGCAATGTGGAGATATTTTACTGAAGGGGCGAGGAGGGGACCAGCCATTCAGTGCCCAATGCAAGGTATTTTGGCTTGGCTCTAAGATATATCCAATGAAGTTTCCACACATTTTGATGCGGAGTCTTGCCTGGACTAGCAGCAGGAGGCTTACTCGTACTTGGTGCTGGTAAGGTGCATGGTTTTAGCTCATACCCCAGCATATAGTTGGGGTTCTCCAACCCTTGGCTCTTGCCAATGTGCATCTAAACTCTCCGGACTCATAAGTAGGAAGTGTCCCTAGAAGGGAGGAGCATGCACTTCATATCAAGCATCTGGTCTGGATTTCTCAGTAGGTAGAGCACAGGCTGACAAAGGGCCACAGTTTTGTGGAGCCAGGTGGTACACTTCCGTTCCTCCTGGCCCCACAAAAATTCCCCCCCCAAAAAACCCTGGGCCTTTGGCGGAGCGGCCACCAGCAGTCCCTTTGAGGGCAGACGACCCCGATTTGTCCGACTGAAAACTGCATCAACAACAAAAACAAAACAACAACTTGTAATTATACAGCACCTTTAACGTAGTAAAACGTCCCAAGGCACTTCACAGGAGCGATTATCAAACAAAATTTGACACCGAGCCACATAAGGAGATATTAGGGCAGGTGACCAAAAGCTTAGTCAAAGACGTAGGTTTTAAGGAGCATCTTAACGAAGGAAAGAGAGGTCAAGAGGCCTTGGGCATCCATGGTGAGCCAGAGTTGCCCCCTCACTCGATTTTAAACCGTCAGCCACCTGTTCCCTTGCACCCAAAATACCATATGCTGAAAAGAAACATTTATTTCAATTAGGTATTTATGCATATATTTTAGTTAGAGAAATTATCTTGTGTATGGCTCCTGTGCCAAATCTATCATAATTGCTTTGGCTTCCAGTCCAGTTGACAGTTGAAAAGAAATCACTGTGCAGGAGATGGAAACATTTATTTTCTCAACCTACTGACATCACCTCAGTACATCTGCAAATGGGAAGCAAGGGCTAATCTGTCAGCTGATTTAATAGTCACGTCTCTAACCTGTGAGAAAAGCCCTCAGGCAAATAATAATTCAACAACAAAAACACTTTGGCGAATGTTTCTTTTAATTAATGAATTTGAGAAATGATAAGGCTACACAATCAAATTCATTTCTTAACTCAGTGTCCACATAAAGTCATCCTGCAAAGGTATAGAACGTATCATGTAGGGAACGGCACACAAACAGCCCCCCTACTCACTCTCAGAACAAGTCCCACAGCTTCAAGATTTTCCATTTCTCACCCCAGATACGATTATCTAATCGATGCTGAATTATGGGTAATTTATGCAGTACGGTAATAACTCCGGGGAATTGTCCTGAAATTCCCCGAGGTCACTCCAGCGAGAAGCAGCAGCCACTGGGGAACGGAAACGATCCCATCTGCTTTGATTGGATTTGAGGTCATATCCCAAAGGTGAAGATTCACTGTGCCACTCAATCTCTTTCTTGCTTCAACAGTCAGTATAAAGATAACTACTTAGCAAGCAAAATATGAAACTTAATTGCTTTTAAGATACGCTTTACACAAGTCCTAATTTAATACAACCGTAAACAGCCTAGCTGGTTTCGACCAACTCTTCAAATTACTGGAATGATCAACTCATTTAAAACACCAAATATCAGTGAGCCAGTCACCCAAAAATATTGAATTGTTTTAAAACTAAAAACATTGATGAGCTACACGGATATATAAAATATGCAGAATACTATGAAGATAGCTTTTCAGTATTAAAACAGCATTTTTCCCCCAACAGCAGTGAATTTTAAAAGATAATGTGTAGTGTGTCAAATTCTGCTGTTACTCTACTGTGCTTGATATTGGTCTTACCCCAGAGGTGCAAGGCAAATATATTTTCTAAATGAAACGTTTCAGAATCTCGAATACTGAATGACTTAATTGTTCTACATTATTTTAGGGTTGTTGGGGAGAGATTTCTTGTTTTGCACTTGTAGCAAAGTGGTGCATGCAAAGACATTTGAAATTGTTGTACAAGTGAGCAAATACAGGCCAGGATTCAAATCCAGATGCCAGAGGCGAGTAGTGTCGTAACCCACTGCACCTCCCAGGCCCTTACTAGGTCACTCAACTTCCACAAATTTATCAGAAACACATCAAATTTCTAGTATTCATGGATTTTAGATCTTTAAACTATTCATGATTATTACTTTAAGTGTTAAGAAATAAATGAGGATTTATATGCAATATGCTGACATAAATATGGATAGTATGGCATGTACTAGAAGTCCGACGACCTATGCCTCTACTGTCTTATACAACTGGGATCAGATTCCTTTTTAATCTTTCAATGGAGTCTGCCTTCAAACTAATCGATGTGTCATTACAGTGCAGACCCAGACTACTTCACTAGAAGAACAGAACAAATATCAGAGCTGACTTCTACTCAAGTCTGCTTGATACCAGTTCAATCGGCCATTTAACGGAGATACTATTACTGAGCACTTTAGGTTCAAAGTATGTTGTAAAGAAAGGTTTGACTCACTATATAATTTCTTACATTTTAGTAAAAGTGGTAATTTTATTGCTAGCATGGAGACCCTTGAGTAAGCAGCTCTGGGAATGTCTTCACTGGCAAGTGTTCCAGAGTGACTCCGTAACAAACAGTGCAATGTCTAACCTGTTCTACAGCAGTCCATACCCAGGAAGCACACCAGGAGTTGGAAATGCATATTTGTCAGGCGACAGCATGCTTTGTTAGGATTGGGCAGCTCGAGAACGGGTCTCAGGCTAGTTTGATGTTGTGACCAGCCCTCTGTTCACCATCGAACTATTTTTGGACACATTGGGAATCTCCCCTGCAGCAGTGTGATGGAGCACTCCAGCATTTAAGAATGTCAGATAATTATGGTCAGTCTATTATTTCTATAAAAAGGGGAGTCCTTTGAACAAAATGCACTCTCCATAGACATTATTTCTCTTTAACTTATTGGTGAAAAGCAGAAAACTGTAAAAGAAATATAACCATGGACATTTAAACACCCTGAACGGTTACAGTAGAAATTTGCTTAACAACCAAGAACATTGGGTGGTGGGAGGCACTCTATACTTTCACATCAACAATTAAGAAACAATACGCATAATGCAAGAGGATCTTATGAACGTTATATGCTAACGGTACATTTTCTTAGGAAATACTGATTTTATCTGGCAGCTAATGCATTTCAACGGAGATTCACTGAAGTAATGTCAGTAAATCACAACATCATTGAAATAACTGAGGACAGGTTTTCATTCCCAACCTATTTTTCTGATGTTGGACAAGTACACTGTAATTTTCATTCTTCCTGTTTAATGTAATTTTCTCAATTATTCTTTTGACACCATCCTCCGTGTGTTCTATCCACCCGCCGTTCACAGTTAAGATGACAGTACTAATTCTAGAGGCTGTGCGGAGAATCAATACCAAAGCCTGAACTGTGAATGGGTGGTGAATTGAAAGCATGTGGAATGGTGTCAAAGAATAATTTAAATCATTGCTTTAAAATGTTTCCTCTGTCTGCTATTTGCAGCAAAATCAAACAAATCTGATCTCCTGTGACATTGCTCACGGAGAAGAAGATTGAAGAAATATGTATATTTCTCTTATCATTACGGCATTATTATCCTATCTTCGCTCTTCTATTCTATTTTATAAGTTGTTTCTAAATGGTGCGTTGCCCTCAAAATATTAAATATGTATCTGTGGTCATCGATACATTCGGTGGAGTCTTTTTAAAAGACAGAGCATGCACAAGCTGAAGGTGGGCTGCATTCCAAATCTACAATCAGCCTGTAGACAAATGTACAAAACAGAATTTTGATCAAAGGAGTACAGAGAACACAATGATGCAGGGAAAGAGAAAAATATGCAAGAGTCCGTCAAAGATTGTGGGTGCTGGGAAAGTCGGGGTCCAGGTCACATTTGCACAACTGTTGAAATTGTTGGTTTCCTGTGGGATTTTAGCAAATCTACATTTTATTGAATCAATAGGGTTATGTGGATTATTTTGAGTAAGTGAGAAAAGCATGACACTTGATTTTATTTTCCCTCTATTAAACAGCAGTACCATAACACCGACAGTGGAGGCTGTGGGTGGAGGAGCACTGGGAGAGGCTCGGAGAGCGGTACAGGACTGGGGCACTGGGAGAGGTGTGAGTGGGTACAGGATGTGGGGGCACTGGGAGAGGTGGTTATGGTGTTTGTGAGCCTCGGAAGAGATATGCAAGTACAGCACAATAACCATCTCCAACAAATGGCACTATTCCTTCAACATAGAGAAACAACTTTTCTTCTGGAAGGTAAGAATTTTTTCTTCTTGCCGAGACTTCTCCCTCCTCTCACTAATTCGCTAGTGAAGTGACAGCTGGGTAACCTTCTCCGAACTCTCTGCAGGAAAATGCTGTTTATAGATGTTACTTAGGAAGTGCATGAACTGAAGTGACTCACTTCAATCTCCCCTTCCACCCTGTGAGGAACCAAGTACCCTCCATTCGGTACTCTTCTTCATCGCCCCAACCCCAAATTACATGGTTAAGATCAAGAACTTACCATATGGGTAACCAAATGCCTTTCCTGTAATTCTTTGACAGTGTGCTGAAGTTACAACTTGCCATATGAACCTGAACAAGCAACTGTACTGAAACCGGCCTCTGGTATTTTACAGGGCATTTTATTACCTCGCACGTTGCAGTTTTTAGCATAGATTCCTCCCTAAAGTTAAGTGGCGTCTCCAGTTGTTCCACAGTGAGACACAGGGGTGCTAAATAAAATTACTAGGAACTGACAATTAATTCTGTACTCTAGCACTGGGGAGGTTTATCTTAAATGAGAACATAAATTATAACAAACCGTAACGCAAGATCCTAACAGATCCTGAAGTTGGGACATGGCAGCAGATCAAAATGATCATAAATCAGCGTTAACCTGACCTCACCCCGTTAGGGACGGTGGTTTATTCAAATATTGATAGTCACAGGTCATCGTGTACAAAAGTACACAGAACCGTAGCAGTTTGAACATTTCATAATATATACACTCACCTGTCAGTACAACTACTTTGGAAAGATTCATTGCTCCAAAGATACTAAACACACAGAAGTTTCAAATGATTTTGGAGATTTTAATCAGACCACGCAAGTTTTAAACTGCTCGACTGTAAGGAGTTTAATAACAGGAATGAGAACAAAGCACCCACTGCCCCGCACCTCATTCAGTATTGCAAAAGTTTTATCGGAAATGTTTTAATTGCATTATTTCTGATAACAATAAAACCATCTCAGAAGAATAATTATTTCAAAATGCACCAGCTGGAAAGGTAATGCTCTGCATAATTTCAGTTCTTTGATTAATTTATAATCTATAGTTAGCAGATATGCGGACCTTGATAATATAATTTAAATAAACTGCTTTGTATATTAGTAATTTCCGTCATTATATGGTGGTTATTCTTAAATTAGCATTTTGTATTATCTCAATGGGATGACCACGTAATGAGAGTGAAATCCTACACTGGATGGCACCCGCTAATGTGAACAGCAGCAACATGCAGGTCGGACAAAGATGACTTGCCCAGAGAGACATTTTACAAGTTCTAAGATCTGTCTCTCCTACAAAACTGTGCATAGGAGGAAATGGTATAAATGTTGAATATAAATATGAAAAGGTCTCACTACGAGAAAGGTCATCATAGCGTTAGTTATGAAATGTCCAAAAATGTGAATTAAAATTCCAAATCTACAATCAGTTACTTGCAAAAATGACTTAATTTCTAGTGTCCAAAAAAAAGTGATAATTTCCTACCTCTGTTAGATGCGGCATTGGATTAAATCCACAGAGGTTGCACACAACAGCCTTGCATTCTGTACACGTGTTGAAGTTGGGAGGAGCCGCGGAACCAATATTCAGACCAGTTTTACAGAGAGGGCAGGTAGTCTTAGTCGGAGCAGCCACTTCGGGTTCCAAGGGTTTAGATGCCTTTTTAACCATTTCTGCTACTTGTTTGCTTTCTTTCACTGCCACAGCTTTCTTTGTGGGTCCAGTGTCCTTCATGCCTTGCGCCGTCACGGCCACCTTCTGTTCTAATTTTTCTGCCGCCGGAGGTTTCGCTTCTCTTGTAGCAGTGTCAGGTTTAGGAGATTGCTGAGTAACACGACTCTCCTTCGAGGCTGCCTGAGTTGCAGTTGGAGGTACAGCAGGAACTGGCTGTGCAGCAGGTCCATGTGGATCTTGTTGCTGGGGTGCTGTTGACATCAAAGTTGAGGCTTGACTGAACAGTGATGCCCCGAACCCGAAGAGTTTTCCAGTGACAGTCTCTTGAGGAGTTGATGGCTGAAACTGCGGTGGTTGTGAAGCACCCCCCAAGTTTAGACTGAAACGCCTCGACTGTTCAGGAGGTTTCTGAGCTTTTTGAGTCTCTGGTGGGATTTGTGAAGGCACAGCCTTAGCAACTGCTGGTTTCTGAATTGGTTTTGCTTGCTCTTCTATTGGGCGACCAGTTTTGGGTTCCACTTTCAATGCAGGCTGCTTGATCGATTCAGGGGCAGCACCATGAGCACCCAGAGGTTTGTCCACTAATACCTCCTTCTGTACCTGCGGTGGTTGTTTCTGTTGAGCCACATCCTGCTTTTGACTCTTTATCCCAGTGCCAGGCTCTGTCCCTGGACCGGAATCTCCCTTTTTTTGCCCTTGTTGTGGCTGTGTTCTCGGTCGGCCTCCTTCTGTTTCTCAGTGGGCTGCTGGGGCTGTGGAGTTGGCTTTGTTTGCTCAGGTCTCTTAGTCTGGTCAGAACCTTTCTGCTGTCCGGCTGTTTGAACCGGAGGTCCCAATGAAGGTTGCTTGGTCTCTGGTGCTCGAGAAGTAGAAACGACTTGCTGTGGGGGCTTTTTCGGATCTTGCTGTTTCTTTTGATCCATCAGCTGCTGTGATGGTTTAACTGGTTCTGGTTTCTGGGCTGTCTGCGGCGTAGGTTGTTGGTCCCGAGGCCCATGTGACGGTTGTTTGGCCTTTGGCGGAGGAGAAGCAGCCATTGATTGCTGCTTGGTAAGTACTGGCTGTTTTCTAGGTCCTGGTTGTGACAATGGCTTGGTTT
The DNA here is from genome assembly GCA_030390025.1 of Squalus acanthias. Classification (NCBI taxonomy): domain Eukaryota; kingdom Metazoa; phylum Chordata; class Chondrichthyes; order Squaliformes; family Squalidae; genus Squalus; species Squalus acanthias. Next base: position 114,687,496 of record CM059434.1, read on the forward strand.
GTTCAGGTCTTGGAGCTGGCTCTTTCTTCTGTGGCAGTTGCTGAGCTGGACCCTGTTTGGCTATTTGTGGGGCAGTGGAAGGAGCTCCTTGCTGCTTGGGCTGCAGAGGCTGTGGCTTGGAGCCAGGGGCTGAGGTCATGTCCATGCCGAGGGCTCTTTGCATCTGACAATTCAAACACAGCCATTCTATGACCTGTAAATAATGGGCATAAAAGCATATAATGAATCAAATACTATTTGACTAAGCTGCATTTTGAGTCAGATCTGTTAATAGTTAACCAACTATTTAAACTAGCAGACATCATAATCTGTTTTTACTAACATGCACACTGATCGCATCAATAAAATCAGTTTTATTTACTCATTTACAATTACAAGTGGCGTAACACTACCATCCATTATTGCTGTATAATGGATGCCTTCGCCCGATCTAAATGATCTTAAATATCCATTCACAGAATATACCCTTTGTGAAAAAAGGACAGTTTTAGTTGAAAGACCTCTTAGTAAATTGAAAACCTGTGTCAAATATTGAAGAGGATCATTACATTTTGGATAACTGGAAGTGCAATGTGTCATTTCCGTTGCAATGACATTGCAAGTGATTTAACGCCATTTGTACTTTTTCCAATGAGAATGACATCATTACTTTGTGTTTATAAAAAGTGGGATAAATATCACAACTACTCTGTAGACACACCATGGACTTGATTTTCTTGGACCTTTTAAAAAAAAATCTGTTGCTATAATGATTTGGTTACGTACATCACTCAACCTGATCCCATTCATCGTTTCTGGGACTAATACATCCCAATCCTTGATGGAGTTCTTCAATGAAATAACAAAGAGGGTTGATGAAGGCAGTGCAGTTGATGTTGGGTATATGGATGTCCAGAGGACATTTGATAAAGTGCCATATAATAGACTTGTTAGTAAATTTAAAAGATTAAAGGGGCAGTGGCAGCGTGGATACGAAATTGGCTAAGGGACAGAAAGCAGAGTCGTGGTGAATGGTAGTTTTTCCAGACTGGAGGGAAGTACACAGTGGTCGGTATTAGGACCACTGCTCTTTCTGATAAATATCAATGACCTGGACTTGGGTATAGGGGGCATACTTTCAAAGTTTGCAGATGACACAAAGCTTGGAAATGTAAGAAACAGTGAAGAGGATAGTAGCAGACTTCAGGAGGACATAGGCAGACTGATGAAATGGGCAGTCACGTGGCAGATGAAATTTAATGCAGAGAAGTGTGAAGTGATTCATTTTAGAAGGAAAAATGAGGAGAGGCAATATAAATTAAAGGGTACATAGAAGATAGGAGCAGGAGTAGGCCATTTGGCCCCTCGAGCCTGTTCCTCCATTTAATGAGATCATGGCTGATCATCCAAATTCAGTACCCTGTCCCTGCTTTCTCCCCATATCCCTTGATCCCTTTAGCCTTAAGAAATATATCTAACTCCTTCTTGAATATATTTAATGAATTGGCCTCTACTGCCTTCTGTGGTAGAGAATTCCACAGGTTCACCACTCTCTGGGTGAAGAAATTCCTCCTCATCTCAGTCCTAAATGGCTTACCCCTTATCCTTAGACTGTGACCCCTGGTTCTGGACTCCCCTGCCATCGGGAACATCCTTCCTGCATCTAGTCTGTCTAGTCCTGTTAGAATTTTATAAGTTTCAATGAGATCCCCTCTCATTCTTCTAAACTCGAGCAAATATAAGCCTAATCGACCCAATCTCTCCTAATACGTCATTCCTGCCATCCCAGGTATCAGTCTGGTGAATCTTTGCTGCACTCTCTCCATGGCAAGAACATCCTTCCTCAGATAAGGTGACTAAAACTGCACACAATACTCAAGGTGTGGTCTCACCAAGGCCCTGTACAACTGCAGCAAGACATCCTTGCTCCTGTACTCGAATCCTCTCGCTGTGAAGGCCAACATACCATTTGCCTTCTTAACCGCCTGCTGCACCTGCATGCTTACCTTCAGCGACTGGTGCACAAGGACACCCAGGTCTCGTTGCACTTCCCCTTTTCCCAATCTATTGCCGTTCAGATAATAATCTGTCTTCCTGTTTTTGCCACCAAAGTGGATAACCTCGCATTTATCCATATTATACTGCATCTGCCATGCATCTGCCCAATCACCCAACCTGTCCAAATCATACTGGAGTTTCTCTGCATCCTCCTCACAGCACACACGCCCACCCAGCTTTGTGTCGTCTGCAAACTTAGAAGATATTACATCTAGTTCCCTCATCTAGATCATTAATATATATTGTGAATAGCTGGGGTCCTAGCACCGATCCCTGCGGTACCCCACTAGTCACTGCCTGCCACTCGGAAAAAGACCCGTTTATTCCAACTCTTTGCTTCCTGTCTGCCAACCAGTTCTCTATCCAAGACAGTACCTTACCCCCAATCCCGTGTGCTTTAACTTTGCACGCTAATCTCTTATGCGGGACCTTATCGAAAGCCTTCTGAAAGTCCAAATATACCACATCCACTGGTTCACCCTTATCTATTCTACCAGTTACATCCTCAAAAAATTCCAAGTTTAAAGGGACTGCAGGTTCACATATACAAATCTTTGAGGTGGCAGGACAAGTTGATGAGACAGTTAAAAAAAGCATATGGTATCTTTGGCTTTATAAGTAGAGGAATAGAGCACAAAAGCAAGGAAGTTATGCTAAACCTTTATAAAACACTGGGTAGGCCTCAGCTAGAATTATGGCCAGAATTTTTCCAGCACTCAGGGGGCAGGTTTGGAGAAGTGACCGCTGGCAAAATCGCAAAGATTGAGAACTGGCAGGAAACCCGCCTCCAATCAATCTTCCCAAGTGTTGGGTCCCCGATTTGCGCATGTACCCAACACCTAGCGGCGGGAAGAGGATTATAGCCATTTAACAGGCAGTTAACAGGCTCTTTTTCAATTTTGACACTTCTACTTCGGGCTTCCCAACATCCGGACTCCACGCCAGGTAAGTGTGGCGTGTAGTGAGTCTGCTGTAATGTTTCTGCATTGATGACAGCTGCAGAAGTGGTGTGAAGGATCCAATGGTGCACTGGTGAGTTTCAGAGGTAAGAAAATGTTGGGAAATTCATTTGTAATGCATTTACACTTTTCTGTAGGTCAGAAGTTTTGAATTGTATGTGTAGTCCCACATCATTGGGAGAACCTCTCTCACCAGTGACAGATTGCTTCTGTAACCTCACCTGCAGCTGCCATCTGTTCTAGCCTAAGGAGGGAGTCACTGGAGAGCCTGGGTGCAAGAACTCACCTGTGAACAGTCATTGTCAGTGTTTGCAGCACCTCAATGCTGTCAAACACTGAGAAATGAGTAGTCAAAGAAAATTTGTGCGTGGTCCCTTTAAGAAAACCGGCAGATGACGCGTCATCAAATGACGTCATCTGACCGGCTTCTTCTTAATTAGCCGGAAAGCCCGTAGGGCAGGTTTAACAAGGGCAATTGACGTAAAATCACATCCATGGGCCGGATGAAGTTGGGGGCAGGACTGGAACCAGGAAACCAGCTCCCAAGCCGCACAGATCGAGAAAATCACGGCCATTGTGTCCAATTCTGGGCAGCACATTTTAGGAAGGGCGTCAAGGCCTTGTAGAGGGCACAGAGGAGATTTACCAGAATGGTACCAGGGTTGAGGAACTTCAGTTAAGTGGAGAGACTGCAGAAACTGGGATTTTTCTCCTTAGAACAGAGAAGGTTAAGGGGAGATTTAATAGAGGTGTTCAAAATTATGAGGGGTTTTGATAGAGTTGATCGGGAGAAACTGTTTCCAGCAGCAACAGGGCTAAAGGGATCAAGGGATATGGGGAGAAGGCAGGGACAGGGTCCTGAATTTGGATGATCAGCCATGATCTCATTGAATGGCAGAGCAGGCTCGAGGGGCCGAATGGCCTACTCCTGCTCCTATCTTCTATGATTCTATGATTCTATAACCAGAGCTACAAGGACAGGTTGGGGGTGATTTGATAGAGGTGTACAAGATTATGACAGGTTTGGATAGGCTAGACGGGGAAAGGCTGTTCCCACTTGTTGATGGTACAAGGACTAGGGGACACAGATTTAAGGTTTTGGGCAAGAGATACAGAGGGGGATGCAAGGAAAAACTTTTTTAAGCAGCGAGTGGTGAGGACCTGGAACTCGCTGCCGACGGAAGTGGTGGAAGCGAAGACACTCAATGTTTTCAAGGGGAGACTGAATAGGCACTTGAGAGAAATAAACTTGCAGGGCTATGGGGATAGAGAGGGGGAATGGAACTGACTGGATTGCTCTACAGAGAGCCGGCACGGACTCGATGGGCCGAATGGCCTCCTTCGGTGCCGTTATGACTATATGGCCTAAAAGTTCGGTTACTTTGCACCTCTCGTTAGCGCCCTAAGGGTGCTAATGGGGAGCAAAGCAACTAGCGTTATTGCCGTACGCAGCGCCCCAGCCGAGATCTTCGGTAGTGCCCCCTGACTTACTGCCGGACGCTATGTCCGACAGGGTCAGCAGAGCCGACCTGCAGCCGGGGCGGCGCTAATTAAAGGAGAGGTGCCGGGCGGCCATTTTTGTTGCTGGCCGCCTGCCAGCACCTGCCCCCGTTGCCATCCCCGGTCTCCTGACCGCCGCCCCACGCCCCCCCCCCCGCGGCACACCGGCTGTGCTCCGTGAGCCCGGCACTTCTCGAGTGCCGGGCTCTTTTGCTGGCACTCCGATCCCTGGTGGCCCAGCTGGGCCCCGGGTCACACTGCACAAGGCCCCTCCCCTTTAAGAAGGGAAGGAAGTCCTGCAGTACCGCGGCGCGACGGCCACAGTGCCGCGATATTCCCTCGCAGCGCCCCAAGAGGGAGGCGGGACGCTTCCAGTAGCGCCCCGCTTCCCTCTTGGGGTGCTACCGATGAATTTCAGCCGCGGGGGCGAAGTTAGCGCCCCAAAGGGGTCACAAATCAATTTTCCCCCCTATGACACAGATTTAAGATAATTGGCAAAAAAGCCAAGGGGAAGTGTGATGATATTTTTTTCTGCCGCGAGCTGTTACGATGTAGGATGCACTACGTGAAAGGGGTGCAGATTCAATAGTAATTTTCAAAAGGAAATTGGATAAATACTTGAAAGGAGAAATTTGCAGGGCTATGGGGCAAGAGCAGAGGAGTGGGATTTATTGGAGAGCTTTCAATGATCCGGCACAGACATGATGGGCCGAATGGCCTCCTTCCGAGATGCTATATTGGTTGGAGAGCTATAATTGGCCGCAACACTCTGGGGCCAGGAAGGGAAAAATAAATCAGCCAAATTTCTCTACCCTGATCCATGTCCAATGAATATTGTTGGAAGATGTGTGTGAAGACATTGGGTAAGGACAAGAGTGGAATTGACTGTAATGTCGCCATTTGGGCGAGATACTAAACAGCAGCTGACATCCATGGAACCAAACTCCATTATTAGCCATTGGTAAATTTAAATTCAGTTAATTAAATTTAAAAAAAATCTGGAATAAAAAGCTAGTATCAGTAATGGTAACCATGAAACTACCGGATTGTTGTAAAAACCCATCTGGTTCACTAATGTCCTTTAGGAAACGAAATCTCCCATCCTTACCTAGTCTGGCCTATATGACTCCAGACCCACAGCAATGTGGTTGACTCTTAACTGCCCTCTGAAATGGTCTAGCAAGCCACTCAGTTGTATAAGGCGGCTCACCACCACCTTCTCGAGGGCAATTAGGGATGGGCAATAAATGCTGGCCTTGCCAACGACGCCCACATCCCATGAACTAATACATTTTAAAAAAGGACACACTGTGGAGGATCAGTAAAATACCAAATCGATATTGTAAGTGAAGAAAATTGAATAATGTTAATGGAATTAAGTTTTAAAACCTTCCCCATGAATGCACTGAAAAAGGTAAACCACTGCTCCCCTCTGTATACGTGGTTATAAAATGTAATTCTATTTCATTGCATTGAAAATGAAATAGTTGTGTTTTTTAAAAAATTTAAATTACAAATATAAAGACTTCTACTTAACCAGGCTAAGGATGCCACAATTTTCTTAATCTAAAAGTGGACAGGCAACAGGAGAAGGGCAGGGGATGGGATCTTGGCTTCAGTTCCTGCTGGTTCATTGAAAACCTTAATTAGTGACGCAAGATCCTGAAGGTACAGAAGTTAGCGGAGAAAAAAACTTCTACTTTAAAAAAGAAATCAGACCTTTGGTGATTGCTTACACTCAAAAAACAAGAACTGACGGAGAGGCAGACTTCCTCGAGGAATGTTTGACAACATCATGAAGATACCACATGGACTATATACCACACTGAGCGATCTCAGGCTCGTACAAATTTTCACCACGAATCAGGGAGCCCGAGTGATAACATAAACACACAAGTTAAAATACAAAATTCTTGATTTGCTTTTACTTTCTGTACGCAAAGAAAAGATACCCTTACTACTTTAAATTATTTACTAATTCTTTTAGGCCATTTGAGAGTTACAGGCTTTCGGAGGTTCTAAAATCACAGCAGCAAAGTTATATTTTCAGATGTATAATGTGCTCGTGAGAATGATCTGCAGAGATGCGGAACAGTTCGGCAGCTCCCTACTGGATGTTACCCAATGGAAATATTCTCTCAGGATTTTCGAGTTATCATGCATTCTTTTCTCACTGGTTACCTTAAAAAATTGATTATAAAAAAGTCACTTTAGATGGAGAGAAAATGGAAGCTGCTGAACACAGTCACAGGACCGGTCAGGTTATATCCCAAAACTCAATTGAAAAGACATTGATTGAAACAACAACTTGTATTTATATAGCGCCTTTAACATAGTAAAACGTCTCAAGGTGCTTCACAGGAGCGATTATCAAACAAAACTTGACGCTGAGCCAAAAGGAGGAGATATTAGGACAGGTGACCAAAGGCTTGGTCAAAGAAGTAGGTCTGAAGGAGCATCTTAAAAGGATGAGAGAGAGAGAGAGAGAGAGAGAGAGAGAGAGATAGAGGGGCGGAGAGGTTTAGGGAGGGAAACAGGAGTTACAGGACTCTGGTACAGGCTTTATTTGTTCTACTTCTAATTTAGTTTATCTATTAATAGTTCAAGAATCTAAAAGCTAAACCCACAGCAAATCCAGTCTAGCTGAATCAGCAAAACCTAGAGTGATTAAAATACATGCGAGTCTTACCAGAAGGTCTTTTACATCATCAGTTTCAAAAAAAAATCTAAATTTGTCTCTTTCTGTCCATTTGTCTTTATATTAAAGTGTCCGAAACAAAAGTGAGAGCTGGTGACATTATGGCCAAAAGCAGCTTGGAAGATCATGGATTATTTCACAGTATATAATGAGTGACCCGTAAAAATTACTATGGCAGCACTCTCGTCCCTGAGGCACAAGGTTGTGGATTCAAGTTCCGCTCCAGAGACTTGAACACAAAATCTAGGCTGACGCTCCCAGTGCAGTACTGAGAGAGAGCTGCACTGTCAGAGGTGCCGTCTTTCAGATGAGACGTTAAACCGAGGCCTCGTCTGCCCGCTGAGGTGGACGTAAAAGATCCCATGGCACTATGAAGAAGAGCAGGGGAGTTCTCCCTGGTGTCCTGGCCAATATTTACCCCTCGGCCTGGAGTCACTACATCTTCCCATGAGGAAATTCCTGGCCTGTGTACACCCCTCTAGTGGCACAGAGTCGCAATGCGGATTCCGCCCACTAAGGGGCACAATGGACATGATCTTCACCGCGCGCCAATTACAAGAGAAATGCAGGGAACAGCACCAACCGTTGTACATGGCCTTCTTTGACCTCACAAAGGCCTTTGACACTGTCAACCGTGAGGGATTATGGAGTGTCCTCCTCAAATTCGGCTGCCCTCAAAAGTTTGTCACCATCTTCCGCCTGCTTCACGACGACATGCAAGCCGTGATCCTGACCAATGGTTCCACCACAGACCCAATTCATGTACGGACCGGGGTCAAGCAAGGCTGTGTCATCGCACCAACGCTCTTCTCGATCTTCCTTGCGGCAATGCTCCATCTCACCCTCAGTCAGCTCCCCGCTGGAGTGGAGCTAATTTACAGAACAAACAGGAAACTGTTCAACCTCCGTCGCCTCCAGTCCAGATCCAAGGTCGTCCCTTCCTCTGTCATCGAATTACAGTATGCAGAAGACGCTTGCGTCTGCGCACACTCTGAGGTCGAACTCCAAACCATCGTTAACACCTTCACTGAAGCGTACGAGAGCATGGGCCTTACACTAAACATCCATAAGACAAAGGTCCTCTACCAACCTGCCCCCACCACACAGTTCTGCCCCTCGATTATCAAAATCCACGATAAAGCCTTGGACAACGTGGACCACTTTCCATACCTCGGGAGCCTACTGTCAACAAGGGCAGACGTCGATGACGAAGTCCAACACCGCCTTCAGTGTGCCAGTGCAGCCTTCGGTCGCCTGAGGAAGAGAGTGTTTGAAGACCAGGACCTCAAACCCGGCACCTAGCTCATGGTCTACAGAGCAGTAGTAATACCCGCCCTCCTGTATGCCTCAGAGACATGGACCATGTACAGCAGGCACCTCAAAGCACTGGAGAGGTACCACCAACGCTGCCTCCGCAAGATCCTGCAAATCCATTGGCAGGATAGGCGCACCAACATCAGTGTTCTCGCTCAGGCCAACATCCCCAGCATCGAAGCTTTGACCACGCTCGATCAGCTCCGATGGACGGGTCACATCGTCCACATGCCCGATACGAGACTCCCAAAACAAGCGCTCTACTCGGAGCTCCAGCACGGCAAGAGAGCCCCAGGTGGGCAGAGGAAATGCTTCAAGGACACCCTCAAAGCCTCCTTGAAAAAGCGCAACATCCCCAAAGACACCTGGGAATCCCTGGCCCAAGACCGTACAAAGTGGAGGAGAAGGCGCCGAATACCTCGAATCTCTTCGCCGGGAGCAAGCGGAAGCCAAGCGCAAACAGCGGAAGGAGCGCACGTCAACCCAAGCACCCCACCCACCCGCCCCTTCAACCACCGTCTGCCCCACCTGTGACAGAGACTGTAGGTCCCGCAGTGGACTCATCAGTCACCTGCGAACTCATTTTTAATGTGGAAGCAAGTCATCCTCGGCTCCGAGGGACTGCCTAAGAAGAAGAGAGTGGCACAGCTGTGCACAAATCTGCGGAATGTCAGTCTAACATTGAAGCACCCGCCCCCTGCAGCACCCGCGCACTCTGTCTTTACAAATTGTTTTCTTGTAAAACATAAAAGAAAGAAACACATCTCAGTCATTTTGTAAATCTAAATTGGCCTTGTGTCAACAACTTTGGATTTTTTTGTGGGGAGAAGAGGAAATCGAGTCAATAATTGCAATAATAATGGGAATAGCTATCATTACAGTAACATGCTTCTGACAGTGTAAAATACTCTCGCCAGTCAAGCCGAAAACAGATCAAGTTACATTAATACGATAGCAAAATACTGCGGATGCTGGAAAATTGGAACACAATTTTCTCCTAGTTTCTCCGTCTCCGCCGCATCTGCTCTGACGATGCCACCTTCCATACCAGTACTTCCGACATGTCTTCCTTTTTCCTCAACCTTTTTTTTCTCTCTCTCTCCCCCCATGGCAGCTGTCTCTCATTCTGCCAGCATTTCACACTTCACACTTCTAGCCACCTTTTGTTTCTTAACCTGTCCCATTACCATCTCGTCTTGCCTTGAGCATCTCTTAATGTCTCTAATTACCATAGACCACCCCTTTTGTTCTTTTATTCCTCCCCCCAGCCTCCCCCTTGCTTTATGTTTCATTTCCTGCTTTTTTTCTCAGTGCTGACGAAGGGTCTTCGACCTGAAACGTTAACTCTGTTTCTCTCTCACGGATGTTGCCTGGCCTGCTGAGTTTTTCCAGCATTTTCTATTGTTGTTTCAAGTTACATTGATGCTGTTTTATATTTCACTAGGATTCTCTTCACAGTCCACTGAAATATCTGCAGCAATCTTAGCTCTCTCCTTTATTCTCACGGTCACTCTGGACTGGGACTTGACCCTGATACTTTGGGATTGTCAAATGAGCCCATCATAATTTTCACAATGCTGTTCAAAATGATCGCTCCTGTGAAAATTACTGGAAATTTCTTTACTCACCGCTATTTCCAATACGACCAACATAGCTGCAATTACACACAACAATTTTTGGTTTAGCATAGAAAAAAAGTGTATTTTACAGGATGGAATATGGACTGTGTACAATATTGAGAAGTCGCACAACACCAGGTTATAGTCCAACAGATTTATTTAAAATTACAAGCTTTCGGAGCTGTCGCCCCTTCCTCAGGTAGAGTTACTGTGAGTAACTCTACCTGAGGAAGGGGCGACAGCTCCGAAAGCTTGTAATTTTAAATAAATCTGTTGGACTATAACCTGGTGTTGTGCGACTTCTCAATATTGTCCACCCCAGTCCAACGCCGGCATCTCCACATCATGTGTACAATATAGCAGAGGTGACTTATGAATTAATATTGTTTTAATCAATAATTTTTAAATTTACATACACTCAAACTACATGTCCAATTAAGTTCCAAGTTATGCTCTACAAAAACAGCATTGTAAAGAAATTTCTCAGATTGAGACACCTAATTAATTCATGTTTGGTCACACCTTGCTCCCTACAGTGTTTCATGAAAGAATATTGGTATTGGAGATCATGAACTTGCCTTTGTTTACACTCCACCACCCCCCCCCCCCCCCCCCCCTTCTTTCAGTCTCCCAATGCCATTTATTATTCCATGGCCGTGAGGTTAGGCAGCTAGCTGCTCCCAAGCATCTGCTCCTCTCATTCTTCAGCTGACTTTTTTTTTTTAATTCATTCACAGGATGTGAGCATCACTGGCAAAGCCAGCATTTATTATCACCTTATTCAACTGAGTGTCTCGCTGGGCCATTTCAGAGGACAGTTAAGAGTCAACCACATTGCTGTGGGTCTGGAGTCACATATAGGCCCAGACCAGGTAAGGACAGCAGATTTCCTTCCCTAAAGGACATTAGTGAACCAGATGGGTTTTTACGACAAGTTTCATGGTCACCATTACACTAGCTTTTTATTCCAGATCTAGTTAGTTCATTGAATTTAAATTCCCCAGCTGCTGTGGTGGGATTTGAACTCTTATCTCGTGTCCAGCCCTCTGGATTACTAGTCCAATAATATAACCACTATGCTACCAATTTGGGATGAATTGCATGAACATTCTCCCTCCCTCCCACTGAGGAAACTCTAAGTTCTGCTCAGCCCTTAACATCACAGCTGAGATTAGGAAATTGGCACCATGGGAAACTGCCACGCTACTAATTCTTGAAACAAGACAGACCACCAGCATGCTACACACTTCACATTCTCACAGCCACTTTGTTTCAGTTTAAAACAAAAATGACACATTCTAATTATAACAGATGCAAATTCTACTGGATAATCTATCAATTGCAATAATTTCAACAAGATTGATATCACATGGAGCATGGGGTGAAGTAGCAGCAGTTAGAAGGACTGGGTTAGCCACCCTTCAGCTTCTGGGATACGAGTTTAAATCCAGATCAGACTGACTAAATTAAAGACTCCTGGATGAAAGTGAAGTAGGTGTGGCCAGTCTCCGGAGAGTTCCTAGTAAATCCACACTAGACTGGGAATCTCATTCAGAACAGTAACTAGGATGGTTGGTTTGTGAAATGGAAAAGGCATGCTGGTGCGTGCAGGGGAAAGCAGTCTGAGATACACTGGGAGAAGCTGCTCTGTGATGCATGGACCAATGTCCTTAGAAAAGGAATTCTTGCCCTGTCGTTGGAGAAGGGTACAGGGAACTTTTGTGTCAAACCCATGTTATACCAGATGCGAGAGTGCGTCATGTGAACATCGGATGCAAAAAGTGGAATGTATTCCACTTCCCAATGCCTACAAGCCTTGGATGAGCACAAAGAAAAAGTATGGCAAGCACTCAAGTTTTCAACTTGCCCTGTTGATAAAGTGACCCAGCAGAGAATTGCAGCTGAAGTGAAAGCTCTTTGGACAAAAGAAGTTGTTAATTGGATAATAAACTGGCTAATTATGGGAGACAGAACAGTCATTATCAATGACAGCAATTGTACCTAAACAGCTGTGACCAGTTACGCACCTCGTCCACCCTTGGACCACCCCATTTCTATTAAAGTTATGCAGATATTTTCAGATGATACCAAGCTGTTAGGGAAAATGAGTTTGTGTGGGAAGTAATATTATTGCTTCGATATGAGCATTTTCACTTGCTTCTGGGACTACTGGTGCAAAATGGTTACTTAGGTAACATATGGCGCTATGTGAGTAGGTGTAGAAATTTGCAGTTTGTCGTGGGATGTTGCACTGTGCTGAACCAATAGTTATCTCATGTTTCGCCAGAAAGCAGTAACATTCGAAGAAATATGCAAAGACTGAGCAACTTGGCAGGTGCATTCAAAACAAAAATTGAATACAGAGAAATGTAAAGTAATACAAACTGATACAAAAATGAATAAATATTGCAGTGCCCTGAAGCAGTGGAACACACAGTCCAATCCCCCCGTCCACTGCATTGCTCTCAGCCTCAGTGCTGTGGGGAAATACCATGGGATCCATTAACCACAGGATGGGGAGAAAATTAGAGACTGCTTCTTGAGTTTTTAATGGCCAATGCAGGGCAGCATTGCTGGAGCCCTGGTAACAAAGTCAGCCTCTTGATCTCTTGGTCACAGTCTCTGCATGAGCCAAGGAGTCCAGTGGGAAAACAGGAATGTTATTTCAAATAACTAGCAAATATGTTTGCCTAATGAAGGGCATATTAATATTTAAGTCAAGAAAAAAGATCTAGGTATGAGAATTGTCCAAAAACTGAAACCATTGCTATAATGTTGGACAGCGATCAGATGTTAAATAAATGGATCCATTGAATGTAAACACAAGAAAGCGATGCTGACAGATTAGCGAGTATGCGTGTCGTATTGTTTTGAGCTGTAGTCACTGTACTTAAAACATAAGTACAAGGAAGTGTCACTGACACTCCACATATCATGAGAGAGTACATGCAGCTGTGGTCAATGCACTTATAGAAGGGACTGAGGCAATGGAAATAATTCAGAAAATAACAACGCCCAAGGAAGTTCAATTTATCATTATAAGATTAAGGAGGATGCAATCTATTTTTTAAATAATGAATGAACTTGATCATTGGGAATTATAAAGATAACTTGTATAATATCAGGAATGGAGAAACTGAGGCCACAATCATAAACTACAGAAGGGATGCACTAAACCAAACTGCGAGGAGAGCTTCACAATTGGGTCACTGACTCTTACATAACTCCATCAAAGCGTTCAAATAGGAATTGGATCAATTTACGGTTTAAAAGGATATAGGTTTGAGATAGGAAAAGGATGAAAATTTGTTAGATGTAAATAACCGAACAAACCAGATAGGATGACTGGCTTTTTCTTTTGTTTGTTTCGAAGTGACATTACAAGCAATTGTCTACACTGAACATTTCCAACAAACCGTGCTGCTGAAGCCAGTGCGTCTACAATTTTGTTGCATCTACTTATCAATTGCCAAGTCTTAAATAGGCCACAAACACAAGGTCTAAGGTGCAAAACTAAAGTACAGAACGGAACAGGGCTGTAGGACATGAAGACTGGGAGTTATGGAGAGAGAACAATGGGCCGGACTTTGCTCTCTGCGGCAAACCAACGGCGCCAGCTGTTTACACTTGCCCACAGAATTACTATGGGATTTTGCACTGGACCTTACAGTGATTAGAGAGACAAGACAGCGTGGCACCCTCTACAGGGGATCTGAGATTAACCAGTCAGATTGAAGAATCGTTAATGTGCAGCCTATTGTCTGAACCAGGAAGTGTCAGTTAGAATGTTAAATCATGTACCGAAAGCGAAATAAAGAGGGAAAGAAAGATGTGAGAGAGAGAGAGAGAGAGAGAGAGACAAGAGACAGAAAGAAACAGTAAAAAAAATTACATTTTTTTAAATTTCCAATAATAATTAAAATCTGAAGGAATGAGACTCCACACTTGTAAAATTTAATTTTCAGTGCCAGACAGGTTGTTTGGCAGTAATTAAGACTGAACACACCGTTAAAAATTCACTTACAATGGAATGAACAAGCCCTAACTTTTTCTGGTGAGTTTAGTGTGCATCTGTCATGCAAGTACACACCGGTTCACATGTTTCAATACTGAGTCTCTCGGCAAGATACCATTATAGTGAAGCTTCTGGAGGAGCAGGGCAACTCAGACAGCAACTCCCTGATTTCTATGTTTAACTGCGCATGTGCGGTCGCCGGAAGTTGCTGTCTGATTTACACTTTAATAACGGTGAGCGCCGTCAGCCTCACCATTATTTTTACCACAAAATTTGGCCTAATGTGTTTGGCACAGAAAAGAAACTAAGCTTCAAGGAGCCAGCATGAACAACAGAAGAGACATGGGAATTCCATTTAAAGTTAGAGGAGATAGTGAGCCAAGAACATCAATAGTTGGAGGACGAAGAATGAAGCCTTCAAAATTTCAACAGGTAAAAGCTGTATATTCGACTTGTTACAGACAAGAAATGATCTGTGAAAAGTTGGAAGTAACAAGATTTTTATTGCCCCATTGAATAGCATGGAGGAGATTAAGATGTAATGATTCAGTTACTGCCATAGGAATGGAGGATGTGATCATAGTGGGCTATCTGAAAAGTTATGAATGTTGAATGGAATCAATAGTAAAAGAATGGAGACAGTTGAATGATTATAGGGTCAGAAGTTCAACCTGGGATCAAGTGGGACGCCAAGGTTGCGAACAGTCTGGTTCAGCCTCAGACAGTGGCCAGGGAGGCAATGCCAAATGATTCATCAGCTTTCTAGTGTAGCGCTCCAGTAGTGCATTATATAGGGGAAAAATCACCGGGGGAATATCTATGAAAAAACATTTTGGCAATCAAGGACTAGATTAGATTTTTCTAGGTGATGAATAATTTGAGAATTAACAGATGCTTCCACAAGTCTAGCAAATGCTAATTTCACAAAACTGACTTGTTTTTCAATAAGGCACCCCTTGGAAGATGAAATATTGAATATATTTGTGTGCATGAATGCAGAGGCACAATAATACAATGCAGACAGAAAACTAATTAATATACAAGCAATGGCCAAGCATTTTATTTGGTTCAAGTTCTCCCATCTACACTATAACCCTCACCTGTCTACATTATAATTATAAATAAAATGAGAATGGGGCAAACCAGCAGTAAGATCCTTCATTCAATCTATGTGGTATTAGCAGATGGGAATCACTGAGTATATTCAAGACTGAGATAGATAGATTTTTGGACTCTAGGGGAATCAAGGGGTATGGGGATCGAGCGGGGAAAGTGGAGTTGAGGTTGAAGATCAGCCATGATCTTATTGAATGGCGGAGCAGGCTCGAAGGGCCGTATGGCCCACTCCTGCTCCTAATTCTTATGCTCTTATAGATACATCTACTGTTAGAATGTAAAGCCAGTTATCATTGACTGGAGTGGTAAGAATATGCTTTGAATGCAAAGTAAAATGCACATATTTCATTCAATGTTTCCTCTTAAACTTGGTGTCCTTTGTGTAGGAGGAGATTCTATATGGTTCATCAATGTTTTTTCTTATTTGCTCTTTCCTTATGTTAAATAGCAAGTGTACATAAAAAATGGTTTGTATTGAGGACTTCCATCTACAGAACTAGCTGCACGCTTGTACTCCTGAACTGCAGTGACCATCGCATATCAGTGCTCCAGCAAACAGTGATATTAATAAGACCATTCTATGGCTCACAAATGTAGCCAATGAATAACTGAGCCATGCAGGAAAGGAAAAGCCCAAGTTCAATCCCATCTGTACTGTTAATCGGTCTCACGGGACGACAGTAAAGGCGTGTGAATTGACCTCCACCCGTGGGGTGAGAAGGGGAAAATCAGCAAGGATTCCTGCTCCTGATTACTATTCAATAACCCCCGCTAGAAAGTGCATGTACTGATGTCGGCTGTGGACAGGATCAGTTGCACCCATGATAAAATACTCTGCCAGCACTCACTGTCAAGGCTCAGACACGAATAATATCCACTTCAGTGAGCTACCAGAGAGCACCTGTGCAACCATACTCCAGCAAGGCATCAATATCTTCAGGAAAGGAGGGGAGAAAATTATTTTGTGGAATGCAGGTTGGTGTAGTCAGGATTTGGGGAACAGGGAGAAAGATACTTGAGTCAATAACATTTACTATATCCCATGTCGAGGATTTGTATAGAGAATATTGCTCCCTCACCCATCCTTGATCCTACCAGATATCCATTAAAACTGGTGCAGACTTGCATCTCCATGAAGGTTTCCACACGGCCTGAAGACTAGGGAGTGCAATTGGCAATACTATAACTAGCAAATCTTTAAATGAAATTTGCAATGTAAATAAAATGTTGATAAATTATGCAGATTTAGAAGACCTTACCCAGTTTGGAGATAGTTAAAGCACATCTGACCCAGCGATCAGGTTCAATCCTGCAATTAATTCCCCGGTCAGTTGGTTGAAGACAATGTGTTTGAAATTCAAATGAGGGATTTACAACCGAGGGCTCGAACCAAAAATCAGCACCCAACCAAGCCACGTGACTTTAAAATGAATAAAAGTTCCGAGCACCTAATTTTCATCAGATTCTCCCATGGTTTGTGTTAAAATTACTGATGGCCCTGCTCTCCTCCGCCCCTTACAAAAGGAAAAGGCTGGATGAGGGAAACTCTAATTACAACCTGAAAATATGAACAGCAGTGCAGGGGGTGTAACCGCCCCAAATATATACACTAGAGAGATATATATATATGTACACACACAGTATAGAACAGCCCCAGTGAATATATTGCTCTCTAATCCCATCACAAACCACCACTGGCCTCTTTCGATCTACACAAGCTAGAGGCTATTTCCACCTTTGCTCCCCCCGCCTGTCCCCCGGGTCTCTTTTCCCCTGCACCCCCTCCCCACCGGTGCTCAGTGAACCTGGGACAACACCAGATGCTGGGTGAAGCTGCTCCTGTCCAATGGACCAGGTTTAATGGATGAGCAGAAATGGCGATTGTAGTGAGCCGCCGAGCCAATGTTCAATGGATTTCAGCCCCAGCACCCTACTCCCAGACCCGACCACTGCCTCTAACACCCGGCCAGGACTGGCAGAGCAGCAGAATTAATGCCAGCTCCGTGTGCTGGGTGTCAGTGATCACTCCCTGTCCACAGTCCCAGTGCTGGGTGTCAGTGATCGCTCCCTGTCCACAGACCCAGTGCTGGGTGTCAGTGATCGCTCCCTGTCCACAGTCCCAGTGCTGGGTGTCAGTGATCGCTCCCTGTCCACAGACCCAGTGCTGGGTGTCAGTGATCGCTCCCTGTCCACAGTCCCAGTGCTGGGTGTCAGTGATCGCTCCCTGTCCACAGTCCCAGTGCTGAGTGTCAGTGATCGCTCCCTGTCCACAGTGCCAGTGCTGGGTGTCAGTGATCGCTCCCTGTCCACAGACCCAGTGCTGGGTGTCAGTGATCGCTCCCTGTCCACAGTCCCAGTGCTGGGTGTCAGTGATCGCTCCCTGTCCACAGTCCCAGTGCTGGGTGTCAGTGATCACTCCCTGTCCACAGGCCCAGTGCTGGGTGTCAGTGATCGTTCCCTGTCCACAGTCCCAGTGCTGGGTGTCAGTGATCACTCCCTGTCCACAGTCCCAGTGCTGGGTGTCAGTGATCGCTCCCTGTCCACAGTCCCAGTGCTGGGTGTCAGTGATCGCTCCCTGTCCACAGTCCCAGTGCTGGGTGTCAGTGATCCCGCACGGCCCACAGTCCCAGTGCTGGGTGTCAGTGATCCCGCACGGCCCACAGTCCCAGTGCTGGGTGTCAGTGATCGCTCCCTGTCCACAGTCCCAGTGCTGGGTGTCAGTGATCGCTCCCTGTCCACAGTCCCAGTGCTGGGTGTCAGTGATCGCTCCCTGTCCACAGTCCCAGTGCTGAGTGTCAGTGATCGCTCCCTGTCCACAGTCCCAGTGCTGGGTGTCAGTGATCGCTCCCTGTCCACAGTCCCAGTGCTGGGTGTCAGTGATCGCTCCCTGTCCACAGACCCAGTGCTGGGTGTCAGTGATCGCTCCCTGTCCACAGACCCAGTGCTGGGTGTCAGTGATCGTTCCCTGTCCACAGACCCAGTGCTGGGTGTTAGTGATCGCTCCCTGTCCACAGACCCAGTGCTGGGTGTCAGTGATCACTCCCTGTCCACAGACCCAGTGCTGGGTGTCAGTGATTGCTCCCTGTCCACAGTCCCAGTGCTGGGTGTCAGTGATCCCGCACAGCCCACAGTCCCAGTGCATTGTGAATCTATCGCCATCTTAGCTGCAGTTTGTGCAGGGAACCACTGCCTAAGGTTTATTCTTTATTCTGCACGCACACTGTTTAATCTGCCCGGAGGGACGCTGCGAGGCTCCACACGGTTTACAGGAATATTCTCACTGACAATTCATTAATATCTGAGCATTTTACTCTGGCTATGGAGGAGGTGCTTCCCTCCCTGGGCCGGCACGCCCAGCTCTGCAGGTCCCCGTAAAATGATCAGAGCAATAATTGCAGCCACTCACTCACTCACCTCGGTGATGTGCGGGTTGGGGTTGAAGCCACACTGGCTGCACACCACAAGCTGACACTGAGTGCACTGCTTGGAACTGGCTTTGTCCAGGAGCAGCTCTGTGGTTGTGCAGACCGGGCACAGGGTTTTCTTGGGGACGGGAGCTATCTGTGGTACTGAATATTGCTGGGGCTGGGGCTGGGCGGCTCCTCTCCCGGCGGGTTTCGGGTTGGTCTTCGCCGAGTGTTGCGGGGCGGGTTTCACGGGCGCTCGGTCCGCCGACTCCGGCTTCGGGGCCGCTTTCTGTTTTCTGGCCGCCTCGTCGCTCTCGGGTTTGGAGTCGAAGAGGTTGAATTTGTTGACGACCGAGGACACGGCGCTCAGAGGGCTGCCCTCGGAAAGAAAGCTGGGCATCATGTTTGCTTCGCCCTCCGCTCCGGGTCCCTCCCGAGGGCTGCTCTCGCCGGGCTCGGCGCCGGGAGTCGCCTCTGGCTTCCTGAAATGAGAAAAATACAGAGTTACAGATGAAATAATCCACCCAATCTCCCCCCCCCCCCCCCCTCTCGCTCTAAACCCATCATGGCAGAAACACAGCAGGATTTTCTATTCGACGTTTCACTGAAATTATTTCACCCAAACAATGCATTGAACAGAATATTGTGAAATCAATCTCTCCCGGACATAAATCAATTAACAATTTTCAACATCAAAACGCGATAGCATTACCTTAAATGCAGAATCAAATATTCCGCCCTAATCAGTCCCCAGAAAAACAACTGAATCTGAAATCAGTCAAATCTCGCACCGAGCCTCTGCACATTATCTCCGGCTCAAGCAGACAACAATGTTTAAAAGGAACAAACACCGGCGCCCGACCTTGCAATAATAAAAACACGACACCCAGTCGCTGCAGCGGGAATAAATGCCACTGTTACTGCACACAAGAGTCTTTTGCTTGTCTCAATACTTTACCTTCACCAAAAAGCCCACTGTGCTGTGTGAGCAATGGGATTCTGCAATCCAGAATCGCACAGCAATCGCCAGCGACACCACTCAACCAATCAACGGTCTAAGGAAAGGATTGCTAAATCCCAACATCAGACCACACCGTGCATTTCCCACCTAATCCTAATCATAAAGATGCAACGCCGGGTTTTTTTTTCATTCTGCAACCAACCCTCTCTCAGCGTTAACCGCCGGATCATGCAGTGCTCATACCCGCAGGTTCAACAGCAATAATCCAGCAAAACGTTCGATAAATGCAATGCACTTTAATCACACAGTCACTGGGTACACTGTAGTTCATCCAATGCAGAAAGCCTGGTCGTGAGCGAGAGGAGCGAATGTTGTTGCTGGCCAGTGTAATCGGCAGTAAATGCGATGCGATGCTCTGCCTGCGAGCTACAGCCACAATGCACAACAACAGCAACACACCACACTCTGCACAGCAACCATCACTGGGGCGTCTACTGTTTGTTAGAGTAGGGTCTGAACGTGCCTTTGTGCGGAGGGGACCTTCACAGCCCCCTGGGCCCTTGACATGACAGCGGCGATCTGTTTCCTCTCATCCTCGGTCAGTTGGCTCAGATCAGCATCCATTTCTGGAGGGACCAGGAAGCCCCTCAGATCTGCTGCAGCCAGCTCTCCCTCTGTCAGCCCAGCTTCCCCGGCCTCCACACTCTGCTCATTCCCCATGCTTTGTTGCTGCCTTTCTTATTATTTGAAATTTTTATTTTGCAAATTCTGTGCTTGCTCTTGTTGCTCATGTCATCCCTCCCTCTCTCTCACTCCCCCTGTTTCTAATGTCTACACATCTCTCCCGGATCCTGGATTCTGAAAAAGCTGACTGCCGCAACGCGCATGCCCCGAGCAGGTAATCGCCTCTTGTTCTGTTGCCAAAAGCTTTTAAAGCTATCGGAAGGCAGAGAGAGCCTGTCTGTTAAAAGTCTAGTGTCTGTGCTGCAAACTATTGGTCTCATACCAGATACCGCTCCTGGCAAATTAAAACTGCATAATTCATAATCAGGAGGGAGTTCTGATTTTGAAGTGACTGTCTTTAAATCCTTGTATTATCAGAAGCTTCAACCCAGAATAATCAACCTGCAAGGCCACGCCCTCTGCAGGAACACATGGCATTTGAAAACAAGTTCTTGAATCGTAATCTTTACCATAAGCCATCTCCAATATACCAAATGGCTCAGGAGAACTTGGCAAATCAAGTATCTCAAGATCATCAAATTCTGATTGTAAAGTACTTTGGGGTGTCAAGACTCTAGATACATGCAAGTTTATCTTTATGTTCAAGAGAAACCCATACTCATACTATTAAACTGTGAAAAACAAAGTGTGAACATTTGAACACAATTCTCCATTTTACCAGCGAGACCTGTACTTGATGCAAACATTCTTCCCACTAAGAGCAAAGTTCCATTTATGAATTTTAATCACTTTTCTCTCTCTACAGATAACTAGTTCCAAATTGAGATTCTAATCTATTAGAATCCCACAAATGTCAAGGAGCAGCACATACAGGGTACATCAGGCTTTACCAGTACAAGCCTGGTCATTCTGTTGTCAGAGCTGACTCATTGATTATCAATTTATATTCTAATACCAATCAATATAAAGAAATGCTAACTGGTTCCATCCTGGTAGCTCAATTGTTGATTCATCAGTGTTCTTAAGTCATTTGATAAATCAATTAAATCACAATCATGTGGCTGTTGTGGGTTTTTTTACCCCTCACCTGTAACCTATACTGGATTTACCGCCCCAGAATTCAAACTGTGTTTTGACATCATAACATGAAGTTTATTGAAATAATTCCACATATTTAGGAGGATGAGACCAACCTCCCAAGCCAGCAATGCTTCCATCTGTAAGCAGATTTAAAGTGTATACAACAGGTTAACCTCTTTGACCCCCTTCTCCAAACTAACATATTCAATATTTTTGTTGACTTTGATGCTTGGAGCACTCATGCATATATTATATATATTGCTCGTTAAAGGCACCATATAAATGCAAGTTGTGTGTATATCTATATACTATGCATGACATTGCCTATATATGTGAGCATGCCTGATTATACATATGGCCATGAACTGATTGCCTGGCATTATAAGCTGCTGCTTGATCATATGTTAAATAAGAACATAAGAAATAGGAGCAGGAGTAGGCCATTCAGCCCTTCGAGCCTGCTCCGCCATTCAATGAGATCAATACTGATCTTCTGCCTCAACTCCATTCACCGGCCCTATCGCCATATCCCTTGATGCCCTTACTAGTCAGAAATCTATCGACTTCTGTTTTGAATATACCCAATGACTGAGCCTCCACAGCCCTCTGGGGTAGAGAATTCCAAAGATTCACCACCCTCTGTGTGAAGAAATTTCTTCTCATCTCAGCCCTGAATGGCCGACCCTTTATCCTGAGGCTGTGGCCCCTGGTTCTAGACTCTCCAGCCAAGGGAAACATTCTCCCAGCATCCACCCTATCAAGTCCTGTAATAATTTTGTATGCTTCAATGAGATCCCCTCTCATTCTTCTGAATTCAAGAGAATACAGGCCTAGTTTACTCAATCTCTTCTCATACGACAGTCCCGCCATCCCAGGAATCAATCTCGTGAACCTTCGTTGCACTCCGTCTATGGCAAGTATATCCTTCCTTAGGTAAGGAGACCAAAATTGTACACAGTACTCCAGGTGTGGTCTCACCAAGGCCCTATATAATTGGAGTAAGACTTCTTTACTCCTGTACTCAAATCCTCTTGTAATGAAGGCCAGCATACCATTTGCCTTCCTAATGGCTTGCTGCACCTGCACATTCACTTTCAGTGACTCATGTACAAGGACACCCAGGTCCCTTTGAGCATTTACAAATGCAAAACATAGTCCTCTGACTGAAAGTTTCTGGTTTCAGACACATGAAATGTACCATGAAGCAGTAGGTAATTATATTTTAGATACATTGATATGTTGGGTATTACCTTTAGAAATGCTAATGAAAGACTGAGGCTTTTGGCATCTTTACACAAGACATTGCAAATATGCTGAAGTTTTCTAAAGGAAAGTCCAATCTAACTAGAAACAGCTCAGGGATGAACTTAGAAGCTTTATTTTTTTGAGCATGTTCCTCTCTAATTCCTGAGACCCCATTCCAGTATTGCAAAATCCAAGGTCCTCTTTCATTCTCCACTGATCCCATCTCCCTCTCCAACTAATGTCTCTGGTTGAACCAGACTTTTCACAACCTCTGTGTCCTATTGGGCTGAGCTTCTGACCATATCCTCTTGATCACAAAAACTACTTACTTCCACTTTTGTAACATCCCCGTCTCCGCCCCTGCCTCAGCCCATTTGCTGCCAAAACCTTCATCCACACCTTTGTCAATTCCAGACATTACTATTCCAATGTTTTCCTGGCTGGCCTCCCATCCTCCACCCTTCAAAAACTTCATCCATAACTCTGCTGTCTATGTCTTATCCTGCACTAAGTCCTGCTCACCTATCACCCCAGTGCTCTTTGACCTACACTCACTCCTACTACCTAATGTCTCTAATTTAAAAATCTACCTCATGGCCTCACCCCACCCAATCTCTGTAACCTTCTCCAACCCTTTGAGAACTCTGCGTACCTCCAACTCTCACCACTTGTACATCTCCCACTCTCTTTGCCCTACAATTAGTGGCCGTGCCTTCAGCCATTTGGGCTCTAATTCCCTCCCTAAATATTATAACAGTGACTATACTTATAAAGTACTTCTTTGGCTGTAGAGCGCTTCGGGATGTCCTGCGGTCATGAACGGTGCTATATAAATGCAAGTCTTTTGTAAACCTGTCCACAATCCTCTCCTCCTTTCAGGCCCTCCATAAAACCCACTTTGATCCAACTTTTGGTTACCCCTCCTGCTATCTCTTTGGCTCAGAATCTAGTTTTGTCTAAAGCCGCTATAGAAGCAAGTTGTCGTTGTCAGTTGCCTGAAATAAAAGCTTTGACAATTCAATCTCCAGTTTCTTTAAAAAAAAATTGGAAAAGAACAAAGGAACTGTCAAATTCTTACAGGATAAGGGCATATGCCATTTTGCCTTTCAATTCCTGTAAATGCACAGATTGCATGCTGGAAAATTCCACTAACTGCACATGCTCAAAATCAACCGAGCTCTGGCCAACGATTGTGCGATAAAGATATTCAGCTGAAGCCCAAGCTTTGCTTGAAGTAAAAAAATACTTTAAGGACCATATTAAAAGTCACACAAGACAATTCAAAGTATAAATTTAATCATGTTAGTTTTGAATGTTTTATTTTGATTAAAGCCTTAGTTTTGACACTATGAATTTTAGTTAGTAAAAATGGCAGATGATTTCTTTTGAAAAATATATTTTGAGTGATTCGATTGGCTTATCAACAAACAGTGACGGTGAAATGTTAACATGTTCCGATGGGTTTTTTCTTCAAAAACATTGAGATAAAAGCCTTCCCAAAAAATCGTGACAACATGAAGTAAGGTTTGTGGACGGGGAGTGTGTACATGTACAACATTTTTAATAAGATATAGATTGACTCTTTTAATTATTCTAAGACTGGATGTGTAACTGCATTAAGGTAGCCAATTATCAACCAAGGGGGCCTGGTCAAACTGAGATAAATTAATGGCACATCTGAAAAGAATAAGAACATAGGAACATAAGAAATAGGAGCAGGAGTAGGCCATTCGGCCCCTCAAGCCTGCTCCGCCATTCAATAAGATCATGGCTGATCTGATCTTGGCCTCAACTCCACTTTCCTGCCCGCTCCCCATAACCCTTGATTCCGCTGTTTTTCAAAAATCTGTCTATCCCCGCCTTGAATATATTCAATGACTCAGCCTCCACAGCTCTCTGGGGTAGAGAATTCCAAAGATTCACGACCCTCTGAGAGAAGAAATTCCTCCTCATCTCCGTTTTAAATGGGCGACCCTTTATTCTGAAACTATTCCCCCTAGTTCTAGATTGCCCCCTAGTTCTAGATTCCCCCACGAGGGGAAACATCCTCCCTGCATCTACCCTGTCAAGCCCCCTCAGAATCTTATATGTTTCAATAAGATCACCTCTCATTCTTCTAAACTTCAATGAGTATAGGCCCAACCTGCTCAACCTTTCATCATAAGACAACCCCTTCAACTCAGGAATCAACCTAGTGAACCTTCTCTGAACTGTCTCCAATGCAAGTATATCCTTCCTTAAATAAGGAGACCAAAACTGTACGCAGTACTCCAGGTGTGGTCTCACCAACGCCCTGTACAGTTGTAGCAAGACTTCCCTACTTTTATACTTTTATACTCCATCCCCCTTGCAATAAAGGCCAATATTCTATTTGCCTTCCTAATTACTTGCTGTACCTGCATGCTAACTTTTTCTGTTTCATGTACGAGGACACCCAGATCCCTCTGTACCACAGGATTCTGTAGTCTCTCTCCATTTAAATAATATTTTGCTTTTTTATTTTTCTTACCAAAGTGGATAACCTCACATTTTCCCACATTATACTCCATCTGCCAAATTTTTGCCCACTCATTAAACCTATCTATATCCCTTTGCAGACTCTTTGGGGGCGATTTTGCCAGCCTTGGGGAGGCGGGTTTGGAGGCGGGACTGCCGATAAAATGGCAGAATCTGGGGGCGGGTACCCATCCCGACCCAACCCACCTCCGTGCCATCTTCCCAGGAGACGGGTACCTGATCCGCGCCGGGTCCCGTCTCCTCGAGGCGGGAAGGGGATTAGTGCCAATTAACTGCCTGTTAACAGGCAGTTTTTTGGAGAATCCCTATTTTCAGCCCTGAAGTGTGGGCTTCCCGACAGCTCTGAACCTCGCCAGGGTCAGCGAGGCGGGCCGTCGGTCTGCGGGGGTCGGAGGGGTTGAGATGTCCGGTGTGCAGGTGAGTGATGGGTGCATGTGTGCAGAGGTAAGTGTGTGAGGTGTGTGTAAAGTGTTTTAATAAGTTTTACTTACCTTTACTTCTTCCTGCAGGCTTCCTCCCTTCAGGTCTCGGGAGTCATCATAGAATCATAGAATCATAGAAAGTTACAGCACGGAAGGAGGCCATTTCGGCCTATCATGTCCGCGCCGGCCAATAAAGAGCTATCCAGCCTAATCCCACTTCCCAGCTCTTGGTCCGTAGCCCTGCAGGTTACAGCATCCCAAGTGCACATCCAAGTACTTTTTAAATGTGGTTAGGGTATCTGCCTCTACCACCCTTTCAGGGTCCCTCAGCTCACCGGCACAGAAAGCAGAATGGCTGCTGAACTGTCAAAAGCTGCAGCCTTCTGCTTTCTGCTCAGGAGAGCTCTCTAACTGAGCCTGAGTGAAAGGACTCAACTTAGAGGACAGATTGTCAGTGTTTGACAGCTTCACAGAGCGATCAAATGCTGACATTTCATCAGTCAAAAGCTCTTGACAGATGAAATGTCAATCGCTGACATCACCAGTAACCGGCTTTCCCTTAATTGGCCTGCTAAGCCCGCTGGGCGGGCTTAACAAGGTCTATCATGGGAAAATAGCATGGGTTGGCCACAAATCGATGGAGCCGGGACTAAAACCCGACAAGTGGGAGTCCCGCCTCCAAAAGCTCCCCATTGAGAAAATCCAGCCCTTGTGTACTCCTCACAACTTGCTTTCCCACCTCTCTTTGTATCGTCAGCATATTTGGCAACAGTACACTCGGTCCCTTCATCCAAGTCATTAATATAGATTGTAAATAGTTGAGGTCCCAGCACTGATCCCTGTGGCACCCCACTAGTTACAGTTTGCCAACCTGAAAATGACCCATTTATTCCAACTCTCTGTTTTCTGTTAGTTAGCCAATCCTCTATCCAGTCTAATATATTATCCCGAACACCATGAGCTCTTATCTTGTGCAGTAACCTTTTATGCGGCACCTTATCGAATGCTTTCTGGAAATCCAAATACACTACATCTACTGGTTCCCCTTTATCCACCCTGCTCGTTACATGCTCAAAGAACTCTAGCAAATTTGTCAAACACGATTTCCCTTTCATAAAACCATGTTGACTCTGCTTGATTGTATTATGATTTTCTAAATGTCCTGCTATTACTTCCTTAATAATGGATTCCAGCATTTTCCCAATGACAGATGTTAGGCTAACTGGCCTATAGTTTCCTGCTTTCTGTCTCCCTCCTTTCTTGAATAGGGACGTTACATTTGCGGTTTTCCAATCTGCTGAGACCTCTCCAGAATCCAGGGAAATTTGGTAGATTACAGCCAATGCATCCATTATCTCTGCAGCCACTTCTTTTAAAACCCTAGGATGCAGGCCATCAGGTCCAGGGGACTTATCAGCCTTTAGCCCCATTAGTTTGCCTAGTATTTTTTCTCTAGTGATAGTGATTGTTTTAAGTTCCTGCCTCCCTATAGCCCCTTGATTATGTTTCTGTATCTTTCAAACATAGTATTTAGCCCCCTAAAATGACTCCTGTGCTGCAGAGAGATAAAGAAAGAAATGAAAGAGCTTGCATTTATATAGACCCTTTCACGACCTCAAGACATCCCAATATGCTTTGCAACCAATGATGTGCACCATCTTAATTTACAGAGTAGAATTCAGTGTTCAGTATCAATTTAGAAAAAAAATACAATGCATAAGTCTAAAATATATTTAAATCCTTTAGCTAGAATCTAAATTTATGGTTAGATTTATCAAAATAATTACAAATGACACTGATTAACAGCGCCAGCTGAAAGAGCAACAGTAAAAGAAAATATACCAGCTAGTGCATGTTTTTAGATTGGATGACTATGGGGTAGCCCAGTAACACACCATCAGCGGACCTTCAAATCTCACCCTTTCCAACACCTGGGTTGCTTATTTCGAGCTGCACAATATCACCCAGCTGGAATCTCACATCTGCTGTCACTGAACCCCTTATTTATGATTTTGTTACATCCAAACTTTATTTCTCCATTGCCATCCTCAATAACTTTGCGCGTTCAACCCAACACAAACTCAAGCTCGTCCAACAGTCCACAGCCTGGATCTTGTTCCGATCTCCTATCACCTCTGTCTTTGCCAACCTCCATTTGCTCCTTGTAGCCCAACATATTGGAATGACAAATCCCTCCATGGCTTCATGCCACCGTACCTCTTCAAATTCCTTTTGCCCTACTTCTCAATCTGTACACTTTTATTCTCCAATTTTGGCCTTCGATCCATTTCTCCCCCATTTTCTGCTCCACTTTCAGTGGTGTAACCTTCAGTCACCTTGGTTCTAATTTGTAGGACCTCCCTCCCTGAAACTCCTCACTTTTAAAAGCATCCTCAAGCCCTCTCTCTTCAACCATGCTTTTGGACATTTCTCTGAACTCTTCCAGCACCTGGCGACTTTTACTGTGTTAAAGGTCCAATATAAAAGCAATTTCTTGCTGTTCCAAGTCGCTCCCCTGCTACTGCTTGTGAGGGATTTTTCACAATGATAAGATTCTAAAAAATTATCCTCCTGTTAGTCTTTGCTGGCTTGCTCCATAGTAAGCAAAACTACTTTTACAGGCTGTCGATTACATAGAATTACACAGAATTTACAGCACAGAAACAGGCCATTTGGCCCAACTGGTCCATGCCGGTGTTTATGCTCCACACGAGCCTCCTCCCACCTTAATTCATCTCACCCTATCATCATATCCTTCTATTCCGTTCTCCCTCATGTATTTATCTAACTTCCTCTTGAAGGCATCTGTGCTTTCGTCTCAACCACTCCCTGTGGTAACGAGTTCCACATTCTTACCACTTTTTGGGTAAAGAAGTTTCTCCTTATTGGATTTGTCAGTGACTATCTTATATTTATGACCATATATATTTCCACCCCTCCCTCACCTTCACATGGTCCATCTCTGAGTCTTCCCTTCTTTGGCTTCTCTCTCTCCACTGGCCTTGATTTTACTTGCCAATATTTTTTCATGCCCTCTCTTTGCTTTCCTAATTTCCTTTTTAATTTCATCCCTGAACTTTGAGGAGGGTCCTTTGTTTTTTGTGGTTTATATCAATGATTTGGGCTTGAATGTAGGAAGTATAATTAAGAAGTTTGCAGATGATACAAAAATTGGCTGTGTGGTTGATAATGAAGAAGAAAGCTGCAGACTGCAGGAAGATATCAATGGACTGGTCTGGTGGGCAGAACAGTGGCAAATGGAATTCAATTTGGAGAAGTGTGAGGTAATGCATTTGGGGAGGGCTAACAAGGCAAGGGAATACACAACAAATGGTAGGACACTGAGAAGTGCAGAGGATCAGAGGGACCTTGGAGTGCATCTGCACAGATCCCTGAAGGTAGCAGGACAGGTAGGTGGATAAGAAGGCATCCGGGATACTTGCCTTTATTAGCCGAGGCATAGAATATAAGAGCAGGGAGGTTATGCTTGAACTGTATAAAACACTAGTTAGGCTGCAGCTAGAATAGTGCGTGCAGTTCTGGTCACCACATTACAGGAAGGATGTGATTGCAGAGAAGGTGCAGAGGAGATTTACGAGGATGTTGCCTGGGCTGTGGAACTTTAGCTATGAGGAAAGATTGGATAGGCTGGGGTTGTTTTCTTTGGAACAGAGGAGGCTGAGGGGAGACCTTATTGAAGTGTATAAAATTATGAGGGGCCGAGATAGAGTGGATAGGAAGGACCTACTTCCCTTAGCAGAAGGGTCAATAACCAGGGGGCATAGATTTAAAGTAATTGGTAGGAGGTTTAGAGGGGATTTGAGGAGAAATTCTTTCACCCAGAGGGTGGTGGGGGGTCTGGAACTCACTGCCTGAAAGGGTGGTAGAGGCAGAGACCCTCATCACATTTAAAAACCTACAAGGCTACAGACCAAGTGCTGGAAAGTAGGATTAGGCTGGATAGCTCTTTGTCATCCGGCACGGACAAGATGGGCCGAATGGCCTCCTTCTGTGCTGTAAATTTCTATGATTTTATGATTTCTGGGGATAGGCTGTGAACCAATATCTACTATAAGCTCACTGACTCCCACAGCTACCGTGATTACAATTCTGCCCATCCCGCTTCCTGTAAGGCCTCTATTCCATTCTCCCAGTTTCTCCGTCTCCGTTGCTTCTATACTGACGATGCCACCTTCCATACTAGTGCTTCTGATAAGTCTTCCTTTTTCCTCAACCAAGGATTCTTTTCCACTGTGGTTGACAGGGCACTCTTTCCCCTCCCTCCCAGAACCACGATAAGGTTCTCCTTGTCCTCACCTTCCACCCCAACAGACTTCACATTCAACGAATCAATCTCCGCCATTTCTGCCACCTCAAGTGTGATCCCACCACCAAACACATCTCCCCTCCCCTCCCCTTTCTGCATTCCGAAGGGACCATTCCCTCTGTGACACCCTGGTCCACTCTTCAATCACCCCCAACATCACTTCCCCATCCCACGGCACCTTCCCGTGCAAGCACAGGAGATGCGAAACCTGCTCTTTACAGATTAATACTATTGATCCAGACCACCCTATATCCAGTGGATTGAGACTGTATCTGGATCTACAGCTTCCATGATCAATTGAAGATGGATTAAGTAAATCAGGAATGAGAAAAGTTACATTTCAAGGGGGACAAATTCAGTTGATTAGTGCCTCCCGTTAGCGCCCTAAGAGGGCGCTAATGGGGCGCAAAGCAACTAGCGCCCAGGGGCGGCGATGTTTGCGCCGCTCGCGAAATTGACCAGACATTTTGCGACGGCGCTAAACACTACCACCACGATCTCCTGCGCCCTCAGATCATGATGTCAGTCGAGTGCGCAACGCCCCGGTAGCGCCCCAGACCAGATATTGAGTGGCGCCCCCTGCCTTTCCACCTGCCGCTAGCAACGACAGGTAGAGGGGCGCGTTTTGCAGTCGGGAAGGGACTGGGGGAGCGCTATTTAAAGGCGGCCGCTTCCTGCCTTTTTTCATCGGTGACATTTTTGCACCACGCATTCTGAGAGAGAGAGAGAGACTTCTGGAGAGATTCAACGCTGTGTGAAGGAGTTTTGGGTACTGAGCAGCACTTTGCAGGTTCATTTTGATTTGACCTTCCTTGCATCAATTTAGAAGAGACTATGGGGGCTGCATTCTGAGCTCTTTCCCTGGGCCTCTCCATTGTTCTTTCCAGCAGAATTGATGTACAGGTCTCTCCAGGCCGAGATTCAAGACTGCAATGAACAGGGTGTGGCTGGAGAGCAAGATCGACCCTCCCTTTAAGAACTGGCCGGTGCCAGTGTGTCTGTGTTCCATTGCTGACTGACATCACATGAACTTCGCCAGCACTCTGAGGTAGCGCCTCGTTCCTCGGCGTTAGCACCTTAAGAGAGGTGTGTAGCGCCTGATTTAGCGCTCAAATCACCTCCAGGGGCGATAGAAGCCAAGTTTGCAGTTGGAGGCAATAATTAGTGACAGGCGCTAAACTTTGCGCCCAGCCGATAATTGCGCCCCAATCGGGGCGATACCGAATTTCTCCCCCGAAGTATTTAAGAAATATCTGCAAAATATTCCAACATTCACACTATCAAAAGCTCACTGTACTACAAGCATTCACATTGGAGGATTAGGTAATAATAAAGTGGCATTACAAGTAAATGCAAAGAAGTCCATTACCTTCAGTGTTCTGGTCTATTCTTCCACCTGAGGTTATTTCGTGGCAAATAGCTTTGATGGAGTGCTATGAGCAATGACAAGAATCATATTAACATGAATTGCCCATCTAAAGAGATAATTGCAGTATTATTTATACTGTAATGTTGTGAACTCAACTTTGGATAGTTCTAAAGAAGGATATAGAACTAGCTTGAATAGCTTAAAAGAACAGAATACTAGCGAAGCACCTGTGATGTTGCTCATGACAAATGTGGAATCTGGATTGGAGATATGACATCCGTATACTCCCTTTCAGAAGTGGTGCAAATAATTGTGTCCTTAGGTCAATTACAGGAGAATTGCTACTGTTGTTTGAGATTTACAGCTACTTGCTCCTCTCCTTGGGGAAACGCAAGGTTATTTGAAGGCCAGAATAACAACATTTATATAGCGCCTTTAATGTAGTAAAACCTCCCCAGGCACTTGACAGGAGGGTAATAAAGACAAAAAAAGACAACAGGAAATATCTTCCTTAAGATCACTTCATTGTGATTTACTGTTTTTTATACTGAGTATGATGTCCAAGTGTGGCTAGCATTCCATATGCAAAACTTTATATGCTAGCAGCCCTCCCTGGTATTGCTCACAGTGGTTCAGAGAGCATGATGTTTGGTGCAATGTAATATACATTATATTATCAGGGTCAATGATTTATGCTGATTGAACATGTCAAGTTGATTTTTATAACATTGTATTCTGGAGTTTTAGAGATATTTTCAGGTTTACATTACATGATTATATTTCTGTGGAAATTGTTGTCTCAGCGGCCGTGATTAGTATAGGTTTGTTTCTTTAGCTATATACTAAATTTTAACCTTTACCCTTTTTAAAGCTCATGATACAAAGGAAGATGTTCCTGGTTGCAGGTATATGGGAGGGTAACGGTAGCATGGTGCTTATTTTACTGGACTAGTAATCCAGAGGCCTGGACTAATGACCTGGCGACATGAGTTCAAATCCCACAGCAGCTGGGGAATTTAAATTCAGTTAACTAATCTGGAATAAAAAGGTAGAAGCAGTAATGGTGACCACGAAACTATCAGATAAAAACCCATCCGGTCTGGCCTACATGTGACTCCAGACCCACAGCAATGTGGTTGTCTCTTAACTGCCCTCTGAAATGGCCTAGCAAGCCACTCAGTTATATCAAAGGGCAATTAGGGATGGGCAATAAATGCTGGCATTGCCACATCCTGTGAATGAATAAAAAAAATGTAGCAGCAGGATTGTGTTGTTTGGTAGCATTAGGAGGATGGTGCTGTGATATGAATGCCCTGGATGGAGTATGATTGGATAGGTTTGGGAAGAGCAGAGTGAACTTGGGGTCTAGGAGTATTGGAGAGGAAGTGCTTAGGTTTGGGAGTTCTGAGAAGGAGAGGGGGGTTTGTAGGGCCAGGGCATCTGTGGTAATCTGCAAGTATCAGGAGGGTAGCCTTGGGTATAGGAGTGGTGATGGCAATATGTGGGAGCACATGAAGGGGGTTTGCTGGGGTGCAGGAGTCCTGAAGCCATACTTTCATATGTGCTGTGATGATCCTGCTGGGTGCAGTCCTACATCTCCCTTACAGTACATCAGATGATGTGTTGTTTAATCTGGGCAAAGGTCATGCCCAAATGATGCACAATGTTTCAGTCCACTGTTAAGTTGAGGTAGAAGATCAGCCATGATCTTATTGAATGGCGGAGCAGGCTCGAGGGGCCAAATGGCCTATTCCTGCTCCTTTTTCTTATGTTCTTATGAGTCCCTTTCAGGCCATTGAGTCTAATTACTATTAGGTGATATCACAGTTTAATTGCTGTTTTGATACAGGTCAGTACACTGGTATGTTTTCATTTTTTAAGGTGTGATTGATGAGGCAAATCGAGGATTGCACACTTTCGGGCTTCAGTGCTAACTATTTTTTATTCATTCACGGGATGTGGGCGTCGCCGTCAAGACCAGCATTTTTTGCCCATCCCTAATTGCCCTTGAGAAGGTGGTGGTGAGCCGTCATTTTGAACCGCTTCAGTCCGTGTGGTGAAGGTACTCCCACAGTGCTGTTAGGGAGGGAGTTCCAGGATTTTGACCCAGCGACGATGAATGAACGGCGATATATTTCCAAGTCAGGATGGTGCGTGACTTGGAGGGGAACTTGGAGGTGGTGGAGTTCCCATGCGCCGGCTGCCCTTGTCCTTCTAGGTGGTAGAGGTCGCGGATTTGGGAGGTGCTGTCGAAGAAGCCTTGGCGAGTTGCTGCAGTGCATCTTGTAGATGGTACACATTGCAGCCACGGTACGGTGGAGGGAGTGAATGTTTAAGGTGGTAGAGGGGGTGCCGATCAAGCGGGCTGCTTTGTCCTGGATGGTGTCGAGCTTCTTGAGTATTGTAGGAGCTGCACTCATCCAGGCAAGTGGAGAGTATTCCATCACACTCCTTACTTGTGCCTTGTAGATGGTGGAAAGGCTTTGGGGAGTGACGCCAGGAACCAGGTACCCAGAGCCTCTGCCCTGCCCACTGGCAGATGGCCCAGGTATAAGAATACACCAGACAATGGGACTTCAAAAGAAAAGAATTTGGAATAAAAAAAAGAGACCCACGATCAGGCCTTCAAATGAACATGATACCTGGAGTGGAAGTGCCTGGGTGCATTACAGAGGCTGAGGTGGTAGGTGTTCCTGCTGAGAGCAGCTAGTGGAATTAGATTACCTGAGATAGAGCTGGGAGTCACCACTGGGAAGACTAAGGCTGCAGCTGAACACATAATCTAGTCAGCCAATCATGGATAAGTACAATTAATAACGCAGCGCTACTTAGCCTGCCGACTCGGGCAGGAACACTGAACCATGGCTCTAAATAATAAATAGGAAAAATGAAGCATGAGAGAAATAGAATGATCGGCAAGTGTTACAGGAAGTATGTGCGACACTTACAGGAAGTGATCATATATGCAATGATCTCAGTATAGACAGAGATCGACATCAATAGCAGTCTGCACCCTGCTGATACCAGACTAAAAACTTCCAGCAATTCTGTTACAATCTGTGGTGGGATTTTTTTCGTGTTTAATTACAAGTACAAGCACTGATTGTCCGAAGAGTAATTATCCTCAAGAATTCTTTAATTGGTTACCTTTCACTACATAAAAAAGTATTTTCAGTAAACGTTTAATTATTTACTTGGACTCTCAGAACTGAGGACTATAATTAATTACAACATTCTGTCACTGAAAGAAAGGAATAATCGCTTTTAATAGCACAATTATTAATAGTTCCTTCTTCTCCCTCCTCAGTATACACAGCTGAAGTAAGCAACACAGAGCTGGTTATGTGAACAACCCATCAAACACTGCTTGCACAGCGAGAGATTTTTAAAAATGAACTCAGTTCCTGGCTGTTCATTTTCAAACAAATTTCAAATTTTGAGTTTACAGATTTTTATCTCCCTTCAATTACACTCAAGTTTGATCCAATATTTTAAATAACTTAATCATGAACCATCAGTATAAATTTTGGTCACTTGCTATGATTAATTACAAATTATCTTGGTGTAGCATCTGCTAAAAGCACTGGCTACTGAAGCATTTTATATCAATCTATAAGATATTGCAACAAAAACTCCAGCTTCATTCAGTTTAGGCAAAGAAGCAGTAAATTGCTTTTCTTCTTACCGAACTAACTGCAGAAATTGACAATTCACAATATTGAATCTGGTTTAAAACTGCTCACAGTCTGTATCCAGGGTTATGTTTTAAGCCCAGCTTGAATTTTTTATTTATTTATTCATGGGATGTGGGCGTATTGCCCATCCCTAATTGCCCTTGAGAAGATGGTGGTGAGCTGCCTTCTTGAATACAACTGAGTAGCTTGCTAGGCCATTTCAGAGGGCCAGTTAAGAGTCAACCACATTGCTGTGGGTCTGGAGTCACATATAGGCCAGACCGGGTAAGGACGGCAGATTTCCTTCCCTAAGGGCAATCCGGTAGTTTCATGGTCACCATTACTGACAGTAGCTTTTTATTCCAGATTTAATTAATTAACTGAATTTAAATTCCCCAGCTGCCGTGGTGGGATTTGAACTCATATCTCTGGATCATTAGTCCAGGCCTTCTGGATTACTAGTCCAGTAACATAACCACTATGCTACCGTTCCCGTAGAACGGTGCCAAGGAACACTTTTCTATATAGATGCAAGTTGTTATAGTTTACTGTTACTGTTGCCAGAAGAATGGAATAATCAGGGCTGACAAATGTCGATAATTTTCACAATATCTGACAACATTAGCTGACAGAATCCTCGCATCTTACAGCAGATTAGGAGGCCCCTTGCTCCATCCCACCTGTGCCAGCTCTCTGAAGGAGCTATCCACTTACTCCCAGTAACATAACCACTGTGCTACCATTCTCGGTAATTTATAAATCTCAGAATGATTTATTTACTGCCAACTAGAGGCACCTGTAATGCCAGAGGTCCATTTAATATACATTCTGAACTGTCCAGAGAACAAAACCTCCTTCTGGGTAGAAACAAATCCTGAATGCGAAATGCCTAATTACAGAGAAATGTGTCAAATGGTAAACCGATGAGTTGGCTTTTTATTTAAAGCCGCGGCTACTTTTCAAACAATGGTCTTCATTTTGGGGGAACTCACAATGGCCTCACCAACAACATTCTTCTGCATGACTGGCTGGAATGGCTACACATTAAATACTGACATGCATCTTCTGACCCTATCTCTGGTATACTGCAGTTGTGTGTGAATGCAGCCTTGGAGGTAGTGGCGGTCGAAGTATTGCGCAATTCGGTCAGTGTTAATCCTGCTTGCCAGTTTGATTGATTCCCAAAACTAAAAGAAACACATTTAACCCACATTTAAAATAAACTGGTTAACACCTCTGTTAAAATAGAAGAGAGGGGGATTTAATGCATGCACTATTGGCCCCGATTTTAACTCCAGGTGGATTCCCTGCTCAGGCCTGAGTTAAAATTACAGTCGGGTCTCAATGATGTCATTGTGCCACGACATGCCTATGTAAAGAAGGACCCTATTGGCTCCGGGCGCGTGTCCTTGCTGCCTGCACAGGAGAGCAGGTTAAAATTGCAGATGTTGCCATCATGGCGGCTTTCGGACGGGTAAGAGCTCAGGGCGATTTTAACTGCCTGCCCGCCAGGTTTCTGCTGAGCGAGTCGGGTTAAAATCGCCCCCGGTGTTTGTATGATAACATTGCCCACAATCATTTCCGACTATTAATAACTATTTTAAATGTAATTTAATTACTTTGCATTCAGTGTAACTCTGACCACAAGGCTGGAGTTTGTTGTCTAGCCAACAAAAGCGAAGTCTTACCTAAAATGACGATAATTACAGCAATTCAATTTTTTCAATAATAATTATTTCGGATGAAGGAGCAAATATGTGTAAATTTCAATGTGCCAATTTAGAAATAAATTTCTTAAAACTTGCCAAGCAGTGCTGAGTGACTTTCAGTTACAACAAAGACCATGACAGTCTTTTGGTGAGGCTCTTGTACTTTGAGAAGCAGAACCACCTGAATGTTTAACAGTGAATGTGCGATTACTTAAAAAAAAAGGTCTGTTGGTGGAATGGATGTTGTGGAATCGAACTCTTCCTATTTTAGGCACCCAGTGTTAGAGTCAAGCGCGTCCAGGCAGATATTGACTAAAGCTCCCCCACTCTGTCCCAACAGCATTCCTCAGCTACAGAAGGCCCAACATTTTTAGTGTGACATTTTTTCGAGTTCCTGCATGAGCCACACTGTAGAGTTTCTGTGTAAGATTGCCAATTAGAGCCAATTTTGTGCTGTAGACACATGAAACCAGATTGAGAGGTTCCAAATTAATTTCGCATAGGACCCTAACAGCCAGAGGAGGCTTTGATCCCATCAATCTGGGCCCAATTTGATCCCAGTTCTCAGAAGCAAAAGGCAAGCATCTAATCCATTGCTGCTCCCATTTCTGTTCTCTTTCTTTTCACGAGGTTTGTGAACATGAAGAATATACACACTCAGAAAAATATACATAAACTTTCTGTCAGTCTAGTCCCTACTGAAATAACAACAGAAAACGCTGGAAAAACTCAGCAGGCCAGGCAACATCCGTGGAGAGAGAAAGAGAGTTAACGTTTCAGGTCGAAACCCTTCGTCGGACCTGAAAGAGCAAGAAATAAACAGATAAAAATGCAAGGGGGAGGCTGGGGGGAGGAATAAAAGAACAAAAGGGATGGTCTTTAGTGAGTAGAGACATTGAGAGATGCTCAAGGCAAGACGAGATGGTAATGGGACAGGTTGAGAAACAAAAGGTAAGGTGTGAAATGCTAGCAGAATCAGAGACAGCTGCCGTGGGGGGAGAGAGAGAAAAAAAGGAAAAAGGCACGGACCAAAAGAGTGGCTAAAATGTATACATATGTGGTAGGGGCCGGGGTTATGATCTGAAATTGTTGAACTCGATATTGAGTCCGGAAGGCTGTAAAGTGCCTAAACGGAAGATGAGGTGCTGTTCCTGGAGCACCTCATCTTCCGTTTAGGCACTTTACAGCCTTCCGGACTCAATATCGAGTTCAACAATTTCAGATCATAATCCCGGCCCCTACCACATATGTATACATTTTAGCCACTCTTTTGGTCCGTGCCTTTTTCCTTTTTTTCTCTCTCTCCCCCCACGGCAGCTGTCTCTGATTCTGCTAGCATTTCACACCTTACCTTTTGTTTCTCAACCAGTCCCATTACCATCTCGTCTTGCCTTGAGCATCTCTCAATGTCTCTACTCACTAAAGACCATCCCTTTTGTTCTTTTATTCCTCCCCCCAGCCTCCCCCTTGCATTTTTATCTGTTTATTTCTTGCTCTTTCAGTCCGACGAAGGGTTTCGACCTGAAACGTTAACTCTCTTTCTCTCTCCACGGATGTTGCCTGGCCTGCTGAGTTTTTCCAGCGTTTTCTGTTGTTATTTCGGATTTCCAGCATCCGCAGTATTTTGCTATCGTATTAGTCCCTACTGAAACCTGGTTCTCATTTCTGTCTAGCAGGATTAGGTTCAGACACTTTGATCTCTGTAACCTCCCTGGACACGGCCATCAGTCATCAACAAGGTGTCCAAGCTGATGGTCACACAACAGATAATATAATAAAATGAAAATTGTATCCCAGAGCCAACTGTTTGAGAATGATTCCCACGTCACTCCACTGAAGGTCAGGACTGACTTTTTACAGTGATGGCAACCAGCCATATCCATGATAGTGGATGATCTGGATAACCAATCTCGCTGTAACAATGTGTGTATTTTTAATATCTATGGAAACCAAGGGGGGTTTAAATTTCTCTTTTACTGTAAGAACAGGAGACTGCAGAGTCATCTTTTGTGTGCCAGCTTCCCTCAGTGGGATACGGGTGGGGCAAGCCCACCAGCCACCCAATGGAAGTGGTCGGAGCCCCGAACCATTTTTCAGGTCGGTCCTCATTTGAATATAATTGGTGAACTCCCAGCGCTAATCGCGCGTTGATAGCCAGTGCGCCAATGGAGGGGTGGGAAATCTGGTGACTCCTCTGCGGAGTCAAGCTGGTCATGGTAAGTAAAAGCGCCAGAGGTGGTCTTAGGGAGGCCACAAACGGTCGAGTATCGGGGGGTGGGGGGGGGGGGGGGAGGTGCGTGGTCAATATCTGTGGGGCCAGGAGGAGCATTATTTATTTAAAAACATGAGGGGCGCGATCTTGCCAGCCCTGGGGAGGCGGGTATGGAGGCGGGACTGCGGGGAAAATGGCAGAATTTGGGGGCGGGTGCCCAACCCTCCACCAACCCGCCATCGTGCCATCGTGCCAGGAGACGGGTAGCCGACCCGCGCCGGGTCCCACCTCCTTGGAGGCGGGAAAGGGATTACAGCCACTTAACTGCCTGTTAGCAGGTAGTTAACAGGCAGATAAGAGGATTATCCCCATTTTACCCACACAAGTGCGGGCTTCCCGAAGGCTGCGAACCCTGCCAGGGTCACTGAGTCGAGTAGTGGGTCTGCGGGGGTCGGAGAGGTGCAAAAATGCGTTGTGAAGGTGAGTGATGGGTGCAAGTGTGGAGAGGTGAGTATGTGAGGTAAGTGGAAAGTGTTAGAAAAAGTTTACTTACCTTTGTTTCTTCCTGCAGGCTTCAAGAGTTGGGTATGCGGAGAGTCTCGCATCTCCGCGGCAGAGATGACAGATGGCTGTTGCATTCTCCAATGCAACAACCATCTAATTCCTGCTAAAGAAAGAGGTTTGATGAGTCTTGAATTCAAGAACTCATCAAACAACATAGAATGTCAGTGTTTGACAGCTTCACAGAGCTGCCAAACGATGACAATTCATCTGTCAAAAAATTTTGACAGATGAAACGTCATACGCTGACGTTCTCTGTAACCGGCTTTCCCTTAATTGGCCTGCTAAGCCCGCTGGGCGGGTTTAACAAGGTCAATCAAGGGAAAATAGCGTGGGTTGGCCACAGATCGATGGAGGCGGGACATCGACCCGACAAGCAGCAGTCCCACCTCCAACGCACCCCCATTGGCGAAATCGCCCCCGAGGTCTTTGGTCTGGCCTTCAGTGGAGGCATCAGCAATAATATTGCACTGAGGACAGCTCTGACTGGGTCCCACAGGTGCAAGGTGAAATCTTCGGGGAATACTTGGTATCTAGGTCAAACTGCAGGTGTTGAATGCAACAGAAACAGTAGGGCCTCTCACTTGGAACATTCAATTCCATGTTCAGGAACAGGTGACCTACAGAGATTCAACCATTTGGTTTTTTGGCATCAGTGGAAAGGAGATAGATGTGTTAATGTTTTCCTGACCTTCTGGTCTCCTCACCTCTTAGTGGGCTGCATAAACAATGTCAGGCCATGAGGCTCCAGTCTTGTGTGTGCTTCTGTCTTGCTTATGATTTGCAGTTTATATAACATATTTGTTGTAGAACATTGCAGTAGAATACAGGACTTTTGACATTAATTTTGAATGATGCTTGTCATCTAAAACTACAAAATTCTATGACCTGTCACATTGATATTTTTCAATCCCTAAAAGAATTTTTAGGAGCAGACAAAGGTCGTTGAATGCAAGAGCAGTTTCCTTTTTCATTGATCAACCCTTCGTATTGTCTTCTAGTCATTAGGGGGAAGAAGTGTTCTTGTCACTGTGCAGTGACATCTTAATGCATTCGTGATGATTTCTAGGGATTTCTACCAAACCAGGGCAATGTTGTCCTCCTATCACTCAATCACTTCTCTCTTTAGAAATGTATCTAATTGTTTCTCTGTACTGTCGTCTTCAGTGACCTTCCCTGGTAGATTATTCCACAAACTTATCCTTTGGGGGGGGGGTGGGGGGGGGGGAAGTTCCACCTGATTTTACTTCTTCCTCCTAGCATCCACATTTTTAGTTTGCTTCCCCGAGTATTTGAATTTTTCATCATATCCGTCATCATAGTAAACAATTTGCATGGATCGATTTTGACCATTGCTGTCATAATCTTGAAAATCCCAATTAGATCCACTGAAATCTCCTCTTTTCGAAGAGGAAAGCACGATTTCCTTAGCTGTTCCTCATGATGTAACTTCTTGATACCCTGAATCACCTTTGTTCTTTGTGTTTTTACCCTTTCAATAATAATATTTTCCTATGAGCAGAACTCCACACAATACTCCCGATGGACAGACAGTTCATACTGCAGCAATACAACCTCTTTAGATTGGTACTCTACCCCGCACTATTTGTTTTTTGACTATTTGACTGAAGATGAGCATTGGGCTGATGGTTTTATAGATTTATCCACTATAATCCCAAAATCTCTTTGCAGCTTCACGGCTCCCTGATATAAATCCCATTTGATTTCTATAAACCGCCGAACCATTACTGCATTCTTTTTTCTAAACTCGATTTGCTTTGCCCAGTCTTTTAAAACTCAATATTTTTGTGTCACCCTTTTTTCATACACAGAAACATAGAAAAATAGGAGCAGGAGTCGGCCATTCGGCCCTTCGAGCCTGCTCCGCCATTCAATATGATCATGGCTGATCCTCTATCTCAATACCATATTCCCGCTCTCTCCCCATACCCCTTGATGCCTTTTGTGTCTAGAAATCTATCTATCTCCTTCTTAAATATATTCAGTGACTTGGCCTCCACAGCCTTCTGTGGTAGAGAATTCCACAGGTTCACCACCCTCTGAGTGAAGAAATTTCTCCTCATCTCAGTCCTAAATGTCCTACCCCGTATCCTGAGACTGTGACCCCTCGTTCTAGACCCCCCAGCCATGGGAAACATCCTCCCTGCATCCAGTCTGTCTAGCCCTGTCAGAATTTTATATGTTTCAATGAGATCCCCTCTCATTCTTCTAAACTCTAGTGAATACAGGCCTAGTCGACCCAATCTCTCCTCATACGACAGTCCTGCCATCCCAGGAATCAGTCTGGTGAACCTTCGCTGCACTCCCTCTATGGCAAGTATATCCTTTCTTAGGTAAGGAGACCAAAACTGCACACAGTACTCCAGGTGTGGTCTCACCAAGGCCCTGTACAACTGTAGTAAGACACCCTTGCTCCTGTACTCAAATCCTCTTGCAATGAAGGCCAACATACCATTTGCCTTCCTAACTGCTTGCTGCACCTGCATGTTTGTTTTCAGTGACTGGTGTATAAGGACACCCAGGTCCCTTTGTACATCAGCATTTCCCAATCTATCGCCATTTAAATAATACTCTACCTTTCTGTTTTTCCTACCGAAGTGGATAACTTCACATTTATCCACGTTATACTGCATCTGCCATGTAT
The DNA here is from genome assembly GCA_030390025.1 of Squalus acanthias. NCBI lineage: Eukaryota > Metazoa > Chordata > Chondrichthyes > Squaliformes > Squalidae > Squalus > Squalus acanthias. The sequence goes on from CM059434.1 coordinate 114,729,587, forward strand.
TTGCCCACTCACTCAACTTGTCTAAATCGCCTTGAAGCCTCTTTGCATCCTCCTCACAACTCACAATCCCACCTAGTTTTATGTCGTCAGCAAACTTGGAAATATTACATTTGGTTCCCTCATCCAAATCATTGATATATATTGTGAATAGCTGGGGCCCAAGCACTGATCCCTGCAGTACTCCACTAGTCACCACCTGCCATCCCGAAAAAGACCCATTTATTCCTACTCTCTGTTTCCTGTCTGTTAACCAATCTTCAATCCATGTCCGTATATTACCTCCAATCCCATGTGCTTTAATTGTGCACACTAACCTCTTATGTGGGACTTTATCAAAGGCCTTCTGAAAATCCAAATACACCACATCCACTGGTTCTCCCTTATCTATTCTACCAGTTACATCCTCAAAAAACTCCAGTAGGTTTGACAAACATGATTTCCCTTTCATAAATCCATGTTGACTTTGTCTAATCCCGTTGATATTTTCTAAGTGTCCTGTTATCACATCCTTTATAATAGACTCTAGCATTTTCCCTACTACTGATGTTAGGCTAACCAGTCTGTAGTTCCCGGTTTTCTCTCCCTCCTTTTTTAAATCGTGGGGTTATATTTTCCCCCCTCCAATCTGCCGGAAGTGTTCCATAATCTATAGAATTTTGGAAGATGGCAACCAATGCATCCATTATTTCCATGGCTACCTCTTTTAGTACTCTGGGATGCAGATTATCAGGCCTTGGGGATTTATCAGCTTTCAGTCCCATTAATTTCTCCAGCACTATTTTTTTACCAATACTAATTTCCTTTAATTCCTGCTTCTCACTAGACCCTTGGTTCCCTCGGATTTCTGGGAAGTTATTTGTGTCCTCTTCCATGAAGACAGAATCAAAGTATTTGTTTAATTGCTCTGCCATTTCCTTGTTCCCCATTATAAATTCTCCCGTTTCTGACTGTAAGGGGCCTACATTTGTCTTCACTAATCTTTTTCTTTTTACATACTTGTAGAAACTTTTACAGTCCACTTTTATGTTCCTTGCAAGTTTACTCTCATACTCTATTTTTCCCCTCTTGATCAATACCTTTGTGATCATTTCAGCTCTGATGAGATTATGATCACTCGAGCCTTAGATCCTGCAATACTTATACCTTGTGTATCAGACCTGGGTTATTGCTAAAGATTAGATCTGGACCCCCTTCGCCATTTAACAACCTGAGTAAGGAAGCACTCTCATACTAACTCGAGAAACACACATTTCTCTGCTGTTTTCCCAGCTGATAGCTGAGTGATTGAACCCCACCCCCATGACTAACATTATGGTATCAGACCTGCCTGTCTGTCTATATACTCCTCTTATCCAGGAAGACCATAACAACCACCAATTACTACCTTTTTTTTAACTATCTTTGACCTCAGTCCACACTGTTAGTGTTGTATCAGCTCAGACATGTCCTCTTATACCAATCCTCAACCTGCTTTGTTACTACATAGGATTACATAGGATACACAGCATAGAAACAGCCCAACCAGTCCATGCCTGCGTTTATGCTCCACTCAAGCCTCCTCCCGTCTTTCCTCATCTAAATCTATCAGCATAACCCTCTATTCCCTTCTCCCTCATATGCTTGTCTAGCCTCCCCTTAAATGCATCTATACTATTCGCCTCAACCACTTCCTGTGGTGGCGAGTTCCACATTCTCACCACTCTTTGGGTAAAGAAGTTTCTTCCGAATTCCTTATTGGATTTCTTGGTGACTATCTTATATTGATGGCCTCTAGTTCTGCTCTTCCCCACAAGTGGAAACACTCTCTCTGAATCCACTCTATCAAAGCCTTTCATGATTTTAAAGACCTCTATTAGGTCACCCCTCAGCCTTCTCTTTTCAAGAGAAAAGAGACCCAGGCTGTTCATCCTTTCCTGATATGTATACCCTCACATTTCTGGTATCATCCTTGTAACATCCACCTCCATAACATCGCCTGTCTCTGCCCTTGCCTCAGCTCATCCACTGCTGAAACCCTCATCCAGCTTTTGTTACCTCTAGACTTGACTATTCCAACGCACTCCTGGCTGGCCTCCCACAGTCCACCCTACGTAAACTTGAGGTCATCCAAAACTCGGCTGCCCGTGTCCTAACTCACACCAAGTCCCGTTCACCCATCACCCCTGTGCTCGCTGACCTACATTGGCTCCCGGTTAAGCAATGCCTCGATTTAAAAATTCTCATCCTTGTTTTCAAACCCCTCCATGGCCTCGCCCCTTCCTATCTCTGTAATCTCCTCCAGCCCCACAACCCTCCGAGATATCTGCGCTCCTCTGATTCTGCCCTCTTGAGCATCCATGATTATAATCGCTCAACCATTGGTGGCGGTGCCTTCTGTTTTCTAGGCCTTAAGCTCTGGAATTCCCTCCCTAAACCTTTCTGCCTCGCTACCTCTCTTTCCTCCTTTAAGATGCTCCTTAAAACCTAGTCTTTGAGCAAGCTTTTCGCCACCTGCCCTAATTTCTCCTTATGTGGATCGGTGTCAAATTGTTTGTCTTTTAATACTCCTGTGCAGCGCCTTGGGACGTTTTACTTTGTTAAAGGTGCTATATAAATACAAGTTGTTGTTGTTGCTGTAAATATTTTTTGCACCCTCTCCAGTGCCTCTATATCCTTCTTATAATATGGCAACCAGAATTGTACACAGTACTCTAAGTGTGGTCTAACCAAGGTTCAATACAAGATTAGCATAACTTCTCTATTTTTCAATTCTATCCCTCTAGAAAAAAACCCTAGTGCTTGGTTTGCTTTTTTATGGCCTTATTAACCTGCGTTGCTACTTTCAGTGATTGGTGTATTTGTACTCTGAGATCCGTTTGCTCTTCTACCCCATTTAGATTCGTATTTTCCAAGTAATATGTGACCTCCTATTTTTCTTACCAAAATGTAATACCTCACACTTATCTATGTTAAAATTAATTTGGCAATTATATGCCCATTCTGAAAGTTTATTAATTGTTTGCAGTCCTCCTCAGTATTGGCTATCCCCCCCAATTTCGTGTCACCAACAAATTTAGAAATTGTGTTTTTGATTCCAAAGTCTAAATTGTTGATATAAATTGTGAACAACAGTGGTCCCAGCACTGATCCTTGTGGGACTCCACTTCCCAGCTTCTGCCACTCTGAATAGCTACCCTTTACCCCTACTCTCTGCTTTCTGTCTTGTAGCCAGCTAGTTATCCATTCTACTACTTGCCCCCTGACTCCACATGCTCTGACCTTATTCTTTAGTTTGTTATGTGGTACATTATCGAAGGCCTTTTGGAAATTTAGATAAATTACATCTACTGCATTACCCTTGTCTACTCTCTTTGTGTAAGGGGACAAAAAAGACTTCTTAGAATTAAAGTTAGAAGAAACTATAACTTCTTAGAATTAAAATTAGTGGAAACTAGAAGGCTGATAAGTTTGTCTCCTATCGTTGCTTAGGAATGTAGGACCTAGATAAGACAGGAACTGTAGGCTAACAAGCTGGTCTTTTGTCCTTGCTTAAGATAAGGCAGGACATACAGATTCTCATGGGATGAGGTAAGCACTGCCTGGCCAGAGAAGGAACAGATAATTTAGCCTGCGAATGCTGCAAAGATGGGTTTCTGTGAACCATTCAGCAACCTCCCTGATAAGGGGCAATGAATGGACACAGCCCTTCGCCTATTCTGTACACCAATCAATGATCGTAGAAGGGGTGTGCACGAGGGGTGCACGCCTCAAGTTAGGGTATAATTGTTGTACGTATTTGATACTCGGTGGAAGAATCCTTTCTCTGGGATGAGACTAAGCTTTTCCCCCTGCATATGCTTGAATAAAGATCGTGAAACTTATCCAAGGTGTCCGTCTGGTGAATTCGTGGTTGCTATAGGGCAAGTGTCGACCCCTTATTTCAGGGGGTCCGCTTGAGAGGATGGAAGACTTCTCTTTTACCCCAACACTTTGTTAACTTTTTTTTTATTCGTTCATGGGATGTGGGCACTGCTGGGAAGGCCAGCATTTATTGCCCATCCCTAGTTGCCTTTGAGAAGGTAGTGCTGAGCCGCATTCTTGAACCACTGCAGTCCATGTGGTGAAGGTACTCCCACAGTGCTGTTAGGGAGGGAGTTCCAGGATTTTAACCCAGCGACGATGAAGGAACGGCGATATACTTCCAAGTCAAGATGGTGTGTGACTTGGAGGGGAACTTGGAGGTGGTGGTGTTCCCATGCACCTGCTGCCCTTGTCCTTCTAGGTGATAGAGGTCGTGGATTTGGGAGGTGCTGCCGAAGAAACCTTGGCGTGTTGCTACAGTGCATCTTGTAGATGGTACACACTGCAGCCATGGTATGCCAGTGGTGGAGGGAATGAATGTTTAAGGTGGTGGATGGGGTGCCAATCAAGTGGGCTGCTTTGTCTTGGATAGTGTCGAGCTTCTTGAGTGTTGTTGGAGCTGCACTCATCCAGGCAAGTGGAGAGTATTCCATCACACTCCTGACTTGTGCCTTGTAGATGGTGGAAAGGCTTTGGGGAGTCAGGAGGTGAGACACTCGCCGCAGAATACCCAGCCTCTGACCTGCTCTTGTTGCCACACTCTATTTATGTGGCTGGTCCAGTTAAGTTTCTGGTCAATGGTGACCCCCAGGATGTTGATGGTGAGGGATTCAGTAATGGTAATATCATTGAATGTTAAGGGGAGGTGGTTAGATGCTTGCTTGTTGGAGATAGTCATTGCCTTGCACTTGTGTGGTGTGAATGTTACCTGCCACTTATCAGTCCAAGCCTGAATGTCGTCCAGGTCTTGCTGCATGCGGGCATGGACTGCTTCGTTATCTGAGGAGTTGCAAATGGCACTGAACACTGTGCAGTCATCAGCGAACATCCCCACTTCTGACCTTATGATGGAGAGACGGTCATTGATGAAGCAGCTGAAGATGGTTGGGCCTAGGACAGTGCCCTGAGGAAATCCTGCAGCGATGTCCTGGAGCTGTGATGATTGACCTCAACCACCACAACCATCTTCCTTTGTGCTAGGTATGACTCCAGCCAGTGGAGAGTTTGCCCCCCGATTCCCATTGACTTCCGTTTTACTAGGGCTCCTTGATGCTATACTCGGTCAAATGCTGCCTTGATGTCTAGGGCAGTCACTCTCACCCCACCTCTGGAATTCAGCTCTTTTGTCCATGTTTGGACCAAGGCTGTAATGAGGTCGGGAGCCGAGTGGTCTTGGCGGAACACAAACTGAGCATCAGTGAGCAGATTATTGGTGAGTAAATGCTGCTTGATAGCACTGTCGACGACACCTTCCATCACTTTACTGATGATTGAGAGTAGATTGATGGGGCGGTAATTGGCCGGATCTTCAAAGAATTCAATGAGGTTGGTCAAGCAAGACTTTACCTTTTGAAATCCATGCTGACTATTCATTATTATATTTTTGGTTTCTAGATATTTTTCTATTTTCTCCTTTAGTAGAGATTCCATTATCTTTCCTACCACCGATGTTAAGCTGACTGGTCTATAATTCCCTGGACATGTTCTATCTCCCTTCTTAAATATAGTTGTAACATAATTTAATCAAATCAGCCATGATCTTATTGAATGGCGGAGCAGGCTTGAGGGGCCGAATGGCCTACTCCTGCTCCTATTTCTTATGTTCTTACAACAAATTTACATTTCTTTAAGGCACAAAAATCCACAGGAAAAGTGGTCCAACCGTGGCTAACAAGAGAACTTAAAGATAGTATTAGTTCTAAGGAAGAGGCATATAATGTTGCCAAAAAGAGTAGTAAGCCTGAGGATTGGAAGAATTTTAGAATTCAGCAAAGGAGGACCAAGAAATTGATAAGGAAAGAGAAAAAAGAATATGAGAGTAAACTAGCGAGAGACATAAAAACTGATGGGCCGGAATTTTGCCGGCGCTCAGAGGGTAGGTATCGGAGGTGGGTCTGCTGTCAAAATAGAAAAGTTTGACAGCGGGTTGGGATCCCGCTGTCAACCCGCTTCCATGTCAGTTTCCCAAGTGCCAGGTCTGTGTGCACTTTACAGACCCGATACCAAGCGGCGGGGGAGCCAATTGACGTAGTTAAGAGCTTGTTAAAAGGTTCTTAAACAGTATTTTACCAAGTACTTACCATTTTTCCAGCTTTTTGATGAGTTTCGCGGCACTCAGAAATCACGTCAGGTAAGTAGGTTGGGTTTTCAATGATTCTCCATTGCTGTGAATAGGTGACAGCTGCAAAATTGGTATAAAAGCTACCATTTCACAGCTGTTCACTTTCCAATGTTAGAAGCTGGAGTCTTCTGGATTTGGAAGACACTTTTCAACTTTATGCAGTTTGGAAGTGTTTGGAGTAAACTCTCTATCCAGTGTCACCTCCTTGGAGCAACCTCTCTCACCATTGACAGATCGCTTCTGTCATCTCAACTTCAGCTGCCATCTATTTCATCAGCATCGGTACCCTTGAAAAAATCTCACCTTGGTCCTGAGAATCCCACCACGATCAGCCCCAACACCAACATCACCAGGCACACCAGCATCACCAACAACAACACCAACCTGCTCCGCAATCACCTGATGCTGCACAGGACACAGGGCATCAGCACCCGATCACATTGCTGCCTGGGACGCCAGGGATGGCCTCACCATGACCAGATTTTACTTCACTTTACGCTGTACACCCTGGCTGCCACATGGTGCACCAGGTTGGCACCACCCCACACCAACACCATAAAGCATCCCTACAATGCCCAAGCCATTCCTTTCACACTCATCACCATTGTGGGGGGTACCGTTATGTCTCACCATTCACTGCAACTCAGTAAGCCACTTCCAAAGGTGCACACAAATCTGTCCAAGAAGGCAAAGTGTGGAAAATAAAGATTTCAATGTTTGGCACACATCAACAGAAACTTTACATGAACATTGGCGAAAACACCCAAGTGCCTACCCTTGTGTGTTGTTAGTTGGTATGATTGGACAAGGATGAGGGTGAGTGTGTGGGGTGGCTAGTGAGATGTGGATGTGATGATGTAGATAGAGAGGGATGGGTGGAGGTGCAAGGTAAGTTGGTGTGAGTAAGGATGTGCAGGAGTAGAGTAGGGAAGGCAGAATGATGGGGATGTGATGAGTGGCACAGCAGGATGAGGTTGAGTGTGGCTTTGCAGTAACGTTTCGTGATACAATGACGTAATTGAAAGGTTTGTGCCACTGCAGCCAGGTCCTCCTGACGACATCCCTGCTTGTGCCCTCCTGTGCAATGTGCAACCAGGCTGCGTTGGTGTCCTGGGGAGGTGTCTTCCGCCCATTGGAAGGGAAGAGAACCTCTCTGCGTGCTGTGACTCCCTCCATAAGCATATAGAGGGAGTCATGGGAGAGCCTGGATGCAGCCATGCAGCTTTGTACAGTGATTGTCAGTGTTTGCAGCACCACAATGCTGTAGAACACTGACAGCACAAATGTCAAGATCAATTTGGACATGGCCCCTTTAAGGAAACCGGCTGATGAGGCGTCATTAAATGACGTCATCAGAACCGCTTCCTTTTAATTGGCCGGGAACCTTGCAGGGCGGACATAACAAGCCCAATCAATAGAAAATTCTTCTCACAAAGCAGGATTGAGCTGGGAGCGGGGTCGCAACCTGTCACCTACCTCGACCGCACTGAGCCTGCCTCGGTAGGCGAAATCGCGGACATTGTGCACGTTTCTATAGGTATGTAAATAGAAAGTGATTAGTGAAAGTAAACATGGGCCCATTAGAGGCAGAGACAGGAGAAATTATAATGGGTAATAAGGAAATGGCAGAGACATTAAACAAATACATTGGGCTAGAAATTCGGTGCATTTGCGTCTTTCGTTAGTGCCGCCCAGGGAGGAGCAAATGACTTTTCACTGGGGTGTGGCCCCGCTAATGATTCCAGCTAAATTCAGCTGTTTTTAGTGACGACGGTAACCGGTAGTGCCCCGCTCCGCTTTGCAGACGATGACGACGTCATCACCGTGCGCAGCGCCCCGTTTTCGCCCCGCCTGCAAAATTGGCCCGCGCCCCCTGAATCTGCGCTGGGTGACAGCGACCAATTCGGGGCGGGGACGGAGTGGCAGGAAGCTCGCAGGGTGCTAACTAAAGGGGAGGTGGCAAGCAGGGGGAAAAAAATCGGCCGACTTACATGTCGCAGCCCGCTGCCTCTTTGAACGTAGGGTCCTTGCCACGATCTGGCAGCCTGGCACTCCTCTTGTGTGCCAGGCTGATGGCATGGCACCCCGCTCCCCGGTGATCCAGGTAGGGCCCCACAGAGTTGTGGGCTTGGGCCCTCCTCTTTAATGAGGGGAAGAGCACTTCCATACGGCAGCGCTACGTGGCCCAGTGCGCAGCGCTGCAGAACGCACCGCCCTGATATTCGGGGTTAGCGCTCTAAGACGGAAGTGGAGCACTTGAATTAGCTTTCCATTTCCCTCTTGGGGCACTAAAATTGAAGTTAGCGATCGCTGGTGCTATTTTTTGCCAGGCACTAAATTTAGCAGCCAGGCAATGTTAGCGACCCAAACGAATTAAAAAATATATATTTTTATTTGTTTTTATGGGATGTGGGCATTGCTGGCAAGGCCAGCATTTATTGCCCATCCCTAGTTGTCCTTGAGAAGGTGGTGGTGAGCTGCCTTCTTGAACCGCTGCAGTCCGTGTGGTGATGGTACTCCCACAGTGCTGTTAGGGAGGGAGTTCCAGGATTTTGACCCAGCGACGATGAAGGATCGGCGATATAATTTTAAGTCAGGATGGTGTGTGACTTGGAGGGGAACTTGGAGGTGGTGGTGTTCCCATGCGCCTGCTGCCCTTGTCCTTCTAGGTGGAAGAGGTTGCGGGTTTGGGAGGTGCTGCCGAAGAAGCCTTGGTGAGTTGCTGCAGTGTATCTTGTAGATGGTATGTAATGGATATAATAAGCCATATTCCAAGAAATACATCATCCTATGAACAGATTTCTGATATTATTAATACATGACATACTGAGTTTAAAAGTCTGGAAAGCCTCGGCGACACAGGCTGCAAACACAATACAGGCTTCTGAGATAAGGTGAAGTGTTAACAAAAGCTGTAAAACACCACAAGCTTTGAAATGGGAGATGGTTGTAAACACAAAAACAATGCCCCTATTGAAGCAAACCATTGGCGCTTCCAGAAGGTCTGGAGTTTGGGAGAAACACAATGGAATGACCCAAGTAAAGTGTTAAAATCTAACACTTCGAACAAGAAGCACAGAACATTAAAAAAAACAAGTGCCTTTGAAAAAATGACATCAAGTAAAAGAAATACCTGCCGTAAAATAGTTTTATGTTAAACTTAGAAACAGGAAACGCGATTAAATATGCAAACAATTGAGATAGCAAGAAAACAAGTAAACACCCTAAGAGAAGTGTTTTCAATTTACAAATTGTAAAAGATACCTACAGAGAGGCTTTGAAAATATAATATCAATAGATAACACCAAGCAATCACATTGTTTATGTATTGAACTTGGAACACCACGGAGTCACGACGTCTGGCTTACAAGCAGTTAAGTGATATTAAGAATTCAATAGAAAGACTTCCTAAGAATAGCATCAAAAGATAAATCTGTAATAACCATTTTATGATAGTCTTTGAAACACCTAAAGGTAGAGACAGAATTCTAAAAGTTGGCAGCTGAAATGACAGTAAGAATAGAAAAGAATTCAATAGAGAATCACTAGAGATAATTAGCTTACATCAGCAGGAAACTTAAAAGAAAATACTACTAAAAAAAAGGTATAAAAATAGAGCTTTTCAGATAGAGAGTCAGAAGTCACTGGAAGGGCAAGCATTTCTCAACTTCACAGGCACGCTCTGTAAGTTTTTAACTCTGAGTCTCGGGTAATCAAGGTATTTGATTTTGGTGGATATTCTGGATTAAGAAATAAGTAGAAGTGTGGAAATGTAACGAAGTTAAGATTTGAGAATAAGGATCTCTGATAAGAATTGTAAGCTATTTGTATTTTGAATGGTTAAAGTTGCAATTGCCATACCAGCTGTTAACTACATGTCGGTTCTTTAATAAATCTATATATTTTAAAAATTGTCTCAAAGAGTATTTCTGTATCAATCTCGCGAACTCAATTTCTGTACACTCAGAGGAGTTGCAGAATTCTGGGGGGGTTTTCCGGACCTTCATAATATCCGGAAGGTTACAGTCTAGTTAAACTTGTTAAAAGTGCTATCCGGAGGATGGTAACATCTTCAGGCTGTTCCTTTCGTTTAGGGAGAGATAGTCTGAACCTTTAGACCCAATTAAGCATCTCCAGGATTCGGCTACTGCTAACTTCAGTTGAAGGTGAACGTCTGGGGAATATGCCTGATCTGGGGTAGTCCGAAAGGGCTAGGACTTGTAATTATCCCTTCAGGTACACACAGCAGCCACGGTACGACAGTGGTGGAGGGAGTGAATGTTTAAGGTGGTGGATGGGGTGTCAATCAAGCAGGCTGCTTTGTCCTGGATGGTGTTGAGCTTCTTGAGTGTTGTTGGAACTGCACTCATCCAGGCAAGTGGAGAGTATTCCATCACGCTCCTTACTTGGGCCTTGTAGATGGTGGAAAGGCTTTGTGGAGTCAGGAGGTGAGACATTCGCTGCAGAATACCTAGCCTCTGACCTGCTCTTGTTGCCACAATATTTATGTGACTGGCCCAGTTAAGTTTCTGGTCAATGGTGACCCCCAGGATGTTGATGGTGGGGGATTCGGCGATGGTAATACCAGTGAATGTCAAGAGGCAGTAGTTGGACGCTCATTTGTTGCAGATAGTCATTGCCTGGCACTTCTGTAGCGCGAATGTTACCTGCCACTTATCAGCCTAAGCCTGAACGTCGTCCAGGTCTTGTTGCATGCGGGCATGGACTGCTTCATTATCTGTGGAGTTGTGAATGGTGCTGAACACTGTGCAGTCATCAGCGAACATCCCCATTTCTGACCTTATGTTGGAGGGATGGTCATTGATGAAGCAGCTGAAGATGGTTGTGTAAAGGAATATGCCATATTCAGAAAAATACACCATCCTATGAAAGAATTCTGACTTTATTAAACATGACAAACTGGGCTTGGAAATCTGAAAACCTCAACAATCAGAAGCTGTAAACACCATTCAGGCTTTTGAGATAAGATAAGTTGTTGACACTGAAACAATAGCCTCGTTGAAACAGAAGGTTGGAGGTTCCCGATAGTCTAAAGCCTTGGAAGAAAGACAATGGTATAATGTTTAGGTGTCATAAACCAACACTTCGGGAAAGAAACACAGAACATTTAAGAAACATATGCTTCGTAAAAATGACATCAAATGAAACACGGAGACACGAGTTTGTAATACAACCAACTGAGGTAACTAAGAAGACAACGGTGCATCTGGTCGAGGTGTTCTATATGCAAAAGATACAAACAGAAGACTTTCGTAAGAATGGCATCAAGTGGGGGAGGCACCACCCATCACATTGTTTTTGTGTTGAACTTGGAACACCTAGGAGACACGAAGTCTGTGTTGCAACCAGCTAAGGTGACTTATGAATTAAACAGAAGACCTTGCTAAGAATGACATCAAATAGATGCACCTGTTACAACCATTTTTTATGATAAGCTTCAGACACCTACACAGCAGACATAATTCTTAATGCTACAGCTAAACTAACTGTAAGAATAAAAGGGGTCAACAGAAAAATGACTAGGTTAATTAGCTTACATCAGCAGAAAACTTCAAAGGATATACCACTGAGAAAGAGTATAAAGATTGGATTTTCAAATGGGTAGACAGAATTCGCTGGAAGGGGCAAAGTGATTCTTGGCTTCAGAGGCAGGCTCTGTAAGCCTACAACTCTTTGAGTCTCGGGTATCAAAGGTATTTGATTTTGGTGGATATCCTGGAATAAACTAAGAACTGTAAAAATGTAACGAAGTTAAGATTTGAGAATAAGGATCTCTGATAATAAGAATTGTAAGCTTTTGTATTTTGAACTGTTAATGTTGCGACTGAATCACCAACTGTAAACTGCATGTCGGTTCTTTAATAAATCTATATATTTTTAGAATTGTCTCAAATAGTACTTCTGTATAAAACTCGTGAACTCAATCTCTGTACACTCTTTGGTGAGGAGTTGCAGAATTCTGGGGGAGTTTTCCAGACCCTCATAATATCCGGAAGGTTACAGTCTAGCTAAACTTATTAAAAGTGCTACCTGGAGGACGGTAACATCTTCAGGCTGTTCCTTTCCTTTAGGGAGAGATAGTCTGGACTTTTAGACCCAATTAAGCATCTTTAGGATTCGGCTACCTCTAACTTTAGTTGAAGGTGAACGTCTGGGGAATACGCCTGATCTGGAGTAGCCCGAAAGGGGCTAGGACTAGTAATAATCCCTTCAGTTGGGCCTAGGACACTGCCCTGAGGAACTCCTGCAACGATGTCCTGGGGCTGTGAAATAGTTCAACCACCACAACCATCTTCCTTTGTGCTAGGTATGACTCCAGCCAGTGGAGCGTTTCCCCCTGATTCCCATTGACTTTAGTCTTACTAGGGCTCCTTGATGCCACACTCGGTCAAATGCTGCCTTGATGTCAAGGGCAGTTACTCTCACCTCACCTCTGGAATTCAGCTCCTTTGTCCATGTTTGGACTAAGGCTGTAATGAGGTCAGCAGCCGAGTGGTCTTGGCGGAACCCAAACTGGGCATCAGTGAGCAGGTTATTGGTGAGTAAGTGCCGCTTGATAGCACTGTCGATGACACCTTCCATCACTTTGCTAATGATTGAGTGTAGAGTTTTTTCTCCCTTTGTATCTGTCTTCACAGTAGAAGACACAAAAACCATTCCGGAAATAATGGGGAACCAAGGGTCTAGAGAGAATGAGGAACTTAAAGAAATCAGTATAAGTAAAGACACACTACTAGAGAAATTAACGGGACTAAGTATTCACAAATCCCCTGGACCTGACGACTTACATCCTAGGGTTTTAAAAGAGGTAGCTGCAGAGATAGTGGATGCACTGGTATTAATCTTACAGAATTCCCTAGATTCTAGAACACTCCCAAGGATTGGAAGGCAGCAAACATAACCCCACTATTTAAGAAAGGAGGAAGAGAAAAAACAGGAAATATAGGCCAGTTAGCCTGGCATCAGTAGTAAGCAAAATGCTAGAATCTATTATTAGGGATGTGGTAACAGGGCACTGAGAAAATCATAATATGGTTAGGCAGAGTCAACATGGTTTCATGAAAGGGAAATTGTGTTTGACAAATCTGTTACAGTTTTTGAAGATGTAACTTATAGGATGGATAAGGGGGCTCCATGGACGTAGTGTATTTGGATTTTCAAAAAGCACTCGATAAGGTGCCACACAAGAGGTTATTACATAAGAACATAAGAATATAAGGAATAGGAACAGGAGTAGGCCATTCAGCCCTTTGAGCCTGCTCCACCATTCAATAAGATCATGGCTGATCTTCTACCTTAACTCCACAATTTGCACACAACAAGCTCCCACAAACAGCAATGTGATAAATGACCAGATCATCTGTTTTAGTGATGTTGGTTGAGGGATAAATATTGGCTAGGACACCGGGGATAACTCCCCTGCTCTTCTTCAAAATAGTGTCATGGGATCTTTTACATCCACCTGAGAGAGCAGATGGGGCCTCGGTTTAACGTCTCATCCGAAAGATGGCACCTCCGACAGTGCAGCACTCCCTCAGCACTGCACTGGAGTGTCAGCCTAGAATTTCCTGGCAGCCAAATCATTCCCCTGTTAGCCTTAAAGAACTGTTCACATATCGCACCAGAAAAACTCCTACCATCATTGCCTCCCTTCTCCTTTCTCACTGCTATCTTGATTATTCCATTAGGAATTCCACTCCCCTGTCCCCTCCTCAGCAACACCTTCAGTGTTATCCAGTATACGGAATCTGTTTGACACTTCAATTTCCTGCGTTACTCCACTGATCTTCCCACCTCACTTACTGCTTCTTCTTGCTGTTGCCTTCTCAGTGCCCCATCTGCCTGACACTTCCTCCTCTCCTATTTCCCCACAGACACATCTTCCTAGTCCACCCTCTCATCTGTCTTAGTCAACTGAATTCAATACCCACTGATCTCTCAATGCATATCTACCCTACTCTTTAATGCTGCTATCCATTCCCTCAGTAGCAAAAATCCTATTGAACTTTCATAGCACTGACCATAGTAAACACAATGATACAACAACAACTTGCATTTATATAGTGCCTTTAACATAGTAAAATGTTCCTTGGCGCTTGATACAAGCAGAGTGCGGAACTCATTTCGCATTGCACTTCATATGTCACGTTAATTTCAAAAGAAGTCACCATTTAAGCATCTTGGGACGTTTTACTATATTAAAGGCGCAATATAAATGCAAGTTGTTGCTATCCCAATGACAGCTAGATCTTACTACATCTTTTTAAAAAAGGAAGAACAAGTCACTTACCGATACTTCTCTTTAACTTCAGGTGACTTCTGGAAAAATTATTTGACAGCAGTGCTAACGATTGACCGGCAAAGATTGAGCACAAGATCCGCTCGTATGCGTATTACCACTTGCGTTTAATCATATAATCTATAGTAAAAACAGAAAAAGTACAGTAAAATGCCACCTTCTTCATTTCATGGCTTCTCTTGTGAGGTAGAAGATAAACCAAGGGTTTCATTTCCGTGGAGAAAGGGGAAAACAAGTCTCAATGCTTTTATCTCCAGTCAAACACTCTCTGTTCTATTGTCTATACTGGTGCAGGAATACAGTCATGGTAACAACACAGTGTATAAATGAATAATAAGATACCTGATCCAGTTTGAGCTGCACAAAACATCAGGTGAACTATTTGTAGGGACTGTTTATTTCAAGTCTGTGCTTAAGATGATACAAGAAAAGGTCTTGGAAATACAACCTTTAAAAGTTCAAAGATCCACCTCAGTCACCCTAGTAAAAGTATAATTGAGATCAACTGACATCTGACAAATTAATATGGAATACTAATAAATAAATATTAATGTGACATACTCCATCATTATTTTTATTCTCTCAGTATAATCCTCTCATAGCAAATGCATAAAAATGTAATTTTAGTCTTTTCCCTTTTGATTCGGCTAAAACTTCTATCCTGCTTCCTAAATATTTTTCTCTCTTTCTCCAAAATCTAGCCCTCCCTGAGCCACACACCATCCACTGTTGTGGGGGTGGATATGCAACCAGTCTTCAAGCCTCCTCCAGAGCTATTCTGTGGTTGGCCTGTCGGAGGTGTATGTGTTGAGGTTACTCCCACCTTCCAATTGTGGTGAGAAGTGTTCATTCCAGTGGAAATTACAGGAAAAGTGGCCTTCCACAGAAAACATATGATATAATATCTTGTTTTTGCTGATTCACTTTCCTGAGCTTTCCAATGTTGTACAGACTAAAAAGACAGGATGAGTGTTTTTTGCAAGGCCTTTGTCAATGCAACTCTGAGCAGGAGAGAGACTCACCATGATTGCAGATAAATCATTGTGAATCTTCATCAGACGTTTATTAATGACTTGGAGTGTAGTTGAAATCGCGCTGCTGTGATATTGATGGATGGGATAAGAGCTAAACTCTACGGGGGAAAAATTAGGTCGCGCCCCATTTGGGGCGCAAATATCGTCTGGACGCAAATATTAGTGCCTGGCGCTAATTATCGCCACTGACTGGAAACTTCACTTTTACCGCCCCGGGAGGTGAGTGGAGCGCTAAATCAGGCGCTGCACACCTGTCTTAAGGCGCAAAGGCCGAGCAGTGAGGTGCTAACTCAGCGCGCGAGCGCAGCGCAGCTGCTGCCAGTTAGCGAGGGAACACAGACACACTGGCGCCGGCCACTTCTTAAAGCGGGGGGGGCCAACTTGCTCCCCAGCCACACCCTGCTCATTGCAGCCTTGAATCTCGGCCAGGAGAGACCTGTGAATCCATTTTGCTGCCAAGGATGGAGAGGGTGAGAGAACGAGCTCATCGCTTCACCGAGCGGGCCTTGGATGCTCTGGTTGGCGCGGTGGAGCGCAGAAGATGTATACTCTTCCCTGAGAGTGGCAGGAGGCCTTTGCCACGCGAGTTCAGAAGAGTGTGGAGGGAGGTGGCTCAGAGCGTCTCCTCCAGGAGCATGGTGCCCAGGACCCATACTCAATGCCGCAAAAAGTTCAACGACCTCACTCGGGTCGTCAGGGTGAGTGGCTTTTTCTCAATACCTCTCCATCCCTCCATTTCAACCTCACTCTATGGCCAGAGGGTCTTAAAACCCCAATGCACAACACTCATCCAACACCTATGGCCCTTTCATGAAACACACACACACATTCCACACTTTGCATACAGTAAGGGCTATTCACCTATGGGAGGCACATCAGGCAAGACCATGGCTGTATATTTACTCAGATGCTGTCCTTTTTCTTACAGGCCAAGCTGGCGCATAATCGGAGACAGCAGCAACGGACAGGTGGAGGGCGGCCTCAGCTGCAACCCCTCAGCGATCTGGAGGAGCGCGTCCACAGGATTGTGGCAAGCCGGGTGATCGGTCCCGTCGCCACTGGAGACGCCGACCCCGTTCTGGACAGCAATGGTAAGGTCATCACCTTTTTGTCCTCTGTCCTTCCACTTGTCCCTCACAACACCAGCCTTTGACACTTTCAATCCAACTTGCTAACTCGCTGCACTTATTCCTCCCTTACTGCCACCCTGTCCTCACGCTAAAGCCACTCTTGTACCTCCCTGCTTTCAGATGGTGATTCACCAGCTGAGGAGACGGGCCCTGAAGCTGCCACTGGGAGTGAAGCTGCAGCCGAGGAGGAAGAGGAAGCCGGAGCATCAGTGCCACCCTCTCCCGAGGAAGCCCATGCCCACACTGGGAACACGCCTTCCCTGGAGGGGAGCAGGGGGGAAGGGTCTGATGAGGGTGAAGCTCCAGGACCCAGCGGGCTGCAGCAACGCCATGGGGGTAGGGAAGAACGGGGGCCTTCTCCCCAGAGGGAGAGTATGCCAGACACTCCTACTGCAATGGACGCAGAGGAGGAGCGGCTGATCGCAGAAATGAACACCCAGGCGGTGGGCATGCACACTGAGCTCATGGGTGCAGTGGGAAGGGTGCCCGAATGCATTGAGTCACTGGCAAGGAGTGTGGAGCACTTCGCTGTAGCACAGGCGGATGCCACACTAACGCTTAGTGCTGCAATTCAGTCACTGGCTGCCGTGATCCCATCTCTGACTGCTCTCATGCAGACTCAGATTGAGGCCACGCGAGCACAGACTGCTGCCAACCTCGATGGTTCGTGCACATGTCCCCGGGGCTGTCACCGCGCCGCAGCAGGCCAGCAATCTGCTCTCCAGCAGATTGCTCCGGATGCTGAAGTGCTGCCCCGTGGGAGTGCCAGTGTGTCGGGCGAGCAGGGAGTTGCTGTCCTCTCTCACGATGACAGCATTCCTGCTGCCAACACTGTCACTTCTCCACTGCACTTGCCACCGCCTGTAGGACAGACTGCTGCCGCCCATGCAGAGTTGGTGCAGTCTGCAGCCGGGCCCTCCAGGCCCAGAAGTGGTCGAGGCCGTCCTTCAGGGGCATCTGCAGTGTCAGGGTCTGACGAGCAGCAGCCTTCCACCAGCCTTGCTGCAGCCACTGAGGTCCCATTACGGAGGAGCAGTAGGGTTAGAAGGGGGGAAGTGCGCAAGGGAAGGAGATCACCCTCGAAGGGCAAAAAGTAGGAGGTGTGACAGTCATTTTTTTATTAAAGGTCGAGGTTCATGGTCCAACTTTTGTTTAGTGTTTTGGACATTATCTCCAGGTTGTGAGAACCAGTTATGTTATTGACTGTTTTTTTGTGTTTATTTCTATGAGTTTGTCATGAGGAATTGACACACACAGAGTTTGTAAAATAAATAAGTTTCTATATTCAAAATATACATGGTTGGTGGTTGGAATTATTGGTGCCTTGGCCGGCTTAGCGGTTGCGTGCTGGGTTCATTGATGTTGTTAGTAATGGCAGAAGCCATTTCCACAGCAGGGGCCCTAGAAGCGGCTTGCTATCAGCCGTTGACGGACGGCCCTTGCAGTTTGACCATTGTGGGCCGCCCTCCCGCCTTGGTGCTGCTGATGATCATCCTCCTCGTCCTCTTCCTCCTCTTCCTCCTCCTCCTCTGGTGGTGCTCCAAGGCCTGGTGGCATTGGCTGGGTCCTGAGGATTGCCATGTTATGCAACATGCAGCACACAACTACGAAGTTGGATACTCGCTCAGGCGAGTACTGCAGGGCTCCTCCAGAATGGTCGAGACAGCGGAACCGTTGCTTCAGCACGCTGATTGTGCGCTCAATTATGTTCCTGGTAGCTTGATGGCTCTCATTGTACCGCAGCTCAGCAGGGGTGTTGGGCGTACGGAGCGGTGTCATCAGCCAGGTGCTCAATGCATACCCCTTGTCCCCGAGAAGCCAACCAACTGGCTGATGCGGTGCCTCGAAAAGTTCTGCCACAGTAGTCTGGCGCAGGATAAAAGCATCGTGGCAGCTGCCAGGATAGTGGGCATTGACAGCGAGTATCAGCTGTCTGTGGTCACAGACCAACTGAACATTCAAGGAATGGAACCCCTTTCTGTTCCGGAATTCCTCGGCATTCTCATGTGGAGCACGCAAAGCCACATGCGTGCAGTCAATGGCGCCCTGCACCATGGGGAAGCCCGCTATCCTCGCAAAGCCCAGAGCGCGGTCACGCTGCTTGTCTGGGGTCATGGGGAAAGAGATGAACTCTCGTCTCCTTTTAAAGAGGGCATTTGTGACCTGCCGGATGCAGCAATGCACCGCGAACTGGGTGATATTGGCGAGGTCCCCAGCAGCAGCTTGAAATGAGCCAGTAGCGTAGAAGTTGAGAGCCACTGTGACCTTCACTGCCACCGACAGAGACGTCCTGGACCTCAGTTGAGGCTGCAGCAGGTGGCAGAGCTCAGTGACCACCTCCTTGCTGAATCGCAGCCTTCGCAAACACAGCTCCTCAGACATATGAATGTAGGAGAGCTGTTCACGATATACCCTGGGAGGGTAAGCTCTCCTGTACATACGCCTGTTGGCCCTCCTCCGTCTGGCCATCATTGCCACTCTCTCTCTGCGTCTCTGTCTCCTCCGATTCAGCTGGTGCAGGACGACACCCCCAATCAGTGCAGCCCCCATATTCTCTTTGCAAGCAAAGTAATGAAGGACAGCAACTAAAGTACTAGCGAAGTTAGGATCAGTAGGCAAAACTACCTCACAAAGCGTTGAGTCAATGCAGAAGTCTCTCTTTCTCTCTCTCCGAATCTCTCTCTCTCTCTCAGAACGAGTGGTGCAAAAATGTCGACCACAGAAAAAGACAGGAAGAGGCCCCCTTTAAATAGCGCCCCCCCCAGCCCCACAGCGATTGATAGTGTTCCAGTCTTCTGGTCGTTGGATGCAGCAGGCGGTAAGGCAGGGGGCGCCAGTCAATTTCCGCTCCGGGGCGCCACAAGGGCGTTGCACCATGGAATGACGTCACAATCTGCGCGCGCAGGTGGTCGCAGCGGTAAGGTGTAGCGCCGCCGCACAATCTCTGGTTAAGTTCCCGAGCGGCGCAAACATCGCTGCGCCCGGGCGTTAGCGGCTTTGCGCCCCATTAGCGCCCTCTTAAGGCGCTAACGGGAGGCGCAACCAACTGAATTTTTACCCCTAATTCTTCTCCAGCTGGATAGCCAGAAAGCTGGCTAATTTGTTACTATGTTCATAGTATAGCTGCTTAGTGTAGTTCAATAAACCCTCCACTCTGATAGATAAGAGGCATGAGAGCAGGTCAGACAATCCCTCTTTGCAGAGGGAATCTCATCCTCTAGCTCCGATTGTTTAACAAAGTTTGTCTTTTTTCAATCGTTTGACAAGTAAAAGCAATAATTTGACGCATAAGGATACCTTACAGTTTCCAACAGCAACGATATTGATACTGCTGGGGAAGCAGTGATGGCAAAAATAAAATCCATTACTTACAAATTCAGTTCATCCAGGAACAAGCACTGAGCTGTCAGAATCATAGATTCATGGAAGTTTACAGCATAGAAGGAGTCGGCTTTGGAGGCGGGACTGCTGGGAAAATGGGAAAAATTGGGAGCAGGTCCCATCTCCGCTCCCAACCCGCCTCCGAACCATCTTCCCAGGAGACGGGTCCCCGACTCAACAGGGACCCGTCTCCTCGAGGCGGGAAGGGGATTAGAGCCAATTAACTGCCTGTTAACAGGTAGTTAACGGGCAGTTAAGAGGCTTTTCACCATTTTACGCCTGCTGATGCGGGCTTCTTGACGTCAGGAAACCCCGCCAGGGTCAGTGAGGCGAGCAGTGGGTCTGCGGGGGTGAGAGGGGTCAAAATGTCAGCTGTAGAGGTGAGTGATGGGTGCAAGTGTGGACAGGTAAGTATGAGAGGTGAGTGTAAACTGTTGGAAAAAGTTTCCTTACTTTGCTTCTTCCTGCAGGCTTCAGCCTTTGAGGATCCGGAGGTGCCTCATCTCAACGGCAGAGATGACAGAATGGCTGCTGCATTCTCAGATGCAGCAGCCATCTGCTTTCTGCTGAGGAGAGAGGTCTTGGTGAGCCTGTGTGCAAGGGCTCACCTTTGAACACAGTTTGTCAGTGTTTGACAGCTTCTCAAAGCTGTCAAATGCTGACAATTCATCTGTCAAATATTTTTCAACAGATGAAGCGTCATAAGCTGACGTCATCTGTCACTGGCTTTCCCTTAATTGGCCGGTAAGCCTGCAGGGCGGGCTTAACAAGGCCAATCAAGGGAAAATAGCATGGGTTGGTCAGACGTCGCTGGGGGCAGGACAGAAACCCGAAACCCAGAAGTCCCGTCTCCAGCACATCTCCATTGAGAAAATCCAACCCTTCGTGTCTGTGCCAGATGTAATATATTATTCATAGTATAGTCAGGTCAGGTTCCATTGTGGAGGGTGATTTCTTAACTTCGACACTGAATTACTGGAGCATCAGGTTTGCTTGGGTTTTAAAGCAGCCAAACCGGCATTCCCTAAGACCACTGGAGGCTGCCACAAAAAGGTCAGTAAAACACTGTGGAGCCAGGAGTAACAGGAGTGTTGCTGGTCATCGCTACCATCTGCCCTATCTCCTCCCCCCACTCTCCCTATCTCCTCACCCCAACCTCCCTATCTCCTCCCCCCACTCTCCCTATCTCCTCCCCCCACGCTCCCTATCTCCTCCCCCCACGCTCCCTATCTCCTCCCCCCACTCTCCCTATCTCCTCCCCCCACTCTCCCTATCTCCTCCCCCCACGCTCCCTAGCTCCTCCCCCCACTCTCCCTATCTCCTCTCCCACCCTCCCTATCTCCTCCTCCCACTCTCCCTATCTCCTCCTCCCACCCTCCCTAGCTCCTCCCCCACTCTCCCTATCTCCTCCCCCCACTCTCCCTATCTCCTCCCCCCACCATCCCTAGCTCCTCCCCCCACTCTCCCTATCTCCTCTCCCACCCTCCCTATCTCCTCCCCCCACTCTCCCTATCTCCTCCCCCCACCATCCCTATCTCCTCCTCCCACCCTCCCTTTCTCCTCCTCCCACTCTCCCTATCTCCTCCCCCCACTCTCCCTATCTCCTCCCCCATCCTCCCTATCTCCTCCCCCCACGCTCCCTATCTCCTCCTCCCACCCTCCCTATCTCCTCCTCCCACCCTCCCTATCTCCTCCCCCCACTCTCCCTATCTCCTCCCCTCACTCTCCCTATCTCCTCCCCCCACCATCCCTATCTCCTCCTCCCACCCTCCCTATCTCCTTCTCCCACTCTCCCGATCTCTTCCCCCCACTCTCCCTATCTCTTCCCCCCACTCTCCTTATCTCCGCCCCCCACTCTCCCGATCTCTTACCCCCACTCTCCCTATCTCCTCCCCCCATTCTCCCTATCTCCTCCCCTCACTCTCCCTATCTCCTCCCCCCACCCTCCCTATCTCCTCCCCTCACTCTCCCTATCTCCTCCCCTCACTCTCCCTATCTCCTCCCCCCACTCTCCCTATCTCCCCCCCCCCACTCTCCCTATCTCCTCCCCTCACCCTCCCTATCTCCTCCCCCCCCACCCTCCCTATCTCCACCCCACCATCCCCCTCCCCTCCCACCAGCATCCTAGCTGGCTGTGTTTCGCCGGGATCTGCCGCGCTGCCCCCTAAGGTGCAACTGATGCCCCCAGCACACCAGTCGTGTCCCGATGACATGGTCCTCCTTCACATCAGTATTGGCGTGGCGGTCCTTGCCACCACTGGGTTCACGCCTGAATTTGTCTGCGATCCAAATTCTACCCATGTGTGCCATTTCACAGGTTGGGCGTCCTGTTTCTCTTGTGAGGTCTTTCCCCCAAGCTGTTTTTTGCTGTGTTTGTGTTTACTGGGCATGTGGTAAAAATAATTTCTAAAAATTGCTGGTGCCGTTTTATGCCATTGCTGTACTACATTCTGAAAATCATGCCTAGGGTGAGATGTCTGGTGTTGCGCAATACAAGATGCAAATAGCTCCTGTGGGATGTGGATGACAGCAGATGTCTCTCCTGGAGGTGATGGTGTTCCCATGATATTGCTGCTCTCTTCCTTCTTGGTGGTAGAAGCTGCAGGGGAGGAAGGTGCTGTTGAAGTAAACTCAGTGAGTTGTTGCAGTGTATCCTATATTGAGACCAGTAGCAGGGCGTTGATCAAGCTGGCTGCTTTGGTCCCAGATGGTGTTGAGCTTCTTGTGTGTTTTTGTATTTGCACTCATCGAGGCAAGCGGTGGGTGTTCCATTGCACTCCTGACTAGAGCCTTATAGATGATGGAGCGGTTGTGAGAAGTCAGAAGGTGAGCCACTCATTGAAGCGTATCCAGGCCTGCCTTGCTCTTGTACCTATGGTATTGTTATAGCTGGTCCAGTTAAGCTTTTGGCCAGTGGCGACACCCAAAATGTTGATGATGGGTGACTATGCTGTGGGCTGCCATGAGCTGTTTCATTATAAGAGATGTAAATGTAGCTGAACTCTGCGGCATCTTTAGCGAACAGCTGCTATCCTACCATTGATGAAGCAGCAGAAGATGGTTGGGCAGTGAAAGCTACCGTAAGGAATTCTGGAAGTGATATCCTGGAGTTACAATGATTGGCCTCTAACAACAATGTCCATCTCTCTGTGTGTTGGCCAATGATTCCAAACACTGCTGGGTTTCCCTTTGACCCCTATTGATCTTATATTTAATAAGTTTCCTTAATGCCATACTCAGTCCAATGCTGCCTTGATGTTGAGGGTAACTACTCTTATCTGTCCTCTGGCTGTCAGCTCTTGTATATATGTCTGAATCAAGGCTGATGTGGTCTGGAGCTGAGTAGTTCTGGCAGAACCTGAACTGAACAGGAACAGGGAGAGTGGGTGATTAAAATTGCGGTTGGGTGCTTCCCCCTACATTCCTGCCCACTGCCATTTTCACTGTCACGTTTTCTGGTCACTAGAGAGATGTCTACATCAGGCAGGCAGGGCCCTCATTAAAATCTAAAAGTTATCCTCTAATGACGTCATTGGGGTGAAAGGAATGCTGAGTGAGCTGGAGAGATGAAGAGCTTTACTCAGCCTCGCTGCTCTTGTAGGGTCATCAACCGCTTTCTGCATCATACCCAGGTCATGGGGCTTATGCTGGTGACACTGACCATTTCAGCCATCTTTGTCCAGGCCTGCCTCATTGTGGCCTTGGGGACACTCTTGCAGCTACTGGGGAACAGTTGTTCTGTCCTGGCCCTCACTTCCTCCAAAAAGGATCTGCAGGGAACCATCAGAAAAGTGGAAAGGGCAGCCTTTCTACTCATCTGTACTGCCACTAGTTTTTTTTTAAGCATTCTTCCAGCAAAGGTCAAAGCGAGGAATGCAACCTCGCTTCAAGATGTGTATCCCCGCTTTAAATAGGCATCAGGAGGTGGGACAGAAATTGCCCGCAGCAGGTGGGCAGGCTGCCATATTCCCAACACAATCAGGAGGGCAGCTCATGAGTCGAATGGTAATGAAGCCTGGGAGATAATGGCATGGGGGGTGGTGTGAGGGGGGGGGCTTCCTGCCCACCCCCAACCCCTGGATTTTAAATCAGATCTGAAATGTTATTGCCAAAATAATCATCTGTTGTTAAAGGAATTATTTTTGTCCAGTGGTCAGACAGATAATGCACGGCGGAGGCACGCTCCAGGACATCGATAGTTGAGCAGCCATTGAGAATGGAAAGAGCATGATGAATTAGCAACGATATGTGTAGCATTCCAAACAATCTTATTTTAATGCAGAACTCATTTGTTTTAACAATATTGAAGAGCTTTCTTGGTAATCATTTGGTGAGATAAAGAATTAATTTATATTTAAAGAATTCAACCATACTTAAGACTGTGGCTGAGATGCCAATGAGAGCATTAGAAAGCAGGAACCGAGAAAGGCATTCAGTCCATTAAACTCTCTCCTTCCACTGACTATATTCGATTTTCCTTATAACGGGAGTTACCCAAGTTATTTCAACTCCTTTGGGAAGTTCTGAATTTTTTTTGTCTGACCTCCAAAGACAATCAAGCCAAGCTCTAGAATATCTAACCTTACACTCCATTATTCATTTCTGATGACTCGCTTTCCACATATGGCATTTCCATGGCCCAGCAGCAGAGGTACTATAGTGTTCCATGGAGTAATTGCTCGTCTCTGTCTGTAATCTTTGTAACGTTCAAACACATTCCTAACCAGAACTTTGCCCAGCTTTTTTAACTGCTTTTAGTGTGAGTTTGCACCTCATTTTCTCTACTCTGGGAGGGGAAAAGTAACTCTTTCAATCGTTCATTTCACTTGAGGGTTGTTAACGTTATGCTTAACCGTATATTGTATTCTGGGGAAGAGGTCTCCTGATTTATTTCCAGACAGGAATTTCCTGTCACAAAGCACTTCTTGTAGAAGGGCATTTGGTGTTTCTGGTTTGCCATCCCTCAGTACAAAAATGAGAAGTCGCACAACACCAGGTTATAGTCCAACAGTTTTATTTGAAATCACGAGCTTTCGGAGCGCTGCTCCTTCGTCAGGAAGGAACAGCGCTCCGAAAGCTTGTGATTTCAAATAAAACTGTTGGACTATAACCTGGTGTTGTGCGACTTCTCATTTTTGTCCACCCCAGTCCAACACCGGCATCTCTGCATCATCCCTCAGTACAGTATTTGCTGCAGGATGTAGCTCCTTCTTCTCTTGTCCTAAAAATTTGTACGCCTCTCTTCCTACTTTAGACTTTGCTGGGGTGCGATCACATGCGCTGGTTGCCCTCCAGAGCTTTGCCCGAGTAGTGACTCTTTACCCGTGAAGGTTGGGAAGCTATTTTATCTCGGGGCTTCACAGCCTAAGCGTGTCTACATCCAGATGTGCAGCAGTGAATACTGGAACGTGCCCTTCCCGAGTGCAAGGACACCGAGTAAATTATAGCACCCTTCGTACGGTGACTGAGATCAAACAAAAGGTAATGCTCCCGTACTCTTGCTTTTTAAAATACAAAGCAAGCTGCCATATAAATTCTAGCGCCTGCTCTGTTGCACAACTGAACAAAGACCAACACGGATACACTGACATTAAGGACAACGCAATTTTAATTATCATGAAGGCCTTTTAAAGAATATTTATGTGAATTGGTTCATTTACAGTCTCGATTGTACTGTGTTCTTTCAGAAATGTGCTGCATGATCCCGGCTTGGGTTCAAATTGTTTTTTTTGCACATTGGCTGTCTCTCTCTGAAAAATATCTTGAGCTTTTCTCTGGTGGAATGCTTGTTATCCTTTGTAGCAAAGCGCCAAGTATCTTCAATTTAACAGTATTTAATTATTGGCCAGTCTGTAATGATAAGAGAACACATTTATTATTCACTCATTGATCTAAAAAAAAGCTGTATACACAAAAGAAACCAATAGCGCTTCAAACCAATTTATTCAGCAGCTGACACAAAATGGTATGTTTTACTTGTCATTTTTCTGTAGTTTAAAAGAAGTGTTTCATATGAATTTTTTAAAATTCGTATCTGGGATGTGGGCGTCACTGGCAAGGCCAGCATTTATTGCCCATCCCTAATTGCCCTCGAGAAGGTGGTGGTGAGCCGTCTTCTTGAACTGCTGCAGTCCGTGTGGTGAAGGTGCTCCCACAGTGCTGTTAGGGAGGGAGTTCCATGATTTTGACCCAGCGAAGATGAAGGATCGGCGATATACTTCTAAGTCAGGATGGTGTGTGACTTGGAGGGGAACTTGGAGGTGGTGGTGTTCCCATGCGCCGGCTGCCCTTGCCCTTCTAGGTGGAAGAGGTCGCGGGTTTGGGAGGTTCTACATACAAAAGTAACTCAATAAGTATTGGGTAAAGTCCTGAACAAATGATTGACTTCAATTACCCAAATACCATTATTTTTTAATCTAATATTAATTATCAGCTAGTAAATATTTTTGCAATTACAAAGCAATGAGGTGCAAATGGTAGGTGCAGGGTAAGCACTGGAAAGGGAAGAAAAAGATTAGACGTTATAATTCCTTCGGAAAAATCCTGTGGGAAAAGAAAATGGAGGCTGTGCATTGGGAGGCAGTGATGAGTGGAGTTCTGCAGGGCTCCACTGTGGATCCAGTGCTGCTCACACTAACGTTGTTTATTCATCAACAACAACAATAGCTTGCATTTATATATCGCCTTTAATGTAGTAAAACGTCTCAAGGTGTTTCACAGGAGTCTTATCAATAAAAAATTGACACCGAGCCGCGTAAGGAGATATTAGGACAGGTGAAAGAAGCAGGTTTTAAGGAATGTCTTAAAGGAATTGAGAGGTAGAGAGGCGGGGAGGTTTAGGGAGGGAATTGCAGAGCTGAGGGCCTCGGTAGCTGAGAGGAACAATAGAGAGGAAGGCGATTTCTTGTTTTGTAATATTGTAAAGTTTGCTGATGACACTGAGCCAATTGGCTGAGGAATGCATGTAAGATAAATCAACAGCATTCCAAAGGTTCTTGGCGTTAAATGGATAGAAATGGCGAATGGATTTTAAATGTAAATTAGTGTGTGTTTATGCACAGTGGAAGAACAAAAATATATCCACATGTTAAAGAATTGTCCATTTATAAAAGTAGAAGAAAAATACATTTTGGTTATTAACCATTCACCGAGGGTTCCAGTCAATGTGAAGTCACTAAGATGAAAGCCGCACATGCACTGTGTTGCAGCTTAAGTGCATTTGTTGATAAATTGCTTGTGGGACCATGGCCGGAATTTTCTGCAGGTAGGCAGGTTGGGGGTGGGAGCCTCCGAGGCGGTCGGGTTTCCCGCAGGCCCTGCCGACGCTAATGCCAGGGCCTGATTTGCATGCGAGGCCTTGGATTCCTGCCCGCAGCCAGCCAGATTGAGAGGTTGGCTGGCTGTGGGCGGGTAGGCCTGCAGCTGCAGAGAGGGAGCGAGGAGTCGGTCTGAGGGAGGGATCGCGGAGGGCTCGGTCGGGGATCGCGGGGGGTCAGGGATCGGCGGGGGGGGGGAGAGGATCGGGGCCGGCCACCGGAGGATTGTGGCCTGCCTCAGCAATATTGGTGGGGTGGGTGGGGGGAGGCCTCATGGTGGGGATCGGAGGCCTCGTGGGGGAGGAGGGTTCGATTGCGGGGGGTGGGTATGCTCGGGATCCTCGATCCAGGAGGTGGGTATAAAACCACTTACCTCCTGGATCCAGCAGTCCCCACCTCGCTTTAACTGCTGGTTTACACGGATTATGTGAAACCCGTCCACATGCAGTTAAAAACAAAATGTAGGGGGAAAAAGAGGCTTCCAGCCTCATTATAATATTTAAATTGACGTTCCGCCCCCTGAGAGCGGGTTGGTCGCCCACTTCAGTTCCCGCCCCCGGTCCCGCCTCCGTCAAAACCGGAAGTGGGCGGTTTGGAGGCGGGGTCAGGTCGGGATTCCCATTTTTAACAATTTAACTGCCCCCACGCCCCACCCGTTCTTTTAGGGGAAAATCCCGGCCCATATTTAGAACTTTTGCCTGCAGTACTAGGAATCCACTTACAGAAAGATATTGATGTAGGAGAAAGGGTGAAGGGAAGAACAATAATGATGACTTTGGGACTCTGGGTCCTGAAGAGCTGAGCTTTCTTCCACTGGTTTCAAAATGCTGAGAGGATTAGATAATGTAAGCTAATAATTTAACTTTAACTAGGAATGCAGAATTAAAAGGCATAAGCATTTTATTAACAAGCTTAAAGTAAGATTTTAGATTAGAAGGAATTATTTTTTTCAGAAAGTGGTGGATATAAGGGCAGATTTATATCCAAAAATGAATGGCAAAATTCAACAGAAAGGGAAGAATTGGGCTGTTGGTCCGCAGTAGTTCCAGCCTCGATTTGGTCTTTCCCTTTCCTGAGCCTCGCCAGTAATTTATTTCAGTTTGTGACTTGGTACAGCAGAAACCTGTCAATGATCTATTTTCACTGTTATTGGTATTTGGGACATAGCTTGTCACCATTCACCCCATCACTCATTCAGGGGTTGTTTCCTTTCTATTTTACTCTAGGTCAAACCCGATGATGCAACTTCTCATCACACCCTTTACCTCTTCTATGAAATATATCCTTCCATAACAACATTGGTCTGGCATTGTGCTTTGCATTGAAATTCAAAATAATTTATCATGTCTAAAAATTTGGGGTCTTTTAACAGAAAAAAATTACAATGATGCTTCTTCGTACGATAGATACTTAGTTATTGGGTCTCTATCTATTAATTTTTCTGATGCATTAGAAAGAAAGAATAACTAATTCTGGGAATAAGATCTATATGGGTTAAGATAACAAAATCCCTAGGATGCAAAATCTTCCACATATTAGTCAATCCTTGTTCTCTGTGTCATGGTAATTTGCAAACTGCCTGGGAAAGTTGAACCTGATTCTTGCGCAATGTCTTGCTCTGGAGCTTAGCCTGAGTTTGAAGAAAAAAAATCACATATGTTGGTCACAAATGTGAAGAAATCTGATCTGAGGTGCTGGACAAAATTAATAGCTGGGACAGGCTTTACCTAAACCAGACTGATTTCAGTGTCATTACAGAGAAAGCAAGTAGACAGAAGGGATGAATTTAAACTAATAAGGCAGGAGGAATGGGTAGACAATATAGCCCAAATTGATTCAAGGGATAGGCTTAGAGCAGAAGGAATAAAATAATGGAGTTAAAGGTATATGCAAAGACGGAGACTACTGACATTACTGTTATCTTAGAAATATGACTGATGGCAGATGATGACTAAGAGTAGAGAGAGTATAACATTTTTGCTGAAGATACACCTTCACAAGGTGTTTAGCTACCCACTAGGGCATCGTCTGATCATATTCTGCAATGTACAGGGGGAGGAAAGGTTCCTGGAATGTGTACTCCAGAAGGCATACTCATTGACTGTGGGTAATATGGAAGCAGAGGAATTAATGATATGTTGTCTTCCAGCTGCCATGGTAAGAAACATAATGGAATAGGTGGAAAAGTGTTAAAAAAGGTACGCGATCAGCCAGAAGTCATGGTTCGTGTCAGAACTAAAAAGACAGTAAAGAGTACAACAGAGGTCTTGTAAAACGAGGTTGAGGAGTGAGAACCTAAGCAAAAGAGCAAGACCTCAAGGGTCGTATCTCAGGATTACCCCTGATGTCATGCGTTAGGCTACTTAGGAAATCCGTGGCTTAAGAATTGGTGCAAGAGGGACAGTTACAGATTGTTGTGCTAATCGTGCAAATTCTGTGAAAGGTGGAGGCTGTACAAAGGCATTTACACTAATTCAAGAAATACAATTAAGGAATACAATTAGGGAACTAGAAGCAATAATTGTGGTAGCAGAAAAATACATTATTGGTTTAACTAAAAGATGGCTTCACCCAAAGCAGGACTGGGAACTAAGAAAGAATAAAGCAATCCAAAATAAAGTTTATTTAGTTCGAGAAAAACCCACTGCAGAGAGGTGAAACAGGATGTCGCCTAAATAGATTGGAAGGAGATTGGGCGGAAAAATGAAACAATGAAGCAACAGTAGAAAATATTTAAGTGTGAAATTGATTCAACAACAACATCTAGAAACATCCTGAGGTAGAAACATCATCGGGACCCGATCAGCATATTTAAAGAAGGACCCCACCAGATTCGGGCTGGTGTCCGTGGCACCTGCAATTTAAAATTAAAAGTAGGCAGGATTGAGGTGGGAGGCCAGAGGGTAAACCTCCTATTTCATTTTAACTGTCCCCCAACCCGGTTTCCGCCAGGTGAGGGGAGTTAAAATTCCTCCCCAGTGTATCCGCTGTATTATGTGGAGAAACACTGGTAATATGTAAGAAATTCTAAACTATTAGGGGCTAGAATGAAAATATCACTTTGTCCATTGTTCTTGAAGACTATATTAATCATTGTGATCAGATTGCGATAAATTACACAATCCATAGTCAATATTACATTATTATGCTTAACAAGATTAATGCCGTACTAATCTAGTTTATCTAATATTCTTGTGTAATACAAAAACCAAAGCAAAGGTCACAACAAAAATCAAATAACAAAAGAATTGTATTTGTGTGGCATTCAGAAGTGGCCAAGCTAGCTGACAGAATGAGATCCAATGAACAGAATCTAGTTCAGTGACCTAGTTATGTCAGTTTACTAGTGGGCCACTCCTATAGTTTATGCACTTACAATTCTCTGCATGGGAACAGTTAAAAGTTACCAATCATTTGTTTTCTCATTACTGGGTGAGTATATTTAATGTCCATGTAGTTTGTGCAATGATGCTTTCAGTCGGCTGAAAGTATATATTTGCAAAGCAGCACTAATAATTAGAGCATTCAGCATGCCATGATTTGGATGAGAGTTGAGCTTCAGCCTGTCAGTTCCCAGGAGCTGAATGTCCTATTGATGGCGGCGCACTCCTGTTGGCAGTGTGCCTGCTGGGAATCTTATGGCTCAATGAAATGTGTTCTAGACCATGTGTTGCTGGGCATTGGAAAGAAGATTTCATCCGTTCATGAAAAATCTTCAGTTTTGTGGGAAACACACGATTATATCCTTTAGTATTAATACATTTTTCATATTCTTAAATTCCTGATCAGAATCAGACAGATTGAAATCATTTTAATGCAGCTCAATTTCTTCTTTCTGGACTGGATGAAGAATCAGTTTGGAAATTAATAATATTGATGCTGAGTGAGAATGATTCACACCAGCCAGTTATATCACTAGGTTGCTATATCCTCACTTGCTAAAAATCTTCGAGCTAGCTGAAAATTCTTTAAGGGCCCTTTTAACAAGTTATAGTTGTTTTCTTTAACTGCAATACTTTTTTTCTTGTAGTTGTTTCTGACTAAAAATAGTTGAAGTTACAACATTTGAGGTTATGAATGTTTAGATTTTTTTGCTCCTGTTGTTTCAGCAGGTATTATATTTTGACATAAATAGCAATACATTGATCATACCAACATTAATATCTACATGGGTCAAAGTTTAAAGCAATTTATCTTTAAACATGAAACAGATTAGCTAGATTGATTCTTTTTTGTCCATAGAATGAATTGATTTGAAATCGCTAAGGAAGATTTATTTGCTTTTGGCTAAGTTTTTGCTACCCAATATCTGCGTTCTTTTCTGTCCTTAAAATCTGATTCTCCTTCCCTGATGCTTCAGTTTGACAAAATTAATCATGTATCTCCCACTGGCCACATCTGTTGGCTCTTAGTCTAAAATATGTTCCTGAGGAATGTCAGCTGTAAAGATACTTCAAATAAAATATTTAGCAACAATTGCATGTGTTTACCAGTATGTTGCTAATGGGCCATCACTTCTTAATCTGTCATTGGTGTTTGGATAATCAAATGGTTGTTAACATTGTTCAAAGTTACCATGCTCACAAGTGGAAATTTGCTACTTGGAATGTGACATTCAACACTTGTGGTGAAAAGGACAGAACATTGTAATGAGACAGAAGTCATTTGGGAAACTTTGTTTCAGTGGAGCTGAATACAGAACATCAAACTCGAGCGATACTCTTTTGGAACTAAAGCACCAATGAGCACAGCAGGTGGCCATTGAAAAGCCAGGTTAGTTCCTTTTGCCTGATAAATGTGGCATCCTGTGAGAAGCGTGGACGGTATCAATGCTGGGGACTCTACTTGCAACAAATCTTTCTTAGTTTGTTGACGAAAAGGTGTGGCTCATCCATTCCAAAGCAATTCAGATCTGAAGACATCCTCTTTGGGTTCTAAAGTTAATCTGCTTCTCTGGAATTAGGAGGTTTAACTAAAGACCAGCCTGATTGTCATTTAAAGTGATGTTTTTGCATAAAATGAACAGCTGTTCCTGCATTTTTTTTGTGGTGTATTTGGTTGGTTACTCCTACTCACAGTCCTTCAACTTATTGAGCACAAGATTAATCAGTAGATGAAATTCTTGCCCAGATGTCTTTATTTGATGTCTTGTGAAGTTTTGTGAATTGTTTCACCACTGGGCAAGGCGTGGATTTGGCAAGTCCCAGGCTCTCATAACTTGGTTACACATTTAAAAGCCATGTCTTCCACAGTTTAACTGTAACATCAATCGTGGCATCGGACAGAGGATACAGGGAAGCAACTGGTATCCTCGTCATTTCTGAATGACAGCAACCTCAAAGTTTATTCCTTGCCCACTGTGCAATAGTAATAGAACTTCAAATGTGGTTTGTCCATTTGGTCAAATAAGCTGGAAAGGTTTGAGGATGCTTTTGATAGGGCCTAAGTGTTGAAGGAATATCTGGATGCTTTATAATCTTAGTACAGGGGTATAACCTGAGCACTTTATAATCTTAGTAAAGGGTTATAACCTGAGCACTTTATAATCTTAGTACAGGGGTATAACCTGAGCACTTTATAATCTTAGTAAAGAGGTATAACCTGAGCACTTTATAATCTTAGTAAAGAGGTATAACCTGAGCACTTTATAATCTTAGTACAGGGGTATAACCTGAGCACTTTATAATCTTAGTGTTGGAGTACAAATTGGGCACTTTTTAATCTTGGTGTTGACTATTTATAAAGCTATGGGTGTTGTTTCCCCATCTTGCCTAACCTTGAATAATGCCTCCATGTGGGTGGAGCTCTACGTATGTGTATAAGCACATCTGCACTCCTGGCGGGCAGAGTGAGGCAGACCCCACAGAATAATTCAAGTTTTGCTCCCTGCACTTTGCACTCTACAGATCCTAAACAATGGTTCCTGAGCTGTTTGGACCAGACTGGCGTGTCAAGGGAGACAACTGGTTCAGGACATTCATTGTTATGTTAGATGGATATTCTGGAGATTTGCATTAAGAAGAGGGGTGGCGGGGGTGGTGGCGGCGATGGGGGAGAGAATTAGAGAGAACATTTTCAGAACTTTCTCTCAGGAGATTCACTGGATTGGGTAGAATCCATGACAGAATGGATTATACATGGTCTGTGGAGTGAATGGCCTGATGGGCTGAATGGGCTTTGTTATGGTCACTCACTCCCACCTACACGCTAGTCTCTGTCTGCACATATATCTATCCATTAGTGGCAGAATTCAATTTTAATTGACTTATATAGTGATAAGCAAGATCAATTCTAATGACAATTTTATAGCTCCTGCTATGAAGTCTTCAATTCCTTTTATTAATGATTTGGAGGTATGGCTTTGTGCAAAGGATAAAATGAAATAAAAGATGTGAATGACAAAACAGGATTGCATTATTCAGCTGTACTTTGTGGTGATCTAACAAAATGGTGTGCAACCGGAAAGGGCTGTTTGAAATTCTGAGAGTAGGCTGTGTCAGGATTGCCCAAGCCGCAGTTTTATGATGCAACTGTGCTGCCTCCGCTTGAGGCTTCTGATGTTGGGACAGTGCCAATGAGTTACAGGCCACCTGAGAGGGCAGCTATAGGTAAATCAGGACAGGGCTTCCCTGTTCGTCATTTTGTTTAGCTTGCTCCAGTGATCCAATGTTATCACTCTGGGCAAGTTTAAACCAGGTGCCTTTCGAATCTCCCTTCCACACTTTTCGCAGTAGAGGTGATTCCACTCATGGGGAGTACGGGTTAGGGAATTGGGGCTCCAGTGTTGTAGCTCTTTCTCTGACCTGTACTCAATGCAAGCGTGGCATCCCCACAGTGAGCACACAGAAAACAAAGAGTAGGGATAAACGGGTCTTTTTCAGGATGGCAGGCTGTGACTAGTGGGGTACCGCAAGGATTGGTGCTTGGGCCCCAGCTATTCACAATCTATATCAATGATTTGGATGAGGGGACTAAATGTAACATTTCCAAATTTGCTGATGATACAAAGCTAGGTGGCAGTGTCAGTTGTGAAGAGGATGTGAAAAGGCTTCAGGGGGATCTCGACAGGCTCAGTGAGTGGGCGAGAACATGGCAGATGGAATATAATGTGGATAAATGTGAAGTTATCCACTTTGGTAGAAAAAACAGAAAGGCAGAATATTTCCTAAATGGTGAAAGATTGGGGAATGCAGATGCTCAAAGGGACCTGTGTGTCCTTGTACATGAGTCACTGAAAGTGAATGTGCAGGTGCAGCAAGCCATTAGGAAAGCAAATGGTATGCTGGCCTTCATTACAAGAGGATTTGAGTACAGGAGTAAAGAAGTCTTACTCCAATTATATAGGGCCTTGGTGCGACCACACCTGGAGTACTGTGTACAATTTTGGTCTCCTTACCTAAGGAAGGATATACTTGCCATAGAGGGAGTGCAACGAAGGTTCACGAGATTGATTCCTGGGATGGCGGGACTGTCGTATGAGCAGAGATTGAGTAAACTAGGCCTGTATTCTCTTGAATTCAGAAGAATGAGAGGGGATCTCATTGAAGCATACAAAATTATTACAGGGCTTGATAGGGTGGATGCTGGCAGAATGTTTCCCTTGGCTGGGGAGTCTAGAACCAGCGACCACAGCCTCAGGATAAAGGGTAAGCCATTCAGGACTGAGATGAGAACAAATTTCTTCACACAGAGGGTGGTGAATCTTTGGAATTCTCTACCCCAGAGGGCTGTGGAGACTCAGTCATTGGGTATATTCAAAACAGAAGTCAATAGATTTCTGACTTGTAAGGGCATCAAGGGATATGGCAATAGGGCCAGAGAATGGAGTTGAGGCAGAAGATCAGCCATAGAAACATAGACATAGAAGATAGGAGCAGGAGTAGGCCATTCGGCCCCTCGAGCCTGCTCCGCCATTCGATGAGATCATGGCTGATCATCCATACTCAGTACCCTTTACCTGCCTTCTCCCCATATCCCTTGATACCTTTAGCTTTAAGAAATATATCTAACTCATTCTTGAATATATTTAATGGCCCAAAAATTCGGCCCTTCCCGCGTGAGTACACAGTGTGTACTCACCCGTATTGATTCCCAAAGTGCCGGTTTCCTGCATGCACTGCGCATGCGTGGGAAACCAGAACTTCCGTTATGGTGAAGGGGGCGGTTTCTAGGTGAACCGCGTGCGCGCAACAAGCTGCGCGCACGCAGCACACTAAGATTTTTTTTCAGGTTTCTACACGAGGGTAAGTATTGAAGATTCTACGCTAATAAAAAGGAGGCATAAGACCCCTTTTGAACAAGGTAAGTGGTTAATTAAGTATAATTTTAAATTTTTTTCAACAGGTTTATCTTTTTTAGATAATTTAAAGAAAGGTAAGTTTATTTTTATAACTTTTAAAAAGTATTTTAATTTTTTCAAAAATTAAAATTTTTGTTTAAAGTGGTTAATTTATTTAACTATAGTTATTTTATAAATGTGATGGGGTTTTTAAAAAAAATATTTTAAGTTTAGCTGTTCTTTTGGGGCCGATTTCAATTCACAGATTTGACAGGTCTCCTGTCAAATCTATGAATGAAAGATGGTCTGCTGCCATTGGCTCTCCATGTCCCACGTGATCCCAGGGGTCGCATCGCACTAACTGCGCCCCTGGAACACGCAAGCACTGCGCGCCGGCTCTTGGGAGAGGCCCAGGACCCGAAGTTCCTGTGGGCCCAAAACACAACGGCAGGCGCGGTGGGTAAGAGCGCACGCGATCCTTACCCCCGCGGCAAGCCGGCCACCCGAATTTCTGGGCCAATAACTTGGCCTCAACTACCTTCTGTGGTAGAGAATTCCACAGGTTCACCACTCTCTGGGTGAAGAAATTCTTCCTCATTTCTGTCCTAA
Source organism: Squalus acanthias (assembly GCA_030390025.1). Classification (NCBI taxonomy): domain Eukaryota; kingdom Metazoa; phylum Chordata; class Chondrichthyes; order Squaliformes; family Squalidae; genus Squalus; species Squalus acanthias. Next base: position 114,765,836 of record CM059434.1, read on the forward strand.
ATGACTTACCCATTATCCTTAGATTATGACCCCTGGTTCTGGACTCTCCGACCATCGGGAACATTCTTCCTGCATCTAGTTTGTCCAGACCTGTCAGAATTTTATATGTTTCGATGAGATCCCCTCTCATACTTCTATACTCCAGTGAGTATAAGCCCAATCGACCCAACCTCTCCTCATATGATCTCATTGAATGGCGGAGCAGGCATGAAGGGCCGAATGGCCTACTCCTGCTCCTATTTCTTATGTTCTTACACCATCGCACCATCATCACCAGTCAGGTTTCTATTAGGTGTGTTTTGGAAGTGACAGATTTTCTTTGTTTCTTTAACATTTTAGGTCACTTTTATTATATTTAGATAGCTATTTAGTTTTCTTTTGGTCTTGCCCTATCATTTTAACATTTTTTGAAATGTTTTGTTTCTTGGTGGTGTTCCCCAGGGGTCGGTTCTAGGATCACTGCTTTTCTTGCTATATATTAATGACTTGGACGTGGGTGTACAGGGCACAATTTCAAAATTTGCAGATGACACAAAACTTGGAAATATAGTGAACAGTCAGGAAGATAGGGATAGACTTCAATAGGACATAGACAGGCTGGTGGAATGGGCGGACACGTGGCAGATGAAATTTAATGCAGAAAAGTGTGAAGTTGTTGTGGCTGCCGCGAAGCACGAATTGAAGCCGAGTCAATAAGTGGAACACATGGCTTTTAATCACATCTCTGGTAAAATGGCTGCTAACATTTCTCTGCAAACTCTGAGGGCCACGCCCACTCCTTTTTTCCCTGCCTTAAAGGCAGCATGCGCCTTAAAGGCAAGGTGCCCGATTTATTGTCCACGGACGGAAAAGTGGATTGCGCCCATTTACGTGGCGATTCTGCCACACAGCTCCCCCCGAATCCGCTTAGGAGGTGTGGATGAGACGGTGCGGCGGTCTGATGGGCCGGCCGGAGCGGCTCTTGTAGGACGCCAGTGGACGTGGAACGGCCGGGCGCGGAGCAGCCGGGTGAACTGGCTTGAGGGCAGGTCGGCCGCGTGGCGGTGGACGGGCTACAGGGACCTGCTCACCGGGCTCCGAGTGTGCTGGCTTGAGTCGGTCAACCAACACTTTTTCGGTCCTGTCGCCCACTTGCAGGGTGAAAAATTTGTCCCCAGCCTGTAGCACCTTGTAGGGCCCGTCGTACGGGGGTTGAAGGGGTCCGCGGTGGGCGTCGTGCTGGACAAAAATGAACCGTGCCTGGTGCAGGCTTAGTGGGACGTGTGAGGTGGATTCGCCGTGTCGGGCAATGGGCACCGGGACGAACTGTAGCGCCGGTGAGGCGAAGTCGTGGTGTTGCTGGTCGGCTGACCAGGGTGTCGTGCTAGGTACGCGCAGCGGCTGACCGTACACGAGCTCTGCTGCCGATGCGTGGAGGTCTTCTTTAACCGCGGTGCGCAGGCCGAGGAGGACCCACGGGAGTCGGTCGGTCCAGGCGCCGTCCTGGAGGCTGGCTCGAAGAGATGCCTTCAAGGATCTGTGGAACCGCTCACACAGTCCATTGGCTTCGGGGTGGTACACTGTGGTGCAGTGAATGGTCACCCCGAGATTGCGTGCGACGGCGGTCCAGAGTTCAGAGGTAAATTGCGGACCTCTGTCCGATGTCATGTCGGAGGGGATGTCGAACCGTGCGACCCAGGTGCTGACAAAGGCTCTGGCGATGTCGGCAGTGGTGGTAGAGGTCAGTGGAATTGCCTCGGGCCAGCGCGTGGTGCGGTCAACGATGGTCAGCAAGTGCGTGTGGCCTTGCGATGGCATAAAAGGGCCCGACGATGTCCACGTGGATGTAGTCGAATCTACGCGAAGGGACGGTAAACTCCTCGAGGGGTGCTTTCGTGTGTTGCTGCACCTTGGCCCGTTGGCATGCTAGGCAGGAGTTGGCCCAAGTACGCACATCCTTGCGAAGGCCGCGCCAGACAAAGCGGTTGGCTACCAATTTGATGGATGCACGGGCGCCGTGGTGAGAGAGGTTGTGGAGAATGTCGAATACCCGGCGGCGCCAAGACGCTGGGACGACGGGCCGAGGTTGACATAGGGATATGTCGCACTTGACCATGACTGTGGTCGGGCCACAGGCGACATCGGCCAGGCGTAGCCCTGGTAGGTTGGTAGGTGCGGAGAGCAGATCAGGGTCGGTGATCTGGTCTGCTGCGAGTTGAGCGTAGTCGACTGCCAGGTGTGCGGCGTGGATGGCGGGGCGGGAAAGGCAGTCGGCTACCACATTGTCTCGGCCGGAGACGTGTTGGATGTCCGTGGTGAACTCGGACACTGCCGCGAGCTGGCGCTGCTGCCTGGCGGACCAGGGGTTGGTTGTCTTTGCCATTGCAAATGTCAGGGGTTTGTGGTCGACAAACGCAGTGAAGGGGTGGCCCTCCAGCAAAAACCGAAATGGCGGACCGCCAGGAACAGCGCGAGGAGCTCGCGGTCGAAGGTGCTGTACTTGACCTCCGGGGGGCGTAGTTGGCGGCTGAAGAAGGCAAGTGGTTGCCAGGCGCCGTCGACACACTGCTCATACACGGCGCCGACCGCGTGGTCGGAGGCGTCCATGGTGAGCGCTACCCTGGCATTGGGCCGTGGGTGCGCGAGCAGGGTGGCATTGGCGAGCTCGGTCTTGGTGGAGTCGAAGGCGATGGACGCGTCTGCCGTCCATTCGACCGCCATCTTGCCGCTCCTGCCCCAGAGGGCTTCATACAGGGGCCTCATGAGGGACGCCGCTTTGGGGATGAAGCGGTTGTAGAAATTCACCATCCCGAGGAACTCCTGGAGGCCTTTGATGGTGGTGGGGCGGGGAAATTGTTGGACGGCCTGCACCTTGGTGGGCAGGGGAATGGCCCCAGCATGGGTGATGTGGTGGCCGAGGAAGTCGATCTTGTCCAGGCCGAACTGGCATTTGGCTGGGCTGAGGATGAGCCCGTGGTCGCTGAGGCGCCCGAACAGGATGCGAAGGTGTTCGAGGTGTTCCTGCTTGGAGGAACTGGCTACCAGGATGTCATCCAGGTAGACGAACAGGAACTTCAGGTCCCGAAGGATTGAGTCCATGAGCCGTTGGAATGCCTGGGCCGCGTTTTAGAGGCCGAAGGGCAACCGCAGGAACTCGAAAGGCCGAAGGGGGTGATTACGGCCGTCTTGGGGACGTCCGCGGGGTGGACGGGGTCTTGGTAGTAGCCGCGCACCAGGTCGACCTTGGAAAAGACTGAGCGGCCGGCCAGTCTAGCCGAGAAGTCCTGGATGTGCGGCACGGGGTACCGATCAGGGGTGGTGGCGTCATTGAGGCGGCGGTAATCCCCGCAGGGGCGCCAACCCCCGTCTGGTTTGGGGGCGATGTGGAGTGGGGAGGCCCAGGGACTGTCGGAGCGGCGGATGATGCCGAGCTGTTCCATGGTGGCAAACTCGGTCCGCGCGATCTCCAGTTTGGCCGGGTGCAGCCTGCGGGCGTGGGCGTACACTGGGGGGCCTGTGGTGGGGATGAAGTGTTCCAGCCCGTGTTTGGCGGCCTCCGCGGAGAAGGTCGGATTGGTAAGGGTCGGGAATTTGGCCAGGAGCGCCGAGTAGTCATCCGTGGCCCGGGCGTGGCACTGTGACGCCATGTCGGCGGGTTGACGGGGGGCCATAGCGCCCAGGATGGGGGACATGGTGTTCATGTCCACGAGGCGGTGTCGAGGGATGTCTACCAGTAGGCCGTGGGCGCACAGGAAATCTGCGCCGATGAGAGGGGAGAGCACCTTGGCAGTGATGAACTCCCATCGGTAGCGGCGACCAGCGAGGTCGAGGGTGACTGTGCGGGTGCCGTACATCGGGATGTCCGAGCCGTTAGCAGCAGCCAGCGCCGGTCCTCGTTTGCCCTTTTGGATGTCGAGGGCGGAGACCGGGATGATGCTGTGCTGAGCTCCAGTGTCGCACAGGAACCGACGGCCGGTTTTGTCATCCGTGACGTACAGCAGGGAGCCCGCGTGGCCCACGGCCATCGCGGGGGCTGGTACGGGGGCGGACTTGAAAGAGCAGCGAGGTGTGCACCGTTGTGCCCTGGCGCCGAACCGTGCGTGGTAGTAACAGTGGCCCTGGGTTAGTGGGGCACGAAGGCCCCGTGAGCCCGGTGGCTGGGCCTTGTGGCCGCGTGGTGGCCAGGTGAGGGGCGCACCCAGGCAGTGACTGCCAGGTCCAGAGTGACGTCGCAGCTGGAGTGAGCGGACAGCAGCTTGTTGGCCTCATTGGCCAGGGCTTCCAGGTCCGTGACGCCGGACGCCACGATCGCTGGGCGGATGCTGAGAGGTAGCTGGCGGATGAACAGTGTGCAGAAGAGGGATCCGGGTGGGCTCTCGTCGGTGAGGGAGAGCATGTGGGAGAGGATGTCTGACGGTGAGGCATCACCGAGGCCTGGAAGGTCGAGGAGGTGGCAGTTTCGCTGGTATGTCGAGGCCGTAAATTTTTTAAGGAGCGCGGCCTTAAGATGTGCATACTTGCCCTCCTCTGGTGGGTTCTGCAGCGCTGTCCAGACCTTCGTAACTGTGGAGCTACCGAGTGATGTGACGAGGTAGTCGTACTTCGTCCCATCTGTGGTGATTTGTTGCAGCCGGAATCGGGACTCGGCTTGGAAGAACCAGGCTTCGGGCTGGTTTTCCCAAAACTCCGGCAGTTTCACGGAAACTGCGTTCGTGTCCGCCATTGCAGTGCTCGGAATACGTTCTGAGGGTCGGGGTCACCAATGTTGTGGCTGCCGCGAAGCACGAATTGAAGCCGAGTCAATAAGTGGAACACATGGCTTTTAATCACATCTCTGGTAAAATGGCTGCTAACATTTCTCTGCAAACTCTGAGGGCCACACCCACTCCTTTTTTCCCTGCCTTAAAGGCAGCATGCGCCTTAAAGGTAAGGTGCCCGATTTATTGTCCACGGACGGAAAAGTGGATTGCGCCTGTTTAGGTGGCGATCCGCCACAAAGTGATATATTTCGGTAGAAAGAATGAAGAGAGGAAATATAAACTAAAGTTACAATCCTAAAGCGGGTGCATGAACTGACAGACCTAGAGGTATATGTGCACAAATCATTGAAGGTGGCAGGGCAGGTTGAGAAAGCAGTTAAAAAAGCTTACGAGATCCTGGGCTTCAGGAATAGAGATGAAGGGCTGGATTTTACTCACCGAGACGAGCTGGGGGCGGGACTGCTGCCTTCCGGGTTCTAGTCCCACCCCTGGCGACGTCCGACGCACAGATGCTATTTTCCCCTGATTGACCTTGTTAAGCCCACCCTGTGGGCTTGCCGGCCAATTAAGGGAAAGCCAGTGTCAGATGACGTCAGTTGATGATGCTTCATCTGCCGGTTTTCTTAAAAGGGACATGAACCATAAATCTTTTACAGATGATTTGACAGTGTTTGACAGCATTGAGGTGCTGTCAAACACTGACAATCACTGTACACCAGGTGAGCCCTTGCACCCAGACTCTCCAGTGACTCTCTCCTTAGGATAAAACAGATGGCAGCTGCAGGTGAGGGTACAGAAGCGATCTGTCACTTCTCCCAGTGAGGTGAGGCCACACAAACACTTCAAAGCTTGTCACCTACAGAAAAATCTAAACACATTAAAAATGACTTTCCCAACATTTCCTTACCTCTGATTCTCACCAGTGTCCCATTGCATCCTTCACACCACTTCTGCAGCTGTCATCTATACACAAACATTACAACGGACCCACAGCACGCCTCACTTACCCTGATGGGGTTCCCCGACGTCGGGAAGCCCACAGCAGATGTCTCAAAATGGGAAAAAACCTCTTAGTGGCTATAATTCTCTTCCCGCCGCTAGGAGTTGGGTCCCTGCACAAATCGGGGACCCGACTCCCGGGAAGATTGGTTGGAGGCATGTTGGGAGCGGGTTCAGGACCCGCTCCCATTCTTTTTGACTTTCCCAGCAGTCCTGCCTCCAAACCCGCCTCCTCAGGGCTGTTAAAATCTAGCCCTAAGAGTACAAAAGTGTGGAAATTATGATGAACCTGTATAAAACACTGGTTTGGCCTCAACTGGAGTATTGTGTCCAATTCTGGGCACCGCACTTTAGGAAGGATGTGAAGGCCTTAGAGAGGGTGCAGAAAAGATTTACGAGAATGATTCCAGGAATGAGGGATTTCAGTTACGTGGATGGACTGGAGAAGCTGAGGTTGTTCTATTAGAGCAGAGAAGATTGACAGGAGATTTGATAGAGGTGTTCAAAAGGGGGTCTGGACAGAGTAGATAGAGAGAAACTGTTCCCATTGGCAGAAGGGTCGAGAAGCAGAGGACACAGATTTAAGGTGATTGACAAAAGAATCAAAGGTGACATGAGGTAAAACTTATTTAGGCAGCGAGTGGTTAGGATCTGGAATGCATTGCCTGAGAGGGTGGTGGAGGCAGATTCAATCCCCAGCACAGACACTCCTCGACTGCTGTAACTTACACCAGAAGGATTATTGGTGAGTTTTAGTCTGACCAAAATGGACGTGTGCTGCTTTTACCCAATTACATGTAGACCAAATTTAAAGGGTGCTGACAAATAAAAGGGAATGTCACAATAAGGGACAAGAATTCTGAAAATCTTTGGACAACCTCTAAATGTATTTTAGCCCATTAGAAGCTTTGACCAAGTCTGAGGGGGCAGGGCACTGAGGAAAGACTGGCACAAATGATGGGCTGAATTTTGCCAATGGGAGCTTTTGGAGGCGGGACTCCCACTTGTCGGGTTTCAGTCCCACCTCCATCGACTTGTGGCCAACCCACGCTATTTTCCCTTGATTGACCTTGTTAAGCCCGCCCTTAGCAGACCAATTACGGGAAAGCCGGTTGCAGAGAACGTCAGCGTATGACGTTTCATCTGTCAAAAATATTTGACAGATGAATTGTCATCGTTTGACAGCTCTGTGAAACTGTCAAGCACTGACATTCTCTATAGTTTGATGAGTTCTTGAATTCAAGACCTCATCAAACGTCTTTCTTTTGCAGAAATTAGATGGTTATTGCATCGGAGAATGCAACGGCCATCTGTCATCTCTACCACGGAGGTGCGAGACTCTCCGCATACCCAAGGATTGAAGCCAGCAGGAAGAAACAAAGGTAAGTACACTTTTTCTAAGACTTTCCACTTACCTCACTTACCTGTCCACACTTGCACCCATCACTTACCTCCACAGCACACTTTTGGAGCCCTCCGACCCCCGCAGACCCACTGATCACCTCGGTGACCCTGGCGGGTGTCGGAACCTTCGGGAAGCCCGTACTTGTGTGGACAAAAAGGGGATAATCCTAATTTCTGCCTGTTAACTACCTGTTAACAGGCAGTTAAGTGGCTGTAATCCCTTCCCACTTCCACGGAGACGGGACCTGGCGTGGGACGGCTACCCGCCTCCTGGCAAGATGGCATGGGGGTGGGTTGGTGGAGGGTTGGGCACCTGCCCCCAGATTCTACCATTTTCCCGGCAGTCCCGCCTCCCCAGGGCTGGCAAAATCCAGCCCCATGGAAAATGAAACACAAGGTGAGAAGAATTTTTTTCATGCAACAAGTTGTTATAATCTGGAATGTACTGTCATAGAGTCTTTGGGCTGGATTTTCAATGACCCATGGAGTCGGGTTTGAAGGCATGGGGGGGGGGGTTAAAATTGCGGGGTCGGGGGTCCCGACCCCATCCCGACCCCATCCCGCCTCCACGCAATTTTGACAAAATCGGTCGCGGGTTTCCCGACTCCGTCCCGTCTCCAAGAGGCGGAAAAGGCCATTAAAGCCCTTAACAAGCCCTAAATTGGCTCTGTAATGCCATTTTGAAATGTTTTAGCTAGTTTAACCCTTTTCCCACGTGAAGTACGCCTGATGTGAAACACGCCAGTGAAACCTGGCGGGAGCACAAGTGGATAGCTGACTATCAACTGCAGGTCCACTATTACAATGGAGATGTGATGAAGGTAGTAGTAGTATTAGGTCTGAAAGTCGCCTCTGATGCTGCTGCATTGCATGTCTTCAGAGACTGCCTGGGAGGACTTGGTTGCAAAAAAAATTCTCTCCCTCTCTATCTCTGAGCTGCTGCTCATTTTGCATCCAGGTCCACTCACAGCAAAGGTCAGGCAGTCTCTGAGACCAGGCATGCAGTCTCTGACCTGCAATGATGACATCATCAGAGGTGACTTTCAGACTGAAACCACTAATTGGTTCATGGGTTCCCACATGCTGGAACTCAATTGCCCAATTAAGTGAAAATTGCATCATTCATCCATATTAATCTGCAGTCGGGGGGGGCAACACGAAATGCGGATAACACGACCCCAACCTGACCCCAAGACAAAATCCAGCCCATAGAGTCATAGGGGGAAAAATTCAGTTGGTTTACCCCTCCCGTTAGCGCCTTAAGAGGGCGCTAATGGGGCGCAAAGCAACGAGCGCCCATGCGCGGCGATGTTTGCGCCACTCACGAAATTAACTAGACATTTTGCGGCGGCGCTAAACACTACCGCCATGATCTCCTGCGCCGGCAGATCGTGACGTCAGTCGAGTGCGCAACGCCCCGGTAGCGCCCTGGACCTGATATTGAGTGGCGCCCCCTGCCTTACCGCCTGCCACTAGCAGCGACAGGTTGAGGGGAGCGTTTTGCAGTCAGAAAGGGACTGGGGGAGCACTATTTAAGGGCAGCCGCTTCCTGCCTTTTTTTGTTGGTGACATTTTTGCACCATGCATTCTGAGAGAGAGAGAGAGAGAGAGACTTCTGGTGAGATTCAAAGCTGTGTGAAGGAGTTTTGGGTACTGAACAGCACTTTGCAGGTTCATTTTGATTTGCCCTTCCTTGTATCGATTTAGAAGAGACTGTGGGGGCTTCACTCTGAACTCTTTCCCTGGTGCTCTCCATTGTTCTTTCCAGCAGATTTGATGTACAGGTCTCTCCAGGCTAAGATTCAAGGCTGCAATGAGCAGGATGTGAATGGAGAGCAAGATCAACCCTCCCCTTTAAGAACTGGCTAGCGCCAGTGTGTCTGTGTTCCATTGCTGACTGACATCACATGAGCTTCGCCAGCGCTCTGAGGTAGCACCTCACTCATCGGCCTTTGTGCCTTAATACAGGTGTGAAGCGCCTGATTTAGCGCTCCAATCACCTCCAGGGGCGATAAAAGCCAAGTTTCCAGTCGGAGGCGATAATTAGCGCCAGGCGCTAATCTTTGCGCCCGGCCGATAATTGCGCCCCAAATGGGGCGATACTGAATTTTTCCTCCATAGAGTTATACAGCACAGAAAGAGGCCCTGCGGCCCATCGTGTCCGTGCCGGCCATCAAGCCCTATCTATTCTAATTCCATTTTCCAGCACTTGGTCTGTAGCCTTGTATGCTATGGCGTTTCAAGTGCTCATCTAAATACTTCTTGAATGTTGTGAGGGTTCCTGCCTCTACCACCCTTTCAGGCAGTGAGTTCCAGATTCCAACCACCCTCTGGGTGAAAAAGTTTTTCCTCAAATTGAAACATAGAAACATAGAAGATAGGAGCAGGAGTAGGCCATTCAGCCCCTCGAGCCTGCTCCACCATTCAATGCGATCATGGCTGATCATCCAAATGCAGTACACTGTCCCTGCTTTCTCCCCATATCCCTTGATCCCTTTAGCCTTAAGAAATATATCTAACTCCTTCTTGAAAATATTTAATGAATTGGATTCAACTGCCTTGTGTGGTAGAGAATTCCACAGGTTCACCACCCTCTGGGTGAAGAAATTCCTCCTCATCTCAGTCCTAAATGGCGTACCCCTTATCCTTAGACTGTGACCCCTGGTTCTGGACTCCCCCGCCATCTGGAACAGCATTTCTGCATCTAGTCTGTCTAGTCCTGTTAGAATTTTCTAAGTTTCAATGAGATCCCCTCTCATTCTTCTAAACTATAGCGAATATAAGCCTAATCGACCCAATCTCTCTTCATACGCCATTCCTGCCATCGCAGGTATCAGTCTGGTGAATCTTCGCTGCACTCTCTCCATGGCAAGAACATCCTTCCTCAGATAAGGCGACCAAAACTGCACACAATACTCAAGGTGTGGTCTCACCAAGGCCCTGTACAACTGCAGCAAGACATCCTTGCTCCTGTACTCGAATCCTCTCGCTATGAAGGCCAACATACCATTTGCCTTCTTAACCGCCTGCTGCACCTGCATGCTTACCTTCAGCGACTGGTGCACAAGGACACCCAGGTCTCGTTGCACTTCCCCTTTTCCCAATCTATTGTTCAGATAATAATCTGCCTTCCTGTTTTTGCCACCAAAGTGGATAACCTCGCATTTATCCACATTATACTGCATCTGCCATGCATCTGCCCAATCACCCAACCTGTCCAAATCATACTGGAGTTTCTCTGCATCCTCCTCACAGCACACACGCCCACCCAGCTTTGTGTCATCTGCAAACTTGGAGATATTACATCTAGTTCCCTCGTCTAGATCATTAATATATATTGTGAATAACTGGGGTCCTAGTACCGATCCCTGCGGTACCCCACAAGTCACTGCCTGCCACTCGGAAAAAGACCCGTTTATTCCAACTCTTTGCTGCTTGTCTGCCAACCAGTTCTCTATCCAAGTCAGTACCTTACCCCCAATCCCATGTGCTTTAACTTTGCACGCTAATCCCTTATGTGGGACCTTATCGAAAGCCTTCTGAAAGTCCAAATACACCACATCCACTGGTTCTCCCTTATCTATTCTAGCAGTTACATCCTCAAAAAATTCCAGTAGATTAGTCAAGCATGATTTACCTTTTGTAAATCCATATTGACTTTGTCTGATCGTGTCACTGTTTTCCAAGTGCTCTGCTATTACATCTTTTATAATGGACTCGAGCATTTTCCCCACTACCAATGTCAGGCTTGTAAAGTTTCGCAATTATTGCGATTCAAAATAACACAAGAGAAGCAGATTCGTTTGATCAGTTTTATTAAATGAAATGCTGTCCTGATAATAAAGGACACAGAAGCCTGTAAAATAACCGCCGAGCATCGTGGCAGAAGCTTCCAGAAACACAGTGGGCAGACAAGATGGCGTCGAATATACATTTAGTATAAGATTGGATCATACTCGGTAAACACTGATAAAGACAGGATGCAATCCGTTTGCATTTGAAACAATAGCAAAGATATAAGTGCTGGAATCGTTTTCCATGCACAAGTAAGGATCATTGTACTGGGCAATCGAAGGCCCATCCAGACACATCAATACACAAATACCCCCCTGGCTCTACAATGAGAGAGACATCGACGGGTGATTAAGCAAGTATTCGGGGGCCCCCAAAACCAGTCAGGGAGATGATTCATACACATCCTGGCTGGGTCAACAATGGGGAAAACATTAACGGATAGTTGGCCAGTTTCAGGTGCTACCGAAACCCGTTAAGGAAGATAACCGCCCCATGCTGGGAGTTTTGAGCACCAATATTACACAAAGGACAAACATTAAGATTTGAGCGGGAGATAAGCGGAACACAGCACTATAACTATAGTGAACAAATGTCCATCGGTCTCTTATTCTCTTATCTTGCTGCTGACTGCTGAACTCTTATTCGCTTGCCGCTTCATGGACTCACTTGACTGGTGAGCTTTTGATTTTCTCTCTGGACTCTGTTGACTCTTGACTTTTAGCCATACTGGTCGATTATTCGAATGTTGGGTGGAGCTCAATCGGAACGAGCCGCCCCGACAAGGGCAAGTAACAGGGTGCACCATCCCGAGTGTCGGTAAACGGTGTCTGGACCCGGAGGCCCGAAGAGACGAGACGAGACAAGAAGAAAAGGAGAAGAATCCACGTGCCGCCACGGTCAGTAAACCCCGACCGCGCCCGAAAATATAAATAAAGAACTTTTCATTGAAGTCTACCGACAACCGGTGTCGAGCACAGGAAGACTCTTCTTTGAACTGTGTCTGAGGTCCGTCGAGTTCTTCATGACAACAGGGAGTCTGGCCTGCTTGTCGCAGCAGCGAAAATAAACAAGTGGGGTACAGAGACCCTTCCAAACACGTGACAGTCAGGTGCTGCAGCGAAACGAGCTGAGTGCCTCACTTTAAAATTCTCCGAAGTAACACGAGTGGTGAGCATGTTTTCTGATCCTACAAATCTAGACGTAGTGTAGGTATTGTTAAGGGAGGGTGGTTTTGTTAAGGTTAAAGTATAATGTGTTCCCCTTTTTACGATGTGCCGTGCGTTCTTCATTTCCATAGACCAAGCTTTATGAATGTATGTATACTTGTACTCTCGTTAATTTGCGCCTATGACATGTACTTCATGATTTTGGACGCTATGCAATAAAGATTTCCATTTCGTACTATTCAAGCGGGTCTATTTGAGTTTTCTCTGCATTACTGCTCCCTGCACCTAAGTCCAGTGTTAGAACCGTAAGGGCGAGTGGGTCGAACCACTCACAGGTGCTTATTGCAAAAAGGCTGGCCGCAGACCAGAGCAAGCAATAGTATTAGGCAACGAAGGCCTAACCTCGCACCAGCACCGTCTGAGACACGCAACCCTTACAGGCTTACCGGTCTATAATTCCCCGTTTTCTCTCTACCACCTTTTTTAAATAGTGGGGTTACATTAGCTACCCTCCAATCCATGGGAACTGTTCCAGAGTCTATAGAATTTTGGAAGATTACCAGCAATGCATCTATTATTTCTAGGGCCACTTCCTTAAGTACTCTAGGATGTAGATTATCAGGCCCTGGGGATTTATCGGCCTTCAATCCCGTCAATTTCCCTAATACCATTTCCCTACAAATACTGATTTCATTCAATTCCTCTCTCTCATTAGACCCTATGTTGCCCGACATCTCTGGGAGGTTATTTGTGTCCTCCTTTGTGAAGACAGAACCAAAGTATGTATTTAATTGGTCTACCATTTCTTTGTTCCCCATTATAAATTCCCCTGATTCTGACTGCAAGGGACCTACGCTTGACTTCACCAATCTTTTTCTCTTTACATATCTATAGAAGCTTTTACAGTCAGTTTTTATGTTCCCTACAAGCTTACTCTCATATTCTATTTCCCCCCTCTTAATTAATCCCTTTGTCCTCCTTTGCTGAATCCTAAACTGCTCCCAATCCTTAGATTCGCTGCTTTTTCTGGTCAATTTATATGTCCTCTCCTTGGATCTTATGCTATCCCTAATTTCCTTTGTTAGCCATGGTTGAGTCACCTTTTTTGTTTTATTTTTATGCCAAACATGGATGAACAAATTCTGTAGTTCATCCATGCGATCTTTAAATGTTTGCCATTGCCTATCCACCATC